>OX336892.1:2057500-2707500 GCA_946959425.1 Argyrosomus regius | reverse complement strand
ATCGACAACGAGTTCATGCGCATATCAACTGTACCTCTGATATCTACATTCTTTGCTGAGCTCGACCAACACTCTCCTCGCATGATGGAGCTCTTTCGAGGGAAAGGTGGAGCGGCTGGGAAAAAAAATCGACATATCACGGTGGCCATTTCCAAGGTTTGTATTAAAATGTGTAGACCTATGCTTAATACTTTTTATGTCCCTGCCATGACAATTGCGTGAGCATAAATCTCTATGTATGTAAGCAAAAGTTCCACGAATCTGTTAATACTGTGGAGTTCATTTTTGGAACTGCTAAAATGCAGAATATTGTCAAAATTGGTTCCCTTTTTCCCTCAGGATGACACAATACATACAAGACGAGCATGCATCTTCAAGTCCTTGTGCGTCTACCTGAACGAAGACCATGAGAAACTTGTGAAAGAATATATGGTGAGTTACATACACTAGGTGTGACAAAGTAGCCAGTCATAGAAAGCACATTACTTGCTGCGTATTAAAACGTGAAACCCTGTACAACTAAAGTACATTTTGCTTTGCCCTTGTTTTTCATCATCTGCTATTTCTAAAATTTCTGCAAGGTTGAAAACTAGAGATATAGAATTGGTTGAATGTATGTTTTAAATGTTCTAAAACATTATTATTAACCATTTTAATATATTTAGTACAAAGCCAGGCCAGACTTGAGCCTGTTTGTTGGGTAACATTATCATTTATATCCCTTAACCCTCTGGTATCCTTTCAAAAGAGTCACACATTTATACTTAAGGACATAAATGTCCTCTCAAAACAGCTGCTCTAAAAATATATCAGATAAATATTTTTTTCAGATTTCTTTTTACACAGATCTTTCAGTCAACCTCTGTTCTTATCAAAATTACAAAATATTTTTCTTTGGTTTTTAATATTTTTATTGGCAATTTAATGAAGTGTGCGCCAGATTTTTGAAAGAAAATGACAGAAAATGGCTGATTTTAAATATAAAAAAAAAATGATCGGAGGCAGGAGACTTTTTACATGGTATCAGACCCTTGGATATGTCAAAAATTAGTAACAAAACTGATTTTGATGCATTTTGTTTGTTTCAGTTTTTCAATTTTGCTCGCATTTATACCCTTAGCAGACATTTTTGTCCAATAGACTTCCATCAAAACCACATTTTTTGATTGTAGAGCCACAGAAGTAAAAAAAAAAACATGCATTCTGTGACTGTGATTTACCTTCGATCCAGGCCTATGGAAACAGACTGCATATTTCTAGGCTTTTTCAATGGGCTTTTATACAGAAGGGCTTTGATATTGTAACCCAGGTGTAAAACTGGGGTAACTAAACCCTAAGCTTAACCTGAAATTGTTGTTTTATTAGTTCTTTCATATATTTAATGTTTTCTGAGTTGCACTTGAAAGCAACCTGTTTTTCTGAGTTGCACTTGAAAGCAACACGTTCCAACTGCACTTGAAGGCAGCACTCAGGTTCACCGCATCTAACCAAACGAACGGCAGGTAGCCTTTTAGCAACCAATTAGCGTGCACGTTCCGCTTATTGTGTAGAAAGCAAGTTTGTACGCAGCACCTTTGCGCTTCCCTTTTGACTCCGGCCACGACAGCAGAAGGCAGCAATCCGCTGAACGAAAGCGGTAAGATATTGATTGTAGTAAAACTACCGCAAATCAATTAAGTTAATGTAGTTCAACTAGTTCTTTGTTTACAGTTTAGCACTGTGCTCAAGCGGTTACACGGGCGAACCGTCCTTCATCTTGTGAGAGCTGAGAGTCCCCGACGGTGCTCAGCACTGGAATAAACTGTATCGGTGAGAATGACATTTTCGGTGTTTTTGATATCTGTTAGCTGCTGCTACCCATATGCTGAACGGGTTAGCTATATGGAGATATACTGTGGTGAACTGTTGCATTAAGCTTGTTGCACTGTGAGCACTCGGCACCTTAGCCTGTGCACTTAATACACTAAAATGAGCATTTATTAGCTGATTAGCATTGTGTTTATGCTGGTACATGTGACTGCAGGCAGCACAAAGTACATGTCGATCAGCCATTTTGTCAATATGTGTGATTAAAGGGAATGTTTTGAGATTTATGTTTTAATTCTGAGTTAAAGAGGGGAATAAGTTGTTATTTTGTAATACAAATTGTAATGTGAAGGAATTTTCTTCTTTCAGTTGTGAGTTAGGGGTTAATTTCATAATCCTTATTACAGATACTCATATTATGATGAATGAATGAATATATTCTGCTCATGATTTAAATCACAATTTCTGATATGTTATTGTTTTGAATTATTATCCAATGATTCATGAAAGGACACTTGATTTCTAGATTTGAAGTTATTGAGCTTTAGTGTAATGCAAGGCCAGAATGTTAAAGGTGACATTGTCATTATACTTTAGTGTTATTGTTGTACAACCATTAGATTGTTTACTTAAAGGCCCTGTTTATTAAATTAAACAGGTCAGGTCTTTTGGAGACCCCTAGCCTCCATAGGAACATCCAGTCTGTTGGAGAGGATCCAGAGCCCTGGATGGAGTGATTCAGGATCATTCTGTGATTCATAGATGGTGAGCCTCCCCAGGATCCTAAAGAAGCTGGATTGACTTTTCGTTGCTGACTACAACTGGTGGTAGGGCCAACCTGGTTGGCAGGATCGCTACACAACCAAAAGAGTTAGCACGTGACTCTGATCACCCTATTAGAGGAACATTTGGATTGAACACAAATAGAACAGTACCGGTACTAAGAAAAAACAAGACTTACTATTTTAAAGGCGCCATTTTATTTTCTTAATTATTGAGTGTGCCTGAAAGAGCACACTATATATTATTCCCCATACTTATTATTCTTCTTCATATTATTCTTCCGTACGTTTTTCGGTCGACTACTCCTCCCAGAGTTTTGGTCGCACATACACAAAAAAGGTGTCAAATCGACCGGCTCGGCCGGGATCGGTATGCTATGACTTTTCTAAGGGTTTCACTGAACGGTTTAGCCAAAAATCGCCAAAAACCACGCCAAAAAATGAATGGGTGTGTATTGGTAGAATGTTCGCGAGCTACAGTTGGTGACATCATCGCTAGAGGGCAGAGGGAGAGAGAAATTCGTCTAAAAATTAATTTGTAAACTGCTCCCGAGGCCACAAATGTCACTCTACAGAAATAATTTATACATAGAAACGTAGGAAAATTTGTGGTGGTCGCAGTGATAACACTGCTGAAGCTGTCAGCTTAATAGTTTTGGCGTCACACGCAAAGATGCGGCAGCAACACCCATCCACAGCCCCATAGACTGCCATGTTAAAAAAGCGGGAACATTTCTGGAGGAAAGCAGAAGTAACATTTCTTTGAATCGCTGTAAAGGGAACATTTCTTCCTGGTAATCACACAAAACAGGTATCTAGACGTTCAGGAAGGGCTCAGCATGCTCACAGTAAAGTCGGTTCAGTGATTGGAGCAACGGTTTGGTCAGGAGTCCTTTCTGTTCGAGGGGTGACTTTCAGCATTTTGTCTCTCTCTCTCTGGGCATTTCCAACTGACATTCTAACAGGTGCACCTAACTGCTCTGCTGATTAGGGCCCGGCAGTTGGCCCTGGTTGCTTGGCAACCTCACTCCTGCCTGAGGGAGCAGAGGGGGGAGGGGCTGTTTTCACTCACACAGCTTGTTGTATTAATACTGAATTTGCTGAGCAGTGTCAATAATAATGTATGGGGGCGACGGGGCCAGAGTCAGGCACACTCAAAATTTCTTTAGAAATTTTTCTAGTTTTTCATATTGTTGTTTATATAAATGTTGTAAACTTTTGTTGTGCAGTACTCACTAAAAAGAGTATTTTTGCAATTCATTTCATGGTTGGTGTTGTTCATTGTTCGGCTGTTCAGGTCTATGGTAATTGAGCTCTTTCCGAACCTAGCCATTCAGTGTATCTACTATAAGTGGGTTACAATATACTTATGGATTTGATCAGCATTATGTTTGCCTGTGTGTGTCCTACACATTGTCTTGTTTTTTGTTTTGGTTTGGGTGTTTTTCGGCCTTTAGCAGCCGGTGACCTCTGTGTGGCTTGCCGGACTACAGAGAGAAGCCGCGTTGACAAAAAACAACTAAACAGTGTGACAATCTTGACCGGTCAACATTGAACTTTCTCCCGGTTCATACTGATGTTTGGAGGCCATCTCCACCTGTAGCTGCCTGTCGGCGACTTAATTTGTATTTCTTTTCATCATAAAATTCTAAGTCTATTTCCACACTGTCTAGACTCATATCAAATGTATTTATTGTCATATTTTACTCCATAGGACACAGACACTGAGGCCAACACTTCAATGGAGCAAACTGTGATGGGAGTGTACATCATACAGAAGGAGGCAGACCCTGGAGATGATCCAGAGGACATCGGTGTCCTGATTGAAGGTTTGGAGGTCCTCAGTGGTTTGGGGGACACTGCGATTGCCTGTGCTCTGTTATTTGGACTGATATACTGTCTGAACCTGAGCTACCCACCCGAGCTCAAATGTACTTTTGAAGTCCTGCAGAAGATTCTACTGAAACTGGATGGGCAGAGGTTGTCATCCAAGGCACAGTTCCTGAAAAACAAGCTTATACTGTAGGATGAATAAGCTTGATGAAGACTGATTCAAGCATGGCATTTGTCCACATCTCTGCCAATGCAGATTTTTGTTTCTGAAAGTTCAAAATTAGAAGAAAAATGTTCCAACAGACAATTTAGTTTGCACAATGGACTGAGATACATATACATATGATACATATGTTGAAAATGGAGAAGAGACAGAACAGTGTTTTTAAACACACATACTGGTTTTACATGGACAGTTGTGGCTGGAGCACTTGTATTTATACGGGTTTTCAAAAACAGTTTTTGTGAGTGGAGCAGTCATACTTGCACTTTGAGTATTATTTACAAAGATTTTCTGACATTCCTTTCCAAACAAAAAACAGTGTGCATGTGCTGATTGTAAAAATTCAGTGTTTAAAATGATAACATGTATATTTTTATAGTTATGCACACATCGTATTGCATTTTTACAAATGTTTTAAGAAGTTTGGTTGTTGCACTTAGCATTTTAAAACCTGAAATGACACCAGTCATGCACAGATCTTGGAGGATTGTTTTAAGGCTGTTTTCTTACACAGTCTCAATTATTTTATTCGGAAAATATTCTACAAGCATTTGTGACAAAGGTTGAAAAAAAATGTTGAATGGTGAATGTTAAACTTTAAATTTTGCAAGACTGTAAATGCTGAACTCTGAATACAGCATTCCCAAATGCATCATATGGTTAATATTTGACACAAACAGCTTGAGTCTTGGAAAACATTGGTTTAATTGATGCTGGAAGGATTTAAGACACTGTTTTAGTCAGCAGTTAAGTTGTACTGTGGCATATTGTGGAGATGCATCAAAGACAATAAGACAATGGTAAAGATCCAGTGTCAGTTCTATGTTGCACCCAAATGTTAAATAAAAATTGTAAACGTTTTTGCATGTTCTTTATGTATGTTAGTGGATCTTTGGTAATTTAATTAAACATATTGCTTACACTAACAGTGAAAAGAACACTAAAACAAGATTTACATTAGTATAACAGACAAAAGCTATATTAGTTCATCCAACAAGATTGAATTGTGTTGCACTAACTTAATTTACTTAAATCAGACTAACACAGTCAAGATAGACTGACTTAACATGATTTCTTTAGATGGAATATAGGTGGCAAGATAAAATTACGTTCATCCAATGAATTCTTTTTTTGAGTGTACAGGCATATGTTACCTCACGACCGTTGTGCAAGACCGTTGCCAGACTTTTCTTGTCTGTTGTTCCCCGTTGGTGGAACGCACTACCAGTTCCTACCAATGTAAATCAGAAATCAAAAAGATTCTTTGATTTACATTTATATATTTCTCAGAAATACTGATATACCTAGGAACGCCATCCATCCTCTAAATGCTTGGAGTCTCTAGAGTTTCTAGAAGTCACAATAGATTATTTTCTACAGTAAGCTCAAGTTCTAAGTGGTCTTATTATAATGAAATGGCTCCTATGGGGACTAACATAATCACACATGAATATCACTGGGATCACTGAATCCACAAGAGTCTCAGCCTCCCAATTAATGCTAGTCCAATACCGTGAAGTGAGCACAGTATATGCAGAATATACCAATACACCAGGCCAAAAATACTGCATGGTTTTTGTCCAAACCTGCATGGTATTAGCATAAAGTGGACTCTGCCTGACAAGCTGACATGTTTGATATGTGCAGGGTGGAAGAGTTGAGGATAATGTGACAGACCCCAACAACTAATGTGCTTGGCATTTGGGGGTCTTAGGCTTGTCCATCCCTGAGCCAACAGCTCTGCCTGCTGACATAACATACAGCTAAGTGTGTGGAGCGGCATGCATAACAAAACACCGTAAAACATCCAGGTGATGCAGTTTGTCCTGACCGTCACCTTCATGGTCAGGTGAGTTTTGCTCTTTTTGTCTCAGGTTATCCTGTGTGTGTGTGTGTGTGTGTGTGTGTGTGTGTGTGTGTGTGTGTGTGTGTGTGTCCCGAAAAATACTTTTCCAATTCTGATTTGAGGAACAGACGTGCAGAGGAACTTTTTGTTTTCAGGTTAAGAGATTTGGAACTACGTCGTTAGTAGAGGTTGATTTATTTTGAGGGAAACTACAGTAACGACTTCTGCATACTATAACATGGCTCATTAAAGTGTGTAAGTGTGCACATTATGAGAAAGACCTTGGAAAGTACCATAAACTGACTCAGAGCAAAGCATACACCATTATTTTTTAATTAAGTTAATCCAAAGTCCTAAAATGCAACACACAGAGCGCTGTCATAAACCCAGACATACACATAAAACGAAGGAAGATGCAGTCGAAGTTAAAGCTGATTATGGATGACAGTGGTCATTAAGACACGAGGGAATTAAAGTTAATCAGTAATATTTAAAATCCTCGGCGTTCGTCACTCGATTGTTTTTTCACAAGCAGCCAGAGAAATGTTCAGCACTTATAACATGAAATGAATCATCACGGTAACTCTGGTGATGTAACTGATGTAATCTGTTAAAGCGTGTGAGGAAAAGCAGTCCATTTCCACTCTGCTTTGAAAAGGTGCCTCCACCTCTGATAATCTGATTAGATGAAGTTGATGTGAAATATTAGATTTATTTATATAAGGATTTATAAGGTGCATACATTCACGATTCCTGAATATTAATCGTGTAAATATGATGAAATAGGAAAAAAAAAAACTACTTTGCATTACATCAATGCAGCTCTGATGTATGAGGCACGCTGATCTCTGCATGTGGAAGCACAAACACACGCTGTGTTTGTTTTAACTGCACAGTCAGAGGACGATGTACAGCGCAGAGGAACAGAGAGAAAAGGAGCGTGGGAGATAAAATAGAGTAGAGGAGTGAAGGAGGGGTCGTGTGGAATGAAAAAAGAGCTACAGATGAGATGACTGATTATGCTTTATACCAGTTTATACAATGTTTTAAAGGTAATTAATGCCAACACTAACCCTAACCCTGTTTTGGCTTTAGTAGTTCAAATGAAAAATATTGTAAAAATTGCTGACTTACACAGTGTAACAGAACATTTATTAAGTGATTATACACCGATGAGTAGTCTATTAGTCTTAATAACTATTTTTAGCCTCGTCACCACATATACAAACATTGCTGCATATTCATTCAGGTGCTGCAGTGCAAAGTAGTATTCATCGTTTTTAATTTTGTAACACCGGAGGAGCAATGTGTTTCCTTTCATTCACTTGTAAGCTGCTGTTGATACTAACACAACATTTCCTGCAAGTGTTTAATTGTCAGTGTGTTTCGATGTGAAGTCAGTGGCAACTCAATGAGAAAAAGAAAATATACAAAAAAAAATAAAAATTGAGCTTGCTTGATGTTTTTTTGATTTAAAAAAAAAAAGAAATTGAGTTAATGCTCTTCTGACTGACTCATGGCTTCTGTAGCTCTATAAATCCATGATCCCTCTAACATTCCTCATATTAATACATACAAACAAACAAAATATCATATTTCCATTCAGACCACAGCTTGTGTCAGGAGTTGGGTAGCATGTTGAGTTAGGTAAGACCTGATTTCCTTAAGAAAGGAAGGTTAGTTGGTCATCATCATGACTCTTTGAGACGAACGTCTGAGTCAGTCAAATCATGTAGTTATCTTTCAAAGTGACATCCATCTTCATGTTGCTGTGGACAGTGTTTCCTTCCTGAGTTGCCCAACACAAAGAGGAGATTTTGTACAAAAGACAGTAACTTTGGGAGATATTCACTTCAACTGATAAACTCAGACTGCTGAAGCTTCATATTGGATTCAGCTAAAGTTTAGAATGTATTCTTGCACAGATGCTTCTGATTTCTGTCCTCCATCAGTTACATTGGAAGTGTGTTAAGAAGAATCTTAATAATTTCAGTATGAACAAGAGGAATAATGACACTGAGCAAAACCATTTGTTTTCATCACGACACCTCGCTGTTGTTTTAAGGCAGGACAGACCAAACCTATCCTTTACATATCTTCTACATGCACTCACTCTATCTCCAAATGTGAAAATCCAATTTTGATACATCAGACTAATAACATAATTTCTCATTAATATTTAATAATGACAATAAAGGGAGTGGGCAGAAGGAGAGAGAGAGCAGAGCATGCAGAGGGAAGGGCAGGAGGGGAGAGAGCAGGAGACGGCGGGGGGAGGCAGAGGAGTGGAAACAGGTGCAAATCCCAGAACCCAGAAGTCATCAATCTTCCACTGAGGTGGAACAACGCGAGCTGCCCCAGTTGGAGCCACACACAAACTCTCCACGCTGCCAATGTATTACTCTCATTCATTTCCATCTATCACCAGCACTTCCTTCATGACGGCAAGAGCAATTTGACAGGAAATATAGCTAGAATTTTTTTGGTTTATTAACTTATTCACCGTCTGTTTATTATTTTTTTTCTTTCTTTCTCGTGCATATTGTTGCAGCCTTGATTCAAAATTGATTTTTCAATCTGTGCTGTATCCTTGCAGTTCATGACAGGACAAAAACACCTCTTGTAAACACACTACACACTCTCACCCTCACAGCCTCAGTTTGAATTTGATGCAATACCATACGTCTTCATGACTTAATGTGAGGCAAGTTTATCAGCAAAAATCCAGCTATGAAGTCCAGAAATCTCTCAAAGTCAACATGGAGATACCAGGAAGTCCTGCTTTTAAACAAACGAAACAACGGTGGTGACGCACCTCAGCAGTGAAACACTGCAAAAATGAAAGAATAAAGCGCGTCGACTTACCACATTATTTGTAAGCTACATCATCACCACCAGGTGCACGGAGGCGCCAACCAAATTTTAATTTAATCTGTTTTCCCAAAATATAACATCTGTAAACTTGTCTGTGTGAAGACGATTATGATGATTCTTGTGTTCCTACAGCCCGCTCTCACTCCACACTTGTCAGATTCTGCCACTCAGGTAGGTACCCCTCAACCCACACTTCAGGATGTAAAATGTTCAGACTTTCAAAATAATGTTTGCATAGTTAACATTATGAAACAGTCACAAAAACTACATGGTTAGATTTGTTGTAACTTCCGTTACATACCTATATAAGTTCATTTGCTTATGTAACTCAAAATCAGTTTGCTTTTGGTTTCACATGAGACACAGACAGTGGTCTCCTGGGAAATAGTCAAGTGTTCATGCTGTTAACTCTGCATATAAGCCGTAACATCATTTGAACAGGTGAGTTGTATATAAATTCACCCTCAGTACAGTTGTCATGAACGGGGAAGCTATAGAGACCCAAACTGTTTTTTCTACCAGGCTGTAAACATGTTTATTTCTGCTGTGAAGTTGGACATTTTAACATGGGGACTTATGGAGACTGACTCGTTCTGTAGCTAGCCTCGAGTGGACATTTGAGGAACTGCAGTTTTGGCACTTCTGTGTTGGCTTCATTCCACAGCCATGGAGGTTAGCGCTCGGTCCAGAGTTGATGCTACAGGTGTACCAACAGCATCATATTTTGAAGCGTAGGGATATTGACTGGCTAATAGTATTTGACGAGCTTTGAGTGAGAATGTGTCGGTTAGTCAAGGACCACAACTATGTTCCATTGTTAACCAAGGACCACAACTATGTTCCATTGTTAACCAGTGTGTGTGTGGGTGAACTCCTTGAAGTTTGGCTGGCCCACAGTACCACTCCACCAGTGTCACCTATATGTAACCCAATGGACCAAGCACAAGGGTTGTTTCTGGGTCAGCCTTTACTTTTTATATTGAGACTAGAAAAACTAGTTTCTCCTGCATTATCACGCTCCAACATTAAGTATGAATAAATGGTTCACTGATTTGTTCTGGCTTCCAGCTGCCAGGCCGTGAAGGTTCATATTATGAAAATGACGTCATGCACACAGCCAAGAAACACATTATTACACCTTATTTGGCAGCAAATTTCAAATATATGAAAACTAAACATATACAGAAGTGTGCTGAAATATAGTGAAAAGTATAAGCATGAGAAGAAGTCTTGCAGCAGAGTCGTGTACAGCAACATTTGCAAAAAGTCAGTACTGGACTGACAGAAGAAATGCAGCGTTCCGTCATACAATACTAAAAAAAACAGGTAACACTGAAGACTGACCTGACATCAACATTAATAGTGACGAGCTGTCACTTCTCACAGCATCAGCTGACTCGAGACATTTCAAATGACATTCAAACAGCATGTGTGTCAGTTTGATTTGACAGTATGGCATTACTGTGTGATGAATCAAAAGGCAGAGATGACATATCATCTGGGAATACACTTTATTGTTGAGATCTATTCAAAACAATAAGTGATACCCAACGTGCGTTCCACCCATATGTAAATGTATGAAGAATTCTATTGCCACTGTGTCACGCTTAGAGTCTATTTCCAGCTTCCTACCAGATAGAAGCCAATAATTCATGCACATGATATGAGATAGCTAGCTAACCTTGTTTTTTTACAGAGGCGGTTCAGAAAGAAATGGATGGAAGCTTTGTTGTGCTTTATGTTTTGTTAGAACTCTTACTGATGGTTTGACATGGTTGGAATATAGACATTTTTCCAATTACCAATAAGGAACTTACTCCTACATGATAGCAAAGAACACAGAATAAGTAGAGTGGAGCTAAATGAGATGTGTGCTTCGGGGCCTCTGGGCAGTGGGGGGGCTAAGATGTCTCTATATGTCAGGCTCAGTTTTTCCCAGGAGATGTCCCAGTTGTTTTCTGTAGCCACAGCTGAAGTCCCAGCCAACCAGCAGAGCTTTAGGAGATAACTAGTGAACATTTGAAGATTTCACTGTTTCCTGCGAGGCTGCTGTTGGAGAGCATGAGGTTGCACTCTGATATTATTAGTGATGCTGATTTGTCTTTAATTACATAATGTAATTTCATTATGAATAAGCACCTCTGTGTTCCCCTGTTGGTGAGGGCAAACACTGCTGAATTAGCAGCAACATCACTGCTGCTCATATCTGGCTGCTCCACTGGGGCATGAAAGTCAGCCATCTTTACACTAACTGTATTTTCACCCACTGTTTCTGTGAGAAAAACAACACCTTGATCAGTGGACCTACGCTCCAAACTAGGACTCTGTGGGTTCCCTCTAACATCAGATAGATAAAAGCTTAAAATAAAGCTTGCTTCCATTTCAGTTTAAACAGTCACAGTTTGGTTTCACGCGGGTCATGAACAGCGGTTTCCTCAGTGAATGCCCTGTGATGGTTCAACCCATCCATCCATCCATCCACCCCAAACAACTAACCATCACCTGACTTCAATGGCATAAAAACATTATGGCAAAAATAATGTTCGAGCAGTACCTAGCGTCATAATTTGAAGTGTCCTCAGAATGGGCTGGTATTTGATGAATTTGGAAACTGGGAAAGTCACAGGGAGAGATTTTCAGAGCAGTTTTGAGCTAGCTTCATACTGCTTTCTGCCAGTGTGACTTTCATCACAACAAACTGATTTTCTGGTCATTGCACCATGAACTCTTTAACAGGATCCACGCTACCCTGAGGTAGAAGTAGCAGCAATATTAAAGCCCGGGCTGAAACCAGAGCTAATGTCATTTCTTCATGTTTCAGTGTGATATATTTCTTTATGGTTTCTAAATATGCCTCAGAAAGCAATAGCTTGAGTTATTATTACTGCCTGCCGTGCGTCCATCGCAGATGGTGATGTGGTGACATGGACTGTGTGAGATGTGTGTGCTGCAGTCGTTGCAAGGTTATGTGGTTGTTTACTGTTGCATTGGTGACTCTCCTGTATGTAAAGTCTGTCAAGATTAAGAGTTTTTGTGTAAAGACATGAACCAGAACACAAGATGAAACAGATTCAAACAGATTCAATAATCGGACCGTTGGTGTCAACACAGTCTGAAACTGTGAATAGACTCAGACTCACACCAATAACACAATAAAACACATAATCTCAGTGCAGATAATTCAGTGTCTATAATAATACATTTTATTTATAGAGTCATTACTCAAGACAGCTCTTGCACTTTCCTCTGTGAATGCATGTTGACTTATACCTAAATTCCCCCTTGCATCACAGACAACACAACTCCACTCTAAAATGCTCCACTTCTGAAACTTGAACTCATGAAGCCACGTGTGGAACTCATCAAAACGGCGTCGCGACGCCGACGTCACAGAGCAGTTAGGGGTTAAAGTTAAGCATCATAATGAATTGGAAGTGAAAATGACTTTGGAAATAACACTTTTCCAATGCAAGGTCTACTTATTAGGTTTTTTCTCAGCGTATCGTTTTTAATATAACTTCAATGAAAAGTCTTCAAGGTCTGATGGATAAAATCTTATACTGATGAATGCACACAGAAGGATTCACAAATGTGAGTCTCCACAGCAATATGCATGAATGCACACAAAAATAGCCATTGTAGTAAATACGTGTAAAACAAACCCACATATAAAAAACAGTGGGCTTATAAATCAATAAACGTCCATCTCCATGACAACTGAAGGAACTCCATTTTCCTGATCATGGCTGTGTGATACAGTGGACCTTGAGTTGGAATTCTTTTGTCTCGGTATAGGAGAGTGGAGGGTTGGGCAGCGCTGGGCTGATGTAATGCTTGTGGAAAAGCCTTTTGAAATGATGTGTTCAACAATCACACATGAATCACAATCACAACAGTTTATTTTAGATCAACGTGCATCCAAAAATGCAAACATCTTCACTCAGAGTAGGAGAATCTGATGTAGGAGGTTAGTTTGAGGTACAGTCAGTCTTACAATCCTGAAATGTCCTACCAAGACCCAAGAGCTGTTAAAAATCAGAGCAGAGCCACTTGATATATTCTGACTCTACACAGGAAGGACCTTCCATCTCTCTCAGAAGAAAAAAAAAAAACTGAGCTGTGCATCTTTGTCATGTCCAGCATCACACTCCAGCTCTGATATTTTATTCAGCACCAGTAGAGCTTTCAGGCAAGGCGTCTTTGGTCAACCCTGTTTGTCACAGGTGCAGATGACTTTACATACTGTAAAGTGAACTGTATCCGGCTGAGGCAGCAACATTTACGACTGCTAAACCACAACAAAGTCAGACAGAAATATATTGGAATAGAGTATATTGTAGCATTCTGGAGGTTAGCAAATATGGAAGCCTTCCAGCATGAACCCAGGCGATGGATTTATGGACAGAAGAGATACTTTTAGAAATTCTTTTTTCACTCAGTTTTTTATTTATTTTTTTTACATGCATTTTAACCCCGAAACACAACCCCACACACACACACACACACACACACACACACAAAGGGCTCATAGACATGCAATGTGGAGCGAGATGGTGGAGTGATGGGCAGTGCCCCAGAGGAGCAGTCTGCGAGCAATTGGGGGGTTCGGTACCTTGCTCAAGGGCACCTCGGCAGTGCCCAGGAAGTGAACTGACACCTCTCCAGCTACCAGTCCACCTTCCATACTATGATCCATGCTGGACTTGAACCGGCCACCCTCGAGTGCGCAGAAAGTGGCAGCGAGCGCGCAGAGAGTGGTCTTTATGTGCGCGGATTATGGTTTTTATGCGCGCAGATTTTGGCACTGAAATGACGCCATATGTGACTTTCTCCCTAATGTGCGAGCATAGATGGTGTACTGTAGTGTTAATGCTCAGCCTGTTGCAGTCAATAAGATGGGAAATTCAAGGTTACATTTGCCTCTACTGAGTTTTTCACATCTGTGAACCCTGGCTCACCACAAAACTGGATATTCAGGCACCAACTCAAAGAACCCTACTAAAAAACCCAAAGTACTGTGATATAACAGAGAAAAGCAGCAAACCTGATGGATTTGAGAACCTGCAACTTGAAACCGTTTGGTGTCATGACTTGACAAATTACTTTAATCAAGTGTTAGATTGTTGACAATTAATTTTGTTTTGATTGACTAATTACATCAGCTTTAATCAAGCAAGTGACAGACTGTTTTAATGCCAGCCCCCGCTGGCATCGATGTAATCAAAAACATTCTCTTTATTGCAGACTTTGTTCCCCTTGAGTGTTTCTATTGCTTCGTTCCCACTTCTTTCAGACGACTTATTCAAGTGTTTCATGGCTGTTTTTCATCAGAATCGCTAATTAAACATTTCTGTTCACATATCAGAGTTTACACATGATTTACATGACACATCAAGAAGTACACTTGAAGTGTGTTGCAGATTTCTTTCCTCCCTGGTCCAAACATAATCTTCCATCTTTGGAGAACAGTTCCCGCTCATCACCGATTGACACTGAACACAGTTATGACAAAGAAAACTACCTTTTATAATCAAGTGAGTTGGTTAATTTGACAAATCAGATGTAACTGAGTATGTTTTGTTTTATGGACACTTCTTATTAGAGAGTGTTATCGGGACTTATCTACAGATAACATAAAAGAAAAAGCTAAATCCAAGACCACGTTTGGGCCAATGTGTTCTGCCTCATTTTCTCTCACTGTTGGAACCGAAGTCTACGTAAACTGGTCTGGTCAAATTGGGCAAACTGGTCAATACTATTCTGACTACAGATGGAAAACAGAATGCCCCCAGTGCCAAAATCAGTCCCTTTCCCACAGATTCTACATGGATATGGTTCATAGAGATTAACGTGGAAGTGTCTTCAACCTGCATTCTTTCTGATGACCAGCTCTACTGGTTGCAAAAATGAGTGACTGTATTGAGCTTTATGGGGAAATGTTTCCACTTTTCACTTGATGAATGAGCTTGTGATCTCATTTATTTGTTTCAAGTCTCCTCCATACAGCATGATGATCATTTTGTAAATTATGATCCTATTTTAGAGAAAAATAGACAATAAAGCAAGGTATGCTTTAACCCTTAACTCCACTGGGAATGACTGCAATGCATTCTGGTCCATTTTAAACAATGTTTGTGATTTTAGATTCTGTTACTGCATTGACTCTTTCTATATTTTAGTGTACTGTTTGTGATCAGGTATGGTCCATTTTTTTCTCCTTGAAAACTGAATCAGCCACCAGCTCCACACTCTCATCCACTTCTGATGCAGGAAAAAAAAAAAAAGATGACAACATCCATAATGCCAATCATACATCCAGCAGTCAAAAGTCGGGCAAAGATGTGCATTCAAACTCCTGTATATTAACTTTTCATCAGAAACTCTGAGCTTGTCTGTTCTTATTAGACGATAAAACCAAACCTTCAACTCATTCATTGCACTCCTTGTTATCGCAGTTCATTTACACTTCGCCCCATTCTCATCAGTGAGTAACATCTGTGCAGGCAGACTCCACTGCATCGCATCGGAGCACAGCGGTATTATTCTCTCTGTGAAAGTTACAGTGTTTCTGTGAGGAGAGTGAGAGTCCTCATTGAGCATGTGAGTCGTTTTAAAGTGTGACGCAACAATCAGCGTGATATGAATATAGAAATGTCGTAATGGTGATTGACGGATAAGCTACACAGATAATGTAACAACATGAATGGAATTAAAAAGACAATGGTGATTACATTAACGATGTGTTTGACATCACTGAGAAATGTAAACGATATTTAACAAAACCATGTTAATCCCTGTATGTTAATGCTCTGCTGTACGAGTTTAAAGATGCATTAGAAAATCTTGTGAGCGCCACATTGCCCCGCAGCTCAACACAGATCACAGACGGTCAACTTGTACATGCATCTTTAAAGGGTCGCTATCGCATTAACAGGTGCAACATTTACTTTCAGCTTCTGACCAATCTGCTGCTCTAAATTCTAACTTCTTCTGTCCACCAACCCCATTAACAAGCCTCACAGCCAGAGCGGATGAATGCTGAACTTCAAGCTTCACGTCACATCATCGTGAAGTGATCAAAGGGCTTAAAGGCATGTTCCTCCACAGAAAGTGAGCGGGCTTTCCTGTTTAGGGATGCATAACATGTCCTGATTGCAGCTCCTCTACTGTAGCTGTCACTTCTTTAATTGATTTAAGAGAGCCGAGAAGCTCCCCCCACTGTCCCACCTCTCACGTTAAATACTTCAGGAATAACCTTGATACTTGGCAACGCATCAAATAAACCATCTTTAAAAAAAAACAACAAAAAAAAAAAACTGGCAAGCACCACAGAGACTTCGTTTGTAAAATCTCGGTGTAGAATCAGTGCCCTCTGGTTCATCTTGTCTGATCAACAAGCAGTGTTAGGAGTAAAAAGCAGAGCGTCTACCTCGCACAAGTCTCTCAGTGTCCCTCCGAGCTGCTGCTGAGTAGTCCAAGTCCAAATGTTCCACGTTACTCCCTCCGTGGTGATTTCTCTCTCTCTGTTAGTTCACCCTGTTGAACTAAAAGCATGCTCTATCTGCCCTCCTCCTTCTCTTCCCTTCTCCTCGCTGTGTATCCTCTCAGCTCTCTCTCTCTCTCTCTCTTTCCCTCTTAAGTCCCTCCCTCTCTCAGCCTCCCCCCCCCCCCCACCACCCTTTTCTACTACTTCCATTGCGCTGGATTTCACTCCCTGTCTTTCTACTCTCTAGGTTTTGCTTTAAAACTGAAATTTGTTTTATTGGCAGGGCTTTTATATACCTTTCATTAAGTATTGTGTTGCAAAAGCAGGTTGTGCAATATTTAAATATTTTTTTCATTTTTAGAGAAATTCTGCAAAATACTGCAAAAACATGTCTTAATGCTTTATTCATACTATGTTAGTCAAACGGGAAGAACTGAAAAATTCCCATTATTCCAACTTAAAGGTTCAGTGTGTCAGATTTAATTGGCTAGATTTGCAGAATATGGCAGAAATGTAATATAATAAAACCATGTTTTCATTAGTGTATAATCACCTGGGAATTTGTTCAGTTTTAGTTTAGTTTTATTTATTTTGCACATAAAATGACATAGAAATGACAAAGATAACAAATAATGTAAAGTGCAGGGAGAGGCAGAAAACCCAGATGGGCTTATTTAAAGCCTCCACCTATAGTTGAAATTTCACAGTTATAAATAACAGAAAATTGACATACAGAGAATAATAATCATTATGTACAGTGCAAAAAAAAAAACTAAGCACTGGCTCTATATTGGACATTTAATCTTTTTTATGCCTTTCACAGCCACAGTAGTTTCTCCTACAGGAAGGTGAGGCGAGGGTACACTACACTGATAGATGCCACTTAGTTCTACACACTGGTTCTTCAAGAGTGTTCATGTATTAGAAGAAAGTAGTAGTAGTTGTGGTACGTGGAAATTTTGCGCTGTTCATGAACAGGAAACAAACAGCTTTTACAGCTTGTAGGCCAATCTCACAATTACTGTTTGTATCATATAAGTTAACATTTTAATAGAGGCGCTTATGGGGTTGAAATATTCTGTAGCCAGCCTCAAGTGGACGTTCCGGGAATTACAGTTTTGGCACTTCCGCATTGTCTTCATTTCCCAGCCACAGAGGTTGCCACTGCCTCCAGTCTGCATGCTAAGCTACGCTAAACACATTCTGACTCCATTGCTGTGTCTCAGTTCTTGTACTTCAATACTTCCACTCACTACTTTGAGTCCATAAGTGCGTCCACACTGTCAGTTATGTCAAAATGCAGTGTACTGTGAGTACCCTGAGTTGAGTTGTAATGCTGAACACTTCTTGCACTCAGTGAGCACCATTTTGGCTACAGAAGGGGAGAGACCACTGGCATTGTTGGCACTAATGCCCAGCATGGTTGCAATTTGACCAAGATGAATAAAGCAGTGGTGCAATCGTCAAGTGCACAATGGCCGTATGAATTGAGACAACACTACCCTCCTGAAATTAGAGCATTACGCCAGGAAGTACATAGTGTACACAGTGTACCACATATAAGTGGACTAACAGACTCCAATTTGAGACACAGCACAGCTCCTAACATATAGAAGAAACACTGATATTGATATTTTCATCTCACTGTTGGAAAGAAAGTATAAAAACATATTTTCCAAAGTTGAATAGGAAAAACATGGTATGGTCCTTTAGTTTATTGTAATTGATAATAGAAAAGAAAACTAACAGTTTAAAGTGAATTATGGAAAAATAAAAACAAATAAAGCAACATGAAGTGATATATTTTTAATTTAATGTATTCTCTCTGTCTCCTGTCAGCTCAGTCTGTTGTTGAAAATGTCACAGAAGTTGGATTTCTCTCTTCCTCTGGCAGAGCCTCTCCCTCTGCCTCTCCCTCTGCCTCTTCCTCTCTTTTCATTTTATCTTATTCCCTTGTTCCCTCCTCCTCCACCCCTCCAACCCCCCCCACACCCAGTAAAGATAGTTCAGAGTTGTTGACAGAGTATCAGTCGCGAAGATTCCAGGCAAACGGTCTGTTTTCTCTGCCGGCTGTTTTCTCTGCCGGCTGTTTTCTCGTTGTATTGTAGCTGAGACGCTATCTGACTGCATCTCCCCTGAGCTCCTCAAGCAGGGTTTTTCTCCCAGCACTTACACACACACACACGATCTAACAAGTATGTCTGTTATGACAGCCAAGCACACAAATGGTGAGTCTTGCATGAATATGAGCACAAACATGAGATGACTTTACCCTTGAGTGTGATTCTGTTTGAAAACACACACACACAAATTCCTACACGCATAAAGCCACCGATTTGTTATGCATGACATGCGCGCAGACTTTTACACACCTACTGACGTGACATGCACTCACGGCCACACACATGCAGCAGGTGAACACACAAACGGACAAGGACTAAGTCATGGATTACCATCAGCCTCCCCCTCTCTCACTTTAAAGCTTGACGCTGCAGGGGTCTCTGGTGCCACAAAGACCCTGATCTGGCTCCTATCTTAACCAATTACAGGCTTAGCGTGTGATAAGACGCTGTGTTGATGTGTGTGTGTGTGTGTGTGTGTGTGTGTGTTTATAGAGAGGACTTGTAGTTCCAGCTGATACCACACATTTTCTTTCAAATGTGTGTTTCCTGGCGAGTCACGTGCAGCCTCATTACTTGACGGCAGCTCGGCCTCCTTGGCCGAGTGGTTTGACAGATGATTAGAGCTGTTCTATATGTGTCTTTAATCTAACTGCTAATCAGAAAAGCTGCAGCTCTTGCATTTTTGATCGAGCTTTGATGGATGAATGTCCCTCACTACTGACTGACCTATATACAAACACTCCAGCCTTAGTCTTGTATTGCTCCTGACTATTTTCCTGCCTATTTTTTCCCTGTCTGCTTTTATCTCATTGACAGACTGCCGTGGCATCCCTCCCCCAGCCCGTGTTACCTCCACTTTGTCTCGCTCTCATCTCGCTCGCTCCTTTCAAATCTGACTGGAAAAGGTGGACAAATACATATTTTAACTGGGAAATATTGATCGGAACAGTCGCCTCCTCGACTTATGATCTTACAATGCCAAGAAATATTATAGAGCGTGAAATTGTGCTCCATCTGTTTCTGCAATAAATGAACAACAGATATATTCCAGTTCCACATATTTTCTCAGGCCAGAGCTTCACACCCAATGCTAAGTAGGATTTGAGTATGTCCGACACGTTCTCACTCCCAGCTCGTCAAATGCTGCCTCTTGGCGGAGACGGTTAAGTAAAGAGACGCTTCACAGACGAGTCATTTCCTGTATCTGTGTCATGTGAGTTTAGCCACTGCCGCTCCTCTTCAGGAGACCAGCAGCAGGTCGTGAGTCTGTTGACTTTAACGGGAGACGTGAACGTGAACACAGATTCTTTCTCCTCATAATCACTGAAGTAAATATTAGACTAATTTTTCGGAAGCTGCGTATCTTCTGAACATTCTGACACTAAAATGACGTTTTTCCAGACAGACGGATTCTCAGAGTCTCTGTCCACACACGTATCTCTTCTCTCTGCTGGTGCTGAATCATCATTCTGTTTCACCAAAGATGATCTATAAGAACTGAACTAAAACTTTAGTAACCTCCTGAACCTTCTGTAGTACAGCACAATCTGTTTTCATGCATCCACACGTTCACAACACTTCCAGGTTTGGAGATCAGGGGTGAGGATACCAGGAAATGTATTGTAATGAGTTACTTGTGTGGTTAACTTACCTGTGTTACCTAAAAGCCCCCTCCCTCCTCCATGTGTGCAATTTCCTGCTCTTTATATTACATCATGTGACCTCAGCGTGAATGCATCCAGAAATGATGCTTAAAGTGTCATAGAGTGAAACAGAGGGCAGTATTAAACAAACTGGGAGAAGCTAGTATGTCACGTTGACACCAGGAACATGTCACAACTGAATATCAGCCAACGATGCTAACACGCTTGCAATGACATTGTTAACATGACGTGCTGGACAAACTGGATTTTTGTTTTTTTTGGTGGCGCCAAAGGAAAAAAACAAAAGATCACCAAATTCAAAATGATTCAGTCTGGATACAGTGTCTGGAAACTATAAATGTGCATGTAATATTACATGTCTCTAGATGTTCAAAGTCACAACTGTGCAGTGATGGATGAATCCCCAGAGCCTCGCTGCTGTGGCAGACAGGTGTGAGACACCTTCAGGAAGGTGTGAAAAAAAGAGGGAGAAAGAAATGCTTTGCTTTTTACTTTGAAGGTTACTGACATGACAGCAACTGGTAACGACACCGCAAAGGCACAGTTTGATTGATGTCTGTTGACTCGCACATTTCACAGTTTTCTTGTTGTTCAAAATGATGAAGCGTGTTGATTTCTTTTATATACCAACAGTAAAATAACTATTACAATTAGATACAGATTGTTTTTGTGTGTGTGTGAGAGAGAAACACCTGCATTATAAATGAAATATCAAAAGCTGAGAGATGTTTCATCATGTTTCTTGATTGAAATGATAATTATGACCGGTTAACACTGCATGTTTAGTTTTTGTGAAGCTGCTTTTTGATGAGAACAAATCAAACTTTAGCTTTCAGCTTCTTGCCAAATGTGCAGTTTCCTTTGATATATGGAAAAATCTATAATTCTGGTAGCAAATTTCACGTATCATACTTGTACCAGTAGAAGATGTTCAAACATTACTCTCTTAGTGTGATGCATGTTGTGTATAGTCAGTATGAAGTGTGGATTTGAGACATAGCTGCTGCTTTTTCTCCAAAAATCCAAAGTCACTTTTTTTGCCAGATGAAACACAGATTTTTATTTTTTTTTCCTTGCATCACACGCTGTTATACCTAATGTTCACAATAGAGACACTGCTTTTACTGCTAAGGCCTGTACCTGGCAATTTTAATATTTTACCACATGGTAGAATATTAGGAGCGAGCTGCATTCTGTTGAAAAAACACAAACACCGATTTGTATAAGACAAAATTCTGTTCTTTTTTTCACTCAGTCAAGCAGTTGTAACTTTAAGGGAATGAATGTGAAACTTTCTGAAACAAAGACACAACAGTATCTTTGTGTGTGGATCTACAGCAGACCATATGGTGCAGTCAGCATAAGGCACCGGATTACAGTCATTCGGTGAGTCTTTGCAGTGATAATAGGATACTGTCAGTACACCGTGGTTTGTCTCACTTCTTGTCTCACGCTGAATCAGTTGTATTGTAGAATCAACCGACCTGGTTAACTGAATACTGTGAGCTATTGTTCAACAACACAATGTTGCATACAACAACCTGCTTCTGGATCAGGTGTTAAATAATGCAGTAATTGAACTGAAATAATAAATAATACATTTCACTATGGTTGCATATGTATGGTTATATATGTATTAATTACCTCCAGCAGATCATCCAGCAGATCCAAGATCCAAAAGCATGTGATGGTATCATTGGAAGAAAAAAATGATCCAATAACACCTCGACCAGTCATCACTCAATGGTACAGAATAAAATACCCACTTTTATAATACAAAATACACTCATAGCTCTTACAGTGTATTCAGGATTTTATGTTTCTGTTTTGCATCTGCAGCACTTCAAAGTCAAAGTTAGGAATACATCAATAGGTACCCATGTTTCTTTTAGAGACCTTTACAGACAACCATCAAGGACCACAAGAGGTCCACTGACCCTCAGTTGAGAAACAGTAGTACAGACAAAGCGTGTTTGACTACATGGGAATACAGCTGTATTACTACTCTTAAATAATATACGTTGCGAGAGGCAGGCGATTTGTTTGACTCACAAGAGCCACGATTCCTCTGCAATGAAATTAGGTTACACTCACTTTCTAAATTGTCTCTGCCTGAAGAAAATCACCTTGCCAGCTCCCTCTGGGCTTGGAAATCTTCAGGGGCTTCATGACAAATGAAAAGCGGCATGCAGGGAAGCTCTACATGGAAATTGTAGTGTCCAAGTCTGATTTAATTCTCTTCAGTGTACTGAAGTCCCTCTTACAGGCGGCAGATCATCAGGAGGTTTAGAAATTGGTCTCGCCTCTGGAGTAAATCTGTTCCATGCACGTTTAATAGACCCTATTGAAAGCACGCTGTTGACCAAATAAGCAGTGTTCCACTCCTGGTGAGGATCCTTTGGGCAGTCACAGTTCATGTGGTCCAGGTGGCCCTTCTTGTGCAAAGTGATCGATCAACATCATGATGTATGTAGCTGCAGGTGTTCCTGAGCTCCAGGTCACTCCCCTGGGTCCAAGAAGCTGCATGCTGCCTGAAGAATCCTCTGGGAGTCAATACCTGGCTGAAAACCTCGAACATAAGTCGAACATAAAAACAACCTACATACAAAATAGGTGTTGTCCCTTACAGTGTCATCAAAAACACATAACCCCAAAATAGCTGCATTTGACAGGGATAATTTTTGTTTTTGGCATTAGGAATCACAATATGTCTGTATTGAAAAATGAAGCATAGAAAAATGTATGTCCATTACCAACATTCACTGCCAAAGCATGAATTAATGCATGTAGTCGGATGGAAAGTGAGGGTGTGGAGGTTGGGGTGATGGATGGGTATACAGCACATCTGACTTTCATTCGTGCCTGACTGTCATTCCCTAAGTCTTTCTCCTGATCTCTGTACTTTCATCTCACTAATAAAGACATGACATGACCAGAAGCTCACCATAGACCTGTGAGTATTTAAGGTTTTGTTTAGAACTGTAATCTCAACCATAATGTATTTGCCACAACCACCTTATTTTTACCTAACATCTGTCAGATATTGTGGTGGGGTGGAATTTTGAAGAACTGTGACAGCGTGAACAGATTGGCATAGAAAGAAATATACTGACAGACTTTCGTGGTCCACAGCAAATGAAACAACTTTCCAGGGCCACCCATAGGTCAAATTTACAGTTCATGACAAGTACTCTGAGCTTTATTCTAAGCTTGACTCAGGAACTAAGTAGGTACCTTTAGTACAGCTTGCATATGCAAATTCTGTGTTTTTTTTCAGTTTACTTTGGTTAGTACATAAGATTAAAATATCTGTCAAACTAGATATCAGATCATACATTCTTAATTCTGCATAATGTTATTTTACAAATGGTGTTGCATCTGGATGAAGATCTGCAATGAAATAAACACTGTAAGAGACAACTATGCTGATTTATGGAAATGTGTTCTTTGTACAAAGATGAGTCAAAGTCATGAGCTGGGTTTATTCCTCCCCTTTTGTTGAACCTCTGATCTTCTGTAACCAAACCACTTCCACTGGAGTTGCTCCACTTTTTGGATCTAACTCTGCTTGTTGTTCAGCAAGTCAGAAAAATTGTCAGGCTAGGAAACACGACCCAAAAGCAGACGGAGCTGATGAGGAAGTGAAGATGTTTATTGAGAAACAGACATGAATGAATGAACGGAGAGCGGGGGGAATTGAGGTCCGGGTTCTGTTGAGGACGGAAAAGTTGGGGAACTGGTGGAGCGACGAATGGAGAGCAGGTGCTTGATGGAACGCAGGTGTGCCACAATCAATGAGCAGGAGGCCATGCCCACCAACTCCAGGATACATGGGGAGAAGGGGAAAAAAGCAAAACCCCAAGCACACAGCAAAACACAAGTCACTCACACACCCCCAGCCAGAGTCAGTCAGGCAGTCGTGACAAAATTGCCATTATCACAATATGAATTGTTTGGATATTGTCGTAAATGAACCCCTATGTCTAAGTTAATGATGTTACTGTAGAGCCACCTTTGGGTGAAATGCTTCAGATTGTGAAAGATCATTTAGAACTGATCTGTGCATGTATTGCATCTGTGCCAAGAACAATTTAGAATAAGAATCTGGACACTGGATGTTTGGAGGATGGTGAAAAGGTCAGAAGTCAAAATCGCATAGAATGACTGTTGGGAAAAATGGACATAGCCTGTATGGGTGGCTACGTGTTAGAAAGAAGATGATGACGCAATAAGATTTTACATTATTAAGTTACGACCACGCTTGCTTTTCACATTGTCATTTCTGTGATGCTACATATCAGTGACATTCTTTGGAGAGCATTCAATAGACAACTCTTGATGACACATGTTGGTCCAAAGAATGCAGAAGAACACATCTGACCACATTCACACCAAGCTTTGCTGAAACAAGTGAAGAAGATTTTGAGGTATCTTGATAACTGAACAAATCTCTATAACATCAAGTAAAGATGCGAAACATTTTCTTATAAAATTTTCACATCAAAAATATTTACATTTGCTGTTGTGGCGGCAATGTGAAACAGGTATGAGTACACTTGGTTAAGAATTCCACAAAACGAGATGCAAGCCTTGCCAGGTGTTAGGTCGCTTGCTGTGATTGAAAACAAGAGGAAATCAACCCTAAAGTAAAGAGAATGGATGCCAGATTTCAGTCTGTGTGTATTGTTTCCTTCTGTGATTTGTTTTTAAACTAGCTGCAAATTAACCACACTAGGAATTGTGTTGTACATAAAAGGGTCTTTTGTCATCATACTGACAACAACAGGTGCCGTTTTGCATGCAGTCTCAATGAAAGCTGTACACAATATGTTGCAACGTTACAGCGATGTTTAGGCTTGCAGGAGCTTTCACAAGCATTAGGTTTCTGGAGTTTAAATGCAGATAAAAGTCCAAACTTTCTAAAATGAAAGGTTCCTGTAAAAGTGTATTCAGGCGATGTCCTTCAAATGAAATCATCAGAGAAACACAATGCTGGTTTTCAAAGTTTGAAAAACTCAACCAGACAGAGTGTTAAAAACATTTGGGAAAGGCACAGCACAAACCATTGATGTGATAAAGGAAATATCAGCACTCTGTCAAGGCTGAAAATAGAGTTTTATACACATTTATACATTTAGATGAGGACAATGCAAATGTGGACGTTGGAGGTCAGGTTTGAAAAGTTTGTGTTTTCTCAGTTAATGGTCTGGCTGTCAGTCTGTTCCATATTTGCAATGTTTTTGTCTCTAATTAAGAGTAATCCCTTCTGTTAATTAGGTCCAAACTCACTGGGAAACCAAGGCCAGTGTGCTAATATATACAGTATTTGTCTAAGAATGATGCACTGGATTTTAATTAAGACAAATTAACATACCAGCACAGAGAGTCAGGCAGAGAAACAAGTTATCTGTCAGATACAGTGTACTGTACATTAATCTACAGTGCAGTCATTGCTGGCAGAGGTATTATACATCTCTCAAAGGCATTAGTAAATCAAATACACTCTCGTCCATCAGCACAAATGAATTAAAAGCAGCCTGTAGATCACACTTAAGCCACACTGTATAGTTGCTGCTGCTCTCTGTGTGTGTCTGTGTGTCGGGTTATGAGCACTTTCAGAAACAAGCATGCTATTGTGGCTCTGTCTTCCTTGCAAAGTCAATTAAAGTGGTCTATGAGTGATTACGAGTGGACGCAACAGTGCAAATACGTGTGTGTGCGTGTGTGTGTGTGTGAGTGAGTGTGTTCTTTGGTCAGCCCCTGCACAGATGGTATGACGTGCCCCTTTAGAGATGCACAACTTAATCCCTCAAACACATGGTGGGCTTAATCGCTGTGTGTAGTGTGTGTGTGTGTGTGTGTGTGGATGGGTGGAAACAGAAAAGGTGTCTGAATGACACAAGAAAACAGAGTGTGTGTGTGCTGGTATGTTGCCAACATGTTGCACAGAAATGAGGAGTAATGACAGAGTGTTAGTATTCTGTATTAAATGATTCTCTTTGGTTTTTCACAAGATGAATGAATTAAGATCGCTCCCTTTGTTTCCGTACTCCCACACACACACACACACACACACACACACACATACATACACACACACAGCAGAATAAAAAAAAGGTCTTAAATCATAAAAACCAGAAAGGCTTCCAACTTTGCAAAAAACTGGAACAACAGCGCCCCCTAACACAACCAACAGGTCCTGAATTCCACAGTTTTGGTGTCACAAATCAAGTCTGATGTCGTGACCTGGGTCTTAAAGGTTTTTGTAACAAAGCAGTAAATATTCAAATACGCACTCACACTTTTATTATAAAATCCTATTATCTAAGGAGGCTATAAGAAAAACTACAGCTAGTTCAGGATGCTGTGGCCTGAGTCTTAACTCAACGGGAAAAATAGATCAGATCACTGCACTGCTTCAGACATAGCACTGACTCCCTGTATCCTTTGAGTGCTTCTTTGCTTGTTTACCAAGCTTTAAACGTCCCTGCTGCTCTCTACATCAGACATTTGATTTCATTTTATGTTCCAGAAGCATCACTGAGGTCCTCAGCTGCTTTTCTTTTGAATGTTCCTTATGTGTCTCATGAAAGCATATGTGAATGTGCTTTCAGTTCTTATAGCCCTCAACTGTGGAACTCACTGCCTCTGATACTAGAATGAAACCTTTCTGTATCTTTAAAAGAAAGTGAAAACCGTTCTTTAAAAATCTTTAAATTTGGAGTAATGGTGTTAGTTTTTAAACTCAGTGTTTCTTTTAGGTTATTCATTTTATTCTTACTTTATTTTTTATTTGTTGTCATTTTTATTCTATGGTTTTTTTGTTTTGTTTTTTTGATATTTTTTTTATTGGCCTTTTCAAGCTTTTTTTAAGTTGAAGTTGTGAAACTTCACAGCTGGTCAGGGACCATAGATGAAAAATAGCCTCTATTTGCAGTAATGATTATTAATATACACTGTCCTTCGAAAATTAAATAAATAAATATAAACAGAACATGAATTAATATGGACATAGTCACGATGATGACCTTCTGCTGTTGTGACGCAGTGACGCAGTGACGCAGTGACGTTGTGACGCCTAACCCAAGTTGACGCAGAAGTAAACATAGACCAGGAGACTGAAATCAGTCGAAGTGAGTTTTTCAGAGGGGTAAAGGTGGATGTTTACCTGGGGGATCGGCAGGTAGCGACAAGGAATGAGGAGTGGGTGGCTGAGTGAGCAGACAAGGAAGGCTGGTGGCAGCAGGATGTGGCAACAGATAGATGGCTGGATGGTCCTAGGAGGTGAACAAAACACAAGTTACTAAGAGTACAAGGAAGCATTGGTACAAGCAAACAAAACAACAGAGCAGAGGCCTTAGTGAATACCACAATCATGACTGAATGATCTGGATGAACGAGCCGGGGTTATACTCTGTGTGGGTTGGCGAAGATCAGGAGAGGGATCTGGAAGCCACACCGAGCCGTGTGTAGACACAGACAAACAGAAAGAGAGACAGACCGGGAAACAAACAGGAACAAGAGGAGTGTAAAACATCAGGAAACACATGGGAGAGAAGACAGTGTCCTCAGATGTGGAGACAGAAGCAGTGCTTTTGTTCTGCAGCATGTGTTTGTGCTCCCATTAGTCAAAGATGTGCTCGTACTGATGTAACTCACTATACGTTGGTATCGCCTGTGCATCTTTACTTCTTCTTTTTCTATTTCTACTATTGGCTTTTATATACTTTTTTCTGTAAGATGCATGTCCACGTTGGATAAAATATCTTCAGAAAGCAGGAAAATTCAATTCTGAAGTATATTGTTTGCAGTGTAATCTTTATGAACAGCATGGTATGGTGGGGCTAGAGAGATAGAGAAAGAATAAGAGAGAATTGGCTCTTTCAGAGACCTGATGAAACTCTAGAGTCCTTACAGTCTATTTGTTTTTGAATCTTCTCAAAAAGAAACTCCAGATGCTCAGTCTGAGAACAGAATGAAACTAAAAACAGATTCACTTTTTCAGACATTATATATGGTCTCACGGGTGTTCTCCTGCATTCTTATATAACCAGGAGGCGATTTTAGGGGGGTCAACAAGGGGGGCCACCCAGTGGTTAAATTGGCTTTTGTAAGGAGGGGGAGCCCTTCTTCACTCACAGTGGTCAATATCTCTCAAAACATTTGTATTTACCTCACACCATCGGTTTAATACATATGTTATCAATTTATAACCTACTTATTTATATCTCACATCAGTTCACATATTGGTAACTTATTTAGCCTACATGTCACCATCAATCTACACTGCAACTTGTAAAACTGAAATGACTTTGTCACAAAAACATTAAGGTGAAAAACAGACATTTAGTTTCAGTAAGTTAACAAGGACCTGAACATTTTGTTGTGACAGTACTTCCTGCTCTCTGTGGCGCATCAGCAGCACCGTGTGTGTGTGTGTGTGTGCGTGCATGCGTGTTTGTACACGCGGTATGATTCAGGTATTACATCAATAAACAAGTGGAACGGATTCAACAATGAAGCTCTGACACAGCGCTCTGGAAACACGATGAGTGAACAGACTGATGTAGCCTACTGATTTTTGACATGGTAAAAGAGGGGAGGTCCAAACTAATGATTTTAAATAAAGTCCTATACTGGTAGCTACGCCCATGATTATTATAAACACCGAAGCAGAGGGAGCTCAGCTCCTGCTGGCTGTACTGCCGAGGTGAGGAGGCGGAGCTAAGCTCCGGAGGGCTCCGGCCCAATTTAATCTCTGGGGCCACCCCTCTTGTTAGCAAAATGACCAAAATACATCTCCCTTGTTAACCTGCCATCTCCCCTTTCCATGCCCAAGTACTAAATATCTGGGTCCGGTCCAGATGCTGTCCCATCCAGACCTGACCTATAACTGATAAATCATTAAGAATTCTTTTATTTTGATGGAGCATTTCTATTTTAACCAGAGCAGCTTTTCCTTGCTAGAAGCCTTTACAGCACTGGTTTAGTGAAAGGGGATACTCACAGATCAGTTGCATGTATTGTAAATCATTTCACATGAAGCTAATCAACCAATCATACCTGAGCATCACCTTCTTTTCAGACCTGGTGTACTGAGGAAGATCTAGCTATTGATTATGAAACGATACCAAAAATAGAGCTAAACTAGGTTTTACACAACCGTGAAAAAAAAGAGAAAAGTTAATGTTGTGTATTGACAGCCTAAGTTTGTCCCTCCAGGGATACGGTTACGCCCCCTTGTGTTATGTGTCGTGAAGTGACGTCTTGAGTTCTCTGTCCTGAGTTGAAGAGCAATACATGCAGACATGCAACTTTCCCTGGTCTCCTGTTTCCTCATTAATAGTTATAATACTAGATAACAAAGTATATAACAAAACTGGCGACGATGTACAGCCTCACGTTTGTTGCTTTTCGGCGGAAAGTCAGAGTTTAATGAGTTTAATACGTCGCGACGCTGTGGCTACCTGCGGTGCAAGCTAGCTGCTCCGGTGTGGACAGGACTGTGCTGTGTCGGAGGACAGCGCTGCTACAGGGAAAGGAGACTGGAGTAAACGGATAAAGGAAGGACTGTGTGGCACGACAGAAAGACATTAATGCAGTAAGTCAAAGAAGAAGAAAAAAAAACGACAATAAGATAAGGAAAGGCAAGGATAAGCTAATTGCTGAAGGAACATTCTCAGAATGGCTGCGCTGGTCGGAAATATTAGACCATTTGAATAAAATACACAACAATGGAGTTCATACGCGGAAAGGTTTGAGTATTTTGCCCTTGCTAACAAAATCAAAGCTGATGTTATTGTACCAACGTTTTTAAGTGTTGTGGGAGGAAAAAGATTCAACCTACTGCGCAGTCTAGTGCAACCTGCCAAGCCAGGAGACAAGTCCTATGATGGAATAGTGAAAATATTAAAGGATCACTATTCACCAAAGCCACTGATCATTGCAGAGAGATTCAGATTCCATAAAAGGAACCAGGAAGAGGGTGAATCTGTTTCACAGTGTGTAGCTGTACTGAAACAGTTATCTGAACATTGTGAATTTGGACTTTCACTCAGTGACACCATACGTGACCGGCTGGTGTGTGGTCTACGCAGTGAGGCTATTCAGAAACGGTTACTGACTGAAGCTAACCTGAGACTGGATAAGGCCATTGAGATCAGCACATCAATGGAGATGGCTGCCAGAGAAGCACAGCAGCTAAGTGCATCAACCCAAGTGCATAAGGTGTCCACTGAATCCACCAAGAAAGCAGCACCTGGCCAGCTATGCTACCGTTGTGACAGACAGACTTTTGAACAGGTGATACAGCATTGTGAGAGAGAGAGGACAGTACACCATGCCTTGGACTAATACATTTTTGACACCCTTAAACTGGACTGTGAACGTAATTTCCGATATTTCGGGCTATACAGAAATGGAGAGGTTTCACGGACAGGTTCAGGAGCTACAGAGCTCCTTTCGGGCAATACGGAAAAGGAGAGGCTTTGCACACAGGTTCAGGAGCTACAGACTGAGCTCCAAACAGTTAGCTCTCATCTAACACAGGTCTCCAAAACCCTGAACTTTGAGCAAGCCAGAAACAACACGTTCTGGGACCAGGTTGTGTATCTGTCAGATGCGCTCACTTCAGAAAAGACAGATAAGAAGCAACAGCAAAAGTTGTACCAGGATGAAGTACTCTATCTGTGCTGTTCTCATCTGAGCTATGAAATAGTCAGCTTAAATCGTTTCTCCAAAAATCTCCTCCAATGAACAGGCCGTCTGAAGTACTTGGCAGGATTTTAATGGAAAAAAGGTAAAACTGAAAATAAACAAATAATACAGACAAATATTACCATGTGCATAAATCAAACAAATATAACTTTTACAACATATTAAATCCTCTAAAATAAAAGTTATCTCTTCAAAATAAAATTTCTTTAATTTCTCTTAACTGTTACATCACACTATCTAAAGAATAAGATTCAGCAGATACAAAGTGAATGCAATACTCTTCATGCTGCTTATGACGAGCTCCATGAAAAGTACCACACTGAAAAAGAAAAAAACTTAGACTTAGACACTTAACTTCCAACCTTGCGGAGGAGCTCAAGCATAAGGAATTGTCCAATGCCAGAAAAATGGTCCAGAAACAAAAGGAAACAATTGACAGTATGACCCATGAGCAGGATCAATACGGTGAGAAAATGGAGAACATTAAAAAACAAGCCACCCATACGTTCTAAATGGACGACGGTGGTAGAGTGGGTTGTCCAATGACCCCAAAGTTGGCGGTTCGATCCCCGCTCTCGCTGCTCAAAAAAAAAGAGATTGCCATGGCCAAGGTGCCCTTGAGCAAGGCACCGTACCCCCCCAACATCTGCTACCCGGGCACTGTTAGTTGATGCCCACCGCTCCAGTGAATCTGGCATCTGTCAATTTGAGTGTGTGACCCTGTGCATGTGCATGTGTGTGTTCCAACAGGTGCCAGCCTGGATGGGTTAAATGCAGAGAAGTAATTTCACATTCAATGTGATAAAAAGTTTCTTTCTTCTTTCTTTTCTAAACAGACCAGACTTTGAGATAGAGGAACTCCCAAGTGCTTCAAGCCCAGGACAGAGCACTGAGGCTAACATCAGTGCAGAGCAGGCTACAGAGAGAGGAAAGCCGTTCTGGAAAAGGGTTCGACATTTTCTTGGTTTGAGGAAAAAAAATAAGAAAGGCGACGTCAGGAGTCAACACCAACCACCACCACTGGAACCAACACTGACACAACAGTGAGTGGACTTTCATACGTATCATTATGAAATGTCCATCCAAATGGCAACCCTGTGGGTTTCGGTTTTTCCCCAAAAATCTGAACAAAAATTTATAAAACTTAAACTTATAACTGATAATAATAATAATAATAAATAAATAAAATTGAAAAGATATACAATGGCTGCCTCAATACTTGTAAACTTTTTCGAGTAAAAGTTTTAATATATTTTCTATTTCTTGGAGTTTTATACTTAAACAATACCTTTTTCTATCTTAATTTATATTATCAAGTAAAATGCCTGCGGAACCGAACCCCACAACACGGCGCATCTGCACCCTGTGGAATTTTGGGGGTAATAATGATTCAAGTATTAATATTAATCACTAAAATTTTGAATATTAAAATGAAAATATATTACACTTGCTTGTCCCGAAACTTACCTTTCAATTATTGTTACAGAAATCGTGTCCTGCAAATTAAAAGTATTAGAAATTCAAACCAGAGACTAAATTACAGTTAAACTGATGGTAAACATAGTTACATTTAAAAAAGAATGGATAGAAGGAACAAGTTGATTTATTACTGTAATTAAAAACAAATCACAGGCCTAAATAAGTTGATTCAAATTGAGTGAGTTCATTCAGCCATGTTTCTGTGATGCCACACTCTCCATATAGATAGATAGATAGATAGATAGATAGTACTTTATTGATCCCCGAAGCGGAGCTCCCGTCACCGGAGCTGATCACTGCCACTCTAATCAATGAAACCACTCACACAGGGCGCGCCGCGGAACGTCTCAGCAGCGTCCCAGCAGCGACTCTCCGCGCTGCAGCGCTATCATTCCGTAGCACTTCTATTTTTTTCCGTGAGCCGTTGCTAAACCGCGTGAATCTCAACAGTGCAGATTGCACCAGACAACAGACAAACACAGAATCAACGTAATACACTTCCGCCCCCTTTCAAAATAAAACACAATACGCAGTTCATGTAGCCTATCACAGCTTCACATCAACATTACGTCATGACAGAGCAAAAGTGGCTTTTGAAGATCACTGGCCCCACCATTGTAACCACTGGCCCAGGAATCGATCCCCATAATAACAAAAAAGAACAATTTGATTTAACAACATTTACTTTAATACTGCAGTATTAAAGTATTAAAATAACCCAGTAGCCCTTTCTGCCACATGGCCCTTGTAGAGTGGAGAATTCCTCAAAAAAAAGCAAAGAAAAACAAAAAAAAACTCACATCTCCTGCCTGTATTCATCATAAATATAAAAAATTAGCTACTATAATTTCTATAAAGCACGTGTTTATAATTAATTATTAAAATAATTGTATCATAATAATTCCAAGTTATTAATAATAATATAATAACAATAATAATTCAAACACCGATCTACAGTGTGTCACAAATGGGACACGTGTGCTTGCAGATCTGCGTTTTCAAGCCTCCGTAGTTACACAGCAATGCGTTATCGTACACTTCTGTTCAAACACTTCAACTTTTCTCTAACTTACTTGTCTGCAAAGGTGGGCATTGCCCTGCATAGTTCGCAATACACCTCTTTTTTCCTCGTCATATCCCAGCCAATTCCAGCGGTCTCGCCACTGAGGCTGGAACTTTCTTGCCCTTTTCTTTTCATAATTCCTGTCACTCTCTCTCAACTCCTATGGTGCCTTTCTTTCCTTTTCTTTTAGTTTTTTGCCCGGCGTTTGGCCGGGTACTGGGGGTTTTAGAAACATTACTGATGTCGGGAACAGAAACTCTGTGTCAACAGCTGCAGCAGTGAGCGAGCGGTACGCGTTACGCGGGAAAGAGCGGGCTGTGCAGGTGGTGTGTTTACGTCCCAGGGAGAGCACAGCGCTGGCTGTCTTTGATTGGGATCACGTAACACTATGTGTTAGCGGTAATAACTGAGACAATTTCACAGAAGTCATTGCAAAACACAGTACCACAGGGATTTAATGTGAAATTAGATTATTAGACAAATATTTTTTTTTCCAAGGCATATTTTTCACTGGCCCCACCGGGCCAGTGCTTGGAGCATTCTGGTGGCCCGGACGGTTTTAACAGTACGTCCGGGCCACCGGGCCATTTATGTTGTCGACCCCTGGAGATCTTAAATTCCCCATAATAACGCCTAATGACAGTATTAAATCCAGCTCTGCATCCCCGTCTTCTTCTCCTCACTTTCAGCAGGCATCTCCAGTCTTTCCACAGAGAGTATGCTAGCGCTGCCTAGCGCTAACAGCTATTCTCGAATGCAAACAAGAGTGCCATGGCATACCATTTTTTGAACAGGTCACTGATGTATCATGAAGTAATAAAGAAAAAAGGCAAAAAAAATCTCCATACTTCAAGTCCATGTTTGCACAAAATAGATGAAAAAACAAAAACCTAAAAAACAGAGCTACTTTAACTGCCAGACAACTTCACGGCGCCATGGCAACAGGCCTAAAGCATGTTTATATGTAAATATAGTTTATGGATTATATTCATGCTAAATTGACAAGAAGATTGTTGACATGTGATGTCATGTATCTTGTGTTTCTAGGGCCGTGTGTCTTTACCGACACGTAAGGAATTGTTAAATACCTCCGAAGCGGAGTGATATGAGATGTTAAAAGTCCCGCTGCTATCAACACTCGTGGCAAAGTGAGATCTGTAAATAGTAGACATTTCTGTGTATTATTTACAGATGTAGCGACTCAAAAGTTCCCGTGTTTCCATGACGGGTCCATGACTGGTCCGTGGCTGGTCCTTGACAGGTCCTTCGCAGGTCCGTGACGGTAATGTGATCCCCCACGATGACGTAGTCAGTGAGGCCCCGACTGGAAACGCCCCTAAGCAGCCTGGGTGAAAACCAGCTGCAATGCCTCATTTGTCCACGGGGAGGAGCAGTGATTTTAATGTTCTGCTCTCACCATAGACTGTAAAAAGACACATCTGAACAGATACGCTGGGGTGAGCGGGTGAGCCGATCAGCTGAGACAGAGCACAATCATGGATGTGGCTAGTGGTGCAACGGATCATTGTTGGTCCGTGATCCGTTCAGATCACTCCCCACAGACCGGCACCAAGTGGTCCGCGGATCGGTTGATGGAAAAAAAAAAGTTGTGATAAGATAACACTGAGGCACCGCTGCAGCCGCTCGTATCTGCAGCTCTATGTCGCGCACAACAACAACAACAACAACAACAACAACAACATGCCAACATAAACTGGTTATTAAAAAAAACTCCTACTACTTTTTACCTTTTTTTTTAAGGGCTATATCTGTTTGATGCTTTCTGAAGCCTATGAAACACACGTTAGATATAAACACCATAAATACTCACCTTCTTTATAATGACTATTGAATAATAACATAACCTAATAAATCTGTCAGCTGCTTTCCAGGTACAATCACCGGTCTCTGCGGGTGTAGGTTACATTATGTGTTGTCAATTTTGGACAAGAAGGGCCGTTTGCATTTTTTTTTCTTTTTCATTTGATTTGAGTGTGTTCATGAACAGGAGGGTGACTCATTGACTGTGTTTTAATTTTTGTCCATCCCATAGGCTAAATATAAACATAAATAAATTGAAGCGTAAATGAAACTCGCCATTTAAAGAGGAAGAATTACAGGTGAATCAAGTATGAAAGAAATCAAGTATGTTTCATTTTAATAAGTTGTAAGCTTACGAAACCATCAAACACATATATTTAGGAAAAGTCACGGACTGAGAGACCTGTAGTTTTAATGTAAATGAAGTTATTAAAACAACCCAAACGGTCGTTCTAGTGTTATTTTGTAACAAAAAAAGTATAACAATTTTATATATATATAAATTTGGAACAAATGTTGTCCTTTAGCGACTGAAGCCAGTGCGCTGTGTCTCGGGGTCAGCCTTTCGGGGACAGCTGCATTTCGGCTCTGTGATTTGTGTGACACTGGGAGACCAGGTAGAACAACTGTAAAAAAAATTCTGTGAGAGAAGCGCCATCTCCTGGTCATACCCTGTAATTCAATGAATAGGTGGAGGTACAGTAAAAAAATAGACACACCCAGAAGAAGGAGGGGGTCACTCCAGCCGCTGGAACTTGGCTGGAAGATGGCAGCCATTCAGCTGGCTTTCAGCTTGAAGGGGAACTTTTGAGTCGCTACTACTGTGAGTAGCCCCTGACTGCAGAGCGCAGATCGGGGCGAGGCTCAACGTGGGCGGAGCTCAACGTTTGACTCCGCCCACATTGAACCGCAGAAGAAGAATGTATGCAGGAGAAGAAGAAGAAGAAGAAGAAGAAGATTACAGTTTGCAAAATGGAAGTAAGTTAGGTTTTTCTTTTGTTTTAATGTGCTATTTTGCAATATTTGTGATAGACAAGGAAGGAAGTAACATTATTTTATTTTAAAATATGCTATGCTCTCTTTGATGATACACTGTGTGCTTAGTTATTAGCTTTGTTATTATCTTACGACATGGCTGGACTGGTAATCTGGTATACCGAGCATTTTCCCGGTAGGCTGACGTACTTTTATGAGTATATAAGTATGAGACTGCAGTCGAGCCAGCCGCTTCAACATTTCAAATGCGCAGCAAATAGACGGAGACGACTGAGAAAGTCAGCACTAACTTACAACAGCATGTGGAAACTTCCGGTTTTCAAAATAAACAAGTTTCATAAAACAAGTGTAGTACTATGCTCCTACACTTATTTTTTTTTAAATAAATATGAGCATTTAAGCTGAATAGCTTCCAGATCATGTGACCTATTGGGTAAAAATGAGTGTAAATCAAATGTTGACAGTCCTCGTCATGTTAGCAGACGGTCAGCTGTTCTTCATCCATGCTCTTCAGCATCCATGACATGACATGAATCAACATCTGTTGAGGTGAAAAATTATTTATTTTTATTTTTGGTCTTGTGGATTTCTAATTATTACTTTTATGTGTATTCTTTCCCCATCTGATATGTAGAGACACATCAGTATACTGCTGGATGGTGACACACCAATGGTGACTAAATGCACCAACAGTGGACTATTTCACTGTCCCGTCTGCAGATACAAGGCTGTAAAACCAATACTGGACAACCATATAAAAGGCCATTCCTCGGTGAAATGCAGAGGTGCGTTACACATATTACACATATTTTAATTATCAGTATTTTTTCACAGGTATGAATCTTTTTCCCTTTATTACTGTCATGTCCAGGGAATCCAGTCATGTTTAGTTTTTGTTTTGTCTATGTTGTCTTGTGGATTCCTATTTTATTTTGAAATGTATCTCTCCTCTTGTTTCAGGTGACACACTATTTGTATTGAAAAATTGTATCCTGGGGAATATGCATGATGGTATGTGTAAATTGTGACACGTTATGCTTAGTATACAAGGTATTATTTTTCCAAACATATTTGAATCTTCTTGCGTTTCCTTCTTCAAAGGAAAACATGTTGCAAATTAGGAGATGGTGGTGTCTTGTTCTCCTGCAGAACTTCCCCAAGGCGTAAGTGCCCTCAATATCACATCGGATCAGAACATCATCAAGATCAACATCAGGTCCTTTTACTGTATTTACTGTCAACTGACTAACATGAATGTTTTCATCGTGAATGTATGTTTTCATTAAATCATCGAGGTCAGAAGAAGACAGATTGCGGGAAAGAAAAAGGCGACGTGAGCGAAAAGGACTACAGGTGAGAGGTCATGTGATGAATTATTATGTAGTCAAACTATTGCTTGAAGACGAAAGCCTAACCCCTCCACTTATTTCAGGATGTGGATGAGGTCCCTCTTAAAAAGTTCAGGCATTCAGAAGCTGCCTCTGAAGCATCAGGTATTGTTCAAAGCAGCGTTGTTGTACACACATCCATCAAGGTTGTAGAGGTGGGATGTTAGTTTGTTTTGCAGTCATTTCTCCGTTTTCATTAAACCAGTATACTTAAAATCAGCCACTGATTTTTTTTTACATCTTGCATTGTTATTGTGCCTATAAGAACCATAATTTGTTTCCTTTCTAGAGGAAGCTGAGAACATGCCAGGACTGGGAACAGGGAACAGGGTATGTTGCCTGCTATGGGCTTTTCTTATTTCACAGTTTTCTGCCTTCTCCAACCCTTACTTTAATAGTTGTTTTCTTTATTTTTGATTAGGAGGATACTCTGCTTCAAGACACCATGGCAGCAAGGTGGTGTAGCACCAAAACATTTAAGGGGAAACTTTCCCTTCCCCGAGTCCTCTCCATGGACAAGAAAGATTGCTTGAGGGCAGTGGAACTCCTCCGTCAGTCCGATCACCTGGATCCAGAGAGGATGATAAGCTGAGGGAACCGTTCATGTTCCTTTTCACTTTACAGGATGATCACGAGGCATTTTGCCAAGAAATAATGGACAAAAGGCAAATGCAGGCCTTTTCTTCCTTTGAACCCCAACCCTAACCCCTACCAATGTCCTGTCATGGTCTGTGTCTTTTGTTCCCTGTTGTCCTCCTGTTTTATTTTGAAGTTCAGTGTCCTGTCTTCCTGTGTGTTCCGTGTCTGTGTTTTGTCCTGTGTTGTAGCCTGTTCCCCATGCCTGGTGTTCCTATGTTCCTCCTGTTGTCTGTGAGTTCAGTTCGCGAGTAAAAATAAAGTTTATTGTTCACCTACCTGTCTCTACGTGCGTCTGCATTTGGGTCCAGTCCTCTGCAATTTCTGACACACACATGGTTCGTGAAATGTACAGACTCTCTCTGGTACAATCATATACAGTAGGTTTCTATACAGAGGTGTATGTTTTTGTTTCTGTTCTGGGGAAAAGCTAGATAAACTTTGTTTTAAATATAGGAAGAATGGATAAAATTATGGACAGGAAGAAAAAAGAAGATCTATCTATCTAATATATATAATAATAATTGTTTCATATATATATAATTGTTTCCTTATTTTAGGCAACTCTGGCCATAGGTGCTGCGTTGCTGTTTGCGAATGTGCTGCATGGTCTCCGCCACCAGATGGCGCCTGAAAAGGAGTCAAGTGTGGCTCAACGTGGGCGGAGTCAAACCCCGGAGCTTCGCTCGGACTGTATTTCTTTTTCTTTGCGGTGCTGCTACTGAGAGAGAGAGAGAGAGATGTGCCAGCACTCGCTAACGGCGGCTAGTGGGGCTAGTAGCCCACATACTCTGCTGCACGTAGCTTCACCTGAGCTCTGTCATTGGGTGGAGAGAAAACACAGACTCTCTCGCTCTCCACCCAGAAACGTTTATTTCTTGGTGTTGTATTATGTGGTCTTCAGAGAGTAGTAATTGTTTGTTTTATTTTGTATGCTTTCAGAACCACAAGGTCGCTCTCTTCAGTTCCCTAGCTGTAGCCTATATCTTCATCCAACCTGAACAGGTAACATCTTGCATCTGCACTGCACATTGCCTTTTAGTTCTGTTGATTGAACCAACACAGATCAGTGTATCACCTGTAAGGGAATTTACTATTACTTCCTTTGTTTTCTCAGGTATCGGATGTGGAAATGCAAAGATGAACACATGAACATATGGTTCATATGTTAAAGATGAATAAATACATTTAAAGTAATCTGTTGGCCAAGTGTCTTTTTAAGATGGGAAATGCAAATTATTTTTGAAGTAAAGTCAAATGAAATGTGAAAATTATAGTTTGGTTATATGTAAATGAATTAAGTGGTGTCAATGCAAACATTAACATGTTAATTTAGATAAAAGTAAATACATTAGGTTGGTTCAATTGATGCTACATGCACTTTTGTGACCTTAATCTTGCAATACACAGAAGAAGAACTGGCCAGGTAGCGAACACACTCACTGCTGTGAGTACATAGAAATAAAAACACAATTACAAATATTAGCAGAACATCATTTGCATGTGACAGTTTAAAAAAAAGTCATTTCATGATGTAATTATGATGCAGTTTGTTTAAAAAACAAAAAAAGACTTGAAGGTAAGGTCATAGTTTGGGTTAAAACAAATACTTGGGACCACAAACGGTGGTCTCCAGTGTTAAAAATGTGTTACCCCGACCATCTTACCTTCGCCTCAACCCTAAACAAACTTTCATTATAACATCATTAGACTTCCTCCTCTGCTTCTGTCTAAATTCCTACAGCTAGAGTAGTTAACCATGTGGCAACCTCCGTGACTGTGAAGTGAAGCCAATGCGGAAGTGCCAAAAACTGCAGTTCCTCAAACGTCCACTTGAGGCTGGCTCCAGAACGAGTCAGTCTCCATAAGTCCCCATGTTAAAATGTCCAACTTCACAGCAGAAATAAACATGTTTACAGCCTGGTACAAAAAACAGTTTTGGTCTCTATAGCTAATTTCCCCATTCATGACAACTGTACTGAGGGTGAATTTTTATCTAACACATCCATTCAAATTATATTAAAGCTTAAATTTATGCATAATTCACACAGTGGCCGCTTTGATTGACATGTTTTTGGCATTATAGGTGGCGTCTTTGAGCACCCAGGCTTAACTCAGCCTGCCTCAGGCCCTCCGAGGATCCACGTCTTTGACGATTTTTTTGTTAAGTTGGGACCGCCAAGACGGCGGCGGCGGTAGGAGGAGAGTTTTGGAGCTGCTGTCAATCCAGCGACATTAGTACAGAATTAAAGACGCTGTTGATGGATTTTTAATGCCGTTTTTAAGCCTGGTACCTGTCTGACTGCATTGTGCCAAGTGTAAAGTTTGGTGGAGGGGGGATTATGGTGTAGGGTTGTTTTTCCAGGAGCTGGGCTTGGCCCCTTAGTTCCAGTGAAAGGAACTCTGAATGCTTCAGCATACCAAGAGATTTTGGACAATTCCATGCTCCCAACTTTGTGGGAACAGTTTGGAGATGGTCCCTTCCTCTTCCAACATGACTGTGCACCAGTGCACAAAGCAAGGTCCATAAAGACATGGATGAGAGAGTTTGGTGTGGATGAACTTGACTGGCCTGCACAGAGTCCTGACCTCAACCTGATAGAACACCTTTGGGATGAATTAGAGTGGAGACAGAAAGAATAAAATTCTGGATTATTTCACCTCTCTGGGTCACAAAACATTATTTAAATGAAAACATCTGAGAAGTTTAGAGAAAAATGTCTTTGGTGGAACTGCTAACAACTCATCGATAGGAAACATAAAGAGGGGCCAAAACGATTAGGAACTACTGGTTTAATATACTGTATGTATAATCATATTAGGTATGTAAAATCTTAATCTGGAAAGTAACCGTAGCTGTTCCCTTTGAAATGTGGTGACATACACAGCATCATAAAGTGCTGCATACACCTACCTCTATATTGCACTTAAAGCATAGAGAAATTAATTGAGTACATTGACCATTAAAAGCACCAAAACCTAGACACATATTTCAAACTAAATATGGCACATAAATGAGCACATCTGGTTCAAGACAGCAGAACTATTACTCGAAGGTGTGTCAACAAAAACAGGCGACATGCTGCCCTCGTCCCCAAAAAGTCCCCTCGCCCAGTTATTTTACGCTCTGGAGCAGGAGTGTTATTTTTCCACTTTCTAATTATATCCTTTCATCACGCCACCCTGTGATTGGTTGTAGGTGATAAGCAGGGGGAGTCAGAATGAAAAGAACATGCAATTGTAATGTTGAGAATTAGAGAGAAAAATGCTTTTTTTGTTATCTCACCGAGGAGTAAAAAGGGAAGCAGAAGTCGATTTTAAAATGTGAAGTGAGCATTTTTGCAAGGTGCCAAGGTGTGGCATGGCAATCGGTTCCTCACTGATTATCACACTAAAAGATCAAGACTAGCAGGTTTCAGAAAGATGTGTTAGCAACCACTCCCATGAGGGCACATTTATGCACAACTGCTCTTTTTGTAAAAAAAAAATCACGGTCACGTTAGCATTGCTAATAAGCGATGGCTGAGATGTTGCAAGCCTTCTACGTCTTAATGTGTTACGGCTGCTGCCGTTGCGGCGTGTATAGCCTTGCTTGCAGCGTGTGTGTGTGATTCCTGTATGCAAAGTCAAGTGTGTTCGTCGGCCCCTCATTAGGCCCAATTAAAGAAGGCGTGGCCACCTTCCCCCGACCCACCAATCAGAGGGATCCAATCCAGAATTATTTAAACCAGAATCACCTTGTGTGGAGCTCGCCTTGGTTGTGTTTAGTGAATTGGATTGTGTGTTCATTTGTCTTCGGTTGAGGTTTTCGTTTATTATACAGGGACTGGGCTAGGTTTAGTTTGTTTCGACTGACTTACACACATTTAGAAGACTTCTGTTAGAGTCACTAGGTTTAGGGCTGCTGTTCCCTGTCTTTTAGGTTGCAACCCGTTCTCATTCCCAACACATAAAATACCGACGATTTGTCATGCCCTTTGACGTCTGAAACTGACGCAAAAGGTACCCTTCCACGTCTGTATAAAACACTCTGCTTAGCGTTTTATACAACAAATATTATAGAACGGGTTGCTATAGCAATCTATCAAAAGATGTTCCTGAGTTTCCTCTTCATTACAATAAATCATTGGACATGTTTTGGTTGTAACATAACACCTCTATGAAAGAGTTTCCTCTCCCTCCTTGTGCTCAGGGTGAGGAAGTAGTAGCATGAGGTGCTATCTATTCTTGTAGATGATGATGTGTTGCATTTGTGCAGAACAGTGGGTAGTTCAAGTCGAGCAGCTGAAGTAACATCTGTTGGAATGATGTGCCTTCGTCCTGGTGTATGCTGCTCACCAAGGTGATGTCCAGCCAGTGTGTGAATGGCAATTCTGTTACCGTATGCTGTATGACTTGACGCTATTTAGCCAGCCATTACTGACAAACTGCATCATCATCTGTAGGTCTAGGTCTCTTTGACCTCATCCAGATGTGACCTTGACATCAGCCATGTTTCCTGTGTGGTTCCTTCAGGGCCAGTATGTCATCTGACAGTTCAATTGTCTGCTGCCGTGTTTCTCGACAGTGTGTCAGGGACAAAATCAGATTTAGTTTGAATTCCATCATCTTCAGGAGTATTTGTTGAAAGCAAAGTGACACTGCATCAATGTCCTTAACACTAAAGAGGGGGACCAATGGCTTGTGGCCTGCTTGTATAATGAAGTTATCTAGGCTGCATGCATCTGTCAGAGTGCAAGAACCGACGTGACCTTACAACTGTAACTGCCTGCCTCAGTTTCTAATTTTCCCTGTTGAACTTCAGCCTGGCCGGTTTAAGATCATCATCTCCCTTTGGAAGAGTTCAGGAGGTGTAGATACCAGATGTAAATACCATCCAAACGGTGTGATGGACGTTGTGAGATTTGTCTTTATCTAAAGGGAATTGCTAGAATCCGGTAGAAGACACTTTAATCAGCCATCTTAGGGCCTATGTCATCCAGAGTGTGTAAGATAGATTTTCCTTGCTCCACAGCTTTATTGAGGCAACTGACACCCGACAGAGTCGGTTATTGACTGCAGGACCTTCACCAACATGTGCCTTAAAGTAATATTTTGTCCCTTTACTCAGTAAAGGTTTTACGTTTGCCTTTGTTTCATAGCCTCTCCCCTGGATAATCCAATACAGCCACGGCTTTGTTCTCCATTTTGGTTCCACAGTTTTTTTTGATTGATTGAAGTGTTTATTTCGAATATGCAAACCAAAATAAAAAAGAAAAGTAAGGCAAAACATTTAAACATAGAAATACATATTCTAAAAGGAGTAAGAAGAATAACTTTTAAACTCCCACCCCTTCTCTTTAAATATTGAATGACAATACCAAGCTTCCTTGCAACTAGTTTTGATATACCTGATACTTCTAGATAAATAAAATATATTCCTGACTTGAATTACAAAAAAAACACAACACAAAAAAACAAAACATAATCTACATATACACTTAATACAATATACACACACACATACACACATGCACAAAGAGAAACAATAAAAAAGAACAAAACAAAACAAAACAACAAAAACAAAGGAGACAATAACCTAATAACACTTAGTGCTACCCAACATCTCCCTCATCCCTGTACCTCTTAAAAATAGTGTCTTTGTACCTCATTTTAAACTGTTTCATGTTTGGACATTGCTTCAACTCCATGTTAAACCTGTTCCATAGTCTCACCCCGCTAACTTAAACACAAAAACCCTTCCTCTTTGTCCGAATTAAAGTTAGATTAAAGTTTATTTTTCCCCTTAAATTATAACTCCCCTCATGCATAATGAATAATTTCTGTATATTTATTGGCAAAAGATTATTTTTAGCTTTAAACATTATTTGAGCTGTTTGATATTCCACAATGTCTGTAAATTTAAGTAACTTGGACTGTAGAAATAAAGAGTTTGTGTGTTCCTGATAGCCAACGTTGTGTATGATTTGTATTGCTCTTTTTTGAATGGTGGTTAGTGGCTGTAATGATGTTTTATAGTTGTTGCCCCAAACCTCAGCACAGTATTGAAAATATAGTGAGACTAGGGAACAGTAAAGAGTGTGAAGTGATTTCTGATCCAAAACCTTTTTTGCTTTGTTTATTATTGCAATGCTTCTTGAGACTTTGGTTTGTACATGTTTGATATGTGATTTCCAATTGATTCTGTCATCTATGGTTACCCCCAAATTTAATTTCGTGAACTCTTTCTATTTCAACTCCCTCTAATTTTATTAATACCTCTGTATTCGGTGGACAATTACCAAAGACCATTAACTTTGTCTTGCTCAGATTTAATGATAGCCTATTTCTGTCGAACCATATTTTTAGTTTGTTCATTTCTGTAGTGATGTCCTTTTGTAATTTTTGTAAGTTATCCCCAGAACAGAAAATATTTGTGTCACCAGAAAATAACACAAAATGCAACACAACTTGGGTCCCAACACTGACCTTTTGTTGAAGAGTTTTTCCAGTATTTTTGCAAATTGTGGGAGCAAGGAGACAGGTCTGTAGTTTGTGAAATGATGCTTGTTTCCAGCCTTGAACAGAGGTATGACTTTAGCTATTTTCATTTTATTTGGAAATGAACCAGTTTGAAATGATAAATTACAGATGTATGTGAATGGTTCAACAATGCCTTCATTGACCTTTTTTATTAGTACCATATTGATATCATTGAAGTCAGTGGACTGTTTATTCTTACATTTTTTGACAATATTCAAGATTTCATTTTTATCCACAGCTTGTAGAAACAATGAGCAAGGATTTCTCTCTAATATCTGTTCATCAAATGTCCCTGGATCAGGGATTTTTCTTGCAAGCTCCGGTCCAATACTTACAAAGTATTCGTTAAAACTATTAGCAACATCTGTCATGTTATAATTTTCAATATCCTTATCAATGAAATACTTAGGCAGACTATTGTGTTTAGATCCATCTCTTATAATATTGTTTAATATTTTCCATATTCCTTTAATGTCATTTCTATTATCATCTAATATCCTCCTATAGTAATTTTTCTTATTTGCCCTTATAATATCAGTTAACTTATTCTTATATTTTTTATATTTACATTCTGCCTCTTTAGTCTGTCTCTTTTGAACTTGAATATCACTGTCCTGGAGTTGTTGTGTTTGCCACAGCATATTGTATTTGAATATACCTTTCAGTCACACAGAGTAAGCTTGTTAGTGTGTGTGTGTGTCACCTCACACAGGCTCCAGTCTGCTTGGAAACCTGCCCTTCATTCTAACTGCCTTTCTTGTCTGCTTGATTTCTCCAGGGTGGAACTTGAAGTCATTTGCAATTTCTGTGACAATTCTTTGTCCACGATACCAATCATAAGTCCGTCTCTTACATTTCATTCTTCACCACACCAAAATCCAACTTGAGCCAACATCTAAAACCTTTTCTTGCCTCACGGCCTCTTGAAGTTGTCGCAGTAGACTTTACTGTGTTAGAGGCTGCCTCTGATGGCCGAGAGAATGTGTTAGTCGTTACAGACGTCTTCACCAAATTCACACAAGCATTCCCAACACAGGACCAGAAAGCTGACACCACTGCCAAAGTCCTTCTCAGAGAGTGGTTTATGAAATATGGTGTACCTGAGAGAGTACATTCAGACCAGGGCAGGAACTTTGAGAGCGAGGTCATTCAGGAGTTGTGCAAATTATATGGGGTTAAGAAAACCCGCACCACACCACATCACCCCCAGGGTAACGCACAGTGTGAGCGTTTTAACAGGACACTTCATGACCTTTTGCGCACCCTGTCACCAGAAAAGAAACGTTTTTTGCCGGAGTTAGTTTATGCATATAATGTAACTCCCCATGCCACCACAGGTCACTCACCATACTATCTCATGTTTGGGGTCCACCCACACCTTCCTGTGGATGCTTTGCTGGGTCAGGAACAGGTGCTTGATAAGAGACATGACTGGCTAGTGGTCCATCAGGAGCACTTGAAGGAAGCACACAACAAAGCAAGGCAATATGCTGAACGAAAGGCTGCAGAGAGAATTGAACTGGTGAAGGACAAAGTGCACTGTCCCCCTGTGGAAGTAGGTCAGCTAGTTTACTTGCGTCACTGGCCCCAGGGAAGAAACAAAATTCAAGATGCCTGGAGTCCTACTATGTACAGGGTGGTTGAGGTTCAAGGCAGCACACATGCAGTAGAACCAGTGGAGGGCGGCCCAGTCAAAAGAGTCCACAGAGCCAACCTTAGGCCGTGTGCAGTTCCAGTTGTGCCCCCACTGTTACAGCGACCTCTTCTACTGAAGATGACAAAGAACATGCAGATTCAGACCCTGAGTATGTGGTTCTGGAAGAAATCACATACCCAAGCTTGGACCAGAGAACAGAGAGAGATGGAGATGGAATAACTGTCGGAGACAATGAGATATCAGAGCCTGTGGACATTAATGACCCCGCTGTACCCCCTGTTACAGTACAGGAGTCACAGTCAAAGTTGACTGCTCCTGGGACTCACAGTAGATCTGCTATGGATGTTAAGGTCACCACACTTACCCTGCACCTCGCCGGAGCCAGAGGGCGAATGCTGGGGGTGCATTCAAACCCACAGCGCCTCCCCGTGTCAGCATGTAATGCTATTACTTTAAGTCCTGATGCACTGTCCCTATTGTTGACTAGTTTGGGTGCTGTGTTCTTTCGAGAAGCAGTAAATGAAGTTAGATGTGTGAATTAAGTCACCGAGGACGTTGCCTTTATAGCAGGGGAGAATGTCGCCAGGTGAGAAGCTGTGACTATAATCATCCATGCCACCAGATGGCACTGTTTCCGTTTGGATAACCACCTGTGGGCGCAATGTTTTGGGGAACAGTCTTGAGAGAGACCTGGAAGAGAGACGCCACCTAGCTTTACCACGACACGGACACGCAGTGTTGTTGTTGACATTATGGACTGTTGTTGAAGGTAAATATGTTGTAAAAGTCAGTTGGTGGTCTGCAATATCAAGCGAAGGACATGTAAAGTAATTTGTGACCGCATTTTGTGAACTGTTGCACACTGACATGTTTGTATTTGTTGGATGTTAATAGATCTGCAGACCGTGTTGAAGTCAGATAATGGCGTAGCGCCCTGTCCCCACTTTGTTTTGTGCTCCTGGACAGATGCGTACGTGGTTAACTGTGAATTTGTGGGCTGTTTGTGTTACAGGGAAAAGCTGTTAGAGATATTTTTTTGCCCTCCTAAGTACTAGCCTACACGTTCAGAGATATTTTTGCACTCTTTTGTACTAGTAGAAGTATTTTTGCACTCTTTAGTACTAACTAACTAAAGTTTATGCTTATTGAGGCAGACAAGATAACTCTTGAGAAAGTCTTGAAGATAAGTTTCAGTGTGCAGGGGGGAGTCCTCGGCTGGTACTAATTTCGTTTTGTTTCTGCAAGTACTATACAGCAGAAAGTCTTCTGCAAAGCTTTATTTTTTATTTCCTATTTTATTTATTTTATTACATTTTTATTGAACACCATTTTTTCTGTCCAGAATAAAGACCCCAAAAACAGATTTCTGTGTCCAGTGCCGTTAAGTTATGCCAGGCTACACAACTAAAAGCAATAACAATAAAGACAAACGTCTTTATTGTTATTGCTTTCTGCATCATGTATTTTCAACTTTGTCCACCGCTGTACTGTGAAGCACTTTGAATCATATGTCAAGTGTAAGTTTTTTACAGATTTGGTTGACTTGATTCATGCTACTGAAGATTTTTATTTTTTGGCATTTGTGTAGGCACTAGCATTAATTATCACTGGTATTGATAACATTTATATTATTATAATCTGTCTGTGCTTCACCTTCACGCCCCCAGAGAACCATTCTGGCTTTATTGCAATCATCAATCAGTGTGTTTACATGAACTGTGGTGACCTGGTTACTGTAAATCCACTGACTCATCTCCTAACCCAGAATTTGTTCTGGAAGCATGACTCATCGCTTGTTTGAACTGTGTTTTTGTTTTTATAGAGAACAGCGTTTCTGTCTTTATTTATTTATTGTTTGCTGTGTCAGTGTCAGAGCAGACTGGCATTGAAGTGAGTGAACAGACAGACAAACAGACAGCTTACACAAATACTCAAACTTTTAGTTGTGAAAAATGGTTTATTGACACTTTGAGTGGCTGCTGTTAGCTTTAGTTTTCATCTTTGGACGGAGTTATTTTAAATATGATATATATAATATATATATATATATATATATATAATATTTTAAATACGTTTCACCTGCTCTGCAGGTTGTAAGAAGAAGAAATCAACTTGCGGGAAAAAGACAAAAGTAATCAGGTTGCATAAGCACGTGTGTTTCACACTGAATGTCATGTGTAAAAGGTTGTCCAACCACAGTCATGAACGTAGTCTCTGTGGCCTCCCCCACAGGTTTCTGAAGAGCCATTGTGAAGGTCTTGCCACCATCAGAGCTTCTAAGCTAATCCAAAGAGGTGGATTGTGGGTGGAGCTGCAGGCTGAACAAAGCCTGGTTGCTCAAACAAAGAAAGTGTCCATGCTCTTTATTCTGCATAACTTTAGGCCTTAATATAATTTGAACAGGTGAGTTGTATATAAATTCACCCTCAGTGCAGTTGTCATGAACGGGGAAATTAGCTATAGAGACCAAAACTGTTTTTTGTACCAGGCTGTAAACATGTTTATTTCTGCTGTGAAGTTGGACATTTTAACATGGGGACTTATGGAGACTGACTCACTTCTGGAGCCAGCCTCAAGTGGACGTTTTAGGAACTGCAGTTTGTGACACCACATTTCACAGCAACAGAGGTTGCCGCTTGGGTCCAAACACTCACTTTTGTCTGTCTTTGGGTACATGCTTGGAAACAACATGAGAACTTTCAGGTTTGCGTTAAGAGGATTTTACATACTGGCACTTGTTATGTGGCCTCTACCCTCTTATGCCACACTGACCTGAGTGCTGTGACTGGGGACTCACACAGGGGACATAAGCGCCGCGGAACGGCTGCGCCGCGGTTTTGCTCCGTCCTCTGCCCGGCGTCAACTCACACCGGGCGCGTGTCGGCAGCGTAACGGCAGCGTAGCGAGCCAGCCGTATTCACGCAAGATCATGAGATCACGCGAGAATCCTGAACGTACGCGAAACCCTGCGATAAACTGTGTAGAAAGGAAACAACAACAACAAACAGCTTACTTTGCTTCTCCGACGTGGAAGAGATTATAAAAAGGATCTGTTGTGTCATATATTATTGTGTGTTGTTCCACTTCAACAATTAGTCTCTCGTCGTTCATGTTGAGACCCTTTGATCGATTGACTGCTGACCTGGTGCCACTGGTCATGCGTAATGTTGATGTGAAGTTGTGATAGGCTACATGAACTGCATATTGTGTTTTATTTTGAAAGGGGGCGGAAGTTTATTATGTTGATTCTGTGTCGGATTTCCTGTCTGGTGCAATCTGCTCTGTTGAGATTCACGCGGTTTAGCAACGGCTCGCGTCAAAAATAGAAGTGCTACAGAATGATAGCGCTGCAGAGCGGCGAGACGCTGCTGGGACGCTGCTGAGACGTTCCGCGGCGCGCCCTGTGCGAGTGGTCTCATTGATTAGAGTGGCAGCGATCTGCTCCGGTGACCGCGGCGCTTACGTCCCCGGTGTGAGTGGGCCTTGAGAGTATTGGTAACACATTGGTAACATTGGGACACATTTAAGTGAACTGGATAGAAAGTTTGTGACAAGGACGTCATTTAAAAAACAGACAAAGCAGCATCCTAACTTACACGTGTTGCTCAGCGCATTATTGTTCTAATTGTTCTGTCCATCTAATTGCATCCAGAGGCGTTGTGGTCTGTGGCTTTGGTCTGGTTGATAACGCCACTTGGAAAATCAAAAATGAACCGAGTGGTTCTAGACTAATTTCCTTTTATGAATCACAGTGTAACTTTGTTATAAACACAAAGGGTTTATATTCTAATAGCAGGTGCTGCCAGCTAGCTTTATCAACTTTAAATGTGCTGCTCGTTTTTTAATTGAAGTTCGTAATCTTGAGTTACTATTAAAAATGATGAGGATGTGTTCCCTCCCACTTTGATTCACAGTGACTCAGAGTCGGTTGTGCCTTTTGAGGTGGTGTCCTCAAATAGCTCTCTGTAGTACACACTACAGAGAGCTATTTAGACCTCAGGAAAAGAGACAGCACTCCTTTTTCTCCAGACTGGAACAGGATTTTCTCCTTCTTCTCTTTCATGTTTGGTAAATCCCCAAGAGAGTCATCATTTCTTGTGTTTCTGCTCTGTCTGTCTCTCTCTCTTGTCACTGTCTTTCCATATCCCTGTTTCTCTGTGTGTACCCCCCCACATCTCCCCTCTCACTCGTCTTGCTTTTTTATTTGTATGTCTGTCTCCTCTGCTTCTTGACCTGAAGTGACCCTCCTCCATCCCAGCAGACACGGTGACATTCTGATGGAGGAGCTGTCTCAGCTCAGTTATTGTGCTTTGTGGTGCAGATAGACATGGAATGGGAGTAAACACACCCTTTAAGCTGTTATGATTCAGTTGTTCATCATGCCAGGGAGCGTTATGTCTTACTTTCTTGAACTCATACTCCCACACAGGTTCACATTTCATCAGTCTTGCTTGTTCCCAAAAGTCTTTTCAAGTACAGAGAAAGTTGGTTGACTCTTCCCTTTGATGCCTGTGCATTCCTGTGCACAGTGTGTCTTTATATACAAAAACAAAATGTCTGTTCACAAAATGAGCATTGTTTTATCCAAAGTACTGCAGGGGAAGAATACTAATGCACCCGGATCCTTTATATCAGTACATTTCAGAACACACAGTTAGCATGTTGTTTGCATGTCCAAGCCATACACAGCTATATGATAATGTCTCAAATCTCTTTATACCAAAGAGAGACATCATGGCTGTTCATTCCTTCCCTGTCTAACATGGTTAACACTCAACATCTATGTTAGCTAACAGATCTGTCTGGTGTCTGGCACCAGATTCACTGAATATTGCTTGAGTAATGAAATTGTCACATTAGTTACTAAAAATGACAAATGATAAAATTGCCCAAGCCCTTATCGGAACAAAATATTTCTTTAGCTTGTGAAAAATATCTTCTCTCTGTCATGAATATTTTCTATCTAATTAGGACAACGTTATAAAGCAAATGGGTTTTACAAATTGGGGAACCTGTGAAGCCAATGCAGAAGTGCCATAAACTGCAGTTCCTCAAATGTCCAACTTCACAGCAGAAATAAACATGTTTACAGCCTGGTACAAAAAACAGTTTTGGTCTCTATAGCTAATTTCCCCGTTCATGACAACTGTACTGAGGGTGAATTTTATATACAACTCACCTGTTCAAATGACATTAAGGCTTAAAGTTATGCAGAATTAAGAGTGCTGCCACTTTGATTGACAGGGGGTGTCATCACTCATGGCATATTTAAGCAACCAGGCTCCATTCAGCCCACCTTAGCTCCACCCTCTTTGACCATTTTTAGGTTAGTGGGGAGCCACCACTCTGAACTTCAGAAACATCCATGTTTTATTCTGTCTTCGCTTCCTCTGCAGTCCGATCAGATTTATGAGAATGACAAAAAATGGACTAATCTCTACAAACAGATATCTGTGTGTGACCAAATCCTGCTGACACATGATTTAAAATGATGACATGTTCTGCCTCATTTGCTCTCCACACAGATTGTTTACCTGCGTGGAGACAAAGCTTGCTGAAACCTGATTAGTCAATACTCCAGGCTACAAACTGAAACCAGAACACAATATCTTTTCTAGAATTTTAAAGGAGTGTAGTCAAAAACCCTCCAGCCATCACATGCATGTGTGATGTGATGGCTGTATGGGACATAAGGTGACCCAAATGGTACACACACGTTTGCCAAAAAGTTGACTTACACTTGGTGTAACCTAAATGTTGCCCTTACAGACATGTTGGCTGTTATCTCTTTACCTTTCCACAGTCGTCAGGCGCATGGGTTAAACTGGGCTGGAGCCAGCGGGAGCTAAGCTCTGCCTCTCTACATCCAAACCAAAGTAAAGTTAAGCTGCAGTTTTTTGGTTGTGATAGTTAACCTTTCCATCCCCGACATTACTCTTATAAAATGCGCTCAGCTCCACTCCCACTCAAGAACGGAGTTAAAAATGAAATCCTCTTTCCTATCGTGGCTCACGGCTTGTTTCAGGTTTGGAAGATGAGTCAAAATGTTTCCGTCATCCTTCATCACTCGACTTATGTCAGAGTAGCTGTATTGAGTATGTTAGAATCCAGATTGCACGAGGATAATACAGTAGGCTCATGTGTGACTTTCAGTGTTCTGTGGTTGTATGATTGATAACAGAATGATTTCTGTTCCAGTTTCTGCTTGTCATTCAGACTTATGGTGTAAGCTCGTGTTTTCAGCTTTCATCGGTTTCATTATTTTTGGATTAGCAGCTGCTCAAATTAGTTTACCTCTTGACACAGTCAGAAAATCCATTTGAAAATCAAATATGACTCAAACACACTTTTAATTGACAGAAAACAGTTGGATCAGCTGGAGTTGGTGTGATGATTAAGTTTTCTGCATAAAGTAACATACAGCATGCACCGTGGTCAAATCTATAAGATTTCAGCTTTTTGGTTTTGTGAAAAAAGTTTGTGCGTACATTATGTAGGAATAAGGACAGGATTTTGTTATCTCATATATTCTATCAAGCAGCCCTCTTGTTCACGTCCTCAACACTGAAGATGTTTTCTGTAAACACATTAAGGTCATTTTGAATGTTGTACATGATGTTCACTGTCTCTGCAGGGGCTTGTTAGCAAGATAATAAGGACACCAGCTGAATGTATGTTTGATCAGAAGCAGGAAGTCAACACTACCCACTTTAAGTAGCTGCAATGTAGTTGGTTTCACATGTTCAGTTGTACTGGCACCACAAAGTCACCTTTAGTTTTCAGTCAAACATGAGGGACAACCAGGAAGCCCTGCTTACAAGACCTCAGTGACCTTCTTGTGAGTATAATGTACAAGGATGTGGTATAAGGATGGAGCAGATCTCCTGACCCTGCAGTACTCTGTATGTGAAGCAAGAACCTTAAAATGAATCCACTACTGGATGGGAAGCAGATGAGATGGGTGGAACGTGAGTTCTTCTTGCAGCAATGTTCTGGACCAGCTGTAGATGGTTCAAAGATGACTTGCAGGTGAAAAGGGAATCAGTAATCTAGCAGAGTGAATGAACGGGTTAGTGATTTTATATTTAGTCCGAAGTACACAGACGGATCGAAGAGAAGACCTAAAACTGGACTTTTCTGTTGGAGAAAGAGATCCAATACACTGCGCAACCTTAAAAAGCAGACGCTGATGTTCTTTCTTTCTTGGAGCTTGTTAAATAAATATTACTAAATTAATTAATCACCCCTTATAGAAACTGTGGTTCACCGAAGCTGGCAGATCATAGGTACATTTTTTTCTTCTAACAATTATAAATTATGTAACACATGCTTGCAGTGCTTGCTTTTCAATTTTTCTACCTGGATTACAATTCATCAACCGTCACTACAATTCATTAGTCCACATCTATTTTCTTATACATTGAAGCCAAAGGCCAACACAAACATAATTACCCGTATGAACTCATTTTATTAAGTGTGTTCATTTCATATATAACGTACATGTTTTTCCATATTGCTTTTTTAATAATGTTACCACGCATGATGGTGTTCTAATGAATAAATCAATTCCATTCATACTTTATTCATTTGTATTAAACATGAAGATGAAGCAGAGCACTTTCTGTTGTCTTACACCTCCAACACCTGCCGTCATCAGGTCACTAGGTTCTTTTTATTTTACTGTTTTATGAAGGACTTTATATAACATATCTTCCCCCTTGCCCCACTAATATAGTTGCCACTCTTAGAGATTCTATGAGCTCATGTTTTTTTGATCCATGTCCTCCTAAAAACCCATTTGCCAGATTCTCATACGCAAGACTGCATAGAAATAGTTATTTTTTGTGATTTAGCAACCCCGGTTTCAGAGTGTAATCCCACTGTGGCAAATATGGACAGCTGTCCATGTGTATTTGTTCTGGTTACATTACTTATGATCAAAAACTAGCGAGTCGACAACTTTGCTAACAGCCAAACATCAACAGGGTCACCAACAGCAGACATAGCAGCCAGCTAATATTACTTACTAGTCCAACAGCAGTCAGCCCAGCTCTGCGTCTGTCTTTCAGCATTTTATTTCTCTCACCAACCACTAAAAGTCAGTCCCACATTTACTCTTGTCTTCTTGAAGGTGATCGTACCTGGAGCCCAATGTTACAAAGTGTCAAAACAGATGTACTGTACAGAGACACCATTTAGCTGATTACAAGTCAGTGTAGCATCAATATGATTTAAAATCTGTTAGTTTATGCTAAAAGTTACATAATGTTAGTTTAACCCTTTGAGATCCTATCAAGTGGTTGTTTGTGGGCGAGAAGATTAAATCTTAAGTCAGGTGAAAACAGTCACAGGCTAAGCTGCAACTGTCAAAGAAAGTCTAGCAAACATTCTTGCATACTTCATCTCCTCTAAAGGTCTAAAAGAGTTTTACACTGGGAAGTTTGCACATAAGGCTTCTCCCATATGATTATCTCCAGATTATGTCATTAGATAGATAGATAGATAGATAGATAGATAGATAGATAAGAATTAACTTATAACACAGTAACCATACGTTGAAATTGACCTGAGATAAATATTAATTTAAATGTGTACAGAGAAATTAAACATTTGTAGCAAAATTAAACATTTGCATATGGGTCATGACTCTTCCATAAAATAATCCATGAACAGGTTATTTTAGTCATGGTGACCATGAATCATTTTTTATGCATCCCATTAATTTTATCCTCTCTTTTCTGAGCAGTTTTATTTTCTCTTATATATCTCAAACAGTGATTGAGAGATGATTAGTAAAACCATGAGAAACTCAGAGAAAATATTCATTTTATTCCTGCATGTCTAATTCTGTTGAGATATTACAAAATAATGAATAGGACCTGCCTGATCTTCTTTTAATACTCTGTCACACTGACGCGTGTGAACGTGTGGAATCAAACAGCACATCCCGACACTATTTTCGCCCCCTTTTGGTCAGTCCGTTGACCTGAGCTGCCCTCCATCCGTCCACAGCAGCAGGCTGATCGTTCTCTCTGCTGTTATTGTGCACTGTGCTCATGATAGAGGGCAGCTCAGGTCAAGCGCTCTTTGATACGTTAACAAGTCTGACAATCTAATAATTCATTTTGATTTATTGAGTGACACGAACAGATTGGTAGCACTTTATTTATATAAAGTATGTATATTTAAGTTCACCTTGAATGCCTTCACCAGGATATACTTGCTCCTGATTGGCTAGTTCATTCATTAAAACTGTATCTGTGGATATGAACACACATGGTTGTGGTAAACAGTTTTCAGCAGGGTATATTTAGCTGGAAGCAACCATGGCAACAATGCTTAACTCTCGCTGGTGTAATGAATCTAATAGCACATAAGCACACAAACAATGTTAGCTTGAGAACTTTGAACAACACACCGCTGACATCCACAAACTCAATGTATAATCCAACCCATCCTCCTCTGTTGTTCCTCCTGTTTCTCCAACATCTTAACTGCCTCTGAGAGGAACAAACTCACCCACATCACGCACAACACTTCCACAATCATTTGTCTCCCCACCCCCAACCTCTCAGACCTCAACAACACACAGAGCACACAGTACAGTACACAACTCCGATCACCCCTTCAACCAGTTCTTCACACTCGCTTCCATCCGTCTTTGCAGATACAGATCCCAGGCCTGGAAACAGGCACACTAAGAGTTAACACACAAGAGTTTTATCTCTGCAATGAAAACGCCTTGGATCTGTCATGTCTAGGTGTAACGTGTATGAGATGTGTGTCTCTTTTTGTGGTTATGTTGTGGCGTATAATGTGCAGACAATAAATCTACTTATCCTCAACCTAACCACATGTTGGACACAGCACCGTACTTCTTTGTGGACTAGAGAGAATCTTGTCTGTGGATCAATTGTAAACTGTGCAGCAATTCTTTCCCCTATGAAGAATGAATGACCCTGAGATTTTTGTACCATATTCTCATTTTGATATTCTACAAATTGCAATAATGTTTTTGCTTTGAGTGTGTCCTTTACTGTCCATATCATTTGCACTGTGACAAGACATAAAATCAATAATCTTCTAGCTGCCTAGATGAACACTTCAGTTTTCAGTTCAGCTGCACTTACTGTAGAAACCTTGTTGTAATAAAGCTGTTCATATTCGTGTTCATGTACTCCATAACAACAATGAACAGTGTTAGTCCACATAAACCTGTGTCACCTCAGGTTACTGAACTTCTCCCCTTTATACAATATAACTTATATCAATGTCTACCAGTATCAAAGAGGTTAGGGTGGATGGATTGATCAAACAAAGACTTTCTTCCAGGAGACTGCGGTTTGTGTCCTGCATGACCCTTTTTTTTTAAAACTGGCATTACTTACTCTACATTATGTACTTATTTTAACCCAAACCAAGTGCTTTATGTGCCTAAACCAGTGGCGGCTGGCCAATAATTCCCTAAGCCACAAAAATAAAATGAAAAAATTAAAAATTTAAAAAAATAATAATATTAAATCATTCATATTTTCAATATTTGTGTGTTTAAATAATGTTATAATCCATTAATATGTGCAAAATATGATAGAAAATCCACTGCGCAGCAAAATGCTGTCCCTTGTCTGCATGTCTCAGCTGCTCTGGGGCGCTGGAGAAAGTGCCCAGAGGAGGCGGGTCTATAAAGCAGTTAAACCAATCGCTAATTTAAGCTATGAACGTTTGACATATGATTTAGCCAATCAGCGTCCTCAAATCTACTCCAGAAAGGGCGATTATTTTATTGCCCCAAGCCAGCTACGGCTAAAGTTAGCAGCGCCTCTACGTACAAGCGCTATTCTACATGACAATGGCGTACGTTACAGTACTCCTCCAAGACCCAACCCTCTCTACGGTAAAATCACTCCTTCAGCATCCGTTGGAGAGGAGAACTTTGCTGGACAAACTACGTGTGAAAGAGCTGGACCCAGATCAACCTGACCATGATATCAGACAGCAAGCTAGCGAAAAAGGGAAGCTAATATTACTGTATATGTAAGGTTTGAGTTCAACCACGGATATGCATTTCTATATTATACATCCTTTATACAGTGTAAGAGTTCATATAAACATTTATTAATCTATATAATTTGATGTTATATATTGTTCTGACGGTATGCCTCTTGTGTTGCCTATTAACTACTAACGGCACCGTTTCATGAGCTCAACAGGCAGCTGATCAGCTCTGTCATAAGGAGGCCCTGGTTTAAAGTCAACAGCCTTTCCAACATGTTCTGCTTTGTTAGAAATTGATACATCAGTTGTTTACAAGTTCTGTTTGACATGTAAAGCTTGTGATTGTGCAGTGTTTGTTTTTGTATAAGAATGCCTCAATTTTTTATATTAGCATTAAATAATTACTTATTATTTCACAGAGCACTGGTATCCTGCAGTTTGTGTTAATTGTATCAGGATGGGATGGTTTCTGAAACTGACTGAATATGGCACAGCCCCACCTACAATATTTTTCACCAGCCGCCACTGGCCTAAACCTATCCAAACTACCACCGTTTAAACTGTTTGTTACGTCCCTGTCTAGGTTGTGGGGAGAGCAGCATAAGGAGTAGTCCACACTTACCAAACTTACCAAGAACAGTAGAAAAATGTATCAAAAGAAAAGAAAGTTCACTCCTATTTACAAGTGAGGTGCAAGTACAAAGTGACACAACCAAAGGTGACAGGTGAACACAAGGGGAAAACAAATGAGCAAAATCTCAACCTCTAGATAAACCAACCACAAGGAAAATCTTTCCAAGAGCATCCGAACGCTGCATTCTCAGCCAGGTTCTCTCAGTCTCTGGCACAAGCAGGATCTTATGACATGATCTTTGACAGCAGCTTGGATTGGTCAGCCCCAAAGCTCCTCAGACAAACAGGAAATCACACTCTGGGTCAAAAAAAGAACAGACACGTTAAACAGAAATGGCTGGCCGTGACACTGTTGCTGACCTTGTCCTGTTCTTCTTGACCTCTTTTTCACCACTTGTGGTTCATCCAATCATATTTAGCCATTTCCCATTTTATTTCCTGTCAAACCCTAAATCTCTGCTGCTGTCTGCTGTCACTGACCTCCATCTGCTTTTCATCAGAACCAGCTGTCCGATGGGTCCTTTCAATGAGCGTCTATTCTTCAGTTCCTCTGTGCTTATCAGTTACAATAACTAAACCATAAATTATAACTGAAATATGAGTAATGTAAAGTAATTAATGAACTACTCTTAAATATTCTTTCCTGATTGAAATGTATTTCATGCTTTGAGATGACCTTTAATTTAAAAGACTGATATTTGTATACCATACTAATTATATTGCACATCATATGATGATGTTAATGTGAGTACAGAAAGCCATTCTTGTATTTGATGGCTTTAAATGGCCAACAATGATTACACTTATTTTCCAGTCCATCCCTCTAAAAATCTACTCATATGTAAGTCAAACTTATTTGAGTTAATCTGCTTTGATATCCAAGCACTGCATTTATTTACAGTTAATACAAACTGTACACAGATATTTACATGGAAAAAGTAAAACTGGAAACTGAATCAAACTACTAAAATGTTGACTTTAAAGTTAGAGCAATGCATCAGAAGGCACACTGTGGAAAGACTTGTCAGCTTGCTCGAGGCCTCCTGGCTGCTAAACCAGCAGAACAGCCTTAAGGGCAGATGGAGCTCGACAGAAAAACTGAATACAAAATCTCACTGGGAACCAGTCTCTATCTCTTGGACCTCATGGATGTCTCCGGGTGAGTCTGTGTGGAGCTTTTGGAGGAGCAGTGGGATTGACCCCCGGAGGTGATACGAGCTGAGTTTGGAGCTGGTCCACTGTGATAAGAGCCGGCAGGGAGGATGTTGTCACAGCCAGGATGTTGTTGTTTTTCATGTCCATATACAACTCCTTCACATTACCGTCACCAGTTTGGACAAGCATAGAAAGTGACATCACTGGGCACCAAAGACCAGCCAAAATGTTTGATTTGAAACAAAATGCCGTATGATTTGTTATGAAGACTATTTAATTTTAGCTGTTCCTCTGGGCTGTCAAATAGCTCAGTGGTAGGGCTTAAATATTCATCTTTTTAAATCACATGTGCAATATGAAGGACAATAATGTTTAAATTATAGCAGCCATGATCACGTGGATTTTACAGATTATATTATGGCCTGTTGTTTGTGAATGCATTTAGCTGGTAGTTAAAAAAACTTTTTATTTCATGCGTTTTGATTTCTCAGCATCTAGTTTTTCACATCATCTTACTTTTCAGACAGACTCACAGTGAGCATATCCAATGTCCAACAGCTGCTCGATAGTGAACAACAGTCAACAGTCTCTCAGTTTTACTTTTCAGCACATCAGTGCTCTTTTAAAGTCATCAGGCGAGAAGCTGAAAACAGGAAGCACCGCGATTCATGCTGCAAAGCTTCCTCTGTCAGTCTGTGAGGCTAATGTTAGCTGAGCTAGCTGCAGAGCACTCATTAGTATCGTTAGGAGTCAGTGTTGCATTCATATTAAATCCACAGTGTGGAAATTTGTCAGACAGATGAAACACAGCAGCAGCACAGCAACCCCATTACAGAATATTTGAAAATCATTAAGCATCTGAAGTGTACCACTGATATACGAGTATGTCACTAATGTGAGGTCAATTTTAGCCACATAAGCTAACATCACAGCTTTGGGGATGACAGTGTTGGTCTGTCAGTTGGTTGGACCACTCTTAAACTAAAATATCTCTATGACTTGGATAGATTGAAGTACAGACAATGATCCCTAAAGTGCCACTGACATTTGTGTTTTGGACTAAAATGTCTTGGCAGCTTTTGGTTGATTTGCCAGAGGAATTTTGCTGGTGTTCAAGTCAGCACAGGATAAAACCTTCCTCTCAAACCATCATCCAGCCAAAATGTTGAGCAGACACAAACTGCAAAACTAATGACATTCCCATCAGCCTCGGCTGTACTTTGTATTTGATGTCTACTACTGAACGCATACATGCTACCGCTGATCTAAGACGGTGAAGATAAAGATGTAGTCTCTGTGACGTCACACACAGGTTTCTTCTGAAGAGTTGTGTGCACACTGTGGTGGCTCTGGCTATCATATCTTGAAAGTCCTGGACAAAGAGGTGAAGTGTGGGTGGACCTGATACAGGCTGATCGAAGCCTGGTTGCTCAAACTGCCCACCTGTGATATTACCCCCCTTTCAGTTAAAGCAGCCACGCTGTTAATTCAGCGTAACTTTAAGTCTTAATATAATGTGAACAGGTGAGTTGTATATAAATTCACCCTCAGTACAGTTGTCATGAACGGGGAAATTAGCTATAGAGACCAAAACTGTTTTTTGTACCAGGCTGTAAACATGTTTATTTCTGCTGTGAAGTTGGACATTTGAACATGGGGACTTATGGAGACTGACTCACTTCTGGAGCCAGGCCCAAGTGGACGTTTGAGGAACTGCAGTGGCACTTTCTTTTCGGCTTCACTTCACAGCCACAGAGGTTGCTGTATTATACCTGCAAAGCATGTTGCATTATGTTAACATGCTGACTTTAGATTCTTGGTTTATAGCTGTATTGGCTAATAGTTGAATAAGTTACTTTTTACTTTTTTACAGTGGTGACATCCGTGACCGTTTTATTTAATGTTTTTAACGTAGAAAGAAGATAAGATTGTCATAAGTCTTGGTGCTAATTTATCATGTTTAATTGACCACTAATAAATCCTTAAGACTCGCTGCGGGGTCCTTTAAGGTTCAGGACGCCCACACAGGTGTTCTCACTTATTCTGGCAAATTAAACTTCTGCTCAGGTTGAAAGTGACTGCAGTTATGTTGTAATTATGTGAGGGTGATGAAGGTGTAATATCTCCCACCCAAACAGGTGTAACTAAGCTAATCACCGATGTCAGTGAAGCACAGTCCCACACAGTCCTCAGAAGAGGTGTAAACAGGCAAGTGGCCTTGTTGCATTTATTTATTTCAGTGTATGATAAGGTAACCTTACATATTTTTATCTTTGTTCTGTCAGCCAAGCTCTTTGCAGCATGACAGCAGGACTGGACTTGTTTTAGTCCCCAAGCGTCATTGAAAAGCTTATTATGTATGTTCTTGTACTCTGTATGCTGATGTGGTCCATCTGTCCTATCACATCATGTTAAAGAGCAGACTGCTTCATCACGTAAAAGGTTAGATAGGCACAGGTGCAAAAATGCACATCCAGTATCTCCTTCACACACAAATACACATTCCTTTCCTCCCCTGACGGCAAAAGAAAAGTGACTAACCTTAAAGTAACCTAGAGAGGGAGATCAGACATCTGAAAACGTGTCCATGTATGCCTGCAGGAAGAAAATCTAATTAAGTGTTTCTTTGGGGTAAAAATGTGTTTGTCCACACCCAATCCACCAAGGTACATCGAGAAATATCTTCACACCTGTCAAGGACATCATGAATATATACATATTATTGTTGGCAGAGACACAAAAAAACAGGTGTAAAAGAAACAGTATGTTGCAGTGAAGATATATATTGCTACTGAACCATCATTAAATCCACAAATAACTGACTTTGTTCTTGTGAGGATTGAAATGTTACAGTCTGACAGTGTTGACTCACCTGAGCAGCTTGTTAGTCATGTAACGTCATCTGTGTGGCAGCTCACAAGAGCCAATGTGACCAAATCAGAACAAAACTTATGAAGGCATAAGAATGCCAACTATATGAACTATAATAGACTTTATTTTAGGATTGCCAACTGGAAGTGCAATGATTCAGAAGAAAAAGAAAGCACATAGGTCAAAGGATAAATCTTTGTTTGTATTTTGGGCAGGGCCGTTTCCAGCTGTCTGGGGGCCCTATTTTGTCAAACTCTGACTGCTGACTAAACTCCTACCTTTTCAGATGATCTGTGGCAGTCTGTTTCATTTTAAGAGGAAAACAGGCTTCAGTACATTAATAAATGCAACAGATGCAGCATGTTCCTGAAAGATGTTTAATGTAAACTTTGAAAACGAGGTGACATAAAAACTCTCCACCAATCCAAAACAGTAAAAAATAAATAAGTTAACTTACTTAAATGAATACAAATACAATGGACCAGCATCCATATTAATGTATGATCACAGTCTTATGTTTCCATTATCCTCCTCCTCAAAAACAAAATCAAAAAAAAAAAAAAAATCTATTTATTTTATATTTTATTTATATGAATATATTTTGAGAGAATTAAAAGTACCTGTCTTTATTTGTAGACAGGCAAACCTCATTTGTTGTGTGAAGCACTGATATGCTTAAAAAAATCATACAAGTTTTTTATAGGTTATAAGCAAAACTAAGCTACTATGCTAGGGAAGCTGTGACTGTTTGTGGGGTAATCAAGTCAAATTCATATTTGGACTGGACTGTCACACAGTGAGTGACGACTGCCAGCCGGTATGACGGGATGAATGACAATTGCGTCATGACTAAGTCTGTTTTGATGTGCAAACAATAAAAAACAGTAAAAAACTAGTAAGAATAATAACTGGTGTTTCAGGTAGTAAGAAACATTTACATGTAACAGTGCATACAAGACTGAGTACGTTTTGATGCCATGATGCAATTGTTAATGGTGCCTACCGTTATTCTCCTCACTTCAGTGAATGGTGGGCGGCTGTCATTCATCCCGTCATACCTGTCGGCAGACATCACTCACGCTGTGACAGCCCAGCCCAAACATGATTTTGACTTGATTTTAACCTATAAAAAAGCTTATATGCTTTCTTAAGTGTTTCACACAACAAATGAGTTGGTTTGACTGTCTAAAAATAAAGACAGGTACTTTTAATTCTCCCAAAATATATTGAGGCTGAACTTGCAACTTGGGGTCCCCTGGTGGCTGTGGGGCTCTATGCATCGGCATAGTCCACATATAGAGTTTTGGTCTCCATTAATATCAGTAATAATGTCTACTAACTACCTCAATATCAGAAGAATGCTAATAGAAAAAAACATTTATTAGCCATGAGTTTGCAGCTCACTTTTCTCCAGATAAGCCAGCAAAGACAGATAGTGTTACGGGTTGAGATGGACTTGTCATTGGACAGAGGATTTTTATGGCTCTTGGGATGGATATGTCTGTCTGTCAGTCAGTCTGTCCACACTGAAATATTCTAACATCTTTTGAACAGATTGATAATTGATAATTGATTGACATATTGTAATTTGATACAGATATTGATAATGCCCAGAGGACAGTGACACTTTGAAACAATGTTTTGAACAGTCAGATAGATGATGTCCTGACATTCTTTCTAGGTTCAGATTGTAGGTTTTGGTAAATTGTCCCAACTATAGGGTGGATTGTCCCCTGTGGATCGATCTGCAGGATCCAATCTGAAGATGATCATTATTCAAACCAGAACCGACTCACAGTCGAGGCAGCTTCTTGGAACTTGCCTCGTTTGAATTTCTGAACTAGAACGTGTTAACTGGTGTTGGGTTTAGTTTGTTGTGACTGGATAACACACACGTTTGGAGATCATTTCTGTTAGAGTCACTAGATTTAGGGGTCATTTCATCACCTGTTCCTCATTGCCAATCAACCTCTGCTGCTTAAAAGATCGGCTCTACCTGCCAGAGTCCACCATATCATGCCTTGTCTCTAGTGCTAACTATGCTATAGCTAACTCTTGAATCATTTGTGTAGAAAACTCTGTCTAACTCTAATGTCCTTGTGCCTCAGGGATACCCTCCCACTCACCTACCATGTCCAGCTCTGTCACATCTGCACCTTGGATTCCTATCACCACCAGCCCTGCACCACTCTTGAAACCCTCTCCCTGAATCTCTCATCTCTCTTTTCCAGTGAACTCACTGTCCATCTAAAATGTTTTAATTTTTGAGTCCATCATTCACCAAGACAAACTTATTTGGAAGATAAACGGAGTTGAACGGTACATTTATTTCCCAAACTGTCCATCATGAACAACCATCACAGTTTACAGACCCACTCTCTGCTACAACTTTGACCTGCTGTACTCGCCAGATGTAACATACTGTGAGTATGTTTGTTCTCCAGATAAAGTTAGTTTTAGATCATCTGGATAAACTGTCAGGACAGGTCAAGATTTTACTAATCATTTTGATTTCATTTCATCAGCTATGATAACATTATACTCACCAAAGTAAGACCCACATAGTGAAAAAGGTTTATGCTTTAATAAAATCAGTCCCCCATTAATCTTCCATAAACACTTCCACATTTCATATCCCTGGGCCTCTTCTCTTCTTGGCATTCAAAGCAAACTGCTAACAGTGTCCTCTCTCCAACTGATGAAGCAGCAACAGGGGAGTTATGTTCTGGCAAACTCATTATCAGCATCACTGCTGTAAAGTAAACTGATCAGCTTCTCCTTCAGGAACATGGATGTCTAATTTATAAAATTACAACAACAAACTTGTGAAACTAAATCTAATAGAGGGTTAGAGTCTGTCACAGCTCTGAATCTTGGCTCCAAAAGAACAGAGAATGCACAACATAGTGCATAATGCAATATCCATGTCCTCAAAATGCAATAATGGCTTTGTTTTCTTGATGAATTAGATCTCACTGTAATTTCATGAAAGAATTCTCCATGGACTTAGTCCTGCACCCTCATAAAGAATAAAAAGAAGTGATGCAGGGGCCAAGATCTGATCCTGCAGCCAGGTTTTCTGAGGTGATAAAGTTGACATGGTTGGATCTCCTCTCTTAAGCTCCCTGTTTCCTTCTTCACACAACTACTTCTGTCACTTTCCGTGCATACAACCGAGTCCAACACCGTGAATGCTTCCCAGGAGAGACTGTCTCAAAGTGTCCTCCGTTATCCCCATTTATATGATTCATCGTGTCAAGACTACAAAGACATATTCTTGGAGAGAGATTGTGGAATGCAGCAGGAGGAGGCAGTGACAATAGGCTTTTCACTGATTCAGAACAGGTATTGAAATGTTCTGTTCACTTTAATCAAATAGTGGAAAATTCTATCACTCTACATCTTTAAAAAAAAATCTCAGATAATGCAAAACCGCAGTACAACAAAAGTTGTACCAGTTTATATGAAGCAAACTGAAACATGATGGTCTGCATTTCCCTTTGAGGCCTTGGCCCTGCCTGGCAGTGTGAAGTCAGAAGTACTAGCAATAATTATATTAAGGTTGACAACTCTTAATTAATAATTAATTCTGGATTGAATTTGGATTGATCAGGGCTATACTAACTTATATATGTATAACTGCTTGCTGGAATTAAGTAACAGACACATTTTCAGCACTTCCCCTTTGTTTAAAGTTCCTTGCTTACTTTTCTCTAAGCAGTCTCCTTTTTGTCTGGTCTCTGTATAAATATTTGGTATATTCATAAAGCTCTGGGTGCCCACAGACGGTTACAAGTGGAGGTCAGCACCTCTGTAGCTCTCTGCTGCAGACAACCCACTTTTTAATCCCAAAAGTTTAAGAAATAAGGTCTGATCTCTGATCCAGAGGCGTTTAGCGGTGGGAGAGTCTGGTGTGACTGCAGGTGCTTGTTCCTCCAGAAACTCTGTCTCCAGGTCTCTCCTACAGAACTCTGGCAATCAGCAGCTGTCGAGCAGTGTCTCTGTTATTTGCCGGGCCTATGTATCTCCATGGAAACACAGATAACACCAGAAGAAAAGTGTATTTTCAGAGCAAAATATAACATTTATATAACATTTTGATTAGATGTTATTAGATGTTACATTCAAGGGTGAGCATTGCCTCATTATTGGCACAGTGATGTGGTGACTCAGCATTACTGAACATGCCTGTATTTGGAGAGCACTGATCTTTAAATCTCAAACTTAACAGTCAGTCACACAGAACTGTTTTCAAATAACTGGCAAGAGTTCATCTTAAATATTCAGATTCCAAAATTCAGACCTGCGGTGATTTAATTTCAAGTGTATGTTCAGTAAGCATTTCCATGATATCAAGCTCCGGTCATCAGTCTTAGCCAATCAGGTCACCTCCTCCTTTTCTTTTTAAAGTGTTGCACTCCCCACTGTGGTGCTCTGACAGTTTTGTAATGGATGAGGAGACCAGGCAGGCTGTAGCGGAAAAGCTTTCCCCCAAGAGGCAACTGATGTCCTTGGATGCAGATGGCGTGCCGCCAAGGGCAGATGATGTTCTTTTTGAGTTGAATTCATATTTCTGCAGGCACGGAATTTCCTGTCATGTTTTGCATTATTTTATCATCTCTCTCCAGTTTGTTTTACTTGAGTGATTAAAAAGGTTGTGGTCATATAATCCCTGATGACAGGAGTAATAATGCCACGACAGCCAATAATGCAAGAGAATTCTTACACAATGCCATTAATTAAAACATAATTTGACAATGTGACAGCAGTTTTGATGATAAGCCAGAAAAAATCAGAAAGAAGGTTATGGTTTTGGATGAGGACATGGAGTGAGAAATGTCTAGCGGTCCAGATGAAGTTCAGTGATGCAGATTGTAGAGGAAACTGTGAAATGTCCTGAAGGTCTTTGATGGAGCTGTGTGATATCCTGTGTCCGGTCAAACTCACTGATGTGTGGTCCACGCTGTGGACTCCTGATCATTCTGACTTTGGATTTGGATTCTGTGTGGAATACCAAGTTGAGCAGACAGTTTGATGTTTCCAAAAGCACCAGAGGTTATTTTGGAGGATCCTGGAAGTGCAGTGTGAAACATTATTTTAGCTTTTATCTATTTCAGCTTACATGCAAACACAAGCCTAAACCAGAATCTGTTAACACTAGGACCACCAACATTCTTGCCCCCCTACAAGCACTGCAGTGGACTGCCAGACTGTCATAAGTCATTATATGTATATGTACAGTATTCAATTGTATTGTATGTACAAATGTACTGTATATATATGTACTGATGTATTGCATGTGTATGTACTGTAGCCTATGTGTATTTACTGTATCTACATGTACTGATATACTGTATGCATATGTACGTTATGTATATAAGCTGTATAGTGTCCGGCATGTAGAAACGGCTCTTTGTCTTGCAGTTGCTGAAGACGTCACAATTCTGCACGTTTGTGTTCTTCTTGCTCAACAGGTGTTTCATGAATTGATGATACTGTGTTTTGTTGCAGTCGTTACATCTGAAGGTGAAGCCTTCAACTGGTAAAAGTCTGGTGTTTTTCAAAACACAGTCATTGTGCATCACTTGACAGACGTCATTGCTGTCATTACACAGGTTGACCACTATGTGTTCTTCCTGAGAGTTTGGTTCATAGAGAATCAGACATGACATTTGTATGACAAACATTTTGCTGCATCAGCCTTGAGATTTTCTTTTTCTCTCTGACCTTTATCCATTAATTCCTTTACCCATTTATTCATTCATATTATCCATTCGAACTTCACTCTTTAAGATTTAATTTGATTATTTCTCATATTATGGCAAGAAGTGCTCAGTTAAGTAAAGAGAAACAACAGTCCATCATTACTTTCAGACATAAAGGTCAGTTGGACTGCAGAGTGAAGGAAAAGCAGCCCACAAGTGCTCAGTATATCTGGGAAGTCTATCTATTATTGTTAGTGCTGTCAATCGATTAAAATATTTAATCGCGATTAATCTCATGAATGTCATAGTTAACTCGCGATTAATCGCAAATTAATCGCACATTTTTATCTATTCTAAATGTCCCTTGAATTATCATTTTAATACTCTTATCAACATGGAAAAGTGGATAGGCTTGCTTTGTGCAAATGTTTTTTTATTGCAAACCACAACAACAACATGTAGTGTTACAGCCATTCACGTCTGAAGCAAAATCTCAAACAAAGCAACACTATCAATAAACAGATGACAAAAAAATAAATACCTAGTCACAAAAACAGCCCCCTCAACAACCTTCAAAACAGGGTGATACAAAATAAATCCATCCATTGTCGCCTGGTTATGACGCGGAGGAGGCGGAGAATTTGAATTGCCGGTGTGTTTGGCCATCAAGTGGTATTTCAGACTGGATGTGCTACGATGATAACTCAGTTCACACCAACAATACACACAGATAACTTTTATCTAACGAACTTTTCCATTCATAATTTTGTTAGCAGTGTCCATTTCAGCATCTCGTGCTCGACATCCACACAATACGGTAGCGTGGGGCGCGCTTATTGTTTTGCTTCCGGTTTACAGCTGGATCCTGTAGTTTTTCTAACGTTACTAGCAGTGGCCACAGCTTATGAAAAAACTACAAGTTCACTAGGTCACAAAGAGCGTTAATCTCGCGATAAAAAAATTAACGCCGTTAAAATTGTTTTGCGTTAACGCGTTAATAACGCGATATTTTTGACAGCACTAATTATTGTATTTCATTCTATTAAAATATTTGTACATGTTCTCTGTGTGTTCCATGAAGGGGCTCCAAGTTTTTCCATTGTGCAACCCTGTTGTAAAATGACAAATAGATGAACCTTGACTTTGATTCCTGTTTGTTCTGACGTTTCCTGCACTGTAGAGTTTCTTGCATTGTGTCTTCCATCTCTGTCTCTGAACAACTGTGCTGTTCAGTATGTGTGAGTGCTCTCTCACTTCACTACCAACCTACTCCCTTTGATCATCCAGCACTTTGCCTTTATGAGAGACGTTGACGACATGCGCTGTGACAATCACATTTAGGTTGCCACTGATGCCTTTCCTTTCTTTCACCACCAAAGCAGATCTACATGTGTGATGTGTTTTACAGAAGGCTAAAATAGAAGACTCCTTTTAGTTTTAAGTGGATGGGTGTTTTCATGTAGGACAGCAGTTCCACTCTCTGTGTCTCATCAACACACATCAGTTGTTCGAGATGTACCATTTCATTCAGAGGGCAAGTTTCCTTCATGTCTCAAACCTTTAGGTTGTATGTTAACAAAGATAACAAACTTTGTTCCTTCCTTCTACTTTTAATGACTAAAAAGGCTCCCTCCTCCCATCACCGATGGCCAATTAGGGTTTCTTTACACATCACCTCTGTGCCTAACAAGATCCACAGGGTCCCCTAAAGTAGAGGCAGCATCATAGCCCTGAGCAGTTTTCTATTTGTTTTGAGCATAGCTGGAGCGCTTTGTGATGACACCTCCAGAGTCCGCAATCAGTTTTGGTCAACTGAACGGTCCACAATCCCAAAGAGCAACTGCTGCTTTTTAATTTGTTCAAAGATCCATTGGTAACAGGAGCGTTTAACATTTTACTGATGTGTCCTCTGTGTGGAATCAAGGTTGAGATGCACGTGCAGCTCTGCTGTGATAGAAAAGTCCAAAAAAACATGCATTTGGATTTTGTCCTTCCTAAGTTGAAAACGCTCTCCACTTTTAAATGGTTCATTTCTCCCCTCGCCCAGTCATAAATCACCTAGAAACACTTCTGATGTTCTTGGAGCTCATCCTCATCTGGATGAGTCCCAAGAGTAAGTCCACTGGGAGTTGACACCACAGAAGTCACCAAGGGGCATGGATCATAGTGCTCTCATGCTTTCAGTATGTACTCGATCAGAGACAGGGACATGCATCACACATGCATCCTTTTCAACAAAAGTTTTTCATTCATTTCCAGGAGATGAAGCTGAATTGTTAAAATGTTCATGCTAAGCACAGCATTGATATACTGTTTATCATACTATAGGTGATTTGCTTGGCTTTGTATTTAAGTTGTCATCAGTAACCAGAAGTAGACACATACAGAGCCAGAAATCTACATTATTACTTTGTATCCATGATTTTTCTTTGCAGGTTTTCCTCTGTAAATCCAAAAATGTCTCCACAGACAGTCTCTGGTTTACAATCTCATGGAAGCTGTAAGATTTTGTTGTGAGGGAGGTCCTGACCCACCGTGCAGAATGGAAAGAGACAAAGACATTGTGAGTTCAAGTGTTTTACTCACGTCACATCACATCATCACCATCAGTAAACACAGGGACTTACCCGGCTCTCACTGCCCACACAGAGGTTGTTTTCTGGGGGACACTTCACCGAAGAGTCTGCAGGGAGGACTGACCAGTTTGCACAGAATTTTCCACATATACATTTTTTTTTCTCATGTAGCTGTTGTTTGTTCTTGTGACGGAAATATCTATTTACAACACTTTTAATGCTATTTTTTTCTGATTAAAAAGCTACAAATGTCACATATTTGATTTCAAATTAAAGAGAAGATTGTGTTTTTAAAATGAAATGAATTTGTGATTGTCAATTTCTTTCTGTTTTTGACGTAGAGCTGTTTGTTGATGGAGTAGAAAAATGTTCCTTGTTCTCAGTGAACTGCAGCAACATTTTAGAATTCAACTGGAGTCTAGAGGAAAATACATCCTGTCACAGACTTGCAACTTTCCTTTTTTTGCTAACCATAACTCACAATAATTTACAGTATATGTCAACCGATTGTATGTGCCGTAACCACAATCTTTCCCTAACATTAACTTCCAAAGGACAGAATCCGGGAGGTATCCTAATCAGATGCGCTCGGTAAATCAAGTGCTTCTTTTTAAGGCTCAGCTGCCTCTGCGCTGTGACAGCTCGGTACAGTTGGTGCCCACGTTATTGCTGTCATTCACCTGTCGATCTTGTGTTCCATCCTACCCTTCACTCTTCACTTCACTTCAACAGCTTCATTTGGGGCAGAAACTCAGCCCTAAGTTGAGTTTTTACAGCATAGGATACATTGTCAAGGTTAACCTGTGTATTAACATTATGATGTAGACATACTGCTTCTGTTATTGAGAAGTATTGATGTCCATTTGATGGACTGAATATTACTCTATTTCAGGTCTTGTATCATATTGGTTTCCAATTTCTTTTTCATTACTTTACATTCCTTTGTATCAAAAACCCTCTGGAGCAAGAGGCTGCTGCCAGTTAATAGACATTTCTATAACTGGTCAATTGAAAGATAAATTAGCTTTTAATAACTGAAAAGTCATCATAACTTTTTCAATGTACAAATATGTCATCATTTTTTTGGAAATGATTATTAATCTGTTTTTTATATTTTTGTTCCATGCACACAAAAACACTTGCTTCAGGCTTCCATCTTTTCAGTACAAAACTCACATCATCACATAAAAGCAGCAAATGTGAGAAGAAAAGGTAAGAAGAGGTGAGCATTCATCAGTGTGATACAAAAGAGCTGATAGAATGAAAATAGAATGGACAGAATCAATGGTTAAACTAGGCTTCTGTGTATAAAATGGGCCATTGCAGTAGTAAATATTAATGGACAAATATCAAAGTGCAAAGAAAAATCAGGAGTGACTAATTCAGTGAGCGGGAATTACTGTATGAATATATTCAACTACATTTTTAACTCTGATGCCTGGATTTACAGAGGAAAAGTGTACAGCTGGTCAAAAAATATTAAGGATATTTTCGTTTACACATGACATGCATATGCTGTATGTAAATGATATGTAAATCTTAATGATGTGGCCACATTTTCTTTGTAAATGAGGCTGTGCAAATTGAGATTCTGTCCAGTTCACTGAACTCTCCACAAATTTAGCTTCTCCAAAGGACTGCAGCGCATATAAAATCCTCTGAAAGGTAACACAAAGGCTGCGTGAAGCTTCAGCATCATTACCAGAAAGTCAGGCCAGTGAAGGAGACAGTTTCCATGCTGGAATCTCAGAACACATAAGAGAACGCTCCAATTACAAAGGAGCTTAAGGGTGCAAGGGTGCCAAGCCTTGGTGGATTACACTATAGCTGAGGCAATTTGGGCCTGCAATAGGTGATGAACGGGCTATTTATCTGCATGCTGCTCATTTAGAGAGCTTGCATGCATGAAAATTTGATATGCATATTAATATCGAGTTGCCACGCTCGACACTAAACTTGAAAAGCTGGTCTTAGCACAAAAAGTGTGGCCTGCTTTCTTAGCAGAGCCTCAGGTGATCAAACATACAGGATTAAAGCTGGAGTTCTGATGCATGCAATCTCCAGTTCTTATTAGCTTAGTCAGGACGCACCTGTTTTATGATGCCAGTGCCGCCTTAAGTCATCTCTTCAGTACGTTATACGTAGTCACATATGGGCATATGTGCAAAGAAGTCTTTAAATAAATTCAATAAAGTAATCCATGGCATGTACATAGATAAAGAAATATGTGAGTAGGGTGTCTAAGAGGGTACATTTTTAATATTGATGCTAATAATTTAGTTTTCATTTTTTTTTGCCTTTTAGTGCCCATTTCCCAGAAGTCCTAACTATTGTGGGTTTAAGAAGTTGAGTGTCCATTGCTGGTTCAGACATGTCAGTAACATGAAAGAACTAAGCAGTGTAGATTCTTTTTAATCAACAGAGATTACAGATAGTTTGTTTTAAAAACGACACTAAAGGAGAGTATTGATCAATAATTGATTGAAGCAACCAAGCTACGATAGTGCACTGTGACGCTGGCAATTTTTCATGGGGGCTGTTGTTTTCTGTCTGCCACCAAAAGGTAAGGTTGTTTTACTCTTTTAAGATCATGAACATTTCAATCTAATAGTGTTCTATTTGTCTGTGACTCTCAATTAGGATGTAAAAACACATTCCTTGTAATATTAGGCACAATTGAAGCAGCTTTTTCTGCTAAAGCTAAATTAAATGTGAGACCCACACGCTCTATTTTTGCCCTTACAGCTCACACCAGACAGCCACATGCAGTAAATTTCTGGCATAGGCATAAGGAGACTCAGGGAGCCCTTTAGTGTGCCATTCAGAGAGAACAAAACTGAGGCTAAAGCTCAGTGAGGCTGTACTTTGGCACAGTGGTTCTTTAAGCTAAATGCACACTAACATGTGCACAATGACAATGCTAACACGCAGATCTTAACAGGACTAATGCTCAGTTGTGCTAACCATCTGAATTTACTGTGCTGATAAGTAGTACTAAACACAAAGTACAGCTAAGGCTGATGGGAGTGGCATTAGTTTTTGGTCATAAACTAAACAATGAAAAAACAGCTTTGGAGAAACATTTTCCCTGATGATGTTGCTAGATGGAAAGCCAGAAGGTGTCCAAATTTACTTCCACTTCAGATGGAAGGAGTTTCTTATGTGCTGCTGAGGCACCCGCACAATAGAAAAGAAATGTGCTTCATTTTGTCCCAAAGGTCACTCCAGAGCCAAAGTTGATTTGAATACAATTGCAGGCCAGTAAACTAAAAAAAGATGATACGAAAAAGGGGCTCCACTGAGCTTGAGGGGGTAGGCTGATAATTCTCTGTAGAAGGGCCACTGCGTATATATACACTAGGGGTGCAACAATACATGTATCTGTATTGAACTGTTCGATCTGCGCTCGACTACTCCGCCTTAGGCTGCATTGTCGAGCGCAGATCCACTAAGCTGTGCCTCCCACATTCATTCAGAACAAGCTGCTGAGACAGAAGCTACATGCGAAGCTAGCTGATTGCAACATGGCTAATGCCTTAAATATACCTGAAATCAAAGATCCTCCACCATCCTTCAGATCTGACGTTTGGAACTACTTTGGTTTTCGTATTAAGTATGACCCTGAAATTGAATTTAAAAACTGTACTTTTGAGCTGAAACAAATGTTGGTAATTTCAATAAACTACAAGTTAAAAAAGGCATGGAAATTTCTCTTTTTTGTATTGAAAAAATATCGAACTGTGACACTAAAGTATCGAACCTAACCGAACCGTGAATTTTGTGTATCGTTGCACCCCTAATATACACACATACGTATGTACCTCTACATGTATGCATGTATGAAATCTTGAGTTCCCATATATGTAGAACATTTGTTGGCTGCTTTTACTTCTCTCTGCAGTCCAACTCATCCCAAAACATCTCCAATCATCATCTCTCTCAGACCTACAGAGCCTGGAGGTGTGGTCATTTTCCTGTTGAAAAACAAATAATGCTCTCACTAAGCAAACCAGATGGGATTGAATGTTACTGCAGAATCCTATGGTAGCCATGCTGGCCTTAAATTTTGCAATGTCACCAGCAAAGCACCCCCAGACCATCACACCTCGTCCTCCATGCTTCAAAGTGGGAACCACACATAGAGATACCATCCATTCATCTTCTGTGTCACACAAAGACATGGCTGTTGGGATCAAAAATCTCAAATCTGACTGATCAGACCAAAGATTTGCACTGGTCTAATGTCCATTCATTGTGTTTATTGGCACAAGCAGTTCTTGTTGGTCTCCCTCAGTCTTGGCTTCTTTACAGCAATTTGACCATGAAGGTCTGATTCACACAGTCTCCTCTGAACAGTTGATGTTTAGATGTGTCTGCTACTTGAACTCTGTGAAGCATTTATGTGCTAATTATGATTTCTGAGGCTGCTAACTGTAATGAACTTCTCCTCTGCAGCAGAGGTAAGTTTTGGTCTTCTTTTCCTGGGGCGGTCCTCATGAGAGCCAGTTTCATCACTAGTGTTTGATGGTTTTGCAACTACATTGAAGACACATTTAAAGTTCTTTGAATTGAAATTGAAATTTTCTGGATTTACTTAAAGTTGTGATGATTTGTTTGAGCATTTTTTGCCTGAATATGAATTCCTATAGTAGTTGAACAGGGCTTTTTGTTAAGGTAGACCTGTTAATTGAAAATAGCTGATGAAGCCGATTGAGAGAATGCAAAATAATAAAGTGTGAGAATACAGCACAGAGAGAAAAACATATATTCTGCATGCATGTGCTCTCATGGTATTCATAATTCATAACCATGTGGTCTTATGTAGCGCAAAGAGGACAACATGGCTCTAATCCTGCCGGGGGGCTGAGAGTTAGATTCCCACTGGATCCTCTAATACTAAAAATATAAGCACTCACAGTGGTGAGAGGAAGTGTATATTAGGGTCTAACAAATGGCGTATGTTATGGTTCACAGAGGGGAACAAAAAGTTTAAGGACTGCTCTTCAACAATGAAAAGTACAGTCAAGCATGAAGGGCAAATAAACAAGAATGCATCTTGTTTATTTCACATCACACACACGCAAACAGCTGTACCTTCACATATCCACTCATACCCACATTTCATCGTCAGGAACTACATACACAGAATGTAATGATTGTACCACATACTGATGCATGCGTACTCTGGCTGGTATTAGGATTAAGATTAGTACATGCCGTTTGTTTGTAGTGTTGTGTTGTGTATGCAGATCCAGGTGTGTGGTCGCTGCCTCCTCATTGGCCCTAGATGAAGAAGGCGGGGCCACATTCCTCAAGGTTTCCTGGAAGACTGCAGGACCCTGATTGGAGGGGCACCTCCCCGACCCACCAATCGGAGGGAGCCCATCTGATGAGAGCAACCTTATTTAAACTTGAACCACCAAACTGTCAGGGCGGCTCGTGTTTTGTGTTTGAGTTTGCCTCGTTTGGAGTGACAGGTTGTAAATGTTTTTTTTTTTTTTTTAGAAACTTTATTAATCACATTGAATGTGAAATAACTTCTCTGCATTTAACCCATCCAGGCTGGCACCTGTTGGAACACACACATGCACATGCACAGGGTCACACACCCAAATTGACAGATGCCAGATTCACTGGAGCGGTGGGCATCAACTCACAGCGCCTGGGGAGCAGATGTTGGGGGGGTACGGTGCCTTGCTCAAGGGCACTTTGGCCGTGGCAATCTCTTTTTTGAGCAGCTAGAGCGGGGATCAAACCGCCAACCTTGGGGGTTATTGGACGACCCACTCTACCACTGAGCCACGGTCGCCCCCTAACTCGTGTGTTAACTCATTGTTATTGTTGAGGTTTTCATTTGCTATAGGGACTGGGCTAGGGCTGGACGATTATGGAAAAAATAATAATCACGATTATTTTGATTGATATTGAAATCACGATTAATAAACATGATTATTCATTGATTTCAAAAAAAGTGTTTATTGCGCCACCAAAACTAAACTTTAAATATAACTTTTAGAAAAACAACCAGTAATAAATTAGTAATGAGTAAAAAAGTAAAATAATAATAATATATATAAATAATAATAAAAATAAATACCCAGTCTACATACAAAGACTGTTCTCCCTGCTTCTTCTGGCTTCAGTGATCGAATAATAGCAATACCAATGTAAAAACAATAAATAAAAATAAATAACCACAATAACCGCCTCTGTAATCTCTCGCTGTCACCGGGAGCCGGTGGGATATGGAGCGGCATTGTAAAGAGTGTCCTCAATGGAGGACTGTGTTGCGGTGGCGGTGGCTGAAGTTGACGCTCTTGCACTTTTTTGAGTCTTTTGCTCCGTCAATACTTTGTCATAGACCACTTTATGGCTGAACCTTAAATGGTTAAACCAATTTGTCGTGTTGCCCCGGGGTGCAGACACGACGGCGTGACAAACTTTGCAAACAATCTCTTTCTGCTCTACGTCCGACGATTTGAAGCCAAAATGTCTCCTAATGACCGAACTTGTCCTACCTTTCTTTTCAACTAAAGGCTCAGGCTGCTTTTCTGCCATATTGTCAATCGCTCGCTCCACAATTGATCCACAAACTCACTGCTGCAGCTACAGCCGACACAGGTGCGTTCACTGTGCTTTTACAGCGCAGTAATTTGCATACACGCCGCACGGCGGCACATTAATCGTTTTTCTTCGATTACAGTGTTTTCATGATCGTGAGAAGCCAAAATCGAAATCGTGATCAAAATTCGATTAATCGTCCAGCCCTAGACTGGGCCTGGTTTAAGTAATTGATGCTCCCCTTGGATTTCTGGAGGAGTTCAGGTGCCAGCCTATCTCAAAGTTGCCTGGTGACCAGGGTCGAGGGAATTGAATTTTGGCCTCCTAGACATAATAGATAGCTAACTGTTGACGTTCCATTAACATGAACAGACAACAGTGGCTCCAGACTAGAATGTGCTGAAGGTGAACACTAACATGGGTAAATGCATTCCCTTTGACTATTTTTGGGCGTATAGTATTTGTGGCATCAACTGTATGGGTTTAAAGTCTGACCACCAGCATGAGTTGGGCAGAATAGAGACCAACTCATATGCATACCTGATTGTATGTGAGGTTGTCTCTGATTCTCCTTGATCAAGCTTCAATAAATATTACAGCATAAGACATCAGAGGCTCCTGAACACTTTCTTCCCTCCTGACCTGGTGCCATTGATTTCAGCTTCACACACATTTCTCCACAACACTTGTGCTAGCAGGCGATACAAGAATCAATCAATCAATCAAATTTTATTTGTATAGCCCAAAGTCGCAAAATACATTTTGCCTCGGAAGGCTTCACAATCTGTACAGGGAGTGACACCCTCTGTCCTTAGACCCTCGGTTCGAGTGAGGAAAAACTTGCCCACAAAAAACCCTTTTAAAAGGGAAAAAAGTGGAAGAAACCTCAGGAAGAGCCACAGAGGAGGGATCCCTCTCCCAGGACGGACAGACGTGCAATAGATGTCACGTGTACAGTCAACAAGTCAACAGAAACATTTTGTGTAATTACAATGAAAAATGACAATGGATTACAATGAATGATAAAATGATTACAGTAGCAGTGGAACCTGTGATAGAGATAGAGAGACACAGATGCACAGCAGCAGCAAATCATTAACTAAGTTACTATAAACTGTAATGGAGATCTGGTAACATTAATGACAGTAATAATATATGTAGTGGACGTCATGCAGGACCACAGCAGCAGTCACGATCCACGAGAACCTGCTGGACGAAAGAGCACAGAAACTCCGGGGAAGAAGTTTAGTTAGTAAGATGCATTAATGTACATGTATGACAGACATGTATGATTACAGATGGTGGTGGTGATGGTGAGAGAGAGAGGGAGAGAGAGAGAGAGAGAGAGAGAGAGAGAGGGTTTTCAGTAAAGGGAGATGTGACTGCATCTTCAACCAATACCATGCCTGGCTAGGCATAACCCTGAAAGGAGGAGTCCCCCGGCAGTATAGTCCTATAGCAGCATAACTAAGGGATGACCTGAGCCAGCCCTAACTATAAGCTCTATCAAAAAGGAAAGTCTTAAGTTTACTCTTAAAAGTGTTGACCGTGTCTGCCTCCCGAACCCAAAATGGTAGTTTGTTCCACAGAAGAGGAGCTTGATAGCTGAAAGCTCTGGCTCCCAATCTACTTTTGGAAACTATAGGAACTACAAGGAACCCAGCATTCTGAGAGCGCAGTGTTCTACAGGGGTAGTAAGGTACTATGAGCTCTTTTAGATATGATGGTGCCTGACCATGAAGAGCTTTGTATGTAAGGAGAGTGAGAGTAAGTGTCAGAACACGTGCAGCAGCATTCTGAATTAGCTGCAAAGTCCTAAAAGACTTATTGGAGCAGCCTGATAACAATGAGTTACAATAGTCCAGCCTAGAAGTAACAAATGCGTGGACTAGTTTTTCTGCATCTGCTTGAGATACAATGCGTCTGATTTTGGCAATGTTACGTAAATGGAAGAATGCAGTCCTTGAAATTTGTTTTATGTGGACATTAAAGGACAAATCCTGATCAAAAACAACTCCAAGATTCTTTACAGTGGAGCTGGAGGCCAGGGTGATCCCATCTAAGGTAACTAAGTCTCTAGAGAGAGAGTCTCTGATGTTTTTGGGTCCAATTACAAGAACTTCAGTTTTGTCTGAATTTAACATCAGAAAATTGAAGGTCATCCAACTTTTTATATCTTTAAGGCATGCTTGGAGTTTAGTTAATTGATTGGTTTCATCAGGCTTGATCGATAAATATAATTGGGTGTCGTCGGCATAACAATGAAAATTAACGGAGTGATTCCTAATAATGTTCCCTAGAGGAAGCATATATAAACTGAATAGAAGTGGTCCGAGTACAGAACCTTGTGGGACTCCATGACAAACTTTGGTATGCATGGAGGATTCATCATTGACAAGAACAAACTGAGAACGATCTAAAAAATAAGACTTAAACCAGCTTAGGGCGGTTCCTTTGATGCCAATTTGATGTTCCAGTCTCTGTAAAAGAATTTGATGGTCAATGGTGTCAAATGCGGCACTAAGATCTAACAGGACAAGTACAGAGATGAGTCCTTTGTCTGATGCCATTAGGAAGTCGTTTGTAACTTTGACTAGTGCGGTCTCTGTGCTATGATGCACTCTAAATCCTGACTGAAAATCCTCATATAAACTGTTCTTATGGAGAAAGTCACACAGCTGATTGGCTACAGCTTTCTCAAGTATCTTAGAGAGAAAGGGAAGGTTTGATATCGTCTGTAATTGGCTAAAACCTCTGGATCTAGAGTGGGCTTTTTAAGAAGAGGTTTAATTACAGCTACTTTAAAGGACTGTGGTACATATCCTGATAATAAAGACAGATTAATCATGTCCAATAAAGAAGGGCTAACTAGAGGTAAAACATCCTTGACCAGCCTGGTTGGGATGGGATCTAAGAGACAGGTTGACGACTTAGATGAAGAAATTATTGAAGTTATTTGATGAAGGTCGATGGGAGAAAAACAGTCTAAATATATATCAGGTTTTACAGCTGTTTCCAAACTTGCTGTATCAGAATGCAGATCAGTGCCTGTTGAGGGCAAGAGGTGATGAATTTTGTCTCTAATAGTTATAATTTTATCATTAAAGAAGCTCATGAAGTCATTGCTACTTAGACCTAAAGGAATGGATGGCTCAATAGAGCTGTGGCTCTCTGTTAGCCTGGCTACAGTGCTGAAGAGAAACCTGGGGTTGTTCTTATTTTCCTCTATTAATGAAGAGTAGTAGGCTGCTCTGGCACTACGGAGAGCCTTCCTGTATGTTTTAAGATTATCTTGCCAGACTAAGCGAGATTCTTCCAGTTTAGTGGCACGCCATTTGTGTTCAGATTTACGTGCCTCTTGCTTTAAGTTGCGAGTCTGCTGGCTATACCATGGTGCTAACCTCCTTTGTTTAATTATCTTCTTTTTCAGAGGTGCAATAGAGTCTAGAGTTGTTCGTAATGAGCCTGTAGTACTATCAACAAGATGATCTATTTGTGAGGGGCTAAAGGAAGCAGACAAGTCCTCTGCTACAGAGGACTTTGCCAAGAAGCATTTGGCAAAGTCTAAGAAGTGTGACAGATTACAAGCCAGCACCCACTTTCTTGTTAAGTGTTGATGCTTTGAGCAGCTGGTCAAGGATTGCATCTGCTCACCAGTTTGCTCACCAGGTGCTGGTGAGCAAACTGGCCCCCCTTGGACTCAACACCCCCCTGTGTAACTGGCTGCTGGATTTCCTCACAGATAGACCCCAGTCTGTGCGGGTTGGCAGAAACACCTCCAGCATCATCTCCCTCAGCACCGGGTTCCCCCCAGGGCTGCGTCCTGAGCCCACTGCTCTTCACCCTGATGACCTACGACTGCCGTGCCAGGTTCAGTACGAATCACATCATTAAGTATGCGGACGACACGACAGTGGTGGGCCTCAACAGGGATAACAACAAACTGGCCTACAGAGAGTAGGTGAAACATCTGGTGGACTGGTGTGACATGAACAATCTAATCCTGAATGTCAACAAAACAAAAGAGATCGTCGTTGACGTCAGGAAAAATCAGCCATGTCACACCCCCCTCCTCATCAACAACGCCGCAGTGGAGCTGGTCAGCAGCACCAAATTCCTGGGGGTGCAGATCACAGAGACTTTGACCTGGTCCCTTCACACCTCTGCTCTTGTGAAGAGAGCGCAGCAGCGTCTGCACTTTCTGCGTCGGATAAGAAGAGCAAACCTCCCCGCTCCCATCCTCACCACCTTCTACAAAGGGACAATAGAGAGCATATTGACCAGCATCTCTGTCTGGTCTGGGGCCTGCAACGCCTCAGACTGGAAATGTGTAGAAAGAGTGGTGAGGACAGCGGAGAGAATCATCGGGACAGCACTTCCTGCCATCCACGACACTGCTCGCAGACGCTGCCTGACCAGGGCTCAGTCGATCACCAAAGACCCCTCCCACCCCCACGATGGACTGTTCTCCCTGCTGCCCTCTGGTAAGAGGTTCAGCAGCATCAAAAGCAGAACAGCCAGATTTCACAACAGCTTCATCCCCCACGCCATAAGACTATTAAACTCCCAATAACCCCCCTCCCATATATATGACACTAGTCACTTTACATGGACACTGTGAACTCTATTGCACTAAAAACTGTTACTATCTTGCACTATTTCATTCTGTCTATTCACTGTTACAGTACATCCTGCTGGTACAGATATTTGCACTACTCATATTGTCTATTCACTGTACAATATATCGTGCTGCTACACATAACTTATATTATTATTATTATTATTATTCATATTGTCTATTCACTGTATAATACACCCTGCTGCTACATATAATTTTCTGTTAGATGCTACATTTCTGTAAATAAGTCACAATTTTTTTTTTGTTTTATTCTGTTTCTTTTATATTTTATTCTATTTATATTTTATATACTTTTATATTTATACTGTTTTTACTTGTCTTCAGCTTTTATTTGGAGCCTTGCAACGTAAACTCGCTCAATGTACATTGATTGATTGTACAATGCTCGTCTCCAGAGTTGTCTCCGGTACTGCACCCACCTACTTGAACGCCCTTATACAGGCATTTGTCACCTCACGACCTTTGCGCTCCTCCAATGAACGATGCCTGGCTCTGCCACCCGTTCGTTCAAGGCAATACAGACTTTTTTCGTGTGTTGTTCCTAGGGCTGGGTATTGTTTAAAAATTTTCGATACCAGTACCGATACCAGTACCCTTAAAATGATACTGATACCAATTGAGTACTTCATTTGATACTTTTTTCAATTTCATTCGATATTAATCATGTGAAAAGAAAGCAATCGGTTGCGTAAATGTCACCACTCCTCCCCATTCAAAATATTTTTACACGAATACATTAGGGCTGTCAAAATTGCTCCAAAATGACAGAAGGACAAACTAATAAAACGAGACATAACTACTTGTATAGGTATTTTATTTCAGTTTTAACATGTCTTTGAAAACATACACATTACCCAAAATAAGTAAATGAACTAATGGCCTATACCGTAAAACTGTTAAGACCGTAGACCTCTCACTCGCTCGCCCCCCCCCCTCTCTCTCTATGCGCATACGGCATTTACTGACCAAAATCCGAAGTATTTCCAAACGGGGCTTTTTAGGTTGCTCGGAGTCCAAATCACTCTCTTTGCTGCAGAGTTGGGCTCTGAACTTTCTGCCATTTCGTTTTTCTCTCTGCCATCTGCATCTCCCACGGTTTTTGTCGTGTCTCACTTTCAGCAGTGAGTGACGCTGCAAGTGCAACTCCTGTGACCGGTCCCTGACCCGTCATGCGGTGCGCCCGCTCGCAAAGCAGCCACTGATGTGTTTTTTTCCAGAGTCGAATATTAATTTTCACAATCGAATCTCTGTTTTTTTTCTTAATATTCGAATATATATATTCGAACGACAACGCTGGTGTAGAAGCCAGCTCCTTAAACACAGTGCAGTTCTCCGTCCTGAAGTTTGCTCCGTGCTTGATGAGGTGCTTCATCATGTTAATAGTATTGCCTGTTTTCCCCGAAATAATCGCATGTAGTACAGTCATACTTTTGAACGTTTTGCTGCCGGCATCTCGGAATGATGACCAGCCAACTCCGCACGGCTTCAACCCGCTTTACCGACATACAAACTATTGTTGTTGTGGTGGTGGACCAATCACACGGCGCATTGAATCGAAGAACGCTTGCGGTGATTGGCTGTAAGCAAAACCATAGAAACAGTAATTTTTTTCTTCATCTGGGTACAAAAAGAACCGATTGCAGGTATCGTTTGACAGGCGCAGTTTCGATAGTACTTGGTACCGAGTTGTTTCGGTTGATACCTGAAAGGTATCGAGTACCGATACCCAGCCCTAGTTGTTCCCCGTTGGTGGAACGCACTACCAGTTCCTACCAGATCAGGGGCGTCCCTCTCTACCTTTGAAGACCTCCTGAAGACCTCCAGCTCTATAGAGAATACCTCCTCTCCAACACTACCGACAACTGGACATGATAAATCTACTGCCTTTTTTTTTTTTTTTTTTAAAGATTATTTTTTTGGCCTTTTCAAGCTTTTTTATTTTGATAGAGACAGCTGAAGAGTGACAGGAATGTGGGGAGAGAGAGACGGGGAATGACATGAGGGAAAGAGCCACAGGTTGGATTCGAACCCTGGGCTTCCGCAGCAAGGATTGAGCCTTCACACATGGGGTGGCTGCTCTACCAACTGAGCTAAACACCGCCCCGATAAATCTACCGCTTTAAGAATTATCACAGCACTAACTGCTGCACTAACACTTTCTTATTGCACTGTACCTTGATTGATTCCTTCCTCTGTAAGACGCTTTGGATAAAATCGTCAGCTAAATGACTAAATGTAAATGTAACTTGACCCTCTAGTGTCAAGACAACAACCTCCTTTGGGAAGAATTAGGGAAGGGACTACATCGCCCTTATTACAAATAAGACCTGGACACTACATACTGACTCTGTGGTGTGAAAGTCGAGACAGAGATGCTTTCACCTCAGACGCTTGAGGAAATTCCAAGTATTTCTGGGTACTGACAAATTTCTACTTCTGTGCCATTGAGATTGTCCAGACAGGGAACATCACTGTCTGCTACAGAAAGAGCAGAAATGTTAGAGATGCATGATGGGAAGAGCACCAAAGAGAAACTACTGTATGATTTTAAAAACCTCTTAGAGACACAAGCACTGCCATGTTCATGACACACTGAAGAAGGTTTCAAACTCCACATGTTGTCAGACTTGTGTTGTTGTTTTTCAATTATGGAAGATGGACATGCTGAGTTGGTGTTGGTCAGTTGGGGGATTGAGGTGGGGCTCCTGAGATTGCCCAGGGCACCAAATATGCCTGGACCATCAGTGCTGCTGGCAGTGTGACACTCATGAGCCTCAACTGCTCTGATCTCTGTACAAGAACATTCTGGAAACTGCAATGTGATGCTGAGTGAATAATGTCAGTCCACAGACATGAAAGATATCAGATGGTCAGGATGTGGACTGCCAGTAAGTCAGAGGAGCTGCTGGTGACAGCATGAACACACACACAGAAAGAAATATAGATATGAACATGGAAGAAAAAAAATCATGCACTTACACATGCATGCAAAAGCAGTTATCATATTTACGCACCCAAGCAGTCGTGTGCATTCATGTGCACACACACACACACACACACACACACACACACACACACACAGCAGCATCCTTCAGTGAAGTGAAACAGTGGCATTTGACACGATGCAGTGGAGGCTCATTATTCTATCAGACAGTCATCTCTCCCGAGCAGGCATCATTAGTTCACACTGTGAGGACGGTACACACTGTATATGTATATTTAACTGTATGAGTTAACAGATATTACCTGGTTAGTTAGTTTTCTGTTAAAAGATGATAACGAACTAAACTGTTCTTCGTGTTAGATATTGGCAACTTTCAAATACTAATTTGATTGTAGTTTCATATAGCGACAACATCTTAACATAAACACAACAATCAAATGTAGCAGCTATGCAATAAATAAAGAGGTAGGAAGTAACTAAGTACATCTGATCTACTACAGTACTCATTACTTGTTACTTTACTTATAGTATTTCTATTTTATGCTACCTCATGTCTTATTATTGAGTTTTTACTCCTTATTGTTGGTTATATGATGAAATGCTGTAGTTACTAGTTTGCAGATTTTAAATTAAATATAAAATGTTTGATCACTTAAAGGTGCAGTGTGTAAAATTTAGTGGCATCTAGGGGCGAAGTTGCAGACTGCAAACAACTGAATACCGCTCGCCTCGCCCTCAAGTTTCAAGCATGAAGGATGAACTGCAGTGGCAGTGAAACTTGTCCATTCTGGGCTACTGTAGAAAAATGACGGTTCAACATGGCAGAGGACCTGCTGCTTAATTTCAAGTTAATATACACAATGATAACATAGTTATGCATATTATATATTAAATGTTACACACTGGACCTTTAATTGAATATTACTAACAGTGTATGAACTAGTTAAAATCTTCTCTCTGACATATTTGATGTTAAGCGGAGTGGTGCAGTTGCTAAAGAAGAATTGACTGACGGAGTTGTTTCTTTCGTGATGCTTAATGACAAGTAAAAGATTCTGACATTTCACCACTGATTTAAAGTGAGTGTTTTTCTGTTGTTTTTTTAAGAGAAGAACACATTCTGTTTTTGTAAACAATACTTTGACTTCATAAGCGATAAAATTAACCCTTGGTGAACTCAATACACTCTGGGATTTCATCACTACAGTCATACTTGGTCTGGTATGACCAGCAGCTTATTACGGTGGCTAATGTTAGAAAACTTTAGATAGATTCTGCTGCAGAAATGAGTCAGTTTGCTGACTTTGTGACTCCTCTCTATGTGTGCTGCTGTCACACTCCATCTGCTTTTGTCACTTGGGGTCATGGCGGCTGCTCTGAAACAAAAGTTACAGTCTTGCTTTAAGTAATGATCTGAATAATTCCTCCACAAAGAGTGTGAAGCTTCTATTTTTGTTGATACTGCGTCAGAAAGATTTGATATAACTTACAGCTGTTTTTTTTAGGTTGTAGCTTGTGGTGTTTTGGACTGTATTATAATGTTTGTGTACAGTATCATCAGTGCTATCCAGTCAATAAAGGTGCAGTGTGCAGTATCTATATTTCTTAAAACATGTCTTAAATCTTTGCGAGAGGAAAATGGCACTAAAAGCGCTTTAATGTGACAACATAAAGTTTTTATGTCTGAAACTGAAGACTGCAAGTCGAGATGTTTGTGAATCAAGAGACACATATTATGTACAACTGTGCCCTCTAGTGGACAGTTGATAAAATGGCAGTACAGTGCTTGTGTTTTGATGTTGTTTGCAACCTTAAAGTAAGATGTGAAATATTCCCCAATTTCTTACATAAGTCAAAAACATGCGTGGCTCACCATCAGGGAACACAGACAAACATCAGTGGTGCAGATGTGGCGACGTCAGTGTTGATGCTGAGAGTCTGAAAAGTTGAGAAGCATGTGTTCATTTTAAATTCAGTATGTTTATTGATCCCAGTGGAGCAATTAGAAAATGTAACACAGCTGATCACTGGCACATCTCCTAAAATGACACATAGGACTGGATAGTTAGTGTCTGTGAAGAAAAAGTAAGAAGGAAGACAGACTTACAGGCTACTGTGCCGATAAAAGGTGTTATTTCTTGTGTGTTTTTGCACTCTTAACAGGTGGGAAGAACCTCTTCCCCCATATTTTAGGAGGAGACCAACATGGCAAGATGACTTTTTATTTCTTTTGTATTTCTAAGCATCACAGCGGTGTAATTCTGCACTTCTCTTCCTGGAATGTGTCTTTCTCTATTCAAACTATGATTTAAGTAAACTTTCTTTCCTTCATTTGTGTTACTGCTATACTACCATTAATATGTTTGACTATAAAGTGTTAAGGAACATGCACTAAAGACAAAAACAAACAAAAAAAAACAGGTTATATGGACGTATGCATATTCTGCCCCTCTAGAGAGGGCCGAGCAGTGCCAGCTAACAGCACGGAGGCATCAGTCAACACTGTTGAAGTACCATGACAAAATTTGACATTTACCCCACTTGTAACATCTTTAGATGACAGATTTTCTGTTGTTTTCTGTTTCTGTTGTTGTGAAGATGTTAAACTCAAATAGTTGTAATGCACTTCAATCTTCAACATCTAAGCCTCTTCAAAATAAATGTGATGTAATCATGGGTGTCAACCATGTCATATGTGATTGGTCAAGTTGTATTTGATTATTCCTGCTGGAATTAGCCTCTCCACAGATCCAGGTGTGTATATACAAGTCTCTGTGAAAATGATGAGGCCATTATTGTGAATGTGTTGAACATATTTCCCCCAGTAATAAAACAAAACCAAAATTACAGCCTAAAATCAAAGAAGCACTTCCTTGTCCCACAAGATTGTAATCATACTGCTGTCTAACATGTCATGTAGCACGGAGATTTCCCTTCAGTGGAACTAAGGAACCTATGGGCTAAACCAGACTAAAAACACACTATAGTTCATTTTAAGGCTGCACTATCTTACTGTGACAACTAGAGAGCACCCACGCTCTTTACCAGCAGCGAGTCTTAATGCACGCAGGACTCAGTCAGATACCCACAATGCTCCCAGCAGTCTGCTGATTACTGTGAAGATGGTGAATGTTAAATGTCTCAGCTTTGAATGTATGAAAATGTGGATGTGGATGTACGACATCAGTTTTTGGAGTTGCAAAATGACAAACAGGAACAGTTAGAAGTCATTTGAAGTGACACCTTGGTCCCCCCACATGCATTCAGCAGCTTGTAACTGCTGTCATGGAGGGATGCATTCGAGAGAAACGAGCTGACATTTCAAATGACTTATAACTGATTCGTGGCATTATTTTGCAACTCTAACTGACCAGCCTTGCCAGGCATGAGCTCTGGGGGCCAAGATGTCAGAGGGCCCAGAGCCCAAGGCAGTGTCTTAGGCAGTGTCCTCATTTAGGACTCTAGTGGCCTGAGGGTAGAAACTCTTCCTGAGCAACAGTTCTTGTAGGAAAGTCAAAGCATTCTGTCAAAACATGTTTCTGATTAAACACCTCTAATGTACTGTATATGTACTATATTAAATCTTTATTCATTATTGCTCTATTATCTTTCTGCTTAATGCAGCTGCATTCAAATTAAGTAACTAAAACACGTTGAGTGGGAAGATCATTACTGTATTCATGGATCTGTTCTGACACTTTGGAAAGCAGCTATACTCTTGGCTCTGATTTTCTGGGCATTGTAGTTTAAACATAGTAAGAGGACTCTACCTGTGACTCGGGTACTTGTTTACAGTTCTAAATTCATGCTCCTGTATCAAACTGTAGGTGAGGACAGCAACAGTAAGGCTGAGCCAAACCTCTAAGTTAGAGCCCTGCAAAGTTCATTGAGAAGGGTTAGGGTTAGGGTTAGGGTTAGGGTTTTGGATATTTGAGTCCACCCGTTGCTTCCCCTTCATGCTCTATAGCAGTCACAGTCTCTCTAAGAACCCAGATAGCATGGCAAATTCCATCAGAATCATCGTTTTGAGGTTGAATAATTAGTGATAAACGCAACCTTGATTCAGTGTTTATTCAATGTTGGTCTGCTACCTGGGAATTTACATGGACAGTTTAAGGGGAGACACTACAGACATCACCATCAACTCTCCCAGTTAATTACTTAGATGAAGACAATTATTTGTTGTATTATAGTACAGAGTTTTCTGTTCTGTTATGCTTAAAAATGCAAATGAGGCATTATCTAATGCTACCTTTCGGTGAAATCTATAGATGCAAATAAATGTGGATTCTGGCTGTTTTCTTTTCACAGCTCTGAAGAAGAAGACATGTTATGGAAGCAAAATCTCTAAATTGACCTCTGCATGGATAAATTATTAAGTTTTTGCCTGTAGTTTCTCACATCAGCAGCTCTCTTAATCGAACCTGTTTCCTAAAATTGGTATTTTGGGATTTTTTTGAAGTGGGGTTGTATGAGGTACTGATCCATAGTGTGTGCGATACTCAGTGTGTTAGTAGATGGTGTTCAGAGAGTTCCCAGTTTGGAGAAGCAGGCAGAAGTCCTGGCATGGAAGTAGAGCAAAGCACTGCTGTGGACAGGGTCATCAGAAAAACATGTTTTAACCATATTCATCCATCCATTCATCCATCCATTAATCGATATCTGTTTGAGTTTAAGCTATAGTATAGCATATGTTCACTGCATTACCTTGCCGCCAGACAGCCCTTTCCTCTTGGCGCTACATTGTCTGAGCTGTAGAAATCACGTGTTCTTGTTCCTACATTTTTCTTCCAAAGCTTCAGTGAGTAAGCCGTTGTTGGTCTGAATCAATGCAAACTGTCTTCATATGAAATGTCATTTAACAGCAAGTTGGTAGTTTCTGTCCAGGACACTTTAGATCTTGGTCCCCATCCTCTTGGCTTTAAAGGATTAAGAAACTCAGTTTACCTAAAGACATTAGGAGCTAAAGGTTTTGCCGTTGCTAGAATTCCATGTGCTGATCAAACATACTGTTTAATAACCCTGTCCACACTGCCAGGAAATGACCTGAGTCTAAAAATACTTTCACTTGATGCAGACTCCACAGCCCCCCAAAATCCAGAGGGTATGACGTCAGTGTCCTCAGTACTAGCCACAATCCTGCTCTTACCATACTTGGGGGTGAAATGCTTTGCTCAGGGGCACCACACTGAATTTCTTCATTCCGCTTTCTTGCCTAGACGTCCCAGTTGAACTGAAATTCAGAACCAGTGACATTTTTGTTCTTCAGCCTGCTGCTCTGCCTCTAATTGACAACCTTGTAATGCTGAAAAGCGTAAAGAAAGCGCTGGCAGCAACACGGGCTAATTAGTTGCGCCCCACAGGAGGATCGTGTTTATTCTATTGTCATGAATGCAGGAAACAACTAATGAAGTGGAACGACGTGGCTGGCCGGGCTCACCTACTTTCTACTGGCATTCAACAGAATTCACGGCTAGCCATCACAGCTGTCAGTCGTCACACAGTAATGGCTGTGCTCTCACAATGTTAGCCAGGGGCGTTTGACAAATTACATGCCTTCTAACAACACGCAGGAGAGAAAATATCAACATTCATGTGGTCCTCTTGCTCTCTACACAGTCTTTATCCAGGTTATGGTTACATTTTCTTTTGAAGGAACACTTGAAACATTTAAAGACAATAATGTTCAGTACCCTGTGATTGCTCTGACACACACATTGTTCAGCCAACTCAGGCCAAAATGGATCATGAGTAGTTTTTCATAGGCAAATACTGAGAAAAGCATCTCATCCACAACAAGTGATGCTTAAAAGTACATGTCCTGCTTGAAATAAACAACGAGAACTGGTAATGCATGAAGATATAAACCATGGATGCCTTTTGGGAAACTTACTGATATAAAAAAATATTTTAAAGAATGGATTTAGGATGAAGCCTTTGGTCCAACTAGCAGGAGGAACTAAAGGTGATGGCTGATCTGTTGATCTCTCCATCCAAAGCTTGGTTTGTTGGGTTCGGGGTGAGGTATCAACATTTTCAAGGCTCAAGTCCAAGTTATGTCACAATTCACTGGTGTTTAAGTAAGATTGTGTAACTTTTCTACCATAAAATAAGAGATTTTAAATCATGTTGATACTACACTAACTTATAATGACTTGTAAGCTTTGTGAAAGGCTGAAAGAGATGCCGAACTAGCTGCTGGACTAGTAAGTAATATTAGCTGGCTGCTATGTCTTGTGTTGTTGACCTTGTTGATGTTTGGCTGTTAGAAAAGTTGTGGACCTGCTAATTTTTGATCATAAGTACATACATACATACATTATCTGTAACCGCTTATCCTCACACTGGACAAGTTGCCAGTTCATCGCAGGGCACATAGAGACAAACAACCACACACACTCACATTCACACCTACACACAATTTAGAGTCACCAACTAACCTGTTACAGTAAGTGCATGTATTTGGACTGTGGGAGGAACCTTCTTGCTGCGAGGCAACAGTGCTAACCACTGCATCACTGAAACTGGGGGCAACAGATAAAAAAAAAAATCTACACAATGTTCCTTTAAAGTCCAAGTCGATTTACAAGTATTTTTTTCTAAAGTCATCAATTTTGTCACTTGAGTCTGACTCGAGTCCACACCTCTGTACTTCAGTAGCAGCTTTTCTTCGTGGAGTCCACTTTGGCCCACACATCTTGTATTATAACTTTAAAAACTGATGGTCCCCAGAAGATGGATTCAGTGGTTGGGTCTCTGTAAATAATATTATAAAGAGTACGGTCTAGAACTGCTCTGTATGAAAAGTGTCAAGAGATAACTTTTGTTATGATATGGCGCTATATAAATAAAACTGAATTGAATTGAATTGGTTATTTAAATATGCACCACCTTCAGGCCACACTTTCATTGTACACAACAAATATCAACATGTAAAATAATTAAAATAAAACTATATTTATCTTTCATTTTGGATGCTGTGCTTTCCTCTCTCATTTTGTACAAATTGCCAGTTAAAGGGGTAAATACTGTGATTATATATAGGAGATTATACAGATTACAACCATTTTGTATTTGTCAGGTGGTCTAACGGATAAACAGGTGTGGTGAAATCTGAATGGTTGGACCGTAAAGTGTGAACTGATTGAGTCAGAATTTTTTTTCTTTAATCGATGTTCATGAACTTTAGAATTAGATGTAACGATTAAAAAGAACTGGAGCAGAAGAGAGGTCACGACACTATACAGGATATTTGATTGAAAATATCACATGTGGATAAACGGAGAACAAGATTACCACACCCATGACCATAACCCGTAAAGACCGAACAAGACAAGAATAACAAGAACGTCTCAGACTTTAATTGTCTCACAGCAGCATTTTCCCACTCTTTATCTGTATGCATTTCCTGGCAGACAAAATCCAGAAATAGGCTGATGCAATGACACGCTGAGGGGTGTCATGAAGGGGGTTAAAAAGAAGAGAAAGACGAGAAAAGAGCCAATATTGCGTTTCTGTTTCTGTCTCTCCGGCTTGGGCCGAACCTTTGATGTGGTTTACAGGGTGGATCAAAGAGAGGAAATCAATACCAATATTTTTGCAGTCTGACCAGCCGAACATCTGTCTGATCGCCTGAACGCCTGTTCACCCACCTCTCTTTCTCAACACCTTTCTTTTTTCTCATCTGTTTGTCCACAACAGATGTATGTAGTATGATACTTTTGTGTCCGGTGGCCTCATTTACCTGTCTGTTTGACATCCCAAAGGCCTGAACACGTGTTTACTCACATGTCTGTATGATTTGACGGCAGGATACCAATTTTCTTAGCTTGTTATCCGATTGCCCATTTGCTTATCTGTTTTTTCTTTCCTTTGGCTGACAGTTAGAATTGCCTCCATCCAGATAGGCAAACGCCATTTCCTTAAAATTAAATTCATATATTCATCCAATCTATTATCCATTAGCTCTAACTGTTTATACTGGAGGGTCATGGTGGGCTGGATCCAATCCCAGCTGACAGTTACATCTCGGTACATCTTGAACAGGTCGCCAGTCAACCACAGGGCTGACACATAGAGACAAACAACCATTCAGAACTATTCATGCTCACATTTACACCTACGGGCGATTTAGAGTCGCCAATTAACCTGCATGTCTTTGGTGTGTGGGAGGAAAGTGGAGCACCCAGAGAAGATCCTCGCAGGCACAGGGAGAACATGCAAACTCCACACAGAATCAGCAACATAACAGGAAGGTGGAGCAAAGAGTGTGAAGTGGAAAAAAAATACTGCCAGACATCTTTTAATTGATGTTTATGTGTAAATCTGATGTAAGCATTAAAAAGGTTAAAGCAACAAGGCACTGAAATTTGAATTTTTCAAAAACTAGCAGGTCGACAACTTTGCTAACAGCCAAACATCAACAAGGTCACCAACAGCAGACATAGCAGCCAGCTAATATTACTTACTAGTCCAACAGCAGTCAGCCCAGCTCGGCGTCTGTCTTTCAGCCTTTTATTTCACCAAGCTCTCACCAATCACTAAAAGTCAGTTGTCAGCAGTTTACTTCACTGTTCATCAGGAAACTCTGTAAATCACAGAGAGTTGAGGCAGAGCAGCCGGAAGACATCAGAGGGAAAACCAGAAAACATTTTCTCCATAAAATATGATCCAGTTTCACCAAAATCAGTCAAATAGTTGATGGTGTGTGACTTAGTGCCGTAAAGCGTTACGTAATTCTCCCGACCCTGAGCAGCATTGGGAGTTACACTTAGCTTGAAGAACACATTGTCTGTGCATCTAATCCAGACAGTAAATACATTTCCTCCATACTGTTTCCACCTCAGACATTGAGTCATATGTGTATATGTACAGACATATGCTGACGTATTGTTTTGACAGGGATGAGACAGAATGGCTGAGTTGTTGTGTTGTTGCGTGTTTTGAGGCTTGCAGTGGAAGCGTCTCACCCTGGCCGGTCTGTCTGCTGAATGTGGACAGATTCTGCTTTAGTAATTAGCAGCTTTTTAATTTTACAGCAGCCAGCAGCACGAGGGAACCAGAGCCTGTTCAAATAAAGGAAACAGATGGATGGCTGTAAATGAAATGCCCCTCTATTCTATCCCCCCCCTCTCTCTCTGTCAGGGTGTTCAGGGTGCATGGAGCACTTAGATTGCAAAGTGCATAGATTAGCAGTGATGAGGTTTGACAGTAAAGTCTGTTCATAAGAAAAGACATTGAAGAGGAAGGATGTCATTTTGTCAGATGGTAGTTTAGCAAGGTTTTGTGTGCCTATATATTAACCATAACCACCTTTGCTTGTTTCTGCTCCACAACAAAAGGAAACATCCGACGCTTCAGAAGAATAACCTACAAATGACAGACTGCAATATTAAACCATGAGGTCTGCTGTTGATTCCTCCACTTTGACATCCTGAATGTCAAAACTGAAAAGGCTTCCCATCAGGAGTGCCAAGCAAGAGACCAAAGACACCAGCGGGAGGAGGTGGAGGAGGAGAGGTGAGAGATTGGAGGCAGGAAGATGGATCGAGGGAGGAAGGTTTTGTAGTCGGCAGCCCTCTCTCCTTTTCATCTCGTCCTCCTCACTCAGGCTGTCAGCTTCACTTCCCTGCACTGCTCTGTCTAATCTTGGTAGAAAGCAGGTGAGACAGGCTGATGATGAGACATCATGAGACGATGTCGGGGGGGGGGGGGATGCAAGATCAGTACAACACCAGAGTAACCAAACCCTCCTGCTACCAAAACTAAAACAGGATGAACTTGTCAGTTTTGTTCGGTTCAGCCAATGCAATGTGTTGAAGGCTGATACAAATATTAACACATTAAAGCTGCTGAGACAAAAACTACAGGCTGGTTTATGAGCTTCTATTGAAGCTGGCAGATGAAGATGGGGTGCATTAACACATAATTAAATCACCACCACCACTCATATTTACATTATAATGTCGACATTCGTGAAATACACCCAGAAATGTGTTTTTCATGTTAAGTCCTGAAAGACACATCAGTCTTGTCACCCACCTTTCAGCAGGAAAATCAATAAGTAATAATTATCATGTAAATTCCATGAAATGTCCACTTCTAACACTGAATCCACTTTTTTCCACGTACAGAGTTGTTCCAATTCAACATCAGATCCGCAACATCAGATACACAGATTGTACATTTCATAAAAGGTATACATAGACCGGCACTTGTTAATATTTCTATATTAACAATGTGTAATAGGACAGTTTCTGCTCTTCATGATAAACTCATAGAGAACTAGAAGGACAGTCGCAGAGCACAGACCTTCATTAAGGTTAATAATCTTTTATGACATGCTCATCTGCAAGTGCAACCAGTATGTACAGTATGTCTGTTTTCATCTTTCTTTCAACAAAAGTGAAAAATAATTTGTTTGTCTGCCATGTGATTCAGGTCCACTCCACAGTGTAGTGGGTTCAGGCAGGCAGGCAGGCAGGCAGATGACACCAAAAACAAAGCCTCTTTTACATTATCATTTTATATTGGGTTTCTACGGGGCAATTCTGATTCATATGTTTGGCTCTCCAAGCTGTATGGACTTTAATGATGAGTTTGATCTGAGAGTCTTGCAACAAGCTGTGACCTCTGAGATCTTCCAGTCTGAAACGTGTAAAAGATACATATGGCATATGTAAGGGTTCATGTACAGCATGCCAGACATTGTTAGGATTATTAACACTCAGTTATAGACATAATCAATGCTGAAGGGGGCAATGACACACATATGACATGAAGGTGAAACTGATGAGGCTACAGTTCATATTCCAACCACACTGTAATGGACTCATTGAAAAAGAACATTTACTGAATATTTTTGTACAAACAGACTAATTTAATTCAGTTTCCGTTCTTCACTCAGAAAAAAAAAAAAGTAGAAAACTAAAATAGGACATACGTAGACTAACAAACACCAAACCCCATGACACCAAACAGGTGGGTCTGCACTATTTTTACTAAGCAGGCGGTTCACTGCCATTTCCATCTGCACGATAAGCTGTGTCCCATATTTTGGTTTTGACAGTTCAATTTACCACCGTTTCTTTTGGAGATTATTCCCTCCTCTGTGTGATAGTCAAAACACTGCTCTCTGAATGATTGCCCCGTGAACGCCTCAGTATAAATCTCCCCTAAAGAAGCCTTGCTGAGCGATTCATTGTGTGGCTGATATGAGGTCGAAATGTACTGTCTCGGCCTCTGATGATGGATTTCTATAACGGAAGGCTGTTATGGAGGAGGCTGCACTGTTATTGATTATCCATATCACTGTGAAGCATGGAAGGCTCACAGATTCAATAAAATACATGCTATGTTTCCAAACAGCATTCCAGTATTTTGTTAGGATAGAGAAAGATTTAATATAAAGTCAAATGGCACTTTCATGAATGTACTTCCCAGATTATTCTTTCTTGTTTCTCAAAGTTTGCACAGAAATGGCTTTAGGAAATGAAAAAAAAAAAAAAAAATCTTTGTGAAGTTTTTATGGAAAAAAATAACAGAACAAACAAACACAAAATAGCCAAAGTCTCCAACAAACCTCACTATCTCCAGAAACATTGACGAGGATGTCGCTGCCTCGTGTTCTGTTTGGAAGAACGTGATATTTTTAGATGGGAAACCTATTTTTAACAAAGTTTTACAGCAAATAAAAAAAGAGTGAATTGAGCCATCTGCTTCGGATAGCAATATTGATGATCTGATGAATTGAAAATTTAGAATGATTCCAATGTTTTAGTCACGATGTCTGAAGTGAAAAGTGGTGGACCGAGTGACTGAGTGAGTATTAGATAGACTGGCATTAAAATGTGACATTTATGTCGCCCCCAGGATGAATTGTAATAACTCCAGTACTTTGGGGTATGATCAAATACCTGCAGAACAAATGACATTCACATCAGGCCGTCTGTTCTGTGTGTGAGAGATAGAAAAGCTCATGGAAGAGACCCTTCATTGGAGATTGGACATTTAACCGAACATGCAACCTAGACCATCTTTATCCTTTTATTTTCTTCCAAGAGAATATTGTTTGAAAAAAGTTCCACATAACAGTGTTTGAATGCCTCAGATTTATGTCAGCAGGTATAATCATCCATCTACTGTGACACTGCATTAAAATGTTCTGGGTGAGGTAATACGTTTTTCAAGTCATATATTTTGTTTAAATGCTCCATTATGCACTATAATACATGACAGTTCACAGCTTTGAAAATTGCCTGCAACAGTCAGACAGAGAGGACTGCTGAGAGTTATTTCATGCTTTTATGTTGGAGAAAGTCTTCTTTCCAAATAGATGGAATTTTGTTTGCAAATGAAGTCTATGTTCATGTACATTGTTCTGCCAGAATGGCAATTAAAAAGGTAGAAAGAGACAATTCTGGACTGCAGAGGACCACGGGGGTGAACGCTGGGATGATGTGACACCAGATCACAAGCTCAAGACATACAGTATGTGATAAAAACACTTGATTTTGGTGGATTTTAAACCTGTACCCTCCTACCTACCCACCTGACTGTGATTCCCAAATCACATCCTTCTCATCCTCTCTTGTTCCACAGTGCTCATGCAACTGTGGGCCATCACGTATGAAATCTGTAAGCATTTACTCGCTACCCCGAGTATTATGGATGATTAGCTGTCTTCTTTTGTCGTCCTATTTCTGCCCACCAGTCACACCTGTGGTTGTGTGTGTCTGTGTTGTGCATGCCTCACGAAGTCATTTCTGTCATTAAAAAGGGCCACACAGACACAAAGCAGTGAGGTAATGTATTGAATATATGCAGTTCTTTTTTCCACCCAGGCAATCTGAGACAAAATGTCATAGTCATTTAAATGTGCAAAGCAAAAACTTTTTCTCTCATTCCTGCAGCTCACTCAGCAAAGGTGGCCATAAACCCTGCAGTTAGTAATCACTACCTCATTAAATCAGCTCTATTTTGGGATACTCTCCTTTGACATCAAAATTAGCATGTCAATTAGCTCAAAGTGTTTTTGGCTAGAGTAGATATGTGGGCTGACATTTCTCAGTCTGGTGAGAACAATCCATGCTGGCCACGTCCACGCCATCTGCAGCCAAAAAACACTGCAGTGATTTGACTCGGCCGGGCAGCCAGTGAACAGTTGGCCAAACAAGTGTGCGAGAAGTAAACGTTTCAGGGGGTGGCTGTCCGTTTATTAGAAAATCAAAAAGACAAACAGCGCTGCAGATGAGATTTACGTGGATGACGTCCTAGCGACCTCTGGGCTGTGGCGTTAGTCTAGGAAGCAGAAAGAAAGGCCTGCATCAGCACTGAATCACTGCGCAGTACAAGTCAGGGTGCATATTATATTTAGATAGCTTTCTAGTGGTTCTTTTTTTTATGGTTGGGTAGTTTACAATGAAGAACAGAGAGATGGATGACATGTGACAAAAGGCCAGGGCAGGATTCACACCCACAGGACCTCTGGTATACTCTACAGGCCTCACTAGTGAACTAACCTAGTGCACTAGGATGCCCGGAAGCCAACATATAATCTTTGTCTATCAGCGGCGTCTACAGAAATGTCATTTCAAGAAATGAAATTTGACAGCTGTCAGGATTGTTCTTGTTTAAACTTTTCAACAGAGTCAAAAGCAGCTGGGATTCTAACCTTTCAAGATATGTCATGAAATTTGTTTTTTTGCACGTGAAGCTCTCACTTCTCTCCAAACATGTAAAAATATGCATATTGGATTGGTTTTGTTTTTACTGGTGTAACAGAAGCTGGCTGTCTGTAGTTAAAGTTATCCCAGATGAATTTTCACATTGTGCAGATCAGGGACATTAAGAGCACGTTTCCAGCTGGTGTTATCAACAGTCTGTATCTTCGGATAATGACAGCTGATCACAGGGCCTCGGCATTTTAAACCCATTATTAGTAATCATTCTGGATGTAATGATTCTGCAAGGCATAGGTCACAACACAACTTCTGCCAAATTATACTGTAAGAATGTAATTAGAGCCAGCACTACCAGATACCATTATCAGCGCTATTCACATTTGGCCAACCGTGACACAAAGCTTCTGCACAGATGCATATATTGTGGGCTGAGATCTGATCATAAGGTGAGCCAGAGCACCTCCAGATGTGGTGTAGCTGATCTAATGGTCTCAATGTGTTCTGCATGAATCTAGATCCAGCAGCAACCTCCGTTGCTGTGAAGTGAAGCCAATGTGGAAATGCTAAAAACTGCAGTTCCTCAAATGTCCTCTTGAGGTTGGCTCCAGAAGTGAGTCAGTCTCCATAAGTCCCCATGTTAAAATGTCCAACTTCACAGCAGAAATGTGTTTGTAAAACATGTTTACAGCCTGGTACAAAAAACAGTTTTGGTCTCTATAGCTAATTTCCCCGTTCATGACAACTGTACTGAGGGTGAATTTATATACAACTCACCTGTTCAAATGATATTAAGGCTTAAAGTTATGCAGAATTAAGAGGTGGGTGCTGTCACAGGTGGCTTGTTTGAACAACCAGGCTTCATTCAGCCTGCCATTCGCAATCCAAATTTTGGATTAGCCTGGAGGCAGAAGAGCTGCCAAAGATGGTGGTAACCACAGCCAAAGGAGGATTCTGATTTTTCTGCTTTGTTGCACCTCTGTTACAGATTCATTGACCTTTTGTGGTATGCTTTGATTTTACTTAATAATAAATACACTGTATAGTTAGGATTCTTAATTAAAACACTGTAATGCTTGTCCACAGATGTTATCAGAACTACCTTATACAGAGCCCCCAAAGGTTAGGAGAATATTGTGGAAACAATATAAAACTTGAGTCAAAAATAAAAGCTAAAAAAAACACAAGACCACCAACCACCTCAGCTCAACAGCACAATTTGTTGCTTTCTCCATCAATTTCAAAGGTAAAATCTTGACCTCATTTTGATAGAACAGAAACACATTACACACATTGACAAATACCATTTTTAGTTTTTCAGTTCCTCCTGGGGGGCTCTAAAGAACTGTTTGTGAATAATTGGTTGATATTGTAAATTTACATCTGAATACATTAAATAAAAGGATTTTAGAATCAATAGTGGTGTCTGCTTTATTTGTAATTAATTTCCCACGACATTTAGCATTGTACCTTTATTGAAGGTGATCGATCATAATTCTTTGGGAAAAATCTGTAACATAACGGTATTTTCCTGCAGAACTTTTAGGATTGTCCCTTTATTGAAGGTGATTGATCATAATTATTTTGGGAAAAATCTGTAAAATAACAGTATTTTCCTATAAAAGTTTTAATGAAATTTTCTGTAAATTTAATGTTTTTGCACAATATTTGAATTAGGTTTTTTTACTTTAGTTTTACGTTTTTTGTTTGGCAGCCGTAGCTGCCAGTCATTTACCGTTTTTTTATGTGTTTTTTTCTTACAGTGTACATTATGTCACATAGTTATTTTAACCCAAACCAAGAATTTTGGGCCTTAACTTGTTCTGGTTTTAGATTTCTTGTTTAGTCGTTCCTGTTTTATTTTGTAAATAAAACAGGAACGACTGCTGTCTGTAATTTGACTTCTTGCTTTTGTTGTTTTTACCTCTGCATTGGATTGCCTGTTAGTTTTTCAGTTTCAGTTCATCTGCGCGACATGTGTCAACGTTCAGCTCTTGACCTTGAATTTTCATTTAGACTTGTCTGTCATATGTTTTGTGTCACTTCATTATTTTTGGACCACACAAGTATTGCCTCCCGTAGCATTTGGATTTGTGCCTTTCCTCTTGAGTTACCTTGCTTGCACAAACATGACAAAACCTACGACTGCTTGAACTCTTTCTCAGCAAGCTTTATTTTGAATGTCTTACTGGATGTGGCATATAAACTGTTGCTAAATAGTAACTAGATCTAAACTAGAGTTAAAAGTACACATTTCCCTCTAGAAGAAGAAGAAGTGACATAAGACTGAAAAACTCAAATTAGTTACAAATACATCCAAATTTGTATCTATTGTACTGAGTACTGGTTGGTTTCTTGGTCCCAGGGTGTGTAAAGAAGCTTCCATGAAAGTGTGCTGGACTTGATGAGTACTTGGAGGCAACAGAACACACACACAAAGCACAGAGGGCAGGAGGTAGGGCCTCACTACCGGCCAAATGGAAGAACTGTCAATGTGGCCGATGTCGCGATTTAAATTACAGCAGGTGTGAGACATCCTCTCATGAAACGTCGCAGGAGACAGTGCTGCAATAAACATCCAATAAACACAAAACGGAGTGCCAAAATTCAAAGTATTTAGAAATGTTTGTCTGAAACGTATGCACGTTTTCAACAGAAATGGTCCCCTGTAGATTTTGTTAAAGTGCCCAGTGAAGCAATCAGGCCTGGAATCAGCAAAATGTTTGTACAGGGAAAAGAGGACAATTGAACCTACCTGACAAAATCATTACATATGCTGTTCAATGAACACGAATAAGCAGCACATCTTCACCTATATTGAAGATATTGTTTTTGTACAGCAGAGCATGCAAATGAACATTTAGTACGATCCACAAAAAAAAAAAAAAACTTCACACCGGCATGGCAGACATGGCACGCTGAGTTTTCTATTCCAGTATCTCCCATCGCTCCAATTATAAAGCGACTGCAGGGCACAAGGTGCAGCCTCGCTAGATTGTATTTACAGCTGAAGCAGGTGGTGTAAGCAGGGATGGAGAGGTTATTTGCCTATACATACTTCTGTTAAAGGGTTTGTTTGTGCTTAATTTGCATACATCTGCTGCCTTTTGTCTTTTAAGACTAGATTATATAATGCTATTTAGCATAGAATGACCATATGTGCAGGTTGGAGGTAAAGCTGACCTGACACATCACTAAAGTACCTTCTTAACGCCTGCAAATAAAGTGTGAAGATAAATGTTCACTATTAGTCATCTTGCCAATTCTGTGACTTACTTATATTTTCATATATTTTACTTTTCATTTAAAGAAAACACCTTGAACAGGTTGCCAGGTTATTAGATTTTAATAGTATGATTGTTGCTCTGAACTTTTGTACACTGTCAATCAGGTCAATAACAGTCCTATTTGAAGAAGAGAAAGGAGGCATGCTGGGAAATTAGAAAACTTTTATTTGATTAGTTTTATTGTAAAAAAAAAAAGAAAAGAAAAAAACATTAAACATATAAGAACATGGATGTATCTCTCACACAGCTCAAACTATTCAGCTGCCGCTCTTCATATAAGAAACAAAACAGTTTCAACATTTTCTCTCATTCCCCTCACATACTGTATAGCGGGAGAGTCCGCCTCTTCTGTTCAATCTGGCCTATCAGGTCAGGGAGTTGACAAGTTAACAAGAAATATACACTGTATTGATATACAACACTTTCTTAATTTAATCAAATGTCATCCAACCAACAAAGTCTCAATTCATTCCTCAACACGTTAAAAATGCTGTACATTCAAACTAAAATAATTCTTTGTACATCATTCAGGATTTATCTTAATTAGCTCAATTCATTTCGTCACAGATCATGTGTCCAATCCAATCTGAGAACCTATTCATAGAGCACATAAAAAGCTAAACTAAGCTAAGCTAAAATAAGCTAAAATAAGATAAGATATGATACGATACGATACGATGAGTCAGTTCCTGCATTGAGGGTCCCGGCTGACTTCTTGTCTCAGAGAAACCTGATTTGGCCATACATGTAACCTGGTTTCTAATCTGCTTTTGCTCAGTCAGTCTTCACCAGCTTGAAGAAGACTGAGGAGATGGTGTTTGACCGAGTGGCAGTGGGCGATCTTAGATTATCCATACTGAATCCAGCAATCGTGTCTGCTCCTATACCTCAGGGTTCATATTAGTAGTACACTGAGCTGCAGGAACCATGTTTAAAGGCTCTGCTCTAGACTGCAACAACAGATACATTTTTTACATGCACATGGGGTTGAGCAGAAGTTCATGTTATTATTTGGGATGACAGCCTGGTATGGTAACTTGCCTGTACAGCTGAAATCACAAACTCTAAGAGCAAAATCCAAGCACTCTATTATCAGACAGAAGAGTTCCAGCTCGTCCCCTCTGGTAGATGATTCAGAGTCCTCCAGAACAGGCTGAACTGCTCTAGACATCCATTCCTGTCTAAGAAACAGGTGATGTAGGATGTTGGCCATGTGGGTTGTGCAGTATGTCACCAAATTGCTACATGTGTTGTTGAGATGGTGATTTTTGCTGTGTGATGGTGTTTTTACTTCGCAGAATGTATGATTTTGTCTTCTGTGAAACTGAGACCAGAATAAATCCACCCAAGGGGACATAAGAACACATCTTACCTTATGTTAAACTGCTGCTTTTCTTTGTAGAGTGACTTCAAACAGCTGAGCCAGGAGAGCCACTACTTCATTTAGACTTAAAGGAAGCTTCCACAGCTATGATGGAAATCTAAACATTTCTATTTAAATCACCCTGTAGAATTAAATTCATATGACCTCCAGCATTCTAGAACCCCTACAGGCACCACAACAGTCTGCCAGACCAACATATGTAATTGCATATAATGTATATGTTTCAATGTTCAAAAACAGTGCTTGAAGTGGGGAAAATAATAAGTACTACCCTTATTTACATGTTAGCATCTGTATGGTGTTGGTGGTTTGAGGGTCAGCAGTAATATTATTTTTCATTACCTCCACTGTTGTCGCACCATCTGAAGGTGATGCTGATGGTGTTTTTCAAAACACGCTCCCAACTTATTGAACTTTGAATAATCTTTTGTTTTATTTCCGCATCTTCTAAGCTTCAAAAAAACATCAAACCACATGTAAAGGAAAAGTTGAGGACTGAACAGCTTGTAGTTTTCAGCAAAGTTTCAGTTTATTAGACCATCTTGGCTGTGCGAGTGTTAAATACATGCAGTCATAGTGTTTTATGTATTTTATTATAATAAATCTGATTTTTATTAAACCACAGTAGCTGTGCAAGAAAAATATTTTAAGACTCAAACTGGCCGGGCAAACACATTCTTACCTGGGGTCTCTTTTTGAGTCTCCATAGCAACAAGCATCGCTGCATCTAATCATCTGTCACTGCATCAACACTCCAGTCGCCTGGCGTGCATGCTCTGTGTTTGTGTGTTTGTGTGCGCTCGTACATTTTTGCATATATGTGTAGGGTACTGTGTGTGAGTGTTGGATGTGAGTGAGGATGACTGGGTGAGGAGCTCTGGCTGTTGCCACTGACAGGCCTGGCAGTCTGAAGAGTAACTATGATCAGTCCTTCAGCATCTTTCAGCGGGGGCATCAGGTGAGGACGGGAGGCTTTAATAGACAGGATCAGATGAGAAGTGAGTCCAACAGCTGAGGCCTCTGCCTCAGATGCTCGTCCAAACAAGACTGACAGGTGGTGATGGCTGTCATGGAGTGAGAAGGAGGAGAATGGAAATGTGATTGGCCTGGCTGTGTGCCAGCACACGCATGTTCTGGTAAGTCCTCTCATATCAAAGTTGTCTAAACTTCCGTCTTCATGTTGATTTGCGAAGATGTTCTCATGCAAGCGGTTTGCTGGATAGACACATGGATGTCTGTTTGGTTAGTGTCGGTGCAGCCTGAGCTGGATTCCGCTCGCCTGTCAGGAAGCAGCAGCTATCAAGGAATTACAAAGAGAACATTGTCATTTTCTTACTCGAGTGTCGGGAAACATGAATGTGTGTGTGGTGCAGCAGTGCTTAGGGGAATTAAAGTTTGCACGGCTCAGACCCACCGAAGGAAAGTAATATTTTGCCCTTATATGACAGGCAGGAGTCAAACAACCACAATATTCTAGTCTATGAGCAAATTTCTGACAGTTCAAACTATGTTTGGTTTGTTCAAAGCTATAAACTGATCTCTGTTACAGAGCAAACAACCACACAGAGAACTCCATGTGATGTGATTTAAGCATGAATTTAAAAACTGCTAAAAGATCTATGTTCTCTGTAACTGTCAAGGAAGTGATCTGTATATTAGGGGTGCAACGATACACAAAATTCACGGTTCGGTTAGGTTCGATACTTTAGTGTCATGGTTCGATATTTTTTCAATACAAAAAAGAGAAATTTCCATGCCTTTTTTAACTTGTAATTTATTGAAATTACCAACATTTGTTTCAACTCAAAAGTACAGTTTTTATATAATTGAAGCTACATGCGAAGCTAGCTCGTTGCAACATGGCTAATGCCTTAAATATACCTGAAATCAAAGATCCTTCACCATCCTTCAGATCTGACGTTTGGAACTACTTTGGTTTTCGTATTAAGTATGACCCTGATGGCAAGCGCGTCATGGACAAACATACAACGGTATTTCACAAGTGTCACACAATGCTAAACTACATTGATGGAAATACAACAAACATGATAACACATTTACGCCGACATCACCCCGATGTGAAAACAAGTGGAACCAGACAAAAACAAGAAGCACACATGCTACAAACTTTACCCGGGTCATTTAGACAGCCATTAGCACATGATTCAAAGAGGGCAAAAGAAATCGACCAGGCGATTGCTACTTTTATTGCTGTCGACCTGCGACCCTTTTCTGTTGTGGACAACGCTGGGTTTGTAGCTTCTGTCTCAGCAGCTTGGTCTGAATGAATGCGGGAGGCACAGCTTAGTGGATCTGCGCTCGACAATGCAGCCTAAGGCGGAGTAGTCGAGCGCAGATCCACTGAGCTTTCAGCACAGAGCGCATCGTCAGAAGTTGATAAAATAAATATAAAATTGCGTATCGTTCGATTCATAGTGCGTACCGAACCGAGACTTGTTCCAAAAGTTTCATGTGGATTAGAATGATCAAGATTTGGAAATCCCATGTTTTACTATCCATGATCGGCTAATGCACTTTACTTTTTCTGACAGTTTTTCAAAGCAACAACGCTGACCCAGATTGAAACTTTTATCCAGATTGACAGTGCTGTAAATAAGACTGCGTAGCACAAAGCAGACTACAGTATGAGCTATGAAAAGAACAGCAGGTAGAATACACAGTGTAGCATCACTTCCTGTTTTTCTTCTATTTTAAATTTCCATTAAAACCTCATCTGACACACAAAAAAATGAATAGAAACAAAAAAATACACTTTATTTTCAATGTTCAGTGTTTTATGAATTTAGGGTGCTTATATGAAATATGCATAACTCTGTTTTCATTAGTGTATAATCACCTGAAAATAAGAGTCATTTTGTTTTTGTTACCTCAGAATGAGACTTTTATATCTACAGATGCTGCAGGTCCTTTTCCACCAGTCCACCATGTTGAACCGCCATGTTTCTACAGTGGCACCGAGAATGGACAGACTACACATTGGGTTCTACATACAGACTTTTTTTGCACATTTCACAGTCACTGTTGCTCCTGCATGTTAGGAAGGAGAGGACTGCAATCAGCAACTACACGAAATCCTACACACTGGTTCTTTAAATCATGAAATGGCTAAATGTCTAATAGTTTAGTAGTCCAGTGAAGGTCTCTCCTTTCAGAAGGTGGACCTCAAGTCTGGCTTTTGTTTGCTGTAGTCTCTGACTGGAATACTGTTCCTCTACCAGAGATCTGTACTTATGTTCTTTAAGTGACTTAGGCAACATCATCATCATCTTTGTTTGGCTAAGGGTGATTCTCTGCCTAACTCTGCCAGTGAGAATCCAGTTCTTCCTCTATAACAGGAGGAAGAGCTCACTTTCCTCCACTTTAACAATCATGGACTCACTGTACTCTAAATCCCATGCAGAGCAGTGAGTACATCTCCTGCAGGTGTGCTACAGCATGCTCGTTTGTTTATTTATTTTTTCATTCATTTAAATAAATGAAATTAATGTATTTTTTTCACTCTTTTTTTCACAATTTTTCACCTATTGAAGCTTAAAGCGGAATTTCAGGAGCCGGAACACGCCTCAACCACGCCTCTACTGGCAGTAGCCATAAATACACACCTAATCATGTCGTCTGTTTCGCTCTCGCATTCTGCGCCAGGTTCAGACCTGACAGCAACATATCAAGCAAGCTATCGCTAACATTTCAAACGTTTCTCGCCAACTCTTGAAAGTCTTACTCCCTCCAATACTCACACCAACCGACGCCAGCAGTCGGAAACTTCTCCGAAGCCTCAGTGCCCGAGACCCCGCTCTCCTCAACCCAGCAGTCAGAAAGCAGGAGAACCCAGCTTCGCACACCGTCCCATCCAGGGTCCACATCCCTCCCGGTTCATCACTCCTTAACATCCAAAGTCAATACTACTCATCCGATGATTTCTCCGCATCTCCCAATCCACCTCCTCCAGAGAGGCGAGGAAGAAGAAGCTCAAGATCAGGTATGCCGGCGCCACCTGTCGTCCACATTCACCAACTGCAACAGCTGACCGCAGCGGAGGCGTCTGGCACCGGGATGCTGGCGCCACCCACTGCCCTCATGCAGCAATACCCTCAGCAGCTTCCTCCACAATACCTCCTAGCTCAGCAAACATCCACCACCTTTACTCTGTCCACAGCTAAACCTCCTATCCGCTACCCTAATGATTGCATCTCCCATCCCTCTCCAGTACCAAGCAGGCTCCGTAAACAAATCTTAGACAGTAACTATACAGATCTCGCCCTCCTCATCATGCCCTCCCTGCACCAACCACCTGCCGACCACTTTCTGTCCATTTACGCACACAAATTGAGGAAATCATACCGTTCCAAAGAACTTACACCAGTAGAGTTCGCTTACGCATTCTCTCTCTTCCGAGACGTCCTCTGCTCACAGTTCCCCAGCCGGTGACAGGAAATGGACGACTACATGGCGATCATCCTGAATCTCGCCCTTCGCTTTGGTGGTAACAGGTTCTACCAATACCACATTCATTTTGCTTCAGAAGCCGCTGCCCGGCTACAGCAACTCAACGAAAATACTTATTGGGGCACTCTCGACAATGAAATTTACTGCCATATTTTTGCAGCACGTCAAGCACTATCTTGCCACCTGTATGGCGCTCCGTCCCACCCAGCTTCCTCTTGCTCCTTACCAGTCAACATTAGACTTAGACTTAGACAGACTTTATTGTCATTCAAAGCACATTTTCAATGTACATTGAGCGAGATTACGTTGCAAGGCTCCAAATAAAAGCTGAAGACAAGTAAAAACAGTATAAATATAAAAGTATATAAAATATAAATAGAATAAAATATAAAAGAAACAGAATAAAACAAAAAAGTGACTTATTTACAGAAATGTAGCATCTAACAGAAAATTATATGTAGCAGCAGGATGTATTATACAGTGAATAGACAATATAAATAATACTAATAATAATATGAGTTATGTGTAGCAGCACGATATATTGTACAGTGAATAGACAATATGAGTATAGTGCAAATATCTGTACCAGCAGGATGTACTGTAACAGTGAATAGACAGAATGAAATAGTGCAAGATAGTAACAGTTTTTAGTGCAATAGAGTTCACAGTGTCCATGTAAAGTGACTAGTGTCATATATATGGGAGGGGGGTTATTGGGAGTTTAATAGTCTTATGGCGTGGGGGATGAAGCTGCTGTAGAATCTGGCTGTTCTGCTTTTGATGCTGCTGAACCTCTTACCAGAGGGCAGCAGGGAGAACAGTCCATGGTGGGGGTGGGAGGGGTCTTTGGTGATCGACTGAGCCCTGGTCAGGCAGCGTCTGCGAGCAGTGTCGTGGATGGCAGGAAGTGCTGTCCCGATGATTCTCTCCGCTGTCCTCACCACTCTTTCTACACATTTCCAGTCTGAGGCGTTGCAGGCCCCAGACCAGACAGAGATGCAGCTGGTCAATATGCTCTCTATTGTCCCTCTGTAGAAGGTGGTGAGGATGGGAGGGGGGAGGTTTGCTCTTCTCATCCGACGCAGGAAGTGCAGACGCTGCTGCGCTCTCTTCACAAGAGCAGAGGTGTGAAGGGACCAGGTCAAAGTCTCTGTGATCTGCACCCCCAGGAATTTGGTGCTGCTGACCAGCTCCACTGCGGCGTTGTTGATGAGGAGGGGGGTGTGACATGGCTGATTTTTCCTGACGTCAACAACGATCTCTTTTGTTTTGTTGACATTCAGGATTAGATTGTTCATGTCACACCAGTCCACCAGATGTTTCACCTCCTCTCTGTAGGCCAGTTCGTTGTTGTCCCTGATGAGGCCCACCACTGTCGTGTCGTCCGCATACTTAATGATGTGGTTCGTACTGAACCTGGCACGGCAGTCGTAGGTCATCAGGGTGAAGAGCAGTGGGCTCAGGACGCAGCCCTGGGGGGAGCCGGTGCTGAGGGAGATGATGCTGGAGGTGTTTCTGCCAACCCGCACAGACTGGGGTCTATCTGTGAGGAAATCCAGCAGCCAATTACACAGGGGGGTGTTGAGTCCAAGGGGGGCCAGTTTGCTCACCAGGTGCTGGGGGACGATAGTGTTGAATGCTGAGCTGAAGTCGAGCTGAACATCAAATCTTACCAAAACCAACAATCTATAACGGGCTTCTATAACGGAAGATGGTTCGCAGCTGAATGGCCCCCAGAGCTATCCAACAAAAGCATAGCCACTTCTTCAGCGCTATTCGAGATCTACCCAATCATAGCCGCCGCCATCTTGTGGGGTCATGAATTGTCTCGCAAGTTGATCATACTCAACAAAGGTCGATCCAACGCCATATCCATCACTCCCTTCATGCGCCGCTTAACCTGGCACTCCATCACCCACCATTACATCCTTCGCGTAGCCCATGTTCCTGGCCAGTACAATGCAATAGCCGACTCCCTCTCTTGTTTCTTGTTCCAGAACTTCAGATGCCTGGTCCCTGATGCCGATCCACTCCTCACGCCGGTTCCTCCATATTCAGCGTTGACCTTCTTTGTGTAAATTCGACTCCTGCGCCTGTGATCATCGACTCCTCAAACACAATCTTCTGCAGCATTTTTTTTGATTCCTCAGATGCTCTGAATTTACAGCATCCACTCTTCTCTTCGACCCAAGTCGTCGCGCCTGCATTTCTGACCTCTTCTAGTTTTCCGAAGACGCTTTGGTTTTCCACTTAAAAAGAACCAAAACAAACACATCAGGCCGGCTGACACCAGTCTTCCTCTTCAGATTCCAATCACATTCAGAAAATCTCAGAGCTCTACTTCAACCAAACCTTTATTCATCTCCGAGTCCGGTCAAATGGCCACTCGCTTCTGGTTTCACCATCACCTCCGCCAAGTTCTTTCCTTGTCAGGCATTCCTCCCATCCATTACTCGAGACACTCATTCAGGATCGAAGCAGGCACTTTGGCCTCCCGTAATGGTGTTCCCAAGCATCTCATACGAATCTTAGGTTGCTGGTCCTCTCAAGCTTACCATCGTTACATCTGTTTTCCGACCTCAAAGATCTCCGGGAGCTACGGCGGATTCCCCCCAGGAAGCTCCCCACAATGCAAGCGCATCCCGAGATTCCAAGACCACAGCACATTTCACCGCTTCCCACAGGTTTATAAAGAGCCATTGTGAAGCTCAGTGTGGTGGCTCTGGCCATCGGCATCTTGGCCACCCTCTATCTGTAGCTGAGACTCAAATTCAGATATCTTTACTGTAGTTCTGATCAGTCTTTAAACAATTTAAAGGTATTCATCACTCGCTCCACTAATGAATAAAGTGTATGTTTCTGTGAACAGTAAATCAAATGACTGTGTGTAATATGAAAATGGTTGCTTGCAGTGAAGAACCCATGGGAAATTTGAAAAACTTGATTATGATAGTGTTGATGAAATGCCAACTCTGCAGGTGTTTTTATTTTCTTAATGATATGATTTGCTAAATTTTTTTTGGAGCCTATTACAGATATTACTATTACAGAACAGGGAGAGATGGCTTGTTTCCCCAACTCAGGCATAGAGCTTTGACAACAACTCTGCAGACCTTAAGTGGTGTGACCTGTACTGTTGGTTTAGCTCATTATACTTCACACTTGGGAGTGAAAAAAAAAATGATTTACTGCATTGAGCTTCTAAATTTGCAATCTCAGATTGTGGTTAAAGTATGATTATAGTGAGTGGTCCACTTTCTGTGCTCTTGCTTCTACATTTAAACCATTTAAAGTCCCATGACACAGGAAACAGAGTGCTGTTCTCGTTTTTTTTTTATGTTTCCTGTAAAAAAAATAAATAAATACAGGCAGGCAGGAAGAGACTTGTTGTGGATGTTGATTGGCATTTGCAGTGTGCATCACACCCTCACTGCCATGCTTTGCAGGATGAGCAAAAACGAGCTAGCATCTACCTTCCATTAACTATGGCTAAACCCGGGATGGAAAACAACCTCTAGAATGTAGTGTAGTATAGCGTAACGTTATTCCCAGTTGGTCTCAGAGGCTGCGTACAGTCCAGTGTACAGTTCTGTTTCCTGCTGACAGCCAATACAGTTAGTAGCAGTTAATTAGTGGTTAGCTACTTTAGCAAGTAATTCCACTAAAGTTATCAATCAGGAAACTGTGTAAATCACAGAGAGTTGAAGCTGAGCAGCTGGAGGATATCAGAGGGGACAGCAGCAAATATATTGTGTATAAAATCTGATCCAGTTTCACCAAAGTCATGAATAAAGTTCTAAAGTTGTGCTTTTGTACAATAATCAGTGAGGCCCGGACATAGATGACTGTAGCAGCCCTCACAGTCACTCACAGACTGGATCAAACAGGAAGCACTCTGCTCAGGGGCGTCAGAAGAGAGAAAGTGTTTTATTGGATGTAAAATTAGTACACGCCCCCGAGGGCAGGATGAGTCATCAACAACTTTTTATGGTTTACCAGGAAATGACAAACTCTAAAAACTTTTTGTTATTGTTGGTCCAGATACTGGAGGACAGAGGACAGGTGAGGGAAAAAACACTTCAACGTTGATTTTGACGTCGTGGGGACTTTAAGTACTGGTAGAAAATGTAACTGTAAAAGCCAGGAGCAGCCAGGATTAAAAAAAAGAAAAAAGAAAAAAAAAATGGAATGCCGTTCTATAAAAAAGTGAATGTAGTCAGTTCTGTGCAGTTGTCGAGTAAAATTAACCACAGCTGCTCCTCACACCAGTCATCAAGCTGAATATAATAATACTAAGTATTATAAGTAATTCAACTTTGAAGGGAGATGTTTGGCTGACTGGCTTACAAAAATAAATACAATATTACACAGGCATGTGACAGAACAGCCAGTGAGAAGAATTATTTTCCATATTTACAAGACAAGGAAGAGTTAAGAGATGGAAAGTTAAGGGGCTGCATCATGTTTTGTCACCTAAAGAGCCAATCACATTGCAAAATCATCTCCTTTTCTGGCTTATGTTTTTATGCTTCAACAAGTTCTTAAGGAAACTAGGATCATTATGGTGATGTATAAAGAGTAACAGCTGATTCAGTAAAGATACATTGAATGCATCTGAGATGTGAAGAAAAGCTTGAGAGCTGGTAACTCTAATTGAAGAAGGTTCAGGAGACCAAGACATCTTATGCAGGAGGTTTTATTGAAGCTTGATCGAGGAGAACAGAAGAGCAGCACAAGTGAATCACTGTATGCCACCCATTTCCTGGCATATAATATTTAACCCAATACTACAAGACAAATCAGGTTATACTTTAGGTAATTACAGTTATTCTTCACCCTGCTACAATATATGTGTGAAGATTCTGTTATGCAGTAGATCAAAAACTTAAACTAATGCTACCTCAGTTAACATATGCCATGTTGCATGCACTCAGGTCACACACAGCGCTATCAAAGGAGAGACATTCAGTCAGGTTGTTGAGTCTAAAACAGAGGTCCATGGTCTCCTGGGAGAGGCAGCAGAGCTCAGCCTTCTCAAGACAGCAGCACTGAGCAGTCAGCTCAGAGGAGACAGAGTTCGGAAAGCTCAGAGAGAGACACAGGCCATGGACTTCTGCTTCTGGGTTTGCAAATGACCTATTTGTGACCTGGGGAGCACTGTCATATTACATTTCAACTTCCTTTACAACAAGGGTCATAACCACCATGTACAATACACTGTATGTCTGCGATGGCTTACTATAACCGCGAAGTAAGCTCAGATAAGCTGGCTAAGACCCATTGCATCCCTGTTGCAATAGCGGCTGCTGCATGGACCCTGAGAGTGCAGATGGAATATTGTGCATTACTGGAGTAATATTTAATATTATAATAATATTACTGATATATTGGTATCTTTAACATTATGATATTTGAGCATTTTCATGTTCAGTCATATCTTATGGTCAAAATGTTCATTGTCAGTTGCAGCAGTTGGAGTACAGTTTTTGTGTTCTATCATGTTTTCCTGTGTTCACATAGAAAGCGAAGGTTTCACCTTATGTTACTTGCTTGAGTTTATTTGTGTTGCAGCAGTGTTATGAGCCCAAAATAAACACATCTGACGTGATGGGATTTGATGGCAATAAACAGATCAAAATTATGCTGAAATAACAACATCATGAAGCTGATTTCTAAAAAGTCATACTTGGTCAGGTCTCTCAGATTGATTTGGTCTATATGATAACTTCACTGTAGAGTACAACCCATAGCTGGAATCAAATAACAGACACATACTTTTCAGAACCTACCAGGTAGTCCAGCTTCCTTGCTTACTTTTCTCCCAGCAGTCTCTTTTTTGTGCTGTCTCCATAAATATGAAGTAGTATCATGGAGCTCTGGGTGCCCACAGACAGCTACAATAGCTGTGAGGTCAGGACCTCCATGGCTTAGTTGAGCAAGCAAGAGTGAAGATAAATCAACTTTTTAATTCCAAAAGTTTGGTCCTCCCCACACAACACTCTGCTCGAGTTGAATATTTTTGACTCACACTAACACATAGTAGAGGAGTCGGTGGGTTTCCACAAGGACCATGTTGAGAGCTCAGCAGTTTATGTTTATGCTGGTGCACAGTTCTGCATGGGTCTAAAACTGAGCTGGCCTGTATTCTCATTTTAATGACCTGGCCTGACTGAATCAGGCATGCAGTGACTGCAGAATTTTGGAAACTATATACCAACCAATCAGAGCTATGGGTTGGTTTAGGAATGAGGATGCTGTCTTCCTTACTTAATCTGAACATTTTTTTATCAGTTAAAGTCAAGAAAAAAATCATTTACATCCACTTATTGTCTTTGTGTTAGTCAAACAGAAAATGGCTAATGTGGAGACATTATTAGGCGAATAAAGCCCAAACTTTGTTTTGCAAAGTTTAGATTCTACCAGAAGAAAGTACCCTTTCATTTGGGAATAGACAAGCCCTTGTGCAAAATGCTGCCAGCTAGAAAGATTTGGACAAACAACGGAAGAAAAACCCAAGATTAACCCATTTTAACCAAAAGACAAAAGAAAAAAGGTGAAGCTTGGACAAGCTGTAATTTCAACCAAAAGCAGCATAACTCTCAGAGAGACCCAAACAAAGCTGTCGTAAGAATGTCCTTTCTGTGTGTGCTATAAAATGTCTACTGTAATTGATTATACTCTGTTTTTTCTTTGCTGTATCCTATTGGTTTCTGTCATGGATATAAGATGAGACTTTATTGATCCCTGAGGGGGGAAATGGGTTGTTCCCCATGTTCAATTGGAGCCTTCGCAGGAAAAGTCTTCTGTGTCCAGACTGTGAATCCTGCTCACATGGATGATTGTTTCATTCGGACACATGGTAATATGTTTTCCTCTTGTTTCTTCATTGCTAATAAGGATCTGTCACTGGCCTGTCACTACTTAATTACTGAGAATGAACTGAGCAAAGGAGACATGAATTACTGTAGATGAATGCGCTTACTGTTTGGGATTTGAAAGACTTTGATTAAATTTTTTATTTCTTCTTATTAGTATTAGTTTTTGTATTTAAAATGATTAGAAACTTGAAGTTTGAATTCAGTTAGATCTTGTAACTTTCTGATTCAAGCAGCTGGTCTCTAGCGTCATACACTGCACGGAGCAGAGGTTCTCTCCCACCTTTAACATGAATCTGGAAAGGAACCTATGAAAGTTTCACTTTGACTGAAAAAATTAATTTGAAATGTTGAAATTGTAAGGACTACCCTACAAACTACCCAGATGAATCTTTTGTGTTCTTCGGGTCATCCATTTGTATAAAAGTCTAAAAACTAAACATATTGTTTATGCAGTAATTGTATTTGTTTGCGCACAACCAGCAAATGTTACATTTAATGGTAGCCACATTTAACTGTAGTAAGATAATATATCAGTTTGCTCAGTATACAAGAGGTTATATTAAATCTTAATACTTGTTGTATTGATGTTTTCCTTATTGAATATAAATGATTGGATTTTCTTTATCAACTTAAACCAAACATGTTGCACCACAGTGAAGTTTTAATAAATTTTATTTTAATAAATGTGTCACACACACCTAAAATGGTTGTGCCTCTATCGTTATTTAATTATTTAATTCAAAATATTTTGGTGGGAAAGTTGGCCATATTAGTTGCAATATTGATTAAAAATGTAATTCAATGCTGCATGACCCCTAAAACAGGCATGTCCAAAGTCCGGCTCGTTTTTACAATATATTATTTATGGCCTGAATGGGCTGAAATATGTGCCACCAGAAACTGAATTTGAATCATTTATATTTGAATTTGAATTGCTTAACTTGAATAATTGCATAAAAAAACTGAATTTGAATCACATAATTTGAATTTGTATTGTTCAGTTTGAATCATTGCATTGAAAAACTGAATCTGAATTGTAATTTCAGTTCTCACAATTCAAATTCAGTTCTCACAATTCAATTTCAATTTTCTGTGACAAACATCCGGGTAGTTGAGGCAGAGCAATCGAGCGCAGATACACAGGACGCCTCTTCGGCCAATCAGCACCTGTGTGTGTGTGTGTGCCACGGCAGTTGCCAGTGTCTGGGGCAGTTACCACTGCCCTGCCACGGCAACTGATTCTTCAAATCTTCAGTCACACAGAATGTTCAATCACATGTGTTACGGCCACCACCGTTGTATATCGCAGTGTGTGGTGTTTTGCTCTATGCAAATACAGGTGTGGGATCACCAGGGCCCAATTGGTCCCCAGCTGAGGAGGTGTGGCCCTGGATGGCACCGGAGCCTAAAGCCTGAAGGTCCGGGATTGGCGCAGCATCCTCCCCGAACCGCCAATCAGAGGGGCCCAATTGCCGGCATCCTGGTTATTTAAACTTGGAGCAGAAGACCCAGGGTGGCTTGTGGTGTTGTCACACGGTATGTTCAGTCACAGGGAATGTTCAGTGATATGAAATCTTTAGTCACATAGAATGTTCAGTCAAATGGTATGTTCAGTAACATGGGATGTTTGTTCACATGGAATGTTCAGTCACATGACATCTTGAGTCACACAGTTCACAGTTCAGTCAGTCACACGGAATGTTTAGTGACATGGAATGTTCAGTCATACGGAATGTTTAGTGACATGGAATGTTCAGTCATACGGAATGTTTAGTGAGTAATGTGAGTAATGTTTAGGAGTATAGTAGTAATGATAATATTAATTGTAGCAGTTGCAGCAATCGGACATCAAGCAAATGCTTGGGCATCATCTGATTGGCTGATGCACGGCCAGTTCAACCACAAGGAACGGGCTGTAGCCTAGCAATGCTGGGGGCATCACTAAGAGTGGTGACTGTGGTGTCGGAAGTAGCACACTTTGTTGACTTTCAGTGCCCCAATGTCCACCATAAGAAGATGGCTAATAACAACGTCATGCTACTTTGTCCCTGAGAGACGTCATATTTCACACAGTCATTACAGGCCGTTGATTCCCAGAAGTTTTTCTGTTTATGCCCTTATTTGCAGGCAAAAAACCTGACTATAGACAGCCTTTCCAGCTTTGACACTCTCTCTTTGTCCATATTGTTTGCAGAATACTGTGGTTCTCAGAAAAGCACAGGTGGAACAACTGACAATTGATGATATTAGTTGCACCTGTTTGACAAGTCATGTCTGCTGGACTCTATTCTACTTCCTGCTCATATGTACTGCCACTGACCCGCCATGCCTAAAACCATAGTTTTAGGAGTTTTTAGTGCATCAATCTAGTTAACAGACTTCAAAGAAATAACTGACTTTTACTTTTGCCAATATGATTGTCCATTTGCCTCAGAAATGTAGTTGCTGAGTTTAATAAAAAACATCTTAACTCAAAGTGAATTTGTTAGCTTTTACTGTGGCTTTCTGCCATGTCACATGGCCTTTATCAGTGGATTAAGTGTGACCAGTGTCTTGCAGGTTCCCATAGATCGTAGCTACACCTAGACCGGGGATTGGTTGAGCCTGCCACTGTGGTGTTGATGATTCAGTAAACTCAGATGACTTATAAAATATATTTATATATAGTTTCTTTCATACTTTTAGGTTGTAGAGTCCTTTTTAAAAAACAGATGTTATTTTATATGAAGGTTTGCAAAGAAAGTACAGTAGAAGCCATTCAAAAGTTCCCCTTCAAGCTGAAAGCCAGCTGAATGGCTGCCGTCTTCCAGCCAACTCCCAGCCAACTCCCAGCCAAGTTCCAGTGGCTGGAGTGACCCCCTCCTTCTCCTGGGCATGTCTATTTTTTACTGTAACTCCACCTATTCATTGAATTACAGGGTATGACCAGGAGATGGCGCTTCTCTCACAGAATTTTTTTTTACAGTTGTTCTACCTGGAGATGACGTAGCTTACACACCCACAGAGACCCGTTATTACCAGACTGGACAGTAGCCGAGAGATTTATTAGGTTAGGCTATATGTTATTAATTAAAATAAAAATTTAAATAAATATTAAAGTTTGTGACGTGTCTGCATGGAGCACAGCTGCTGACAGATGTGCAGCATTGTGCAACATTGGCAGTGGCAGTTTTCTAATCACTACCTGAGCCACCATCCGATCCTCCCTCACTCATGTCCTGAGGAGTCTCCTGGACATATCCTATATTCTGTGATTTTCCTCTTTTCATTTCTAACCGGTGTGTTTCAGTTTTTTAATAAGTTGTAAGCTTCAGAAACCATCAAACACATATATTTAGAAAAAGTCATAGACTGAGAGTTTTAATGTAAACAAAGTTATTTACAAAAGAAAAATCCAAACGGTCTGTCAGACCATCTTGGCCGTTCTAGTGTTTATTTTGTAATTGTGTTTAATCTGACAAAAAACAAAACGAATATGGTTTTTCATATTTAAATTTTAGGCTCAGATCAAACATACGAAATGTAAAAACGGGCCACAGGACTGAATTTGATTTTGATAGTTACAGTAATCAATCATTCGCTAAGCCCCACCACCTTGGATACTGCTATGTCTGTAAAGCTTTCACTCCCAGCCATGCTCCCAGCATAAGAAATAGCCTATGGAGTTTTCAATGATGTCACAATATCTGAGAATACCAGAAACAACAGTAATAATACCTCCTGTTGAATATTTGATCACAGTTTGATCGTTGTGAATCGCCATTTAAAGAGGAATAGGAAGAGGAAGAATAACTGGTGATTAACAGCCTTTTGGAAGATTTTTGCAGTTGTGCAGGTATTCAGTGCATGCTTTAGGCCAAGCCCGTACAAACACCTCATTAGCATTCTCATTGCTCAACCTTTTGTTTGCACGTAATGGGCTTTTTGGTCTCCCAGTGTCACAAAATCACAGAGCCGAAAATGCAGCTGGTTTGACTACCGTATACAGTTGCCTTGTGATTTGAGTGTGTTCATGAACAGGAGGATGACTCATTTACTGTGTTTTCATTTTTGTTCATCCCATAGATTAAATCCCGCATAAATAAATTGAAGCGTAAATAAAACTTAAACTGAAAACTGAAAACTTTTTTCATTTTTTGCTGACGTGTGTGAGCTCATAAGCTTTCCATGTGTGATCATGAATACCTGGAGGATGACTTCTTTACTGTATGTACGCGTGTTATAAAGGCAAAGACAAAAGACATCTAGGCTATTCTGTCCTTACAGAATTACTGAAGCGTCTTTTCTCGCCCGCTCTCTCTCTCTTGCTCGCTCCCGATCTGCATGTAGTTAAAGCCACAGCTGGCCATCCTGGTCTATAACAGCTGTTCATATGTAGCCGTCAATATGACCGCTATGGCAGTCCGAGGAATAAATACTTGAGTTTAGTGTGTTTCATAGGCTTCAGAAAGCATCAAACAGATATAGCCCTTAAAAAAAAAAAAAAAAAAGTTACAAAAAAAAAACTGTCCATCAAACGTTTCGGGGCTGCCGTGTCAGAGCTGCCGATACGAGCAGAGTTTTTTTTAAATGCCTGTTTATTCAGCTGCAGCGGTGCCTCAGTGTTATCACACTACACGCACAACTTTTTTTTTTCCAGCAACCGATCCGCAGACCACTTGGTGCCGGTCTGTGGGGAGCGATCTGAACAGATCACAGACCAACAGTGATCCGTTGCACCACTAGCCACATCCATGATTGTGCTCTGTCTCAGCTGAACGGCTCACCCACTCCGCTCCACTCACATGCTCTGCTCAACGTGGTGGGGACAAAACTGTTCATGACAAAAAGTGGTGGGGACATTTCCCCAGCGTCCCCAGCGTATCTGTTCAGATGTGTCTTTATACAGTCTATGGTGAGAGCAGAACATTAAAATCACTGCTCCTCCCCGTGGACAAATGAGGATTGCAGCTGGTTTTCACCCAGGCTGCTTATGGGCGTTTCCAGTCGGGGCCTCACTGACTACGTCATCGCAGGGGATCACATTACCCCCGAGGACTCAGCGGGGACCTGTAGGCAACCAGCCAAGGATCAGCCAAGAGCCAGCCAAGGGCCCATCATGGAAACTTAACGGGTAACTTTTGAGTGGCTCCATCTGTAATGTTCTGTACATGGAGAACAAAACATTGTACAACTGTTGAACCAGACTGACAAAGCAGAAAGTGACAAAGATCCTCAGAGCAACACTTTAATAAACAAGAACTCATCAGTAACTGGCTTTCACCAGGATTGCTGTGCAGTTTTCACACCATGGCTGGTTGTTTTTCATTGACTGACTGACTGACTGACTGACTGATAGTAAGTTTGTTTGTCTCACAGTGCAATTTCATTTATATTCAGGAGTTAAAATTACCAATGCCAAAGGTTGTGTTAGCATTCCCTCAGGCTGTTACTGTTTTGAGTTTGTTTTCTGTGTTTGCTGTTTTATTTTGTAGTTCCACCTGTTTTATTATGTAGTTCTGTCTTGTCTTTTTCTACTTCCTGTCGTTTCCCGCCTTTCTTGATTTGGCACCTCCCCTGATTGGTTTCACCTGTGTCTGATTAGTCCTGTCTATTTAGTTCCTGTGTTTCCTTTGTTTCCTTGTCTGTCCATTCTTGGTTTCTTGTGTTATGTATTTTAGGATGTTTCTCTGTGTTCTCTCAGTGTTCTTCTGCCTATGTTCGTTAGGGATGGGCGATACCACACTTTTAGGATTCAATACAATACCGATACTTTTTCTTGCAATTTCATCGATACCGATACTGATCATTTCTTATTGGCAATTTTTTTTGAAAATTCAAAATATTATTACACTTAAGGCAAATCACATGACAATACTGGCCATTTATACCAAATTTATTATGTGCAATACATAATAAAACAACAAGATAACATAAATATGAATTAAATAAATTAAATATGAACAAAAACATGCACATTCAGAAATTGGCATACTGACCAAAAAATTCAAATCCCAGGTCTGTAACAATTAGTCAGATGTAATGTGGTTGCTAACTAAAAAAACACCATAACAATGTTATGGTTTGAAAACCTGTATGTTGAAGTAAACATGTATGTAACACTGTACCCTTTCACTGAAGTAACAAAGAGCAGAAACAAGAGATATGTTTAACAAAGATTTCCTTATCCTAATAACCTTGCACAAAAAAGAAAGTTGTCTTCTGAAAAAATGAGTTACACTTTGTAAAGCACATTTAATATGTAATACCAGAGTTAGTAGAAATTTGTTACATTTTCCTACACTGTCATGCCTTTAGTGCACTCAGGAGATGGATAAGTTTTAGATTGGTGTTAAGGAAAAGTATCATTAACATTTCCAGCTTTAAGCTGACACCATACCCAGCTACCATACCCGACGCTTCTTTGTTTGTTCCCGGCTCCAGCATTCGTGCTGGCTGATGGCTGTGTCGGCTGAGTCATACGTTTGATGCTCACGTAGTTTACTTGTCACGTGACACGGGCCAGCTCAATACGCCGCCATGTATGGGGGTGACTCGGCACATAGTAATTGAAGTAAGCTATCCAAAACAGTTGAAAGTGATGCATGCACCCCCAATTCTTATTTGTTATTCGATATCGATATTTGTTTAAGGGAAACGATGCCAAATGATTAGCGTGAGTATCGATATATCGATACCACAGGATCGATACGCCCATCCCTAATGTTCGTCCCTGTGTTCCAGTTCATGGTCTTTGTTTTCTGGATTATCTGCTTTTTGGTTAGTGTTTTTGCCTGGTTTCCAGCTGCCTTTTGATTTATCTGTTTTTTGTCCTTTGGTTTTTTTTTTGGAATCCTGCTCCCGTGTTTCTTTGTTTCTTTTACTTTTTGGTTAAATTAAAGTGAGCTGCTGTGCACCCTCACCTGCCTGCATTTGGGTCCTTTTCTGACCCCCCCCACCCACTCCCACGTAACACAGGCCCTGCAGTGGGTGTCATAAATCTACTGAGACCTCTGACATACATTCTGTAAACCTCTAATAAGATAAAATAGGATTACTGCATAGAATAATGCAGATGAATGTAGGAAGTTCAGTAACATAGTGAAATGTTTAGTTACTGAACATTTTACTGCAACAAATAATGTAAACATACTGTGAACACAGACAGATGAACTGAGACGTGCAATCCAGGAAGCGGAGAGAGCTTGTGATTGTGAATTGCAACGCCCCGGCAACTTTTCAGAGGTTGGTCAGTATTGTTTTGGAAGATGTGGACAACTGCAACGCATATCTGGACGAATTGATTGTGTACTCCATCACTTGGGAGGAACATATACAGACCCTAGAACAGGTGTTCACCTGGCTGGCACAAGCACATTTATGCTAAATTTGGCCAAGTGTGAGTTCAGCAAGGCCACTGTCACCTAGTTGGAAAGGGAGTTGGGTCAAGGCTAAGTGCGCCCCATAGAGGCCAAAGTTTCGGTGATAGTAGACTGTCTGTCTGGTTCCTACCGCCCAGCCCTCCGCAGATTCCTAGGCATGGCTGGGTATTACTGAAGCTTCTGTAGAAATGTTTTCGATCATTGTCCATCCCCTGACCAATCTACTTAGCCCCAAATTAGATTTTGTGTGGACTCCTGAGTGCCAGCACACCTTCGAAAATGTGAAAGCTCTTCAGAGCTATGCTCTGGTGCTCACTGCTCCTGATCTCTGCCGGCCGTTTAAACTTGAAGTGGATGCTAGCGCAGTTGGAGTGCGTGCAGTCCTGTTGCAGATGAATGAAGATGGTATTGATCACCCAGTGTGCTACTTCTAAATTACTTAAGCACCAAATCAGCTATTCTACCATAGAGAAAGAGACACTTTGTTGCTGGCACTTCATACTTCATACTCCAGCCCTTTGCCTGTCGAGTGTGATTTGGATTGTATTACAAAAGTTAACTTAGAGTGACCAATTTGTCTGTGGTGAAGGTTTTTGGGACTGGGCAGGTTTAGTTTTTTGAGTTCACTGATTTTTACACACACTGAGTTTCTGTGAAATTTCTGTTAAAGTCACTAGTTTTAGGATTATTAGCGAATAGATTAGATAGTGAGGTTTTCATTCTCATTTGGTTTCATATAGATAGTATAGACTCTGGTTTTAGAGAGTTCTCTTTTTGTTATATTTATTTATTTATTTTTAACACCATCCGTGCGCCCTGTGTTCCCTTTTATTTTATCTCACCTCCTTTTGTTAAATCAATCTGAAATTTCATTTAATAAATAGCTTTGTTCACACCTTAAACATCTGGTTTTATGTTACTTCCTTTCACCCCCTTGAGTCGGGTCATAACACACTGACTGACTAACTAACTAGCCAACTAACTATTAAGTTTATATTTCAATACAAATGATGGAAGGAGTTCCAATGCGGTGGTTGGTTTCTGTGGGCACTCCCAAGCCGGTTGTTCCAGGAGTCCGTGGTTTTCCCCTGTGTCCCGCCGTCATGCCTACCTGCTGCTCTCTGTGCTCTGCTTTTTATGTCCTTGTAGTTTTCCTGCACACCTGACACTCATTGGATTCTGCCAATCAATCAGTCTGTGTAGAGTTCAGGTTCAATGGAAGAACACACTACTGCATGCAAAAACACCAAAAACACAGCAAAGTTAAAAACAAGCATGCATAGTTTCATAAAAAAGTGATCCTGTCATATTAGCATTTACTCAGGCCCTGCAGTGGGTGTCAAAAATCCATGAGACCTCTGACAGACAATCTCTAAATCTCTAATCAGATAAAATAAGATTAGATAGACTTTAATAATCCCCCACTGGGAAAATTCACTTGTCACAGCAGCTCATATACACAAGGTTGATAAGAAATTACACGTTAGTAAGAAATATATAGCACAGACATCCAGAAGTCATTAAGTCATGCTGGTGTTAAAGAGTCTGACAGCTGTTGTATGAAGAACCTGCGGTAGCGTTCCTTCATTGAAGTAGCAGTCAGTTACTGAAGGAGCTGTTAAAAGGCCCCACAGTTTCAGGGGGTGAGAGAAATTGTTCAAGATGGATGTCACATTTGCTAACATCCTCCTCTCCCCCACTTTGTCTATTGAGTCTAGGGGACAGTCCAGGACAGAGCTGGCCCTTTTGACCAGTTCATTGAGTCTTTTTCTCTCCCTCTCTGGCTTCCTCCTCCCCAGCAGACAACTTAATTCAATAATGCAGATGGGGGTTGGGTAGCAGCAGGTTTAGCAGGCCAGATGTCCTTGTCCCCAGCAACGCATTCCAGCTCCTCCTTGGAGATCCTGAGGTATTCCCAGGCTAGATGGGCTATATACTCCCTCCAGCGGGTTCTGGGTCTCAGATGCACGAAACACCTCAGCTAGCCCCTTTGACATGAAGAAGCAGCGGCTCCCTCCAGATGCCCGAGCTCCTCACCCTATCTCTAAGGCTGCATTCAGACAGGATCCTGCGCTGCAGCGAGAAAACGTCGTGCGGCAGAGAAGTTGAGCCGGATCCAAGTTTTGAAAAAACACAGCCCGACGTCATGATCCAGCCACCAAACACATGCTTGGATCGAGCAAACCCTCCACAGTCAGTGTAATGATGGTTTTCTGGAGCTGATGATTCAATGAAGAGATGAGGCCAGGATCTGAAGCACTTTAACACGAGCTCAACAAAAGGTTGAGCAATGAGAATGCTAATGAGGTGTTTGTGCGGGCTTACCTGGCCTAAAGCATGTACTGAATACCTGCACAACAGCAAAAATCTTCCAAAAGGCTGTTAATCACCAGTTATTCTTCCTCTTTAAATGGCGTTTCACAACGATCAAACTGTGATCAAATATTCAACAGGAGGTATTATTACTGTTGTTAATCTTCCTCTTTAAATGGAGGCACCGCTGCAGCCGAATAAACAGACATTTAGAAAAAAACGCTCGTATCCGCAGCTCTATGTCGCGCACAAATCAAATCAAATCAAATCAAACTTTATTTATATGGCACCTTTCATACATGAAGTAGCACAAGGTGCCTCACAGAGATTAAGAACAACAATTAAAAGAGAAAACAACATAGATTAAAATCAAGGAAAATTAAGAACCCGGGTAGACAGGAGGCCATGCACAAAGGTGCAGGGCCCCCTAGCCACCCAGGCCGGAGCAGCCTGCGAGGCAGCGCCCCCGATGGAGGACCAGAGACAGATCCCAGTGAGGCAGGCCCCCATGAGGAAACACTGGAGCTAAAAACTATGCAATTAAAACAGTAAAACAGGGTAAAGAACATAAAAGCTTAAAAACAGGCAAAGAGATAGATAAATAATTAAATAGATAGATAGATAAATAAATAAATAAATAAATAAATAAATACAAAAAATACAATAAAATAGATTAAAAGTTATAAGCACTAAGAACTAGAAGGCTAAAACAGCAGAATAAGATAGGAGATATATGAACTTAAAACTGAGGGTTTAAGATAGTGACTTCAAATAAAACGTATAAAATTAGAGTAAAAGGAATTAAAAGGGGAGTTAAAGGATCAATTAAAAAGATTAATTAAAAGCCTGACTAAAAAGATGGGTCTTGAGCCTCTTTTTAAAAACCTCAATACTCTCTGCGCCCCTGAGGCCCTCCGGCAGGCTGTTCCACAAACAGGGGCCATAGTAACTAAAAGCCGCCTCCCTGTGTCTTTTTGAGTTAACTTGAGGTATGGTTAAAAGGCCAGCGCCGGAGGACCTCAGGGTCCGCGAGGGCTGATAAGGTAAAAGCAGGTCAGATAAGTAAGAAGGCCCAAGACCATTAAGACACTTAAAAACCAGTAAAAGAACCTTAAAATCAATCCTGAAACGCACGGGGAGCCAATGAAGCGATTTTAAAACTGGTGTAATGTGCTCCCGCCCCCTGGTCCTCGTCAGCACTCGTGCGGCTGAGTTCTGTAATAGTTGTAAATTTGAGATGCTCTTTTTGGGAAGACCAGAGAGCAGGGCATTACAATAATCTAAACGACAAGAGATAAAAGCATGCATCAGAACCTCCGTGCTGGCCTGAGAGAGAAACGGGCGGACTCTGGCTATATTCTTTAGATGATAAAAACCAATCTTTGTTATGTTTTTGATGTGAGGGATAAAACTAAGCTCAGAGTCAAAAATCACACCCAGATTTGTTACGGATTGAGATGTTTTGAAAACCTGTAACTTTGGTAAAAGTTTCTCTTTCTGGCCTTCAGGACCGATGACTAAAACCTCAGTTTTGTCCTGGTTGAGCTGTAGGAAATTTGCTGCCATCCATGACTTTATATCTAAAATGCAGTTAAAAAGGGCATCAATAGGCCCTGTGTCATCAGGAGACACGGCGATGTACAGTTGCGTATCATCAGCATAACTATGAAAGCTGATGCCGTGACCCCTGATGACGTCCCCAAGGGGAAGCATGTATAAATTAAAGAGAGTTGGGCCTAAAATTGACCCTTGGGGAACCCCACACTTTATCTCATGGACTCCCGAGGAACATGTATCCATACTTACAAAGAAGTGTCGATCTGTGAGGTAGGATTCAAACCAGTTAAGAGCAGTACCAGAGAGGCCGACCAGGTTCCTCAGTCTATTTAATAAAATGTGATGGTCTACTGTATCGAAGGCGGCGGTAAGATCCAGCAGTACCAAGACAGTAAGTTTATGGTTATCTAAGTTGAACCTGATGTCATTTAAAATTTTTACAAGGGCTGTCTCAGTACTGTGATTCATCCTAAAACCAGACTGACATCTCTCTAAAATGTTGTTTGTGATTAAAAAGTCATTTACTTGGTTAAACACAAGTTTTTCCAAGATTTTACTTAAAAATGGTAAGTTGGATACGGGCCGATAATTATTAAAAATGTTGGGGTCTAATTTGCTCTTCTTCAGAAGGGGCTTCACCACCGCCGTTTTAAAGGAAGTGGGGAAGACACCCGTCTGAAGAGAGCAATTCACCATGTATAATAATTGTTCCTCAAAGAATCCATAAAATGTTTTAAAAAACGGAGTGGGAATTGGGTCTAAGAGGCAGGTTGTGGGCTTTACTTGGGAGAAAACTCGACCAAGTGTCCTCGCATCGACCAGGGCAAAACTCTCCAGTGTTTCCTCAGGTAAAATCAATGATCCGAGTGTGTCGATACTTAAAATCTGATGCGATAAAAAACTCGATCTGATGTCATTGATCTTACTTCTGAAGTGGTCTGCAAAGTCCTCACAAAGGGCGTCACTTGGTATCTTGGAGGGTCTGTTAAAATTTGAGTTCGTTAAACGGTCAATTGTGGAGAAGAGGAATTTGGGGTTATTTTTATGGTCGTCGATTAGCTTTTGAAAGTGAGAAATTCTTGCCTTCTTGACTGAGTTATTGTAAGTTTTGAGGTGTTCGCGGAATATTTCGTAATGAACCGTCAATTTTGATTTTCGCCATCTCCTCTCAGCACTCCTGCAGTTTCTCTTAAGCCTTTTAATTTTTAGATTTCTCCATGGAGGTGTGGGTTTTGTTCTAATAGGCTTTGATAAAAGTGGGGCCATTGAGTCCAGCGTTGTTTTTAATTTGTTGTTAAAACTGTCAACAATAAAATCACAAGGTGCTGGTAAAATTTCTGCAGGAGTGCTCTGTAAAATCTGAATAAAATTTGCAGCCACTTCAGAGGTTAGGTAGCGTTTCCTCGCAGATCTCACCGGGGCCTCCCGCTGACTAAAACTGGTGATAGTAAAAAACACACAGAAGTGATCAGACACAGCCAGGTCCACAACAGAGGGCGCACCCTGGACCTGGTCATAACTCATGGCCTATCCATTGGTGCGCCCTGCTGTGGGTCGGCTGTGCGATATGCTGTATAAAATCTAGGCAATGTAAAATGTTTAAAAACTCTCTGGACACTGCGTCCGAGGCATTATCCATGTGTAAATTAAAATCACCAGTTATTAAAATTCTATTGTATTTACTGTGTATAACTGTTAAAAGTTCAGAAAACTCATTGATAAAGGATGCAGAATACCGGGGTGGTCGGTAAACCGTCATGCAGAGAATTGGGGGGTTGCTAAAAACAAAGGCATGATACTCAAATGATGCGTAATTGTTAAAAAATACTTCAGTTGAGCACATAGTTATATTTGTGATGGAAGCAGTACCGCCTCCTTTTTTGCCTTCTCTAGTTGAAAATAAAAAGTTAAAATTTGGTGGGGAAGCCTCAGTGAGAACAACAGGTGCATCAGTGCCAAGCCATGTCTCCGTCAGGAGAATAATGTCTAAGTTATTTTCTAAAATTATGTCGTTTATGATAAATGATTTGTTTGAGAGGGAGCGCACGTTCAGCACAGTTAATTTAATGTCTGTACTGGACCGGCGCTCATCACCTCTCACCAGGGGGATGTTAAAAATAGTGCTTGTTCTATGAACATGCCTTGGTTTGATCGGTCTTTGTGTAATTCTTGACTTTATGGTTTGAATATTGTTCTGTCCATTTCTAGTGTAGATAGTGGAAGGTGAGGATGGAGATGAAGGTGATTGGGAGACAGGGGGTCTGTAAGTCCATGTGTCCTTAGTGAGTCAGGAGGTGGGTGTGGTGCAAGATCGAATGGTTAAGTCAATGTTGATTGATAAAAGGTGTGATCCATCTTTGTTCGGATGGAGGCCGTCCCGTTTAAAAAGGTGGGGCCTGTTTAAAAAAGCTGCAAAGTTGTCAACAAATGGGATACCTTTTCCCAGGCAGTAGCCCTTCAGCCACAGGTGCAGCTGGCGCAGACGGCTGGTGGTGACGTCACCGTAACGAGGTGGGGGAAGTGAGCCTGAAATAATTAGCCGCTTCCCCGTATCCAGCAGGTGGTTAATTAAGGAGATGAAGTCCTGCTTGAGGAGCTCCGACTGCTGGTATTTGAGGTCGTTTATTCCAGCCTCCAAGACCAGCGTGGACGCTGAGCTGTACTGAGCACTCAGCTGCTGAGCGGACGATGCAACGTCCGTGACCCGTGCTCCAGGGTGGCAGAAGATCCGGCCGCCATGCACTGCCACGTGCCTGATCATGGAGGTCCCAACCACCAGCACAGAGGGGCAGGTGCGCCTCTCCTGGGAGCCTCCAAGACCAGAGCCCGCCTCTGACTGAGCCGCGGATGGTGGAGAGCGGGGCCGTGGGGCTCCGTGCCTCACGGGGCAATTCCCCGAGTCTGCCTCACGGACACCGGTGAGACGGGTCCCGGCGTGACCCGGGCGGTGTTGGTCGCGGGAGCCGGGAGCAGCCTCCGCCTTGCTGCGGGCATCCAGATCCCGGCTGCTGTGGGTGGCTCCAGGACATCCGCGGACAGCGTCCTTCAGCAGCCTCAGACGCGTGGCCGAGGACGTGGCAGCCGCCGATCCCTGGCTCCTGCGGCGCGGGCGTTGGCCCCCCCGGGACGCGGCTGAGGAGACGATGGACCAGTGTGGCGGCAGGGCGCCGCTGCCCTGCTGCCCGCCGATGAGGAAGGACCCGTGTGCCCGGTGGGCGGAGTGTCTCCGGGGTGGTGGGCTGCAGACACCGCGGCGGTCCGAGGTGGAGACGGTGCAGCAGGCTCTGGAGGGGAGCACAGACCCTGATCGTCACCTGGAGCACCGGCAAGTTGCTTCAGAGTCTCGAAGCTGTTGGAGACCAGGAGTGGAGGCGAGGTGGGTCCAGTTGAGGTCCTCCTTCGGCCACGGCTAACCACCTCAGCCCATGAGTGCTGTAGGCGGGGGGTGGAGCAGGAGGAAGGCCGCGGACAGGTGGGCTCCCAAGGCACCGTGTCCTGGAGGGCCGCTGATGACAAGGAGATCCGGAGAGACTGCTCGTGGGCGATGGTCATACACCGGTCTAGCAGGATTTCTTTGCTTCTCAATTCTTCGGAGAGCCGGCGGACATCGCTCAACAGGTCAGCGATCTTTTTTTCGGCTTTCCTTAATTGGAGATGGTGGTTTTCCGGGGACGTGGAGGTAGCCATGGAGCTTAGGTTAGCTTGGTAAAGCGGCTCGTGGTGCGGTGCGAAATAAAACACAGACTGTTTAGCCTGTTTTAAGGAGTGTCAATAAAAACACAGTGGATAGAACGATATAATTTAATCACGGGCTAAAAACTTACTTAAAAATGGAATAAAATCAGAGCCGGGATAGAGCTCCTGTCAAACCCGGATAACGCCGACACATGCGCACAGTAAACATGTAGTCAAGCACCAATCAACAACATGCCCCCCCCTCCAAATAAACTGTTAGTTAAAAAAAAACAACTCTCGCTTGTATCGGCAGGTCTGACACACAGGTCTGGCAGCTCCGTAACGTCTGATGGACCATTTTTTTGTAACTTTTTTTGAAGGGTTAGTTTGATGTTTGATGCTTTCTGAAGCCTATGAAACATACTAGATTTCTGAGTACTTATTCCTCAGACCGTCATAGCAGTCATATTGATGGCAACATATGAACAGCTGTTATAGACCAGTGTGGCCAGCTGTGGCTTTCACTACATGCGAGAGAAAGAGTGCGCAAGCACAAGAGAATAGACGCTTCAGTAATTATGTAAGGACAGAATAGCCTTGATGTCATTGATTTAGTAAACGGTGACATGTTAGATATAAACACCTTAAATTTAGTTTCAATTAAATTTATTTATGCGGGATTAGGCCTATGGGATGAACAAAAATGAAAATACAGTAATGAGTCATCCTCCTGTTCATGAACACACTCAAATCACAAGGCTAATGTATAGTATACAGTAGTCAAACCAGCTGCATTTTCGGCTCTGTGATGTGTGTGACACTGGGAGACCAAAAAGCCCATTACGTGCAAATAAAAGGTTGAGCAATGAGAATGCTAATGAGGTGTTTATGCTACGTCATCTCCAGGTAGAACAACTATAAAAAAAAAATTCTGTGAGAGAAGCGCCATCTACTGGTCATACCCTGTAATTCAATTAATAGGTGGAGTTACAGTAAAAAATAGACACGCCCAGAAGAAGGAGGGGGGGGGGGTCACTCCAGCCGCTGGAACTTGGCAGGAACTTAACTGGAACTTGGCTGGAAGATGGCAGCCATTCAGCTGGCTTTCAGCTTGAAGGGGAACTTTTGAGTTTCTACTACTGTATATGTTCACCTATATATGCACCTATATGTTCAGCTATATAAGTACCTATATATATGCACCTATATGTTCGACGCTCAATAGAACAGATTGATGACATTTTAACTTCTATTAAACCCCCCTGTAATGTTTCCCGTGTCCCCCGCTCTGTGAAAGAGAGAAAGTTCTGGAAGGCACATGAGTGGTACATGTGGTTGTTTTATTACAGCATACCAACATTGAAAGGTGTCTTACCTGAGAAATACCTTAAGCACTGGTTTAAGTTGGTAAAGGGGGTTTCTATTCTACTTGGAGAGAATATATCAACACTGCATGTATCAGAATCTGAGGACTTGCTAACAGAGTTTGTTCAGGAAACGGAGACCCTTTATGGGATCAATAATGTAACTTTCAATGTACATTTGTGCCTTCATCTACCCAATACTGTGAGGAACTGGGGTCCCCTCTGGGCACAGTCTGCATTTGTGTTTGAGTCATACAATGGGATCATTTTGGATATGATAAAGAGCAGTCAGGGAGTTTCTCAGCAGATAATGAAAACAGTTTGGCTACAGGTTGCATTTCCATCATTTGCCAAAAAAACATGGAGGGAGCTTCCGATGATTACTTGGCTCTCTTAGAGCATTTTTCCTATGAGAAAAAAAAGGTGCAGGAAGTCAGTCGCTCTCATGGTGTTACATCTCTGGGTAGGTACCATCTTGTACCATCAAAAATGATGATTTTCTGGCCTTGAACAGCATCAGCAACCTAGGAACTAGAGTCCCTGTAAAGTATTTTTGCAGAGTAGTGGTTAACGGTGAAATAGTACATTCACAAAACTACTCGCGTACATTCCGGAGAAATTCATACACTGTCATTCCTTCTGATCGCGAGGAAAGTATTTCCTCTGTGAAGACATTCATTGTCTGTGATCTAGGGCAGGGAGAGACATGTTATGCAGTTGGTAAGTACTACCAAAAAGTAAAACATGACATTTGCGGTCAGTTTAAGAATCCTTGCTATTTCATCCCTGTAGGGAAAAGCCTGGGACCTTTAGTTGCTATACAAGCATCTCACATAAAATACAAGTGTCTGTTTGTTAAAACTGTGAACAGAAATGTAGACTTTGTCTTCAAATTCATTAACCACAGTGAAATGCTCAGATAGATGTGGGGATGAAAATGGATGATGATGATGATGACGATGATGGTGTTTACTTGATCTACTGATGTACTTTTTATTTGGTTATTTCTGTTTTATTTTGCTACATTTAGACTGCAATGACCTCTGAGCCACATTCATCTAGAAACTGCATTAAGACAAGATAGAGAACATTGCATTTGGTGGATGTAACTGTGTGTGTGTGTGTGTGTGTATACAAACTGTAATGATGTGAATATGGTAGTGACTTAAACTTGGAAAAAAGGCTTAATTGATGAAATAAACATCATCAAACCATTTTGTTATACATTTCCTTCTCTTCCACAATTTTCATACAACAAAGAATTGATGACCTTATTATTGTTAATGTTTCAGGGAAAAAAACGTAACAAATAGTATTAGATATTTGTGTTGACATCATAGCTTTTTGTCTCCTCTCACTTGCCATAGTTAATAATGACTGGTTTCCACATAACATGTTGTTTCATTCATTTCATGTCATTTCACGTGTTCACATGCGATTCATAAGTTATTGCGTGAAATTATTTTTTTCCTTGTAAGGGACTTTGGGCAAATATGCAGTTATTACCTTGAGCATAAAAATATGAGCTAGGCATCATTTATGACAGTTGCAAAAGTGAGATATATGAGCTACCAGTATATAGGAGACATACCTTGTATGTACATATAGGTCTTGTATGTGGATATAAAGAAGCAATATAGGAGACCTATATGCCCTGTATATGCACATATATGCACCTGAATTTGGCCTATATGCGGCCAAAATGCGGCCTATATGTGGCATATACGCATATATGCTATATATATGCGGCATATATATTATCATATGTGCATATATGATGTGTATATATACATCATACATACATACATATAGACGCCATACACATTGGATGACCCTAGTTTTTAAGGCTCTTCTTGGCTTGGCTCCCATATATTTATGCACGTTCCTTCAGAGAACTGGAAGCCACTATGCCTTGAGGTCAAATGACATTCTGCACCTTACTGTTCCTCGAGCTCGGACTGAATCGGGTAAAAAAGCATTCAGTTTCTTTGCCCCCTCTGCTTGGAATGCTCTCCAATCTGAACTGAGAATATCAGAACTTGTTTCATTGGAAGCATTCCGCTCTATTTTAAGAAAACGTCAAAGGACATCCTTTGAACAGTGCCTATTTTCTTAAATTGTTGTATCCATAACTTCTGCACTTTATTTGCCTATCTACTTGCACTTTAGTATTTGCCTACTCACTCGCACTTTAGTACTTAATATTTTAATGTTTTTGTGTTTGTTTTTTTGTTGTTGTTGTTTTTGTTTGTTTTGTTGTTGTATGACGCGTGCTGCTGCCTTTCTTGGCCAGGTCACCCTTGTGAAAGAGGTCTTGATCTCAATGGGTTTTTTATCTGGTTAAATAAAGGTTATGAAATGAAATGAAATGAAATATGCAGCATATATGCACAGATATTCTGCATATAGGTTTCATATATGTGCATATATCCTCATTTAGGTTCTTTCCGTGTGGGGTTAGTTGACAGAACACACATTTAGCTGTTAACTTTACTTCACTTTGTCTGTTTGCATCCATAGATTTCACCAACAGTTAGCATTAGATCATGCTAAAGGGTTTTGTTTATATATTATTCATAACCTTGTTTTGGAGAACATTTTATTTCTAAAAGCATGGAGAAAATTGATTTTGTTATGGTTGTTGACAGTATTTTCTAATTTATAAGGAGTGATTATAAAGAGATAAAGAAAAAAAGAGAAAAAAACCTATCAACAAAACAAAACAAGAATTTTCAACCTGGTTTCGTGCAGTTTTCAGATTTCTGTTCTGGGAATGAATCCCAAATAGTGGATTTTTAATTATTTTCATTTTCATTTTTAAATATAAAATAAAAAATAAAAATATACAATCTATGAGTTCAATGTTTTACCTTTTTCACCTGCAGTGTCTCACCTGCTGTTGGAAGCAGCATTGTGACATATTATGAAGTCATTTCCAGGCTGTAAGTCTAACATAAGTGGCACTAAGACAAATACTGTGTATCACATTCTACTTGTTTACCTTGGACCGAAGCAGATAGGTTGTGTATCTTGCCATCAGGGTATGAACGTCGTAATTAAATGACTTAGCTGCCACTGTTTCCCCCAAACTGCTTGTTTTGCAGGCTTGGTTGTTGATCATTACTAAACTTGAGTGCCAGCTTAGTGTTTGGGGAAAGCAAACAAAGATGCCATTGCATGGTATTAGACTGGCAATGTGTCATTATGTCATGATGTGTCAGGCTAAATAGGAATCATACTGCTCTGGGTGTAGGCTGAGTGTCAGAGATGAAATCTCAAACACAACACAGAAAAATATGGCTGACAATACAGTGTTCACACAGTCACACACTCTTTTTCTTCCACCATACTGCAGTTTTAATGAACACATGATGTTGTAATCTATGTGTGATAGAAAAGAATCAGCCGTCTGGTGACAGACTGAAGATATGAGAACTTGTTAATTAGCCTGTTTAAACTTGCGCAAATGAAAGCATTTGACATTTCTAAAAATAAATAAATAAAATAGAGATGCCTGTATACAGCTGGTAATGGCATTAACCAATATATATATATATATATATATATATATATATATTATATATATATATATATATATATATATATATATATATATATATATATATATATATATATGCAAACGTGGTCGGCCTCCGAGTTCTGCTTGAACATCCACACCGGGAGGAGAGAGACAGAGATATGCTAACCTGTTAGCTCCACACTGCGATGAACGGCTGCTTTCCACTGAGTTTAACCGTTTCTGAGGAAGTCCCCAAAACTAAAGTTGTTTTTCCAGTTTTATTCAGAACCTGTAAACACAGTCAAACCAGTACCAGATGGACCCCCCTGAAGCTAATGCCATATTTTATTATTGTTCTTTTTAAAATATCTATCTGGTAGTATGTTCCTTGAGGCATGGATTGAAATCATAAGTCATTTTTCATTTTTGTTTTGTCCAACTTCTACGACCACCACTTCCACCTGCCGTAACCCTGAGCACATCGTCACTGTCCAATGTTTTTTGAAATTAGTAATCTTCACATTGCCCGAGCAAGAAGGACCCAACACGCCCCGTCTCCCCTCCAAAGTCCTTGGAGACCGGTGCCGAGGGCACTTCATGACAGACACTCTCTGCTGCCATGTTGCTCCTGTTTGCATCACTCTCGTGCTTTCCCACACTTCCAAAAAAAAAAAAAACTGAATTAAGTGAAAACGGTTAGGAGAAACAGATTATTTGTTTCTGATGGATATTGCCTCATATCAAAGGCCAGTGCGGAAGCCTGGAGAGCTGCTGTATGCGGTAGTGAGGCGAGTGGGTGGAAGCACAAAAATGGTTTGGACAGGCATAAAAGACGAGGACCACGTCAGCCCATTCTGTTGACCAGCTATTATTAAACAGCCTTTAACATTTCAAAATGAAAAGATCCATCAAAATATTTGACTGTTTATAAAGCTGAATAACTCTGTAAAAGCAGTACAGACATCATAACAACGTGTTCAGAGCTGACTTTGGATAATCTGTATTTTTCTGCCTCTGAATACGAAAGTATTTATTTCCCTAAATGGAACACCTACTAGTCCCTGGCTCTTTGCATGTATAGACAATGCTTTCCTTCTGACAGCTAATGCAAGACGTTCAAATGCTGCAAATTCAAGAACAAGGCAATGTCCTTGAATCAAAAATATCATCTTCAAAACTCATGCATAACAACAAGGTTATTATGATGCCTGTCTTACCCATCAAGGTATTGTGAATACCACATAATCCTTTTAATCCCTGCAGCAGGCCAGAACCTTGTTAATCTCAGCACCAGGGGAAGAAATGTTCTTTGAATAAGCAAAATGTTTGGGTGTCAAATACATGTGGGCTTCAAAAGCTTTTTTCTCTATCTGCAGTGTAGTACTCAAACATTAATGTCAAGTCGTACTCAGATATGAAAGTATACTCTGATGTGTGTGCATAACAGGGAGGTTCTCAAGGTGAGAGTGTCAGGGGAAAGGACACAGTTTAATGGAATGAAATAAAGAGACTATTGTCCAATCCTTCAGCTAAGCTTTCTCGTTCCTTTAGAAGTGAAAAACAAATCAAATTTATAAACTGCTTTTACTGCTATTGTTGCCCGTGAGTCAATTAATCAAATGAAATGAGTCACCAGTTCTCTAACACCTTCTCACGGAGACAAAATACTAGTTTGACTCTGCTTAAGGCAGATAAATAAACAAGATTATGCTCACAAACAACAAGCCCAATGGTCTGTTCCAAATCCTGGGCACTAATTCTCACCACATTTTGAGTTTGCAGTTGGTTACGCTGGGTTTACAACATACATCAGTAAAAGAAATATATGATTGAGCAAATATTCCCTTTTATGAACTTTCCTTCTGCTGTTTCTGAATTTTTGAGAAGAGGCTCGGTGATGCACAGGATTAATGCAGGTCCTGATCCACATTTCATTTCCTAATATTTCCCGTTTACAGCCACGATCGCTTTTTGTTTTAGAACTTTTCATTGTAGCTCCACTTCCTATTTTCCGATTACAGTTTAATCCATAACAAATCGGGGTGACATATGTGCATGCCTGAATGTAGCAGCCTTACTTACATTGAAACAAAATATATCACAGTAATATCAACAATATGATATGCTTTTAAATTAATGTATTTAATGAAGAAAAACAAAAAAAAGGTCGATTGCTCTGCATACCACTAGATGGAGCTCATTTTGGTAACATGTCTCATTCATAGCTGTGTGCTTCATCACATTCTGATCATATTCATACAGCATGGACATTATAATCTGCCATGCTCATACTGATGCTGCTGTAGCTGTCCTGACTGACTGTCCTGAGTTCATGCTTTTCATTTTGGACAACTTGATTAAGGATAGATAGATAGATAGATAGATAGATAGATAGAAAGATAGATAGATAGATAGATAGATAGATAGATGTGCAGCGCCTTTATACTGTTGGCCATCCAACGATCCACGGTCAGTCAATCAGCCAGTGGTTGAGATGCAGGACAGAAGCCTAGCTTTCTTGTATTTTCTGTATTTGTCAGGTGCTTAGTGAAAATGGCTGTACTGGATTGAGCCAACACCTTCCATGCATTTTCTATTTGGAGTGTTAATCCTTGCACCAAGCATGATGAGATTACTGGCAGTGAGGGACAGCTGGGCGGTGTGGTGGGTTCAAATCGCTGTCAGGGCTGAGATGTGCCCGAGAAGGAGCAGAACATTTCACACCACATCACGAATCATTCATCGTAGTTTAATATAAATTCATCTTATTTGCTTACTACTTTAAAACTCAAAGGAGAGATGGCCTCCTTGTGAACATCAACTGCAACCATGTAAGAAACCAATGAACTGACAGAAAGAAGATATCTGGAAACCTGATGGTTAGAATATAAAAGGTGTCCTTTAATACAGGCTGAATGGTGGAATTGTTATAGCCTGAGCTATTGTTGATGTATTGCTCTCCCCTGATCCAGGTACTCCAGAAAAAGATTTACAATAAGAAAAGTTCTGTGATGAGCTTCCAACACTTCATGCTTGAACCTCTATCAAGTCCAGATTGTACCCAGGTGTGCAACCGAACTGTTTTCAAGGCTTTTTTCCATTATAATCAGTCCAGCACACAGATTCTGTCATCCTATTATCCCCTTACGTTGTTAAAAGCCGTCAGAAAGGAGCTTTTTATGTAGCAACCCAAGGCCGAACATCAGAGTGTGTCCTGCGCCTTGACCCCATCACCAGTTTCTTAAAAAGGTTTGAGTATGTGTGTTTGTGCATGTGGCCGATGGGGTATTTGTGTGTATGTTTGGATGCTTTGTTCACTTGAGCGTGGTTTGTGTTGAGTGGAGCCTTCCGCAGCCACTCAGTTCATGCTGTTTCATGTTGGTAAATGCTGAATAGTCCGTCCTTGATGCTCACATTCAGGAGCGTCATCTTAAGTGATCCAGAATGATCCAAGAGTTCTGAAATACAAAAATCAATTTGGTGAATAAAGGACTATGCTCAGTCCTTGAATTTAAAGAAAGTAAAGAGCACACCCATTTTAAATCAAGGATTTCATGTGAAAGCCAGTGATAATTACTATGAAGGTCGGCGCTTTATTTAACAAACTGAGAGGAGAGAGACAGAATTCATTCAAATACATTCAGATTAGGAAAAAAATCCATTACGTAACTTTTTCTACCATAAACTAACAGATTTTAAAGAGAGAGAGAGAGAGAGAGAGAGAGAGAGAGAGAGAGAGAGAGAGAGAGAGAGAGAGAGAGAGAGAGAGAGAGAGAGTCCTTGAGCCAGGTGTGCTTTACATCTGGCCTATAACCTTTATGAAATCATAGGCCACAGATATACAGATGCTAGTTTAAAGCCTTAGCTGCACTTGGAGGCCTGACATCCACACAAGAGGCACACGTGAAATCTGAATTATGAGAGGAGAAAGGACACGATAACCAAGTTTGCAGGGTGTAACATTAAAGTAATGTAATGCCTACTTTGGGGAGTAAAGTAATATTTCTTTTGAAAAGAGTAATGAGTACGCACAGAGCAGAAGAGATGCAGGTGTTGGTAGCAGTTACAAATAGACATGCTGATGGAGATTGACCAAAGAAAATATGACCAAAGTTGGTCAGTTACCACTTGGGAGACTAAGAGATCTGGCAGAGTCTTGATGGTTAAGCAGGTTCTTTTATACTAGTTCAGTTGATGAGATGATTGGTAGCAGGTGTTGCAGTGAATTGGGGTAACTGGAAGCCACGCCCAGCAATATAGACGGACCATAGACTGCATAAAACATGGACGTAGTCTCTGTGACTTCACCCACAGGTTTCTGAAGAGCCGTTGTGACTCATATTGGTGGCTCTGACCGTCCTATCCCTGCCGCCTCCCAAAAAATGGGCAAAGAGGTGGAGCATGGGTGGAGCTGAGGCGGGCTAAATAAAGCCTGGCTGCTCAACAAGCCACCTGTGATGGCACCCACAGTTGTTATGAACAGGGAAATTAGCTATAGAGACCAAAACAGTTTTTTGTACCAGACTGTAAACATGTTTATTTCTGCTGTGAAGTTGGACTTTTTAACATGGGGACTTATGGAGACTGCCAAAAACTGCAGTTTGTTAAATGGCTACTTAAGGCTGGTTTCAGAAGTGAGTCAGAGGCAGAAAGGACAAACGTGACACAAAGAGAAGTGGAAAACAATAGGAAAGTCTCAATCCTGACATATTCTTAAATCTGAGAAAGGAATCTGGTGTGGTGGTAGAATGAGAACATTAACGGGGCAAGATGTGAACATTTCACTTTCATTCAAATAGAATTGGAAAAGTACCTAAAACAGCCTTTTCTCAGACAATGAGGTGAATGCTGGCTGAATTTACTTGTCCTGGCTGGACTGCTGTAGTAGTAAAAGTTAAGCGTAGGTACATGCACTGCACACGGACACACAAATGTTTGAGGATATGGCTTCAGAGAATGACAGAGAGTTAAAAACAAAGAGAAAAAGAGAAGTGACGGACGACATGGGAGCTATTTTTCATTTGTAGCTTACAAATGTCTCTGTATGCATTTAAACATTTTTCTCTTAGCTGCCATGACAACAATTTTTCTGACCAGCAGTACTATTTGAGCCTTGGCATCCTTCTACAAATGGGCGACGCATAAAAGGAAATAAAAATGCTGAATAAATGGTGGTGAAATTAAAAGCATTTTGATGGATTCATTTAATGAGTTTAAAAATGATGTGAATCATATGCTGTGGTATTGAATTGTCACACATCTTGTTCCTTTGGACTCATTTCCACAGTTTGCGCTGCAGCTCAGGTTCGAATCTCTGAAAATCATCAACTTCTGTCCGTCGCAGTGTCCCCTTTCCTGCTAGCACTAATGTCAGTGAATGTTGAGTCGTTTCTTTTCGTATCCTTATCAAACACCTGCACACACACACTCTCAGCTTGATGCATGCATTACAGTGTAATTGTCAGCGCTCCCACAGTGCGATGCTGCTTTTCCACCAGGAGAAATGTTCTTTATTGATTGAAGTAATTGCAAATGTTTGAATCTCAAAGCTGAGTGCGCCACTGATTGCTGCTAATGGCTTCAGGTGTTATGTGAATAACTGCTTTGGCAACATATGTGTGTTCCCAACTGCCTGTTGCAACACAGAACAAAACACTGTTAACTTCATTCAGACACTTCATTCAGTTTGAATCATTCATTTGTATTTATCAAACTGTTGGTTGACAAGAAATATCCTTTTGTACTTAGAAGACATTTATTTGACACAAAATCATTTGGTTAAAGAAAACACTTCTACAGTCTGGTTCACTTGTTTGATCCATCATAATTGCTGTGTCATTGTAGTGTCACGGGGACAGAGAGACACTGTTATACACTATGAGTTAGATATGTTTATTTCTACAGTGGAATTTACACACACTGAGTACATACTATTAAACTTAAAATAAAAAAATAAAAAAAAGATAATCACACTTCTGAACAAAATGTCCATCCATCCATCCATTTAATGGGTCACAGGTGGTGCAGCCCAGTAAATGAAGAAATAATGAGGAAGCATCAGTCAAAGAGTGTCAATCATTTACTTTTCTTTCTTTTTCTTGATGCATCACTCTAAATGTACCACACAATGTCAACATATTTAAACTCCTCACTGCAACATTTTTATATGGCATCTGATCAGAGTCAGGCAAAGATCTTGGTTACACTTTAACTCTCTAGACCCCAGTGTAAGTCTGGAATATTGATGAAAAATTCAGTTGTTTTTACAAAAACGCAACTTCCTTTAAATTGATGCCAAAAAGGTGGCACATGTAGCTTTTTTTAACCAAGTTCCATTGACACTGAACACCTTTCAAAATAATAAGCACTAAAACTGTTGCAAACAGTTATGATGAAAATCATTTTATTCTGACTAAGAGAAGTGAAAGTAACTTTGGGTCAATTTTATAATGAATATGTGATCCACAACATTTCACACAACAAAATAAAATAGAAACATCCCACAATTCCACCCACACAACACTAATGTGGTAGTAGGTAGAGTTTTTGGCAACTTATAAAAAAACAAAACAAAACAAAAAAAAACAGTTCATATAGAGACTCGTAGTTTCTTAGTCCTCCCTACCGACTTTTTGGCACACTTCCCCTGGGAAAACAATGTTCGTCTCTTGCAATGAGAATAAGTCCCGCTGTTTACTGACAATGATTATGTGATGAGAAATAAAAACTTTCCACAGTGGTGTTGTACATAGTATTTTGAGGTCTCGTGGCAAGTCATGTAAAAAAAATAACTTGATAAATTTATATGGGGAAAAATCAGCGTGACCTGGCCAGTCCTCCCTACTGACTCTTCGGTGCACTCATCCCTGGAAAACAGCATCCACCCCCTGTGTAGTGAGGCAGGTAGGTTGCACTACGGGGTCTAGAGGGTTAAAACAAAATGACAGGTCTCTGACAGAAAGTGAACTGTCCTGCAAGAAAGTCAAACAGGCTACACATCTGTTCTTCTCACTGACACTCTCACCTTCTGCCTCCCTGCATATAATATAGGACACTGGCATCTAACTTAAATAGAAGGAGTCTCTGTCTGTGTGAATGTATGTCTGTCCTGACAACCGTTCATTCAATCGACTTCACGCATGATCAACATTCTCACAACCAACTTGTCAAATACTGCAGCTTGGTCAGTGGCCCTACGCTAAAGTTGGATGCTGTAGGTATCCCTCTAGCATCAGTTTGGCCCGTGCAGAGCTTCACGGTCAAATTAGCAATTACTATACAATGCCTGGTTAACGTACTTAAGTGGACTTTTGACCTGGACATCACCTTACTTGAACACACATGACAGAGATAAATATTACAAAGTGATAAATCCAGAAATGATGTTAGAGGGCTACCTGTATCCTAGTTTGAAGTGTAGAGCTACTGACCAACTGCTGTATTTGACGAGTTGGGGGCAAGAAAGGGCTGAAAGATGCATAATCATCCGATATGGACGTAATTCTGAGAATACTGGGGCGCTTCATAGTGGGGGGATTGTATAACTGAACTATAATTAGGGATGCATTACTCTTATAGTTCATTTAGCTCTGTACACAGGAGTTCACGTACAAATGGAGTCAAAAGTTATATTTGACTTGCACGACCCAGGTGCTCTTCCAATCCACCAAATTCAGTGTCAGATGTCTCTGCCCACAGCCACTTATGACTGATGATCAGGAGTATTTTGGGAAATATGTATGTGCATCACACCAGGGCGAGGATTAGGATTAAAGAGTAGCTGCACAGTGATTGAAGTGTGTCTGCTGATGTCTCACCAGGCTATAGCTATGCTAAATAACACACAGCTCCAGTCCCAGAATAGCTCAGGCCTCTAGGGTTTATGGAGTTTAGGGGAGTTAAGGCATGGGACCTTTTTTTTTTTTTTTGCCTACCAGTGACACTGTGAATTTTTGACATTTTTTAGCTGCTCCTTAAAATGTATAACTTGTATGTCCTTAAATTATATATTTAAGTGCATCAGTAGCGTGCAGGGACTTGATTTGCAATGATTTGTTCGAAGGTGAGCTGGTATAGAATGAGTTCTTGCAGAGCTACAAAGATTTCATGCAACATTTCCTTTCGATTTAAAGAGAGCAGGAATGGAAGTGACATGTTCATTTGTTCTGCTCTGAATGCAGTATAGTAGCTGCACAAATTGAGCCATGATGCCGTCCTTTCAAAACCGGTTCATTTGCTTAGAAATAAATGCATTCACTGTAAATGTATTGACACATTTCCATTGGAGAGTAAAGAAATAGGTGCTTTAGCACAGGTTAAACTGTTTTCATGACTCTGAGGTACAGTACTTTCCCTGAGGGGAGGGCACAGCGGTTGTACTTTACCTGAGAATAAAGTTCCAGTTCTTTGTTCATTAAAAAGTTTCCAATGAAACTAAAGGACAAGGTCTTTTTTCCCGGAGGGGACAGCGAGAGCCCCCAGATCTATGTGACACTACAGCTCATTAAAAACGCTGACAGTCCCACTGCTGTTTTATTACTGGCCATTTTCTGTCTCCAACTGTACCGGTCTGACACGTTAAAGGAAAAAGAATGTGTGTAAATGCAAGTGTATGAGTGTAACAAGGGATGGGGGAGATGGGGTAACACAGAAGGAGAAATACAGAGAAGGTCTAACAAAACCTTTGTGGACTCTGGTTAATTCAACCTTGCCTTCATTTGTTTCCTGTTCTGCAACCAATCCGAATTTGACCGCCCTTAAAAAAAGAGTACGCTAAGGGATTAATTTGAACAGAGAAGGTAACCTTTTCCTGATATTACATCATATTTCTCAAGTTTCGCATTTTTTTTAAAGGAAAATTCCTTTTCAGTGATTACTTGTCAATTTGAGCCACAGGAAGTACATTTTAGCATCATGGCTGGACTGGTTCTAGTTAGGCAGTAGGTTGTACAGGATTCTTCCTACATTATTCAAATTGAACCTTAAAGAAACTGATGTGTACTTAAAGTCCACACCCCAGTGTGTAATATTAACAAACAAGTTTGGAAATTAGTTTCTGCAAATTACTCTTATGTTTAAAGAAGGGTTCAACCAATAATACAAAATTACAACATTACGCCAACTACTTGCAGAATCAATAACATGTTTTAAATTGCTCCTCACACTGTGTCTTTTTTAGCTGCGTTTTATTAATGCTTACAACCTAATTTATTTCCAACATGTCTTATGAGTTTTATTAATATTATCATTATTATTATTTTTGAAGTATGGGCCAGATGCATAAAACGTAAAGATCTGTGACTAAACCTCTATGTATGCACAGACAGAAGTAGACAGAAGTAAGCATACTCATTATTTTTGTAATACGGATAACTCTAGACATACGCATGTTTCTGTTTTTTTAAATCTTTGGCCCAATTCAGACTAAATCCAGCACTGCAGCAAAAACGCAGGTATCATTTGAGTGAGGCTAGTGCATTTTGGTTTTGGCAGTGGTCGAGCGACATAGACACTGAATGACAGAGAGGGAGCACCAGTGTCGAGAAAACCTGTGAATCAGAGTTCTACTTTTCTTTTTTTGTGATTCATGTACTTCCTCCTGTTCCACCACACATTAGTCAATGAACAGAACAAAGTGTAATTTTTTCTCTGCAACGGAGACGTTCTCCAACCAGGATAGTTGTCATTACACAAAACAGTTGCAGGTGGTTGTGGAAATGTATAAAAACCATCAGTGGCGGCAATATCTCAGTCATTAAGCAGACTTCACATAGTGCTTGACAATAGACCAAATCATGCAATTTTTAACACTTGGAAATAAAGTCTGGAAAGCAAAAATATGCACATTTATGAATTTGAATTTGAATTACTTATGACATTATTTATTATTTATTTATTTCATTATTTTTATTTATAACTATGAAGGAGTTTGAGGCCAAATACAGAACTTCAGTTTTGTCTGAGTTTAGTGTAACACAAGATGGTACCCTGTAGTACCCTCCAGGTTAGGTGTGAAAGACTAAAACCAAGGCTTTCAAATGTATGTTTACTAGGACAAGATGTTAAAATCCCTTGATAAATCAGCACAACACTGTTGATGGAGATGTCCTCTTGGGTTGGGGTCTGGATTGGTGGGAAGACCACCTGGTGCCCCCAGTACGACACATCATCAGTTGTGCACCCCGGCCTCATTGGGTGTTTCGGCCTTTTATCACAATACACCCTCACTCAAGGTTGGCCCACCACAGGCTGATCAGACCTGGGTGTGTGTCGCGCTGGAGGCTCCATGAGGTCACTTGGCAGCCCATATCGTCTCCTTCCGCTTCAGCCACAGCCAGTGGCTGCTTCTTTACGCAGCAGTTTGCTAGCTCTTTGATGGTCTTCCGCTGAGCCTGTCCTCTTATTCCAACCTCTTTTAGTAGCCTTGTGGTTGAACTGGCTACAAAGCCCCTGCAGCCCACTTCCACTGGATGCACGAATACATTCCAGCCCTGGTCCTCTGCCTCGGCAGCCAAGTCTGCATATCGCAACTGTTTCCTTTCACCCAAGGGACTGTCAGTTCCACGATGAAGACACGTCGGCAGGATTTGGACCAAAGGAGCAGGTCTGGACGCAGGTTGGTCGCTGCAAATTCGGGTGGGAAGGTGAGCCTCTGGTTTAAGTCTACCCGCATTTCCCAGTCCCGGGCTGCATTCAGTGGGCATGAGTCTGTAGGCGACCGGTTGGTCGGCTGTTTCTCCCCTTCCCGGATGAAGGATGCTGGTTGCCGGAAGGTAGCCTGGGCTTCTGGGGGCATGGCGTTTGCAATTACCCTCTTATTCTCCAGTGCAGCAGCCAGGCACTTCAGCACTTGGTTATGGCGCCAGGTGTATCTGCCTTGAGTAAGGCTGGTCTTGCAACCCACCAGGATGTGTTTCAGGGTTGCTGGGGCGAGACACTGGAGACAGGCTGGATCCTCTCCAAGCCAGAGATGTAGGTTGGCTGGAGAGGGCAGGACAACATATGTGGCTCTGATGGTAAAGCTCAGCATATTGGACTCCATGTTCCACAGCTCGCTCCAAGTGATCTTCCTCCTCTCCACCCCATCCCACCTCATCCAGCGGCCTTGCTTGGCTTGGGACACAGCTCTGGCACCCCTGTCCGCTTCTTCCTGGTGGCGCACCTCCTCAACCACCAGGCGCCTGCGTTCAGCTGGAGTAGCCTTCTGCCATGTGGGTGTTGTTGCTCCCAAACCTAGGCCCCCTCTGCCATGTTGGACTTGGCCCACTATGTCCCGGTGTCTCAGAGCGGACTTTGCCTGTGCCACTGCTGCACTTGGCTTCCACCTCCTCCCTGTGGCTAAGGTGGGAGCAGCACCTCTGACAACAGCATCCTGGGATTCTGTGAGGGTCATTTCAAACCTTGCTTTAGAGCATTTATACTCCTCCACCAGGCTTGAGATTGGCAGAGAGAGGGCTCTGTTGCCATACAGGCCTATGCTGCTGAGGCATCTGGGTAGTCCAAGCCACTTCCTCACTTGCACATTCACCAATCGCTCCAACTGCTTGGCATGGGATAGGGTGACCTCGTAGATGGAAATTGGCCACATGAGGCGGGGCAGCAGTCCGAACTGAAAGCACCAGAGCTTCAGCTTCCCTGGGAGAGCAGTGGTGTTGATCTGCTTGAGGCCACTGATGGTATCCTGCCTGAGCTGTTCCACCTGTTCGGAGTCTTTGAGATCTGAATTGTACCACCGACCAAGGCTTTTGATGGGCTTCTCCAGGATCGTTGGTATCGGTTTGTCATTGATGTGAAACCTCATATTAGTGAGCTTGCCGTTGACAATGGAGATACTGCGGGATTTGCTGGATTTAATCTCCATTCGCGCCCATCAGGGCCCAGTATTTCAAAAGTGATCTGACAGGATTATCCTGGTTGGATTGGATTAAATCTAGATCTGATCTGAAAACTGGGTATTTCAACACAGATCCAGATAATCCTGATCCTGAAGATCAGGATCCTGCTCTGGTAATCCAATCCTCCCTTGAATCCAGATAAAAGGCTGGATTTGGGTATTTCAAAAGTTAAGGCAGATATCTGGATCAACTTGATACCAAAATTTCAGGATCATTTGAATCCCACCTCAGAGGTGGATTTCACTTAGATTGACAAAGTCTCAGCTCCACTTCTCCTAGATATTGTTACTCAAGATGTTCATTACACTTAATCTAAAGTGTTAGTGTTTTACTATTAACAAATAAAGTAGCCTCATTGCCTCAAATTTAAAGCATAGTAAAATATTTTTGACCACTTTCTGAAACTGCTGTAAATACGAGTAACAATTACAAACCTATGAGATGTGTGCACTTGCATTTTTTCAGTGTGTTTATATCATGCTGCATATTGAAGCACTTTACAAGCATTTTCAAGGTATATTTTCATCCTTCTGATTAAATGAAGACAAATTTGACTTCAGTCAGAAGCTTGACTGATTGAAATTGAAACTGATTATTTTACTTCATCAAATCAGATGCTGTTTTGCTACTTGCTTTGGTGTTAGTTTAAAGCGTTAAGGTATGATGTACGTCCGATTAGTTCCCTTTTAAGTTAAACCATAGACCGCAAAATCATCAACAAAGCCAGCTACCTTGCTAGCCCGCTAGATGCTTAACATACAAGTCAATGGAGCCGAGTTAGCTACCATTAGCACGGCCGCGGCTCAATTAGAGATCGCTACGGCCTGGTTTGAATTAGGTGACAGTCCAAGAAGTTGGTTTGCATGATATGTTGGTTGGAGTTCGTATGGTCTTAAAACCGCCACACATTAGACAACGGTAAACTTACACTTTTGACGTGAAGTCGTGCTCCCAGCTGCTCCTTTCGTGAGGTAGACCGCCATGTTTTTGATCCACGGAGGCGGAGACACGAGATTTGGAAATCCGTATCCGCCCAGATCGGGATCACGGTGATCCACCCTGCCAGTGTTTCGAAATACTCAGATAAAGTCAGCAGATCACCTTGATCCATGACTGAGAAAAGGAGGATTTCATTATCCGGATTATCCTGATCCAGATTACAAGTTTTGAAATACTGGGCCCTGATGTTTCCCTGGAGTTTGTCCAGCAGGCGTTTGGTGCATGCATTAGTTGTTGTTATGGTCGTCATGTCATCCATATACGCCCGGATTGGAGGAAGCCGCAGCCCGCTCTTCAGGCCCATCGAGACGCTCGAATGATTACCTCCATTGCCATGGTGAAGGCAAGTGGGGAGATAGTGCAGCCTGCCATTGTGCCAATCTCCAAGTGCTGCCAGGCAGTTGTATTAGCCTGAGTTGACACGCAGAACTGGAGGTCCTGGAAATAGGCCTTAACTAGCCTCGTGATGCCCTCTGGGACTTGGAAGAAGTTGAAGGCTGAATGAAATGAAATATAATTTAGTTTAGGTTTGGGGTTTATTAGTAGACCTGAGTTGAGTATGGTTGCATATACTCGGAATAAATCAATATCTGATTAATGTATTTACTAATACAGCTTCAGAAGACAGAGATCTGATGTTTAAGAGTCTCTGATTTTGTACTATTACAGAGGTCAATTAACTCAATCAACTCAATTAACTTAATCTCAATCATGTGTTGTTTAACTCAACAATTGAGATTTATGAAACAGAATCATGTGCACATACAAATTCTACTAAATTTGATGCAAAGAATGACTATGCATATTTCTGTCTTTGTGCATACCCACAGTTTCAGTGGTGAATCTACACTTTTATGCATTTGGCCTGCAGTCTGTCAGTGGGTGTTGAACAGGTAGTTAACAGTTGGTTTATTAGAGCCTTTTTGTTTTGTTTTCTAGCTTGATACATTTTAGTCATTGACAGTATAAAGAATGGATGTAGTATCTGTGATGTCACCCACAGGTTTCTGAAGAGTCATTTTGAAGCTCAGTGTGGTGGCTTTGGCTGTTGCCATGTTGGCAGTCCTGCCTCTTCCACCTACCGGCTAATCTAAAAATTGGAAAAGATGTGGATCATAGGTGGAACTGAGGCGTACTGAATGAAGCCTGGTTGCTCACCAAGCCCTGCAACAAGCCCTCTACGAAAGTGGCCATGTTGTTAACTCTGCATATTTCTGCTGTGAAGTTGGACATTTTAACATGGGGGCTTATGGAGATTGACCCATTCTGGAGCCAGCCTCAAGTGGACATTTGAGGAACTGCATTTTTTTGGCACTTTGGCTTCACTTCACAGCCACAGAGATTGATGCTTGGTTTAAGTTAAGTTTCTTTGCAAGTGATAAAACAGTTTTGAGATTCTTATATGAACAAGTTTCTCCAGAATTCTTGGAAAACACGGTAATATAGATACTGGATGGTAATTGCCAAAAGTATTGTGATCACCTGATTTAATGAGAGGTATAACTTTGGAAACTTTAAATTCAAGTGGGATAACATCTGACTAAAAAGATAAGCTTAAAATATGAGTCAGAGGATCAATGATATAATCAATAATTTCTTTAATGAAACTGCTTATAATAGCGTCATGTCCGTCAGCAGCAAACTACATCTTTAACACTGGATGTCTGAGCTGGAAGATGCTAAAATGATCCACAGAGCTGAGAGGAGCCGCAGAGTTGTTGACAGCTGTCTTTGGGTAACTAACTACACATTTGACCTATTGTTAATAACAAAGTAATGCAGCTTTAAGTCTTGTTTAAATACTCAACTTTAAACTGGGCTCAGACTACAGGGGCTTTGGACTGATTAACTTCAGATTCACCTCTCACCGACAATCAGAGGACAAACCTGGTTGTTAGGGACCTTGGCTAGTACTGATGTTTGGCCTAGATTAGGTGCTAATGTGAGAAGCTCGCAGAATCATCATGCCCACCTAGATAACTTAAAGAAATGTTTGATATTTAGTAGTTAAAATCTGGATGATTGCATGAGTACTTTCCGAGCTGGATCACAACAGCTAATAAGAGGAACGCGTCTTAAGGGGAGGGAGCGGCTGATGTGTTGCCACAGTAAACATTCTATCTCTTCAGGCTAACTTTAGTTAGCATGTTTTACACTTGACACATATTAAACCTCCGCTTGCACAATTGTAGTGTGTGCATGTCTGAAATTAGAGAGAAGAAAATCCCCTCACATGCATGATGCAACCTGATACTAAAATCAGATTGGATTTGTAGTTGGTGCCTGGCTTTGGTAACCTCATGCTTCAATGTCAATAGCCAAGTCAAAGCCATCAGAGTCAGACTAAAGTAGCCACACGTATGGGAACACAATATTATTTGTTCAAGAGATGATCCTTACTGTCTGATGGTGTGATCATGAGTCACCTGCAGCATGCTGACTGTTAGTGCATTTGTAAGCTAGTTTTGGTACTCTGTCTGCAGAAACCAATTTCCCCTTTTATCTTTGTGAAGTCAAAAGTGGTGCTTTGGCTGTGCTCTGTGATTGCTCGTAGAGAGGTGAGCCTTGACACTGATGCCCAGCTGCTGTCTATCAAGATCCACTTTGCAAACTCTCATCAAACGAGATAAATTGATGCTGAGGGTGAAGGGGGAAGGTCAGAGAGGAAGGAGCGGCGAAGTTTCAGTGCTTAACATGCAGGCGGGAGAATGGAGGGCATCGACAAATGGGAAAGGGAGGAGAGAGACAGAAGCAGAGAAGAGAACAGTATTAAGCATGGAGTATGAAATTGAAACGCACAGGGAAAAAGCGAGAGAAAATTCTAAAGACTGACAGATAGAAGAAGTGCAGTTCTCCATTAAGCCCTGTCCTGGAGCGCTGCAGAGAACAGAGTGCGACAGCTCATTAACTTCCATCATGCCTCACTGTTTCTGCTTATGAGAGGAGACCATGAACCCATAACTGCTTCCAAGGCGCTGCATTTTCTATTCCTGTTATTTTGTGAGTGCTGCAGCTTTAGAGAGTCTAACTGATGTAATAACACAGACGGAAAGACATGGAGACGAAGATGAAGAGAGAGATACATCATTATCCGAAACTAAGGACTGTGATTTCTGCAACCTGCACTCACAGAATGAAGAGTAATATTTGCTTTATGAGGACGCCAACATTGACACCTGCTCTGTTGGTTTGTGGCTTGACTCGTGTTAGGCTGGACTAGAAATGTGTACAGAGGAATGGAAAAAAATGCTCTGTTTCTATTTCTACCACACTCTAAATTGTATACACACTATGACAGTGAGTGAACAGCTGTAGGAATTAACAGAGAGCCAGCCTGCTAGATTCTGGGTGCCGAAGGGGGTTAGTAGCACAAAATGCATGTTTAGAATGAATTTCTGTTTAACTGTTTTATCTGCATAAAGTGTCCACCTGTTGTTTGTACAGAGGTTATATGAGGGAAGATTTCTATGTATATATTTCAGATACAGTACATCCTCAACTTAGGATCCTCGTGAGTCAGTCTCCATAAGTCCCCATGCAGAAATAAACATGTTTACAGCCTGGTACAAAAAACGGTTTCCTTCTGTAATAGTTTGACTGACAGGTGGCAGGTGAAATTACAGGTGAATTGTTTGAGCATTCAGGCCTCATTCAGCCCGCCTTAGCTCCACCCTCGCTACATCTCTTTGCCTATTTGTGGATTAGCCGAGATGGTGACCACACTGAGCTTCACAACGGCTAACAACAGGACAGCCGAAGACAGACAAGAAAGCAGGAGAGAAAGGGAACGACACACATCAAGGGACTATGGGCTGGAACTGAACTCTACCACATGAGATACCAGAGCACTCCAGAGAACTAGAAAAAACTATGAACAAGGAGGCAGCTCACTGAGGAGTGATGGAGCTGCAGAATGTAGGAAATTTCAACTTTGCACCTTGATTGCCCTTCATGAATGATGGTCCCTTCATGTGGGACCATCATTCTGTGATCTGATTTTATGTTGCACTCAGTCTGAGTCTGTGAACAGCAAAGGTGAAAGCGATGAGAAGTTGAGCTTGTGCAGCCTGCAGCAGTGGGATATGTTCAGGTTGCATGAACTATTTAGAGTATTTTTCTAGGAATTCTGCCACAGACACCCATTTTATAATTATGTAAATATAGAAGTACTGCATCGGCACAGGGATGTGTGTCTGATCGGGTAGTTAGCAACACAGGGGCACCGCAGGGGACTGTACTCTCACTTTTCCTCTTCACACTGTACACCTCAGACTTTCAGCACCATTTGTCATCTGCAGAAATTCTCAGATGACTCTGCAATTGTGGGGTGTATCAGCGATGGCAAGGAGACTGAATGTAGGGATGAAGTTGATCGCTTTGTGTTGTGGTGTGGGAGTAACCACCTTGTCTTGAATGTGGCCAAAACGAAGGAGATGGTCGTGGACTTCAGGAGGAATAGGTCTGACCTGAGCACAGCTTCCATCCAGGTTAAAGAGGTGGAGGACTATAGGTGCTCGGGTCTGCACCTCGACAACAGACTGGACTTGAGGTACAACACGGAGGCTGTCTAGGGACAGAAAAGACTCTACTTCTTGAAGAAGCTCAGGTCATTTAATATGTGCAGCAAGATGTTGCAGATGTTCTACCAGTCGGTTGTTACAAGTGCAGTTTTCTTCGTAGCCATCTGTTGAGGCATCAGAGCCAGCAACACCAAGAAATGGAATAAACTGATTACAATGGCTTTCTCTGTGCTGGGGTCTGCTCTGGAGCCCCTGCAGCTGGTTGTTAAGAGAAGGATGCTCCATAAACTAACCCTAACCCTAACCCCATAATGGACAATAACTCACATCTCCTACATGACCTCCTAATCAAAAAACAGGGCAGATTCAGTTAGAGGCTCCTGTAGTTCCACTGTATGAAAGACCGCTGCCACAACACTCTAAGGAGGAAAGGAGACTCATTCTGTAACAGTTGATTTGAATGATGGACACTACCATACCGTCTCTTTCTCAGGATAAAAATGCACAATGCACATTTTTTTCACAAAGTTACTGCACAGAGAGTTCTATCTACAGTGCTTAACAAATGTATTAGACCACCACCCAATGCAAAGTTGATGAACAGCATTGGTAATTACCAAAATCATTTGTTTTTTTTTTATGTTTCTGTAATGGTTAATAAACCAGTATATACAAGCTTTTTGATGAAGGTGTCAAACTGTAATTTTTTACATGCATTCCTGAACAGAAGAATGAGTTTTAGAAATCAAGAAATAAAACAGCAAAGCAAATCTGTTCTGTGCACAAATGCATTCGTTTTGTGTTGCACTCAGCTGTAAATGTGAGGCGGCTGTGTGAAGAACGAAAGAGGAGAGCAGTGTATGTTGGGATGTCTTACAGAATTTGTTGGACACAGCCTCCCTGCTGGTTCCACCAAACAGAAAGGAGGTTTCAGAAGCTGTTAGATGATCTGACAAGCACTTCCTTTGAAGCATACTTGAGTCCTGAAATGCCTTCTACCACAAGCCAAAAGAGACTTATGGTCACAAATAGAGCCACCCACATTACAATACAGAGCATTGTGTCTACTGTTTTTCAAACCAAGCCTTTTCCAACACTTTTTCACATCAACTTCCATTCGATTTCAGCCTAGCCTACCATTTTTGTGCAACTAAAATATGGTAAGAAATCAGTAGTGGTGCATTTTTTTGGCTACATTTTGCAGGCTAGTCACACAGTGGTGGAACTCAAATCAACATCAGAATTTCAAGGCGAATGTATACACAATAGAACAGCTGCTAGAAATACTACACATTAGGCTACTGTGGGTAATGTTGGCCTTACACCAAACAACTTCAAGAACGATTTTATTGTCTCAGACAAATTTCCCATGGCGGTATAAATCCTGAAGGTGAATGCATAAACATGCCACTTAAGACACCACAGAGAGAACCAATCACCACAAGAGCACAGTTTGGAAATTGCCCCAATTATTCAAAATATCTCAGCACCACATTTTCAAAGCAGCACCATCCGCTGGTTATTGTTGAATATATGGTGACATGGAAGTAAAGCTTCTCCGCTGATCTTTGGACAGTGACAGCCTTACATTGAATACCAACAGTGATACTTAATGGTGGATCTGCTACTGAACTCAGATCATTACATTACATTGCATCATGCTGTTGGGATGTGGAGGCGTGGTTGGACCAGCATCATTGCCTGGCTCAGACATGATCACTTTATTACTATAACACCTGAAAGTGGGGGGACAAAACCTCAAAGCCTCTGCCTTCCAGTGAATACAGCCAAACACAACTTCTGAAACCAGTGGTGGCCAATCAAACAGGAATGTGTGTGTGTGTGTGTGTGTGTCCCTGGTGCTGCTGCACAGACAGCTTGTATGTTTTGCCTGTCCTGAAGAAATACAAGTGTTGTGTGTTTGTTTTGGACACCACTACTACCATTTTACTGCTCAAAGGTTGCTCTTCTACAGCTCGGGAGACAAAATTGAGATTCTCATTTCAGCCTCATGTTGGTTTCTATTTTATCTGATATGTTTCTCTAAAATTCACTAGGAGCAATAAGTGAGACAGGGCAGTTAGCAACAGGAGCCATACTTGAGACTTAACTGAGATGTCTCATTTATTTCTCATTTGGAAACAAAAATGAGCAATACTAGAACAATTGTGGAGACACACACGTACGTATGTGCATGCGCGCACACACAAGTGCACACACATATCAAGGAAACTTAAAAATGCTGGAAAAAAATCCATTTATTAAAATGTCCAAGTCATGAAACGCTTTGACAATAGCGATCTGCAGATTCACTGACCAATAACAATGGACTATTTCAGCTAGCTGTGTAATAGTTTCTCAATGCTCTCTCAGGAAGGCTGATTTAAGAACAGTGTCTAACAGTTTTTCACACACTTGATAATACAGTTCCAAAAACTTGCATCTTTAAAACTGACAACAATAATTGTTTCACAAATAAATGACTGCAGATTTCCTTAACTGGCCCAAAAACAAACAAGTGTTTCAGATGACTTTGAAATAACAGGCTACAACTTGTAATACAACAGCTGGTCCCATGTGCTCATCATTTAGAAAATCACAACTATACATTTGCCGCTTCTCAGCAAGAACTATATTTTTATAACAGTGTCTGTAAAAGTGTTCAGCAGCACAACAACGCAAAACATTCAACTACTACAGTCTTTGAGCAGCATTTGTGTATGAGGGCTTTTTTGACCACGGTCACCTCAACAAATGTCTTTTCCTCTCATGTGCCACATTCATGAATCAACAGTCTTTGCAGGTCTAATGCGGCATTTGTTGATCAAAGTTTTTTTTTTCATTTTAGTTTTGTCAACCGGTGTCCGTCCATCCACCCAGTGTGCTACAGTGCATGATGTAAGCTGCAAGAATGAAAGAAAGCACAAATTACAAATCAATTCAACTCCACATACTATAACAGCAAACTGCTAAATGTAAACCAATTACTAAATTAATGTTATTGTTACACATGTTATGTAAACATGTTGATGTACTGAGGATTTCTGACCACATAAATCAGACACATAAAAGAAAATATAAAAATCAAATTTGACACATTTTCCAAGTAACAAATCTGAAGTACCAACAAGTCATTGTTTGTTTTATTTTTATAAAACATGGAGCAATAAAATGAGCATTGTACTTACTTAGAATCCCGCTGACTTTAGCCATGTCCAGGACTGTTTTCCCATCCGGCACCCTTCCATGTCTCCCAAAAGCCACTGCATTTTGGCACTCCTCTGCAGTTAGGAATTCATCGCACAGAAGATGGAACAAGCGAAGGCAGTCCTTCCTTACTCTCCATGAATTGCAGCCAGGTGCAAAAGGTCCTGGGGCCTCATGTACAAAGGTTGCGTACGCACAAAAACGTGGCGTACGTCCTTTTCCACGCTCACGTTCAGATGTATGAAACGTGAAATGACCGTGGAAATGTGCGGTGCCCCACGCCAACTTCATGGCTGGCGTACGCACGTTTCTACAGCTATTGTTCCTTTGGGGGAGATATGCAGTTAAATTTTGGGGAGATGCAGTTAACTTTTTCTGAGTGTTTCTTTCTTTTCTGAGTGTTTCTGACTATTTGAAACTCTGAAACTAGTTTTAGCTCATAATCTCTGATTCCTTTGTGTTTTGCATTTCTGGCTTTAAGTGACAAATATATAACGAATATAACTACTGAAGTACTACACAATATTTACTGGTAACTGGAAACATTTTAATCAATGCTAAATACTGAAAGAAGAACCCCTTGCACAAGGTGAAGTTGATTGAAAAGAAACATGATTTGAAACAATATAATCTTTTGAACGTTGAAGTATAATATAACCACACAAAGTGTTGTATGCTATATAAAATGCACCATGGTTTGACTTAGTATAAGCACAATGTTTAATGAAGTAACGAGCACTTGACCTTTGACATGATTTAGAGTGTGAGCACAATGCTTAATGAAGTAAAGAGCACAAGATTTTAGTATGATTAAGTTTGAAATGTATGTGTGACTTATAACACTGTGAAGTATATTAAACTTTTAAAAAATGTAGTTAGAAAGACCTGTGACATAATGGTGTAAGAAGAAGTAATAAAAGAGGTTTTAAAAAAAGGTATAAAGTACAAAACCAAACATAATGGTGTAATTTGGCGAAGAATAACTTAAAAGAAATATCTGGGCCTTCATAGGCCATGGACAGTAGGTGTAGAGCAAGACACCAGTAGAATGGAAAATCCCTAGAATTCGGGCCTTGGAAAGTACCCAGAAGATCCACCTGTGGGGAAAATTACACCATTATGTCATAGTGAAAGTTGAATGATGATAGGTTGGACGTATGGAAACAGGCAGGGTTTATAAAATTTGCATACAGGTATAAAAGAGAACGCCTGAGTAAGTGAAGTCAGTCTATTCCCGGGAGACTCGGGCTCTTGTTGTCTGTAAAGATAATAAAGGGTTCTTTCTGCTGCCAACCCTGATGAATCCTGTGTGTTATTGTCTACTGATGTAGATGTAACATTTTAGACTTAATTTGGACTTCAAATTAGAAAGTTGCTATCCAGTCAGCCGAGCAAGGACGAAGTTGAAGACTGTGAGACAACACTGGGAAACTGTTAATAATGTGAAAACAAGTAGTCATCAGAGTGATGTGCACATCACAGACACACTTATGAACAATTAACACACCCACGTGTTTGCAATTATATGGGTGGATATAAAAGCATGCTCAATGTGATGAAGAAAATGGTATTAACAATGGCAGCGTTAGCGTTGTTAGAGGACCTTGCAAATGGTGCAATCCAACGTGAGCGAGTATTTAGGGAACGCAAGGATTTACTTGCAAACGATGATAATTGGCTCATAAGCCGATTTTGTTTACCAAGGCCAGTGTTACTGGAGTTGTGCGCAGAGCTGCGGCCGGCCCTAGAGCGCACGGCGAGGAGCCAGGGGTTGTCTGTGTCCACACAGGTGCTGACCACGCTGGGGTTCCTGGCAACAGGGGCATTCCAGCGGGAGCTGGCCGACTGGTCAGGAGTGTGCCAGTCAACCCTGAGCCGAGCCATGCCAGCTGTGTGTCATCCAGGTACATCAAATTCCCATACAATGCTGTTGAACAGGCCAACATTAAAGTGCAATTTGCAGCGAGTGCCGGTTTCCCTAATGTAATCGGAGCTATTGACTGCACACACATTGCTATAAAAGCGCCATCACACGATGAATTTGTTTATGTTAATAGGAAACATTTTCATTCCATCAATGTTCAAATCATATGTGATGCGCAAATGCAGCTAACTAACATCGTGGCAAGGTGGCCTGGTTCAACGCATGACTCATTCATTCTGACTAACAGCATGGTTGGGAACAGGCTGGAGGCTGGCACAGTGCGCGATGGGTGGCTTCTGGGTGAGTAAATAGTTTATTCTTTTAATTGTCCCGTATGTAAACCAGCGCAATGCACATTTGGGCATGTGCGCATTCAAATATCATGTTTTTGGTTTTCTTTATTTTCTGCTGGTGAAATTAGATCTACAGAGCTTTCTAACAAGCCCCTGATTGTCTCCCTGTGTTCAGTATTCATGTCAGTAAAAGCGGGCGTAACGTTGGAAATGTCAGCTGCGGCGCACTTCTGCATTCATTAATTGTTTGGTTCATTTAAGTGGTGTATTGTATTCTGCCTTCATCTGACCCCAGGGGACCGTGGCTACCCCCTAAGAACATGGCTGATGACCCCTCTTACGGCCCCCAACACCGACCAAGAGAGGAGGTATAATGACCTCCATTCCCGCACTCGAGCAGTCGTGGAGAGGGCAATCGGCCTGCTGAAGGGACAGTGGCGCTGCCTGGACAGGTCGGGGGGGGGGTGCTGCTGTACCGACCTGAGAAGGTGTGCCACATTGTGATGGCCTGTGGCGTCGTCCACAACGTGGCACACCGCCATGGCATACCACTGCCAGAGCAGAACATCCCCCCACTGGAGGAACCGGATGCCGGACCGGTCAACTTCAACCCACCCCGGGAAGCCATACGGGCCCGGCAGAATGTGATTTCAAGCATGTAAAGAGGCAAGTACAGAATTTACTTGTAGACAAGTGCATTTATTGATTTGCTCATATCACTGAGTACATTAATTAGTTGATCCAGACGATCATTGATGCCACCGATGGCTTTCACTATTTCCTCCTGCGATTCCAGCACAGCTCGGGTGAGGACACGGCCAGTCGGGCGGACGTCAGCAGCTGGCGTGGAGACGCCGCGGCCAGGGGAGCCGGCAGAGCCGGTGGTGACGCCGGGGCCAGCAGAGCCGGTGGAGACGCCGGGTCCGGTGGAGGAGTCTGTGCCCTCTCCTGGCTTATCGTCTATTGAGAAATAAAAAAAAATAAAATAAGAATTAAACATGAGTCAAAGTGTTTAATATCCTGGCATCTTTACGCACGAGCGATGTGTATTGTGAGCAGCTAATTGTATGACCAGTATAATTACAACATTTGAGTTCAGCATATTTACCTTGGGGATGATCTGTGTCACCTTCATGGGCTCCCACCACTCCGGTGAGAGCTGTATCACCCACTAAAGAGGCCACTCTCTTGTCGAAGGGGGAGAGTTCCTCCACTCCTGTCCCCCCGCCTGTTGCGGTCACGCTTTGACGGTGGGCAGAAACCCTCCGCTTCACCTCCACCTTGAGATCCGACCATTTCTTTTTAACCTCTGTGTGTGTGCGCTGCTCAGATCCCACGGCATTTACAGCCTCACACACACGCTCCCACTTTTTTTCGTCATATTTATCCCTGTTGACAGGGTACCAAACAAAATCTCCCTGCGCGTCTCCACTTCATTCACTAGAATCTCTAGCTCAGACTCTGTGAAATTCCTTTTCTTTCCTTTGTTCATTGCGTTATCTGATCGGACAAAGAGATGAATCTCAGGTCCAGGGCCTATTTAAATTGATTTGCATATTTAAATGGGGGCGTGGACAGGGAGGAGTTTGGGACCTCTGCATGTGTGCTCAATTCCACGTTGATTTGGGATGTACAAAAGAAACGTGCTTGGATCAATGCGTACGCACACTTTGATACATCTGAATTTATTTGTGCGTACAACAGTTTCTGGGTTTTGGCGTACGCCAAGTTTCAGTAGGAAATCCATGCAAGTCTTTGTACATGAGGCCCTTGGTCCTGCCAGGACAGGAAATGCAGGGGATACATTTCAAAATAAAATTGCGAATGTACTTCCAGTTGAATCGTTTTCCTCACAAATGCATTAATTAGTAAACAATATGACATAAAATCTATCAATTCCTTGTCTATAATATACTGTATATTGTTTTTATGTATATAGTAAACTTTTGTTTTGTTTGTCGTTTTTTGTTCTGTATTCCTTTTATGTTGCGCATGAGCCCCAACGTGGGCATTTTGATTTATTCTGTTTAAATCTAGGACAAAAAGCCATCCATAACCTGTATTAATTCAAAGAAAAAAATAAAGCTTTTGATTTGGACAACTGAAGCATTAGCCTGTCTTTTTCAAAACACACTCATTAATGATGGCCATATATGTAGACTAATATACACTGCACTGCGTAATTTTACAACTCAGTCATTACAAAAAACAAACGCTGGGTGATATGACTCGGGGCTCAATTGTCTATTTGTAGCCTACTATAAAGCTGAGGATCTTGAAGAGGTCAAATAGTTGATCAATGAAAACAGTGGAGGGCAGGAATAACATTGGTCAGTGCACACATTTTCTCTTAAGCTATTACTCATATTCATAAGCCAACATCTCATAAGATGTCATAGGCCTATACATTTTATTGTGTACCATACAGAGTACTTCGCTGCCTTTTCATTATCATTTAATTTTGACTTTATTGCACTGCTCTTTTTCTATAGATTTTTTCCAATTAGTTTTTCTGTTGTATTATTCTGTATTCTTAACCACCATAAATTTCATGTTTGGTTCTATGTCTATGCTAATTATGTTCTCGTGCTGCTGGAACACCTAAGTACCAGCCTAACTCTTGATATCTACAGTATAATCCAAGTCAAATTATTAAGTGATCAATGAGAAAACATAAAAAACACACCAAGTCACAACATGATCAAATGTTCTGTAGCCCTTTATTCTCGAACACAATAAATTCACTCATCTGTGCGACATTCACAATAGGCCAAATCATTTCTTTGGTCCATTATTTCTTCGCAGAATTTCCACGTCCTGAGGGTTGTAAAATGTGAACTTGAAGGGCTCCAGGATTGCTTCCTTTTCATGCTCATCCACTTCTTATTTCCACAACCTCCCATATTGCAGAGCAGCCTCTGCCTGTTCCTTCTCCCCCATTGTTACGACCAGCTCAAGGGGTAGAAGGAAGTAACATAAAATCAGGTGTTAAGGTTAATAAACAAAGGTATTTATTCATTGAAAATTCAAATTGTTTTTAACAAAAGGAGGTGAGGAGCTAAAGGAACAAAGGGCGAGCAGATGCTGTTTAAAAGAACAAATAAATATAACAAAAAGAGAACTCTAAACAGAGCCTGTGCTATCTAAGTTGAAACAAAACGAGAAAGATAAACCTCACTATTTAATTTACTTATCAAAAACGAAAAACACATCAAAAACAGCACCCCTAAGCTAATGAATATAACAGAAATCGTCCAAGTGTATAATCAGCCAATCTACAAAACGAACTAAACCCTGCCCCAGTCCCAGAAACAAACGAAACGAACCTCCACAGGTAACAAGCGAGTTAACCACAGTTAACATTTACGATTTGGCAACAACGAGGCGAGCTCACACACAAAACAATAAGCCGCCCGGATGCTTCGCCGCTCCAAGTTTAAATGCCCGTGCTGGGACAATTGGGCCCCGCGGATTCGCCGGTCCCCAGAGGTTGCCGCGCCAGTCCCCGTCCTGTACCTCCTCGAGGACGCTGCCACGCATGACCCCGCCTCTGGCAGCTGGGGCCAACCAAGAATCAGCACCCGCACACCTGTATTTACCTGGAGACAACACCACACACACATATACGGGGGCGAGACGGCAGCGGCTGTAACACCCATGCACAGAACATCAGGCAGGTCCACTTAGGTAGAGAACTCTCGTTTGTTGGCCTCAACCCACTGCTGCACGTCTGCAATCGTGAAGAATGCGATGTTCAACCTATGAAAGTCCTATGAAAAAGACAGAAAGAAAGATGTCTGTACCAGATCCAGATCTTCTTATCTAAGAGGAACTCAAGAAAATGTTTATATTAGACAATGACAAACAAGTCACATGAACACACAAATCTGTGTGTGTGTGCACGTTAGGGCTGAACGATATATCGTTATCGTATCTATATCTAGATATGAACATTCAAGATATTAATATCGAAAAAGCAACGATATAAACAATATAGATTTCCCCCCACGCTCGCACTGCATGTACAGCTCTGGCAGTCACAATAAACATAATTTTTACGATTGCTCTTGAATGCACCACTACAGCCAGCCAACCACAAACCTTATTTCATGCTTGCTGTGGATCGACAGCTGAAGCCAACCAATGACAAACATAGGAGGGCGGGAGTGAGGGAGACGGAGACTGAGACGCACACACGGACGACATACACAGCGGGGAAATCAAAAAGAAAGAAAGAAAAGTGACATGAGTGTGGAAGATAATACGGCCGGTGGCAGTGCAGAATCTGATTTTGTGCCAAAACATAAATCATCCTCCATTATTTGGAGGTATTTTGGATTTAAAAAGGATGATGTCAACCAGAGCGAGGTGTTGTGCAGGTCGTGCTTGGCGAAAACTGCGACGAAGCAAGGTAGCACAACAAAAATGTTTCACCACCTGAAACAACACCATCGCGTGCTGCACGAAGAGTGTATTACAATGAGAGAAACACCGGGGACTTCTCAGTCATCCCAAAAGAAGCCCAAGCAAAGTGTGATTGCTGATGCGTTCAGTAGCGTTACACCGTATGAGTTGACGTCCACCAGACATAAAGACATTATAGACGCTATAACATACCACATTGCAAAAGACATGGTACCCGTGTACACAGTCTCAAAAGAGGGCTTTAAAAAAATGGTTCCAACGCTGGACAAGCGTTATAAAATACCATCCCGAACACATTTTAATCAAGTGGCCATTCCAAAACTCTATAACGAGTGTAAAATGAATGTTGAATCCGAGCTCTGTGAAATCGATCATTTCGCCACAACCATGGACCTGGTTATCATCAATAAAACTGCACTTTCCACATTCTTTTGTATTATGATGTTTTTATTTTTCTGAAAAATGCTTGGTTTTCACAGAACCCATAGTTATATCGTATCGTATCGATATCGAGATATCTGGCATGAATATCGAGATGTGAAATTTTGTCCATATTGTTCAGCCCTAGTGCACATGTGTATCTTTAATCTAAAATGCAATGGCATTACCTTCAAATGCAATGGCATTTTTCATGTGGACCTCCAAATGCCGCTGAAGTCTGGCTGGTTGGCTCGGTTTAAACATGTCTTTGGGACAAAGGGGGCAGTGGAACTGACTGCAGCATGTTGTGCAGCGTTCCATTGCAGGTATTCCACCCGATGGAATAACTGAATGATGCATCATGTGTTTGAATTATGAACTTCAATTCAAATTAATGTATACAGCCTGCAAACTTCGATTGTGTTTGCTTACAGGTAAAATGGCCACTTGCACCAGGTAGTGTAAATGAGGCCTTACTTATGTAGAAGAGGTAATAATGACTACGAAAGTACTTACTTAAGTGAAAGTGGATAAAACAAGACACTTAAGTAATTAAGTACATTATGTTAGAAGCAAAATATACTCAAGTATCAAAAATAAAAGTACTGATGGTGCAGAAGCATTTCAGTTACTATCCGTTTAGTTTATATACTGTAGTATACAAAAAATAAAAAAGTAAAAATGTGCCATGTAGTTCTGCCACATTTTGATTTCACTTGTGCACTTTAACAGGTGATACCACTAATTAGCTAGTCGACCTCTGGCAAAACATCATGGTGTGCTGCATCGTGTTGGTAGCCTGGCTGTCTCACATATCATGTTCGTGAGATCAGAAAGACGTTTTCAACTTTGTGACTATGCCCACCTAATGCAAGGAGAGTTTACAAAAATGTTTTATAACGTTACATACGAACAAATGCAAACAGTTACTTTACGTTATGCACTAAAAAGTTAAGAATCCTTAGGTGTTGATGCTAACCGCCATTGGTGAAAGTTAACTTTGAAGTCATCTAACTTAGCTTCAAGACGACAACCCAAACCGACATGTAACATTCGGTAACTTGCATCATTAATGACTTCTATAACGCTGCTATTTTACGGCACCTATATTGACGAAGAACACAAGAAACCATGCATTTACTTTCTGCGGATAATAAAAATCAGAAACTCACTGCTACTCGGGGCACATGCTCACTCGCTGGTCTCTCTTGAATTAAAAGGCCGCCTGTAACACAGAAGATGAATGATTGTTTTACAGGGATAGAGGCATTTCAGAAGAAATGCATTTAAAAATAATTTCATGGGCATCAGCAGTCTTACTAAATATCTTTTTTAGTTTATGGCTTTTAAATTTTAGATAAAGTACCTAATCATTTCCAAATGTCTAGAATTCATTTATGTAGAAAAACTTACAAATATTGATACAGCTTGCGTTTATTAATATGACAGCAGAGTTTTCACTGTAGCTTTAAAACTGAGCCCGCTGAATGACAGTATGTAGGCGGAGTTAGCTGAGGCTAATTTATAGCTACGTTAGCTAACTTTACTATAAGCAGCCCAGATTCTTCCGAGTGTATCAGACCTAACATAAGCACGAGCCATATAAACGTTATAAAAATTCACTCAAAGTAGAATTATTACAAGAGTACAACGATGTAGCTCACCTTCTTTTTCGAGGTGCACCGGTGTTTGTTTTCCTCCGGTAGCCTTTGTGCTCCGAGTCCGCGCTGCAGACTGAGTCTTACGATTCAACCAATCACGGTGCAGGGTTGTGATGGACAACGCTGTTATCCAATGAGATTTTGTACCGCTGATGCGTGGGTCATAGGTCACGTCTTCTGGCGCCTACGCTGTGCAGCTTCTGTGTTTATTAATTATTTAATATGACTTTTACCGAAGATTAAATTATTAACTTTGTCATAGCAGCCACGCATATTTATATTCATTTTGACTGTATTCAGAAGTAGGCAAAAGTAGTATCTGAACTCTGAATCATGTTCAACCAGATAATAAGGGATTACTATTATAAATAGACATTTAGTATTTCAGCATATTCTTGTGTCATCTACCATTTTATTAACATGTTCATCAAATGATGACCACCTCCATTATCAAAAGTTGTAGTCAGACACTAGCAATTTCAAAATGCCATTTATTAATAATCTTTATTACCCTCCAGCTACCAATAAATAATGTTTGTTTTCATTTGACAATGTAAAATTAGTAGATGTAAGAAATGACAGAGTTTTATATGTTTTGTTTTATTAAGTGGTCTATGAAACAAAGTCAAGTTTTTCACATTAAATATAATAACAGTATGGACGACTGTAATGACTATTTATTTTCATTCAGTTCAATCAGCCTGCAATGATACAATATTAATTATTAAATCATTGTGTAGGTACTGGTCTGCAGTGAAAAAATTGATGTGATTTGGTCAGATGAGTCATGTTTTTTTCGAACATTACTTTAAGTCTGGATGAGAAATCAGTGAGCACTTGCAGAGAGCTCTTTCTTTGCTCTGACTGAGATCAACCTGAGATTCATGAATTGAGGAGGCTGGATGAGAGTAGATAGTTCACAGAGAGACCTCTCTTACTTCTCTGCCTGAGATCAAAAAGAGACAGAAATGTTGAGAAAAATCTGAGAATTCATTTAGAGCTTGATGAGATCTCTTTTTAAACTTGGGAGGAATCTAAGTTGAGATGTTGTGCATCTTATTGCTCCTGAGAAGAAACTGAGAGCTATGTGAAACCAAAATGAGACTATGGCTTATTTCTCCTCTGTCTCATAGTTGTCTCTGAGAAATAAATGAAACACTATTGAGATCTCTTCTCTGATTTTCTTTTCCTCTGGGTAATGCTGTCACAGTCTGGATGGTGTCACATGCACATGAAGTCTGTTTCGCCTCAAGTGAAGTACAACAAGCAGAATCTAATTTGTGAATGTGTAAAAGCAGATAGTAGTTGAAGAGTTGCTGTTTGTGTTTGTAATGCGTCTCTTCAGAACATGGTAGTTTATGTTGATAATTGTCCATTCTGTGCCAGTTTATTATTAATGGTTATGACCATTAACCAGCTGTACAATGAATTGCACCACCTTTATGAATGTGTGTCACTTTGTGAAATCCTCGATAGTCACTTTGAAGTTGTGTGTATTTTTGGGTTCTGAAATTCAGATTTATTATTCACCACCCAAACATGAATGTGAATTCCCTGTCGGGATTCCAGAATCCTGAAAATAAACTTTTTTGGAAATTCACAAGTTGACTGTTGAGAATTTCACTATGTGAATATTCAGACAGATGATTTTCCAAGTCAAACACGCAGTGAAATAAATGATGTCCATTTAAATTTCAACATGAAGTATTCAGTAGTGACTGAACGTTAAAATTTGGTCTTCAGTTGCTGATATATTTCTAATTGATTCTCCGTGGTAGGGCATCACACAGGGTATTTTGTTTTTCTTTTACAGTACTGACTAAACAGTGCTATTTGGATTTATAAATATTTACATTTTTAAATGACTTTGAGAATATGGATAACTAAAAAAATGAATAATCTTTTTTTTTACAGAATCACCTGGGAGGTCATGGTCGTAAAGTGTTTGGTAACAAAATTTTTATTTATTCAAAAAAATACTTCACAGGTCTGTTGTAAAGAGAGGTGCAGGGCCACAAAAGCATCACGCTGGCAGAAGAAACAGGTTGAATTGTATTCAGTCATCAAACAAAGATTGTCATTTATCAAAAAGATAGGCTGCTGCTCTTCCCATAACATACAAACTGAAAAACCAACAACAATTCTCAACATATATGTAGTCTGATAGGCCTTCTCTCCAGTTCAAACCAGTGGCACTTCAGTTAACATGGTGGCCGTCTACACTGACCTCAGTTCCTTAGTGTTTCTGAACAGAAGGCAGAACTCCAACCTGAGACTGATGAGGTGGGCCATCACGGAGCAAGTTTTTTCATAGAAAGGAACACTGACCATAATAGTGACCCAGAATCTGCTCTGATCCAATTAACCTGAATATTATTATCCATGCAACTATTAAAAAATCAAATACGGCTATATCTGCTATTACACCAACTGTTACTAATAGACCAATGGAGGGAACCCCAATTCACTGGGTAGCAGAGTCTGCGATCTGGTGGCATGCTGGAATTGAACCTGGGTACATGAAGCAGAGTTGATTAACCACGGTTACACTCACAAACCTGACTCCACTCCTGCAATCAAGTCCACACACCTGAGAAAACAGAGCAAGAAGCTACAAGCTGTAACAGGAGGCATGACATCCACTATCATTCACTGGATTGTTCTCGAGTTTTGTAGGTTTTTACAACTGTGAAGTCACATTTCTCAATATTGAGTTCACTTTTTCAAAACTCTTCATGCAGCACAACAAAGTGTTACTGTTTAGAGACAAACGTTTTCAGTGTTGATTCTGAGTAGGGATGTCACGATTACCCGTTTTCACGATTAATTGCGGTATTAAACTTTACGATTATTTAATCGTGACGTTTCCTAAATACCGTCAGTTTCCATTAGAGATTATGCTGGAACCATATTGGTACATCAGCGCAACTCGCGAAACGAAAACAAAGTTACACAACAACCGCGTGTCACCACTTGTGTTGCTTTGTTTTCGGCCCGTGCAGTTGCAGACAGAGGCGTCCCAGTCTCACAGGAGGTAAAGCATGGAAGAGGAAGAGCTATTCCCTCCGAAAAATCGCTTAAAGTCAGCCCTGTGGGATTTTTTTGGCATGAAATCAGGCAATACGTCAAATATGTTTCACCATCTGTGGGATAACCACCCGGCGCTGTATGCCAAAGTAAAGGTAAATAGTAACTGGGTTAAGTTATGTCAATGTTTACCTAACATAACAATGAACTGGTAGAAAATACTTACCGTGTCATTTGCCATTAATTGTGTGCGACACCGATTCGGCATACAGTGCAACGGGACAAGTTAAGCCACATTCACGTAACGTTACGTAAAGCCCAACATGTCTCATAGTAGTAAGTCGTCAAACAGTTTCAGTGGCCTGTATAAGAAAAAGTAATGTAATCTTCTAAAGGTCCTCAGTCAGTGAACATTTATCATTACCTCCTTTTGCTTTCTGTATTGAGCTAAAAGCACTATGGGATGTCCCTTTCATTTATTGCTAATTTATTTGTGGCAATGTAATTTAAAAATAAAATTAAAGGACCAAAATAATAGATACATATTTTTATCTGGCGACATAAGATTAGACAAACAAATTATTAAAATGATTTTAATAGCTTAAACATTTAGTATATATGACATTCCCCCTGAGGATTAATATTTGGTCCTATAAAGTCACAGTATTACTTTTATGTTAAAGGGGCAGCTAAGCTGCTAATAGGCAGCTGTAGGCCAAAAGCTAGCTAGATGTCTTTTCGTGTTTTCGCTTCACAGGTTCAAAAGAAATGTTCAAAAATATTTTTTGTAGTGTAGTTTACAGAAAGAACCCTCCTGAGTCCAGGTAAAAGGTCCTGTAGTTTTCTCTGAGAGAAGTACATAGTTAATATGTATCATTTATTGATTGTTTACAGAGCAGATGTGATTTTTGTTTAATTCCAAATGGGATTATTATCATTTTTGTTGTACTTTTTGGTTACTTTACATTGTTGCTATATTATTTTGTTATGAGAGCATCCAAAGAGGAAAATAAATTAAAATAAGACCCATAAGGAGTGTTCATGTGATTTTACTTTCATTCATGGTAGTGTGAAATTAATTAATGCAAAAATAATCGTGATAATCGTAATATCGTGATTATTTCTCTGACAATAATCGCACCAAGAAAATCTGTAATCGGGACATCCCTAATTCTGAGATGTGTATCAAGTTTTGGTTGCATTGGTGGATGTTGTACAGACTGGGGTGCTGAGCTGCATGTTGGTACTGTGTGTGTTTTCAAAGAGTGAACTCGGTATAAAGAAATGGGAGCTAGCAGTAAAATCTGTAATGTCTGTTAGCGTTGCTACTTATATCACGGCTCCTTTTTTGATTCTAAATTTATGTTCTGCAATCATCTTGGCATTTAGATAGAAACCAGTCAGATTTATAAAGCTGCGTGTGTGTGTGTGTGTGTGTATGCTCCTGTAAGAAACTCATTCTCAGTCATGCCAGCATGCACACTGCCTGATCTGTAGCAACTGTAGGCCACACATCCACTCTGTCTTTATTACTTTCTTCTCTTTCATTTACAAATGAACACAAACAAAAAGATGCACCATCAGAAGAAGAATACACGAGGCGTATGAAAAGCAGAGGACAACAAAAACAACGACAATGTGCACCAACTTTTGCTCTCATTGGAGACTACTGGACATCCTCAGAGTTACAGTGCATTATATTGATGAACAGTGGGAGCTGCATTCACATGCTCTGACTGTAATGAAAACAGCAGAGAGGCATTTAGCATTTTCCAGTACGTGACACAAACATCACTTCACAGACTAAAAAGTCCCCTGCACAGTAAATCTCAGCTGTGTACTTTTTTTTTTCTTTTAGAGAGATCCGAGTTCATTTAATCAGATACAGGGTTAACAGAGTTAAAACGAGACCTGTCAGTCATCTTTTGCTCATCCTAACTGAAATGATGTCAGTCTTGTTGTGGATTCTGACTTCTTTTATTCTGTCCAGATTTTCAATTAAGCAGGAAACCTCAAACCAAACAGTGTAATTCAGAGTCAACTTTAAGCAGTAATTCATTCCGTAGCATTAAGCTTACAAAGCGCGGTGAGGAGAAGTTTCAGAATATACACTGTTGACATTTGTGTAATAGAAAACGGCTCGACAGATTCCTAATTGAAGTTCCAATTTTAAACCACAACTCTGACACCAGCGGAGTTAAGATTAAATTTGGAGAGACCTCACATGAACCCTGTCTCCTATAAAAACTTAATATAGACTTTATTTTGGCTAATTATGTTTTGTGGAAACATAATGGCACCATAATTTGTTTTTTTGTTTTTAACATGAGGAGAAATCATATTGAAAGTACTGTATCAGCAAATTCAAACAACAAATGTTCATATTCAACATATATTTTTATTTTATATAACATTAATCAAATCATTCAGGCCCTGTATTAAAACATCTGCATTCAGTATGATTCTCCAACATGTTATGATGTTGTCCTATTTCTGTATGTAAATGAAGGTAAGTGAGACTCCTGAAGATATAGTTGTTTTCTTTTACTTTCATTAATTTCAATTTAAAGTTTAATAAGCAGTTTTTTTATTATTATTATTATTATTCTGTAGCCCTTTTACAGAAACTTTGGAAATAGAATATTAATGGAAACAAATATTAATTCAGTTCAAGTCAAGTGAGTGTACAAACAAGAGCACATAGACAATTCATTTACAAGTCTAAAAAGGCAATTATATCAAATATAAACAGACAGATATGCACAAATATTAATATCAGTGGCCAATCCATAGCTGGACAACAACATCAACAAAGGCATATGTATCCATTAATCAGTCATTTATCAGTCTATATCCAGGGCTGTTTTGTATTCTGCAGTGAAAGGGTGTTTAATATATCATGATTAACATTAATGAAGCTTGATTTAGTGTCATTAGATGGTTCATATAACCTCTGAATCAACAAAGCATTCGAAACAAGTCTATATTTTAGGGAGCTTCACCTTCAGGAAGTGCAATGCATCCTGTAGTGTGTACGGAGGGCCATGTGTGACAGAGATACAGACCTTTTGAAAATAAGAGATGAATACAAACATTCAAATTCAGTTATTTAATAAATACATTAAACATGTCAAGCTGCAGTTGGTGTATATACCACTGACAGTATATTCAGTGGACAGAGTTTCTGGGTCTGGTAAAGTGAAGCCAGTGCGTTGTGTCTTAAACCTGCATTCTCTCTAATGGTCAGCAGGGGGCAGGTGTAGCGTGTCTGCTCCGACACTTCTTTGTGAACTGCGTTGTGACTGTGCAAAGAAATAACACGAAGACGGGGGGGGGGGGGGTTATTCTGTGTGTAACACAATAATCTCAGTACAGCAACTTCACATGACCCATTTTTTTACCTTAACACCTCTCCTCAGCGAAGCCTACAGCCGACTGACAGTATGACTCGTGTGCCACAAATTTTTACTATAAACTACTGTACTATACTATACTATACTATACAATATTTAAAAGCTATTACAGCAGCAATTTTTAGATTTCATGTGGAATTTTTTAGATTTCATGTGGAATTTAACAAAGCATAGGGCTAGCATTAACACCAACTAGCTTCATGCTAACTGTAGTGTTCCTGAATGTCAGAGTCCTTATAGTATCCAGCTGAAGGTTTGGTCTTTAATGGTCAAAATGTGTTTACCAGAATGTCGACTATAATTCGACAGTGGCTGCAGCTGTACAGAGCCTTATGAACGTGCTCACACAGAACGTCTCTCAAGAACAGCAAGAAAAGGGATCGACTTCTATAGAACAGGAGATGGCTAGGACACAGATTTTATGCAATTTTATTTTTCATGCTCATTAAAAGATAATTTGACTAGTTAATGTTGTACATGTACAATAATGTTTGAAACAAATATACTTTTATGTTTTTTAAATCATGCAGATTCTTTCCTGGTTTTAAGTTACCTTGGAACGCGGTAGTGATGAAGAGAAAGTGATAGGTAGGTAAAACAGATCCTTAACTGTGTGCTTTGGTTGTTCAGTAATCTGCTAGCAATGCCTTGGGGCTCCAGCAGGGGATTGCAAACCTCTTCCTCACTTGCATTGTTTTAAATTCACTAAATACAGACGAGTGAAGGCATGAGCGGTGTGTTTCATTCCTCTCCCACTATTCCCCTTGTTTAAGGCCACAACACAAAGACCTATGGCACAATATGTACAAAAACCTGGAAGCAAACAAACAAAAAAAAACCCATCTCACCATGATATGAGCCATGAAAAGGCATATGCATAAAGAAAACATACTTAGTTACAAATTGCACTTAATTGTTTATATTCAAACATGCCTTTCATCACCTAGCCCGAGGATTTTGTTTGTTGGATTTCCGTTTTTTGCCTACCAGCTGCTTCTAGTTTGTTTTGTGTTTCATTCTTTGTGTTCAACATTACCTGGTAACATATTGTTAAGTTTCTTTCTGTGCACATACCTGGTTCGCTGCTTGTCTGAATTTTTGGCTCCACTCTTTGACTCTCTGACAGTCATACTCCATGCGGTGCTGAGTTTGCAGCCAATGTTGGAATATTTTAGCGGAAGGTCTGTGGCTGTATGACCTTATTTCACTAATCACAATTTGTTCCTGGGGAAGATGTAAAAGTGAGCACAAAAAGGGTGGCCACTGATTATTATGAACAGGAAACACCTTTTCACAAATTTCAAACTCAAAGGGCGATATAGTTTACATCTTGATTTTATCTCAGCATGAGTCAATGGATCAGTATTCTTATGTGTTGTGCTGTTAATGCTGAGCTGACTGGTCTCTCTTGTGAAACACACGTCATTGTATTGTTGACCCTTTGTTAACTTATGAATGATAAACAAACCCAAAGCTTGAAACTCGATGCAGAGTTTGTCATGTTGGATCAGCTCGAGCTGGAGATGATAAACTTCATTCAGGACTTCCTTTATGAAACTGAAGGTATAAAGTTTTTCAATTCCTGCAAATCAAAAATTCAAAAGCTGTCAAATAGTAATATTAATAATATAATAAGACTGCCTGTAGTCCTGTCATACTGGTATTGATAGCTTTGTGCCTGAAAAATTTTGATCATGGAAATGGATGTTATGTACCATGTTGCTTTGTCATAAAACAGATTTTTTTTTTTTTTTGCCTAAGTGGGCGTTCAGACAGGGACAGGCAAACCGGACGCCGGCTGCGTTTTTCAATTCATTTCAGTGGGGGTTGTGCGTTTCCGCGCCGGCAGCCCGCAACGCAGGTGTTGCAGAGACTATCCAGGTGGATTCACAGACTAAACTCTGATAATCTACCTGTGTGTGTGTTCTCACTTTGTTTATTTCATGTACCAGCTTCTAAATCTGAGTCTGACTCGCAATTTACGCCGCAAAATATAATGACACGAAGAAGTTTAATTTGATTTGTGTCCGATGATTAGAGAGAGAGAGAGAGAGAGAGACAGAGAGAGCGCTTTGGTAGAGAGACATAGAGTAACAACACAGAGAGCGAGCGCCGGCCTCGATAAAGCTGTCATTAATCAGAGAAATAAAAAGTTATTTCCTGATTGTTTCACAGCGGTTACATTCAGCAGGTATAGACACGCCCACAGCAACCCACCTCTTTTCAAAAAACCCTTAACAACATCCAGCCAAGTGCAGAACTCTCTCCAGGAGGTAGACATATCATTCTCCAAGTGAACCATAAAGAGAAGACTTTACCAGAGCGAATACAGAGTACAGTACAATACAGAGTGTTCACCACAAGGTGCAAACCATTCCTAAAATCCAGGAATGGAAAGGCCAGATTATTGTGACAGGGTCGATTTTTGTGAGACTATTCATGCTTGCTGTGTTTTTTGCATGCTGTAGTGTGTTTTCCCATTGACTGTGAACATACTCACGGACTGACTGAGAGAATCCCAGAATGAGAGTCAAGTGTGAAGGAGCACTACCGGGATTTAAAAAGCAGAGAGCAGAAGCAGGCAAAGCATGGAGAGTGGAGCACGGCAGCAGAACACAGCGAGCAGCACGGAGCCCTGGAACAACCGGTTTGGGAGTACCCTCAGGAGCCAGCCACTGCTGGGATAGGAGCTTATGGAAGCACAGCTGATGCCTGTTTGGCAGTGGTGTTTCGCCACAGGCCGGAGTTGAGGGGAGGCAATGCAGAGACGCAGCCTTAAGTACCCTCTTTCATCATTCTAATCAATCTTTTTAGCCAAAGGGATGTTTCTTTTTTTACTCGAGTAGTTTTATCCTGACTTTATAGTCACACATTTTTTATTTTTCTGGATAAACAGGGTGACCCTCACCTGGTGCCAAGCCCCAGAGGATCCCAGTCCGCAAGAGGAGGTGGACAAGACGAGCTGCTGGATTGACAAATAAGACTTTGGGTGGGGTGGGATTTTTGTTTAAATTATCAGTTTTTCATGAACTCAGAATTGTTAAATTTAGACAGAATGTAGTTAAAGTATGTCGCAAAATTGCCCACAACTCTCTTACCGACTTATAGTTTGTATGATACTAGGACCCTGAAGAAGGCACAGTCAGTCCTGGTTGACCCAGATCACCCCCTGGACTGCTGTTTTGTTATTACCGTCAGGCCGCAGATTTGTCCTACCAAAATGCAGAACAAATGCATATAAAAACAACTTTGTTCCTGCTGCTATAGGCCTTTTTAACAGCAAAATGTGAAACTGTTTTGTAGCTATTTGGATGACGTGGTGGGATGACGTGGACTCTTGGTCTCAGCATGTCGAGCGCATCAGGGCACTGTTCAGCCGCTTGGCTGAGGCATGTCTCACAGTGAATCTGTCAAAATGTGAGTTTGCCAGGGCGACGGTGACATATCTCGGTCGAGTTGTTGGTCAAGGATGTGTCCGCCCAGTTGCTGCCAAAGTGAGCGCGGTTGAGAATTACCCTGTGCCGACCACTAAGAAGGAACTGTTGCGGGTTCTTGGTTTAGTTAGTACTAACACTACAGGTGTTTTTGTCGTAACTTTTCCACTGTTGCATCGCCACTCACTAACCTTCTGAAGGCAAATACGGTGTACGTCTGGACCCTTGAATGTCAAAAGGCTTTCGGGACCATCAAAGCCTTGTTATGTACTGCTCCTGTTCTTGAAGCACCATGGTTTGGCCGTCCATTTTCACTGCAGATAGACGTGAGTCACGTGGGTGCAGGTGCTGTTCTACTGCAAGCTGATGATCTGGGTGTTGATAAGCCAGTGAGTTTTTTCTCTAAAAAGTTTAACTCCTACCAACTAAATTATTCAACTATCGAAAAGGAGGCACTGGCTTTGATATGGGCTTTGAAACACTTTGACGTTTAGGTAGTTTCAGGTGCTGCACCTGTGGTGGTCTACACGGACCACAATCCATTAACCTTTCTGAATTCCTTGCAGTGTCCGAACCAGAGACTTATAAGATGGTCTCTGATGTTGCAGTCCTACTGGTTAGACATCATTAAGTATCTTTTAAAACCGTGTGCTTCCTCTTTTTTGATGCAGACTTTGAGCCAGGTCGTGTCAAATTGATGTGATCATGATTGAAATGCCTTTCTGTACCTCCAGAAGAACATCATATTGTTTAATTATGGTTCCATCCAAGGGAACATCTCAGCTGAAAGTCCCGCACAAATGAGGATTCAATATGTGGGGGTATGCAGGACAAAGTGGTTTCCTGTATGACTTTGATGTTTATCGAGGGCCAGGAGATCCAGAAAAAGAGAGGCCTGATGTTGGTGTTAGTGGAAATGTTCTCAAATTGACATCAACCCTTCCTGCAGGGAAGAACCATAAGGTGTTTGTGGACAACTACTTCACATCAATGCCACTGTCGGATCACCTACAGGAGAGAAGGAGATACTACCTTGGCACCATCAGGATGAACAGGGTACACAACTGCACGATGATGGAAGTCTAAAGAAAAAGGGAAGAGGGTCCATGGATTACAGAGTCAACCAAAACAATATGATAATTGTAAGGTGGTGTGACAACAAAGCCGTCAAACTGGTGTCCTCTTTCATTGGCATCACACCCCCCAGAGCCAGGCGAAGCGCTGGGACCGGAAGACCAAGACATACATCATGCTTCCCAGACCAGCCATTGTGGATACAACAGATTCATGGGAGGTGTCGATCTTCTGGATATGCTCTCTGCCCTGTAGTACAGCTTCAAAACAGTAAAGTAATTATTATTAATATAAAGTAATTATTGTAGGTGACTTTAATATTCACATGGACAATCACAATGATAGTCTTAGCAATGCGTTTATCTCTCTATTAGACTCAATCGACTTCTGTCAGAGTGTAAATACACTGACTCATTGTCTAAACCACACTCTTGATCTTGTTCTTTCATACGGCATTGAAATCGATCATCTAATAGTCTTTCCACAGAATCCTCTTCTGTCTGACCATTTTTTAATAACCTTTGAGTTCATATTACTGGACTATAAGCCTTTTGGCAGAAACTCCTACAGCAGATGTTTATCTGATAGTGCTGTAACCAAATTTAAGGAAGTGATTCCTTCAGTATTGAATTCAATGCCATGTCTCAATGTAGCAGAGGAGGTTAGCACCATGGTATAGCCAGCAGACTCGTAACTTAAAGCAAGAGGCACGTAAATCTGAACGCAAATGGCGTGCCACTAAACTGGAAGAATCTCGTTTAGTCTGGCAAGATAATCTTAAAACATACAGGAAGGCTCTCCGTAATGCCAGAAGAGCCTATTACTCTTCATTAATAGAGGAAAATAAGAACAACCCCAGGTTTCTCTTCAGCACTGTAGCCAGGCTAACAGAGAGCCACAGCTCTATTGAGCCATCTATTCCTTTAGGTCTAAGTAGTAATGACTTCATGAGCTTCTTTAATGATAAAATTATAACTATTAGAGACTAAATTCATCACCTCTTGCCCTCAACAGGCACTGATCTGAATTCTGATACAGCAAGTTTGGAAACAGCTGTAAAACCTGATATATATTTAGACTGTTTTCATCATCATCAAATTGGCATCAAAGGGACCGCCCTAAGCTGGTTTAAGTCGTATTTCTTAGATCGATCTCAGTTTGTTCACGTCAATGATGAATCCTCCATGCATACCAAAGTTTGTCACAAAGTTCCACAAGGTTCTGTACTAGGACGACTTCTTCAGTTTATATATGCTTCCTCTAGGGAACATTATTAGGAATCACTCTATTAATTTTCATTGTTATGCTGACGACACTCAGTTATATTTATCGATCAAGGCTACCTGTTAAATCTAGAATAGAATTTAAAATTCTTCTCCTTACATACAAAGCTCTTCATGGTCAGGCACCATCATATCTAAAAGAGCTCATAGTACCTTACTACCCCTCTAGAACACTGCGCTCTCAGAATGCTGGGTTCCTTGTGGTTCCTATAGTTTCCAAAAGTAGATTGGGAGCCAGAGCTTTCAGCTATCAAGCTCCTCTTCTGTGGAACAAACTACCATTCTGGGTTCGGGAGGCAGACATGGTCAACACTTTTAAGAGTAGACTTAAGACTTTCCTTTTTGATAGAGCTTATAGTTAGGGCTGGCTCAGGTCATGCCTTAGTTATGCTGCTATATAGACTGCCAGGGACCCCCTCTCTCCCCTCTCTCTCTCTCTCTCTCTCTCTGTCTCTGTCTGTCTCTTTCAGGGTTATGCCTAGTCAGGCACGGTATTGGTAGAAGATGCAGTCACATCTCCCTTTACTGAAAACTCACTCTCTCTCTCTCTCTCTCTCTCTTCCATCTGTATCTCTCTATCTCTATCACAGGTCCCACTGCTACTGTAATCATTTTATCATTCATTGTAATTCATTGTCATTTTATCATTCATTGTAATTGTACAATATGTTTGTGTTGATTTGTTCTGTACACGTGACATCTATTGCACGTCTGTCCGGCCTGGGAGAGGGATCCCTCCTCTGTGGCTCTTCCTGAGGTTTCTTCCACCTTTTTTCCCTGTTAAAAGGGTTTTTTGTGGGCAAATTTTTCCTCACTCGAACTGAGGGTCTAAGGACAGAGGGTGTCACTCCCTGTACAGATTGTAAAGCCCTCAGAGGCAAAATGCATTTTGTGACTTTGGGCTATACAAATAAAATTTGATTTGATTTGATTTGAAAACCAGAAGATGGTACAGGTACAGGAAATCCTTCCTGCCACATGCCATTACAATATACAATAAAAGCTAAATATCTCTGGTTATTATCATTTTTACAGTCTCAACCTGCACTTTACTCACTTTGTACAATACACACCATTACCCACTTGTACATTTATTTAAATGCACACTGTACATACTTGTTAAATCCGATATTTTATTTTATTTTATTTATACTTGAAATTTATATTGTATTACTACTTTTATTTTTTATATGTCTCATCTTATATTTTATGTTTATACTACTACTTAATATGCCTAGGTTGTTGTTTATTTATCTAGGTTGTTCTATTTTATTTTCATGTCATTGTACGGGTGAAATGCTGTTGCTGCAATGCAATTTCCCAGTTTGGGATCAATAAAGTATTTTCTATTCTATTCTATTCTACTTTTGGTGGCATAGTGTCACATTGGCTCTCATCAATGCTTGGACGCTACAATTTGTAAGTTCAAGATCAAAATTTAATTTTTCTTTTTCTTTTAGATGATCAAACCTTTTGGCCCTGATTTGGTTCTATAGGAGTTCATATGTTCTGCATCCTTTTCAGCTGGAGCTTACAAAAATCTTCTTTTTTTTTTTTTTTTACACAACTGATGATGAAATACTTTTACTATCAAATAAAGATTTTTGACATGCAGTGGTTTAGTCGAGGTGTAGTGGGGGCTTCACGCAAGAAGTCTTGCAGTTTGAGTTAACAAGCTGTAGATCGCTCTTTCCTTTTATTCTTATGGTTTTCTTCTCTGTCCTCCCATCTCTCATCCTCCCTCTCCTCTTATCCCATCCACTTACCTTCATTCTTCTTAACCTTTGTTCCCTCTATCACTCTTCATCTTATCTACCCCCCACCCCCGGCTCCTGCCTCCTCCTCTTTCTCTTTGATCTCCACAAGCTCCTGAACAGCACTGGAAGTTCTACAGCAGCTGAAGAAGGGCACTGCACCGCCCACAGAGTGTGTGTGTGTGTGAGAGAGAAAGAGAGAAATAAAGCAATAACAGTGAAAGAGAAAAGCATGGTGCTATTTGATCGTCATACAAATGAAGGGTCAAGAATGAAATGTTATATAGAACAGTTTCAGACCCAGAATGCAAACACCGACCAAAGAATCAGTTTTAAATGTTTAAACATTAATTGAAATCACTGGTAAAGATGTAATTAAAGACAGTGAGACAGGAGGCGACTTGACAGAAGAAGACTTAACCCTCCAGCGAGCACGACTCTGACATTCTCCACATGGCTTCATGTCCCACCAGGAGTGTTTCAGAAGTGTGTGAAGAGTGTTTTGCCCACCAGACTTTGTCAGATTTGGTAGTTTTTTCTTGGTGTATGTGTCCTCTACCCTGAGTAAGTAGGGTATGTAGTTAAAGTACAAAGGCGAGTGATGGACAGGATTCTTGAGGCACATTGGTTATGATTGATTCCGAAACATGCAACTTCCTGCTGATGACTAACACTACCTGTGTATCTTCAGCCACATTTACGTCACAATGTTCAATGAGAGACCTTGGTGACTCAGCCGTACATTAAAATGGATATGTGATAAGTGTAAGGTCAGAGTAACACTTTCTAATGTTGCATTATTCAATGCATTTCATTGTTCAGTCTAAAAATACATTCCATTTATGTTATTGCAGTTGGTTTATCATAAGGGGAGGCACCCCCAGCTCCATTTTTCTGATGAACCATCATCACACCTGCTTTTAGTCACACGTTGCCTGGTTGCATCAGCTCTGTGGTGTAAGAGTTCATTGGCTGGTCCACCAATTCGGTCCAGACACATGTCAACGATTATTGGATGAATTCACATTAATGTTCCTCTCAGGATACCTGCAAAGCTAATCAACTCATTGTCCTCAGATGTACTTTGCATTCAATGCATGCTAGTGAACGTTAGCATGCTAACACTGGAAACGTGTTAGAATCGTCGTTGTGAGCACATTAGCATGCTGATTTTCACAGAAAGGGTGAACTCCCATAACAGGTATTATAAGCTGCTCAACTGTTAAAAAGCTCAGCTAGCGGTTAAACAGCTTTGACTGAGTGATGAGAAGGTGTGATTATCTGAATCTCATGGGCCAATGAGCCGACACTAAATGAAAATGATGACACGTCAGTTCATGGTCTTATGTTTTACACACAGAGTGGTAGAATATTACAATATTACCCAATACAACCTAATGCTGGTTTAGGATGCAGATCTCATTTCTAAGTTTAAGGTTTACTGTTATCATCCAATGAATGACATGGATTTATTGATCTCTACAGATTGATCTAAGTTTCTAAATGACTTTTCAGACATGGAACACGAGCAAGCATTGAGTCAAACACGATAGAAAAAGAGTGTCTTCTGCTTGCTCTCATTCTCAAAGTGAATCCATTCATACTTTGACGATCAGTTTCATTTTCAACGTTATGAGTGAATTCTGAGTTTGACAGAATACAGTAACGGACTTTTTCAGACGTGGAGTGATTGACATGCCTTGTAATTCATTTTCAAAGAGAGGAGAGCAGGTGGGGATGGATGGACAACCTGACAGGCGGGGCGACAAGTGAAACTGTCATGACCATGTAAATCTCACAAACACGCTCACCCGCTTCCAGATTTGAATTGTCTTGAACTTATGATATGACTATTCTAATTTAGCTAACTTCAGCTATGAACAGTATCAGTCTGTGGTTAGCATCAGACACGGGAAGGCCACTATGTGTAAACAAATCAACCTGTGATTAGTGACATCACCGCAGGCAACTCACTTGAAGTAATTAATTTAACTCTCGCTGGTACTGTTACTATTGTTTGATTGTTCTTTGAATAAAGTTTGGAAAAAAATAAAATAAAATAAAATAATAATAATAATTTAACTCTCCTCACTCAACACTAGTCAATACAGCTATCTAATCACGGTGGCTGGTTGGGTGACAAGGATTTTTTTCATCTGTGTGATAACAAATGTAGCCCACCCACAAAATTGTAATTTGGTTACAGGATTACCATGGTATACCTCTTTACCTACGATAATTCCTTTGCATGGGAGGTGAATTGGTGAGGATATATTAAAAATGTACAAATGAGGAGGTGTCTACAGTAACCAATATTAAGGGTACATGACTGACTAGAGTGCAGAGAGGCCCGGGATTCATAATTCACTTTATGGTACTATAACAGTGTGCTTTTTGGAGCTCATTTGTACCCCTCAAGGAACATATTGCCTGTACTCACTGCTCCTTGTGTACTCAGGAAAGTTGTTAGTAACAGTCTTCAAATCCTGTGTCCAGCGGTGAGCTGTTTGATGAAGTAAACCCGCCCTCAGGCTCTGTCCGTGTGCAAAAGCAGCTCTCTCTGGCGTGCAGCTTGGAGTCTTAAGCACCTCTAATGCAGCAGCATGTGTGGCAGCATCTGAAGTGCATCATAACAGGGCTCCCACGGGTCCTCAAAATCCTTGAAAGTTGAAGCTTGAAAAAATAAGTTCCAGGCCCTGGAAAGTTTTTTGAAAACAGGCATAAAAAGAAACAATCTTTGAAAGTCCTTGAATATTTTTTTTGGTGTTGATGTTTCACATGGATGATGACCGCTGTCAACGTGTCATGCCCGGAAAATGCAAATTTCAGGAGGCATGGCTTGCCAAAGAAAGCTATGCAGAGTGGTTGTCAAAGGATCCAAAAGACCAACATTTTGCCAGGTGCAGAGCCTGCTGCAAATCGTTCAAAGTTGACAGCATGGGCGAAGCTGCATTGTCCAGTCATGCCGCAGGAGCTCTTCACAAAAAGGCGCTTCTCAAACTGAAAGCAGGTAGGTAATTTCTTTACTTCACTTCACTACCTGACACAACTATCATGCTAGCGCCTTGCAGGATTTGGACACGGTGCTTTTCAAACTGGCATTTCGACCGAATCTCAGGTGCGATTATTTTTAGTTTTCAAATAACAGTTTCTATATTGTGTCCCCTTTGTTATTGTACAGCTCCTTCTATAGTTAGTTATGTTGAGAAGGCGACCCCCACACCATGCTCTCTACTTCCTCCAACCATCAATGCCTCCACTACTTCGACCGCCTCCAGACAGTTGGCCATAACTGGAGTTTCCGGAAAGGACACGTTGAGAGCTGAGACATTGTGGTGTTTGAAAATTATGGAGTCTCACTATTCCTTCAATTCTAGTGAAAAGACAGGTACATATAATGTTATATGAAATTTTCAAGACATCTCATGTTTTTCCTTGTGGCATGGTGGTGCAGTCATATACAGTGCATCTTCATGTATTTAATTGCAGTCTCCTTCTGTTCCTTCACTCGTAGGCATCCTGTTTCAAGCCATGTTTCCATGAATAAAATTCTCATGATAGTGAGATTGCAAAGACCTTCGCCTGTGGAGCCACAAAGTCCACCTATATATTCAGTCATGGTTTGGCCCCATATTTCAAGACTCTGCTAAGCAAGAAACTCTCTACAGGTCAGGAAGATTACTTCCTACTTTTTGATGAAAGCCTGAACAGAAAAACACAAATGAAACAATGTGACTTTCATGTTAGACTGTGGGATGGGGACAAAGTGACAACAAGATTCTTAGATGAAAAATTCATAGAACATGCGACAGCCCTCAACCTGCAGTCAGTTTATGACAAAACCACTGAAAATTTACCAAAGAAGAAAATGATTCAGATCTCAATGGATGGCCGTAACGTTAACTGGTCGTTTTATTCCAAAGTAGAAAGGTCCCTCCCAGATGTGCATGACACACATTTGATTAATATTGGAAGTCACATAGTTCCCCAACAGTCTCCTTGTCAAGGAGACTGTTGGGGACCCACTTACGGCAGCAAAGCTGAATTTTGTTTTGTCAGTAAGTAGGGAAGTCACCCCATTTCTGACAGATTATCAAACTGACAAGCCAATGGTGCCATTCCTGGCTAAAGACCTGTACAAAGAACTGAAGAGCCTGATGTCCAAATTAATAAGTCAGACATTTTCAATGAGGCAACAACTCCTAAAAAACTCTTGGACATTGAGGTGAATGATTCATCCTGCCATGTTGATTCCTCACAGGTGGACATAGGCTTTGTTGCTGGAAGGATTGTGAGGGAGTTGTCTACAACAAAAGCAATCAGCCAGAAAACCTTACTACTCTTCAAAAATGCCTGTAAAAAGTGCTTGCTTTTAACTACTCAGAAGCTTGGTGAGAAGTCCCCCCTGAAATATTCCCTTGTGTCTCATCTCTCATTCCTGGACCCAAGGAATATGGCAGGCGAAAATGCAAGTGTTGGCAGGTCAAAATTCAAGAAGGCACTGACTAACCTTGTACATGCCCACCGTGTTCATGAAGATGACTGTGATGACCTAATCCGCCTGTACAGTCAATTCATAGATGGAGTTGCCCAGCCTCAGAGCTCTGTTTTCACAAATTTCAACCCATACAAAGACAGACTAGACACATTTTTGCATGACAGGATGTCGATAAAGCAAAAAGCTGAAGAGGAAAAAGACAAGAAGAGAAAGCACGTCCTAGATGGAACTGAGGACCTGAAAAACAAGAAAAGAAGACTTGAAGAAGATATGGCTGCTCTTGAGACAGGTGCAGGTAAACTAGCACTTGAAGCAGAGAAAACAGGCAAATGTACCCTTATCGCCAAGTCATACAGTTTGCGAAAGGGTGCAAAGGAGAAAAAAGGCAATGGCTGAAATGCAAAAACTGCTCGATGAGAAACTAAATGAACTGAAAAGCAAATGAAAGAATCAACCAAAAACAAAAGGAAATGTTGATTTTCACAAACGTACTATGGTATAATGTCCCATACCACATGGGGAAGGTGTGTGTGTGTTTGTTTGTTTTTTTTAAGAAAACAAACAGGTGTTTTCAGAGGTATTTAATTTTACATTGTCATTTATACATTGTGTTTACACTGAATATAGCCTATTGAATGTTCCAAAAACTTTGTAATAACCTGTTGACATAAAGCCTTTACGTAAAGTATAGTTAAATAAGCCAACATGTTTTGTTGGAAAAGAATGTAACTGTTTAATACATTATTTCTTATTCATTCCATTCATGGTATACTGTTTTGTACCTTTTTGTATGGGCAATGTTTACTTCATCTACACATGTTGTGTGTTATTGCTTCTGTTTACACTGTGAAGCTAAATCATGTTCAATGAACTGAACAAGCCTTCTGTGATAAGCTGTTGACCTACCTGCACTTATGTAATGTATAGTTTATGTTAAATATTTTATTCTATATTAATAATTTTATTTATTTTTTCTCATGTTTTTTTAATCAATTTTTATTTATTATTTTTTATCTCTATGTTTTAGTAGCATCTTTACAGTAGCCTGTTATGTGCTATACCATATGGTAACATATTCGAGTATTGTTCCTTTTGCTTACACTGTGAAAATATTCCATCAATATTTTGGGATAATGTTTCGACCTATGTGTTTTTCGAAATGGGTCATTGAATAAACCAACAAGGCTTATGCCAAATCTGTGTCAGTTTTAACGTAACAAAACCTTAGATTATTAACTGTGAGAATAGTTTAAATGTATCTCTGAGCCTAAAGTCTCAATTCTGATATTAATTTTCTGACCTTTATGGCAACTGTGTGTGAGTCTAAAACTAGCGGTAGGTAAATGCCGCCACATGTGGTCCTTGAATTTGAGGAAATTGGTCCTGGAAAGTCCTTAAAAAGGTCCTTGAATTTGATGTTAACCAAGGCGTGGGAACCCTGATCATAATCAAAATGGGTTTCCAGTACTCCACACTCTCCCTCTCCCTCTCTCTCTCTCCTCCCAGCTTGCAAGGCTTGCGGTAGCTCGTTAGCAGCAGTCCACAGGTGGTTATGTGCGTTTGCACCAGACCAGCTGAATTACCGACTGAAAACAACTTCAAAACACGCCTCCCCTCCTGTTTTAACAGAGTAACACACTGAAAGAACTCCTGGAGCTTAACTTAACGACACCAGGGATTTAAACAATTCAGTGAACTTCAAACAGCACTTAACATCCATCTATGTTTTCTGCTCTCACCTCGTTTAGCCCGTGAAGCTATGAACAAAGAACAAGATTGGCAAACAACAAATTGACACCCACTCACCCCAAACACAGGGGAAAAAAAGGTTTTTAGAGGTTCAAGAGGTACTCAGAACAGAGGACATTCAGTATATAACCAGCCCATATTCATATGTACACTATATTAGTCAAACAAACTGCATAAAGAAACACTATGTGAACAAATGAACAGGGCACTACATGAACAAAGAACATGCTGCATGATGTTCTGTTTTCATCACTTGACTTTTTGTCCCTGTGTGGACTGTGTGAACGAGTGCTGACTCCATTTTTCTGAAGTGCTGATTGGTCACTCCGGTCCAATCCAGTCCAGTGAATTTAACCTGGTTACCATGGTGATGTACTCCAGGTAAAAAGTGTGGGGAGCTTTGTGGGTTACGCCACTGTGGTGAAAGTATGAGAGGAACTTTGAACACAATAGAGAGCCGCGGGGGCAAAAACTGGGATAACAATGGGCCGATTGAGAAGAATGATCCTTTGAGTGAGTGAAATAGATATGAATAGACTGTTGGCTCTTAAGAGGAACACATTTACTAAAAGCTCTCCGAAGATGTGCATCAGCTCGCCGTGTCATTCTCTGCTCCGCCATGTGAGGACAGTGTTGAGCTGAAGGCTTTCACGCTGAATTCATTTCGTCTCCCTCCACTCTGACCTGCACACACCATAACACCCACACACAGGCTGCTGGTGCCTGATGTGTGTGTGTTATCAAAAATCCACATCTTTGGTCTTCTACCCCATCTTCCTGCCCCTCCACCCCCACACTCTGCCTCTACATCACCCCATCCATCTGCTAGAAAACAGGCTGGTCTTATCCTTTAACAAAGCCTCTTTGTGGTCCATAAAAACCAGGGTGGTGTCTGTCTAATGGCTTAATGGGCTTTTTGTCCTACATATTCGACAGATTCAGCACCCCAACGCACACACACATACACACACAGAGCGGTCACCGCATCTGAAGTGTGATAGCAGGGATGGGCTGGGAATAAAAAATGTCTCAGGACTTTTGATTCAGACCAACCCACAACACCTACCTGTACAAACACTCATACAACCCAAATACAACCAAGTCCCTAAAGAAGAATTCCATTATCCGGACTGATCCATTACTTGTCAACATGTCATCATGTTTAGAAGGATATATTCAATAGAAGTCCCTGTTATATCATCAAAAATGATAATAATAGGATAGAATTGGTTCATGTTATTAATGATATGTGTCAAATCATCTTTGGTAAGTTTATGGCTGTAGTTTGTGAAACTTCAAGGTGGACAAAATATCAGAAATTGAAGCAGTCCACAGAGAAATGAACATTCTCAAAGATGACAATATAACAACTAAAAGTAATTTTCAAGTCAATTTTTAAGAATAAGGTGAGGAGATTGATACTTTGTGTCTGTACGGTAAATGTTAGGGATGTCACCATTCTCCAAATCTATAACAATAATAATAATAATAATAATAATAATAATAATAATTTGATTAGAACTTTTATTTATTTATTTTATTCAGCACTGGCACCTAAGCGATTGTTGGACTATCAAGTCTTTATTTGTCAAGAGCAACAGATCAGCGGTGTAGTATGTACATTTCCAAATGCTTCATTAAAGTGTAACTACGATTACATTTAGTCATTTAGCTGACACTTTTATCCAAAAATGACTTACAACAAGGGAAACAATCATTGTGCAGTGTAACATGCAATATTAGTGCAGCAATTATTACTACTCACATAGAATCAAAGTCCAGTTGTAGAGGGGGATAGATTTATCATGTCCAGTTCAAATCAAATCAAATCAAATTTTATTTGTATCGCCCAAATTCACAAAACACATTTAGCCTCTGAGGGCTTTACAATCTGTACAGGGAGTGACACCCTCTGTCCTTAGACCCTCGGTTCGAGTAAGGAAAAACTTGCCCACAAAAAACCCTTTAACAGGGAAAAAAGGTGGAAGAAACCTCAGGAAGAGCCAGAGAGGAGGGATCCCTCTCCCAGGACGGACAGACGTGCAACAGATGTCACGTGTACAGAACAAATCAACACAAACATATTGTACAATTACAATGAATGATAAAATGACAATGAATTACCGTAAATTTCGGACTATTGAGCGCACCTGAATATAAGCCACACCAGCTAAATTTTAAAAGAAAATAAATTTTGTACATATATAGGCCACACTTGAATATAAGCCGCAGGTTTCATGTTGTAACATGAGATATTTACACAGAAAGACGGTACACGGAAGATTTTTTTTTAGTTTTAGTTTAAGACATGCTTTTTTTTCAAACTGTGCCTGAAAATTGGCAGTACGGCACCAACGCGGCATCAACACGACATCAACACAGCACCAACACGGGATAAACATGCCTGCGGCATCAACACGACATCAACACAGCACCAACACGGGATGAACATGCCTGCATGGTTAGAAAATAAAACACAGCACCAACACGGCATCAACATGGGATGAACATGCCTGCATGGTTAGAAAGTCGGTTTATAGTCTGAAAATTACAGTAGTGTCTTCTTCGGCGCATAATCTTTCCCCACATGTCTGTCTCACTTTTGTGTTTACTGCTAGAGAGTGCCCCCCGGTAGCAGTAAAAATAATAAATTAGCCACACCGTTGTATAGGCCGCAGGGTTCAAAGCGTGTGAAAAAAGTAGCGGCTTATAGTCCGAAAATTACGGTACAATGAATGATAAAATGATTACAGTGGCAGTGGAACCTGTGATAGAGATAGAGAGACACAGATGCACAGATGCACAGCAGCAGCAAATCATTAACTAACTATAAACTGTAATGGAGATATGGTAACAATAATGACAGTAATAATATATGTAGTGGACGTCGTGCAGGACCACAGCAGCAGCCACGATCCATGATAACCTGCTGGACGAGAGAGCACAGAAACTCCAGGGAAGAAGTTAGTTAGTAACATGCATTAATATGCATTAATGAGACATGTATGTTTACAGATGGTGGTGGTAATGGTGATGGAGAGAGAGTGAGAGAGAGAGAGAGAGAGAGAGAGAGAGAGAGAGAGAGAGAATGTTTGAGTAGAGTTTTCAGTAAAGGGAGATGTGACTACATCTTCAACCAATACCTTGCCTGACTAGGCACAACCCTGAGAGAGACAGAGAGACAGACAGACAGACACACAAAGTGGGGGGGTAGTCCCCCGGCAGTCTAGTCCTATAGCAGCATAACTAAGGGATGACCTGAGCCAGCCCTAACTATAAGCTCTATCAAAAAGGAAAGTCTTAAGTCTACTCTTAAAAGTGTTGACCGTGTCTGCCTCCAGAACCCAGAATGGTAGAATTTTAAGAAGAATTTTAAATTCTTCTCTCTGAAGAGCTGGAGGTCTTCAGGAGGTTTTTAAAGGGACACCCCCGATCTGGTAGGAACTGGTAGGACGTTCCACCAGAGGGAAAGTTTGGATTGTCCTGAGTGTACGGGTGGCAGAGCCAGGCATCGTTGATTGGAGGAACTCAGTGGGCGTCTGTTCAAGTAGGACATTCAAGTAGGTGGGTGCAGAACCGGAGACTACTTTGTAGTCAGCATTAGCGATTTGAATTGAATGTGGACTGCTGCAGGTAGCCAGTGGAGCTCGATGAGCAGCAAGGTAACATGCTGCGTTTTGGATCAGGCTGGGAGGCCCGTCAGGAAGGTGATCTAGCTAGACTAACTAAACTCCTCACACCACTTTTTTCAGATATAAACCAGTGTATATGGGTATTTAATAACTTTAACACTGCTCATCTGTAATGGGGCTAGATAAGCAGAAAAGGTCCTGAAAGACCATGTGTTGGGTTCACTGTCAGAGAGAAATAAAATGTTCCTGTTTATGTATTAGTATAGCGTTCTTCTTCTTTCTTCACAAGAGTTTTGGTAACTACTGCTTACATTATGTTTGTAAATGTACCATAAAACCTGAGATACTGAAGCTGCTTGATAACTATAGTGATGGTGGACAGCGAGAGACAATCGAACAACTGATTTCATCTCCGAGAGTGCAGTTGCAGGCTAATGCTAAGCTATGCCATGTCGTCTTTGAAATGTTTTTTTCTTTCTTCAGATGAGCGCTGGATATACACGAGTTAGCCGGGGTGGAGAGAGAAAGAAACAAACGGATAGAATTACTCACACATTGATTTTTGATCACTAGGAAATATTTACCTAGCCAGTTAGCTTAGCATAAAGACTTGAAACCTTGTCAACCCACCATCACCTTCAAAGGTCGCTAATTCAAATTGTAGAATTTGTTTTTTAATCTTTACAAAAAAAAATTGAAGTGTTAAAATGATGAAAATAAAGTGGTTATAAGAGGCTCGCCAGGACGTCATTGTGCTGGCCCAGAAAAAGTGCGTACAGAGTTCAGAGCAGAAAGATTTCGTCTTGTATTTTCCGAACATGTTGAACTGTTGAGTTTTGCTTGATCACACTTCATACACACATCTGTTTGTGTTAAGTCATTTTTAAATGAATTTTTAGTCCACTCCAGCCATAAAATGATACATTGTACATGAAGTTGTATTTTTTCCACAGTTTTCACATTCAGTTCACTGTAGAGTGTCTACACATATTAGTACACGATCAAACAGGATTTTTTGTATTTTAGATATTATTATTTTTTTTATTTATTTATTTTTTTTTTTAGTCCTTGTGAAAGAAAGATATTTTGCAAGTTAAGTCTTACCTCAAACAAACTTTGAGTACTTTGTTTAGTTCATGAACCCTGAACAATATACCATTCTTCTGATATCATCTGCACACCCTTTAATTGGTGCTGCTGTTGACACAAACAGTACAAAATGCAACACTAGTTATTTCAAAAATATTTAAAAGCTTCATTTCTTGGGATTTGGGACTATTGGGACTTTACTTCTTTATTTTTTGGTTTGTTTTTTCAGGTGAGTCAGCAGCAGTCGACTGCTCGGCCAGTGGTAACATGAAGTCAGAGATGCTAAACCATTGCTGTGGATTCACTTCCCTCCATAAATAAAATAAAATGCAATGCAAACTGTTCTACATTTCCATTAATCAAAATGCAGTCTCTTGCTTTTGTCACTCTTGTGTTCTACTTCCTGTTTGATTTCAAACCTCTGGAATTTTTTCAGAGTCAGGTCAGGAAACAGACGGCTTCCTGGGAGCCTCAGTGTCCGAATCGTCCTTGAAGCCAGGCGCCAGGACAGACAGGACAGGAAGTGAAGCGGCAGTGAGTCACACGTGGGGCAGGAGGTGGTGAAACATGAGCTGCTTTTCGGTTCACAGGTGTGGCTTCAATTTAAATCTGTCATCAGCCAAACAGTCGACTGTGGTCGTTGGACGCTCTTCCTGTGGGAACGCATCACATCCTGTTTGTCAGGAGAGCAGGTGATAAGGTGATCTTTTTCTGTTTAGCAATAAAATTCAGTCTTTGCCTTTGACTGTGATAAAACAGAAACGGAGGAAATGTTTTAAGAATGAAGCATCGAGGGAGGTATCATCTGAACAGTAAAGAAAAGTGATTTTGAATTATTTCTTCCACATGTTTATGTGAAGTCCAGTCTGCTTATCGAGCTCTGAACACCATCATATTTCACTTTTATCCATCCAGTCCTTAAACTACTTGTTTTTGTTCAGGGTTGTGGAGAATAACCTGAAAAGTTAGTCTGCTATACATTTACACATATAGACAGAGCACCACATTCAAGAGACTGAACATAAGAAAGAGTTAAAACAGCCATTAAGGTGTTTAAAGGAATATGAATCAATTATCCATACAGATATCATCATGTACAATTATATATACAGATAATGTTGTTGAAAAGGTTGAACGTTAACGAGGAATGTACAGTTATAGGCCAGATATGGAATCCAGAGTCCACTGGTGGCTGAAATCCAAAGACAGGAATAGAGAAGAAACAGGGCCGCATGTGGCTGGAAGATTTCCTGAAGCAGAGGGAGATCGAGGTTAACACAAGCACAGAAACAGATTCCAAAGAGTTGTAGCATTTGTTACCTTATAATGGAAACTGAACGATCTGGTGAAAATATTCTGTAAAACAGTTTATAAATTGTACTGTATTTAAAAAAGGCATTCCTTATAACTTCAGATCTTGTGTCATCATTATGAAATTCAGACTTTCTCTTCAGTCCAGGTAATTGAACAGTGCCTCCCGGCTAATCTAAAAATCGCCTTACCTAAGGCGGGCTGAACGACGCCTGGATCTTCAAACAAGCCATCTGTAATGGCAACTACCTGTCAACAAAAGCGCCCACACTGTCAATTCTGTATAACCTTAATGTCATTTGAACAGGTGAGTTGTATAAAAATTCACTTTCAGTACAGTCGTCATGAACGGGGAAATTAGCTATAGAGACCAAAACTGGTTTATGTACCAGGCTGTAAACATGTTTATTTCTGCTGTGAAGTTGGACATTTTAACATGTTATGGAATTTTCTATCATTAGGTTACACGAGGTCACGTGTGGGCCTTGAGGTCCTCGGCAGTATTAGTTGTTTGGCTTTGACTGAGAGCAGTAGGTGCCAGTCTATCTCAACACTGTGGTGGCCAGGGTTGAAGAGACTCTTGCTGCCTGCTTAGACATAATAGATAGCTTGCCGTTGACGTAAACAGACATCTGTGTCTCCAGACTAGAATATGTTGACAATAACACCGTTCTTGGTAAAAACATTCTCTTTGTTTCATTTGGGGCGTATAGTATTTGTGGTGTTATCTGTAGGGGTTTAAAGTCTATCCACCAGCACGAGTTCGGCAGAATGTGAGACCGACTCAGGCACTTCTGATGCACTATGAGAGTGTCTCTAATTCTCCTTCATCAAGCGACAATAAATACTACAGCATAAGACATCAAAGGCTTCTGAACACTTCTTCACTCCTGACCTCATAATTGACCATTGATTCCAGTAATTTCTCCACAACAATGGGGACTTATGGAAATTGACTTCCCCGAGCAACCACTTGAGGTTTCTGCATAGGCTTCATTTCCCAACCACAGAGGTTGGCGCTTGATTTCAAAATAAGTTGTTAGAAGTTAAACTTCGTGATCTGATATTGCAATATGGAGTGGAAATTGAGGAGCTAAATTTAGCCAGCTAATGACCCTATTGCCCATATGACCAAAATCCTTTTATCAATTAATGTAACAGAAATCCACAAATATCTAAGAGATATCTGTGTGTGCTTCAGAAATGTGTTTGTGAACCTTGTTTTACATATATAAAGATAGTTTTATAATGATATTTTTTTTTTCTGAATATAAATCATGAAATAGGTTTGTGAATCCTTCTGTGTGTATTCATTAATATCGAAAAAGCAGCTTTGCATCAGTGGAGGACTGTGTGGAACATTGAGGGCGGCTGCGTCTCAGGAGGTCGAGCAGATCTTCTTTTCATCTCATGGTTGGTGGTTCAGTTCCTTCTGTCTGAGCTGAGTGTCCTTGAACCACGCTGGAACGTAACTGCCCTGGTGATTTGGCCTGTGTCATAGTTTGCTATGCCTGTTTGCTATGCCTGAGTTCTTTACAAAATTGTAAAGAACTCAGGATAAAAGTCCAAATATTTTCAGTCAAAATATTTTTTGGTCTACACAGAACTGAAAAGAGGATTTAGCATGTAGAATGCACACACACACACACACACACTGCACATCATCACAGATTACAGGTTAAGTTTGAGGTGATGACGTTTAGTTTAAAGATTTTGGTTCAAGCAGAGCAGCGAATGCACACATTTATACTTTCTGTAGTTTTTTAAACTAAAATACGAAACTTCAATTCAATAACATTTTATTGAGCAAAGACTACACAAAGCTTAAAATTGTGTTAAAAAAGATGCCACCTTTTGATGGTGAAGGTGTCCCTGGTCCAGTCCAGGGTTGGCCACCAAATCTGAGGAGTCAGACGATGATTAAGATAAGAAAGCAGTCAAAAAGACATTTGACTCCTCCATTCCTCATTTCAGGCCTCATTTGTAAGCTAATCAAAAAGTTTCACATAAAGCAACATCTGAAGAGGAAAGATTTCCAGTCCCAACAGGACTCTGAAGCGGGGTTATATGAGGCATTTATCCATAGTCAGAGTCCTACAGCAGACGTAGCAACGGTCAGCGAGCTCCCAGTTTGGAGAAGCACTCTGCTGCACTGCTGTGGACAGGGTCAGCAGAACAACATGCTTTAACCACATAAAAAGGCCCACCTGAAAAAAATCAATATGCTGTAAGTGTACACTATAGTGAGCATATTCTCACTTACCATGTTCTCAGATCTGCACCATAGTACACCATGTGTGGCACAGCTGGGCTAAGGCATAAGAATACATAAGTTTGACTGTTGAGGCGATGGAAAGGGTGCACACTAGAGCGTACGCTTAAACACATATTGATTTTTCCAGGCGGAATGTGGCTGAAGCATGTTTTTCTGCTTTGCTCTGCTTCAGTGCCGGACTTCTGTCTGCTTCTCCAAACTGGGAGTGAGCTGACTGCTGTAGGTACTGACTACACATACGTATCTCATAGAACCCAACATCAAAAAAACAGAACTGCCTTTAATAATTCATCCGCGCCAGTCAATACATACATATAACTGTATGGTCAACAGCATAGATTTCAGAGTACAGTATACTCCAATGATACAAAGAGAGAAAAACACACATTACATAATGATATTTTGCCTCACTGTGGTGTGGGTGAATCAGAGGGAGTGAAAGCAGGACTTTTTGTTAATGCTTGAACATAGAAAGGCAGACTTTCTTTGACTTTGGAGGTACGAAACATTCACTCGTCTATAAACACTAAAACAAGTTGTGGCTGTGCTGTAAACAAAGCTGGCAAGCAGGTAGCTCATCAGAGGAGACTGCAGATTCCCTGTGCCAGGCCAGGGAGCTGTCGATAATGACGTTACTGATATGGACTATGTACATTTGAAGTAGAAACCCAGCTGCCCCTGAGCAGAAAGAGAAAACAGACAGCCCTGCCTCCTGCAGCGCAGCACAAGGCCATGCCAGTCATTTCCAGTGTCATCCTGACGGGAAGTTTAAACCTGGACACACATCACTCGGGCTTTATTTTACCCAGTTTATCCAGGTGGCAAAATAACTAAGGTTGGAAACATTACAAAGTAAAAAAAAGGGAATCTGAATGTGTTTTATCCTGGCAAAACACAAGAAAACTGCCAGATATAAAATGCAGGCCTTCAGAGGACAAAGCACAGAGGCTTGAATCCCCCCACAGCACAAACTACTGAACACAAAAAATCCTCCTTTATTTTGTTTTTGAGGAATAACTGAGAAACCATGCTTGATTTCAGGCACAGAAAAGCTTTAAATTCCAATCATATTCAATTCATCATTTCCACCAGCAAGCTTTATTTTGAAAGTCTGACAGGATGTTGAATATGTATTATTGATAACTTGACATTACATATTTATTGTGGATAACTTGACTGTGTAGATAGATAGATAGATAGATAGATAGATAGATAGATAGATAGATATCTACTGTATCTATCCATCCATCTATCCATCTTTCTATCTATCACATGTAACACATGAATATGATGATCAACGACATAAGTAAAAAGTCTGTGTTTAGGATCAGAGTGGAGTCCTGAGACTGCCATCTTGACTTGATTAAAAACTAATTAATGTTCATTAAAATGAAGCATATTATATCCTATGAAAACCTTGTATCTCATTGTGTCTCATCTTGAATCTTATTGACCAAAGTAAAGATGTTTTGTTCCATCATGTATGTAGGACGATAGAAGGATTCAAGGACAGACATCGAGCTCTGTGATCTCTGAACCGAGTCACACTGATGCAGCATGTCAGTGTCAGATGGACATTAACCTGGATTCTGCTGATCTCCAGTGTTGGGAGTAACAGCGTTTAAGTATAACGGCGTTATTTTTTCAGTAACGGAGTAATCTAATGAATTACTTTTCCCATCGTTGCAACGCCGTTATCGTTACTGAGAATGTAAAGTGGCGTGTTACTACAAATTGGTTGAATGAAGCGTGAGGTGTCAAGCTTTGGCTACATCAGCTGCCTGGAGAGAGCAGGAGTGGGCATGATGATGACACCGTTGCAAATGCGATGATGATTGGCTGGGTGGGCGGATGCCCTGCTCACGCTGTCTCACTGCACGCTCTGACTTCCACCTATGACTACCTCTGAACACACAGGACAGCGACAATGGCGACGAGCCAGGGAAATTCAAAGGTAGCGTTCTCCAACTGGAAGTACCGGCACTACTTCTCCCTCGTTGAAATTAAAGGCAAGAATGTATCATGCACACTATGCCCAGGAAAAAAGATTTTATCCATGTCTGCCGCAAGCAACTCTAACCTTATGAAGCACGATATGGCAGGCTGCAATCTAAGTTCAACTAAATACCAAATGTTCTAAAATACTGTATGTAGTGTTTTTATTCTTCAATCAGTTAATATAAACATCTTTGACGTTAAAGATGTTATAGAACGTAATAGCATTATAGAACATAAAAAATAACGTCACAGTTACTTTGCTGAGTAACTAATTACTTTTACAGTGTGGTAACTGAGTTACTAACTCAATTACTTTTTGGCAGAAGTAATTTGTAACTGTAACTAATTACTTTTTTAAAGTAAGATGACCAACACTGCTGATCTCAGTCTGAGATATTAAAACAGATAATTAGGGCACCCTGGTAGCTCACTTGGTAGAGGGTGCACCCTGTACAGAGGCTCAGTAGCAGCCCATGGTTTGATTGCAACCAAACATAGATGTTCCTGTTTCTGGTGCTAAATGTGTCTCATTACAGAAATTTAGGTTGATTTATTTATTTTATTTTTTAACTATTTTCTGAGAAAAAAAGTTTTTTCATCCTTCTGAAAAGATTTTTGCACATTTTCATTGGGCAGTAAAAACACATTTATTATTAATATTTCAGAATTGTTCTCTGCTTGCATATTTATACAATTCAAAAGTGTGTAAATTACATGTTACCTTATTATATCATCAGCTACAGAGCCTGCTGCTACAACAAACTGAACTGAACATCCATTCATGTGTGAGTAAGTGTGTGTGTGTGTGTGTGTGTGTGTGTGTGTGTGTGTGTGTGTGTGTGTGTGTGTGTGTGAGAGAGAGAGAGAGAGAGAGAGAGCGGAATAAAAAGAGAGAAAAGATGAGAAAGAGGTAGAGACTACACGTACAGAGATGTGTTTGAAGTTCAGTATGTTTGAGCGTGAGCATCTACGTCAGGAAACACCTGTCAGCCTCTCTTTGTAGACAGAGTTGCATGTGCATTATGATTTGTGTGTGTGTGTGTGTGTGTGTGTGTGTGTGTGTGTGTAGTGTCTCTAAATGTGTATGTGTGTGCATCTGCCCTGTCTCCCTCCCTTATATTGTTTCTGTCTGGACGAAATCACCCAGAGAAATTTGTCTGACATCGGGCTTTGCCATGCCTAATTTCTGTTAATCCACAGAGACACACACACACACAAAAAAATATCTCTCTCTCCTACACACACACACACACACACACACACACACACACACACAAATAGCACCCAAATGGAGTCGTATCAAGGAGCAGCATGCATTGCAGAGAGACGGAGCAGAACAAGTTAATTTGTACAGTGCCAAGAAACACTAATTCCTTGTAGCGTTTGTTAATTCCCATCATGGGAGCAGAGGCAGCTCCTCGGTGAATAACAGCTCCGAGCTCTGACAGGTCATCAGCTGTGCATGTGCATGTCCCTGTTTATATTTGTTCGCTCATTGCTGCTGCAGTGGGGATCAGCTTTGGAGTCTGAAAGATAATGAATAATGAATAAATACAATGAAAGGTACCCAACTTCACCAGATGAGTTTAGATGCATTTTGTCTGTGTATGTGTGTGTGCGAAGGTGTGCGTGTGTGTGTGTGTGTGCGTGCGATCTAAATAACAATACTTTTTAAGTGATGCTTATAATTAGGCAGAACAATTAAGTTGCTGTTACCAATTAAAACAGACAGACAGAGAGAACAGGCCAGAAATAAGCAGAAAAAGCTTCAGTTAATTCAAAGAGAAGCTCTGCTGGAAGAAGATTGGAGACATAAAGCCGTGTCTGTCATGACCACATAATGATATTGCATAAACTCACATGTAACAAAGGCTTTTTTAACAGCAAAACTTTTCACTCTCAGCCACAAACTCTGAACTGATGACTCTGTCAGTGTTTCTTGGGCCATTGGACCTCTTTTTAGCAATGTCATCTTCTCAAGTCTCAGCTATTATTTTAGGGAGTTTAATGTTACTGCAAGTGATAGGAACGAAGGCTAAATGTGGTGTTGAATGCACTTATCGAAAGTCTCTCTGGACTGCAGCATCTGTCATGTGAAAGTACTGAAATCACCTCACGCTATGGCTTAACATCTCCGCCTACAGTATACATCATCCTGTCTGTTTTATTCTTCATGAACATCCAGTGAATACCTTTGCCTTTGTTGAGATTTTTAGTAAAATACAATGCAGTCAATTGTGCGTACATAGTGCCAAATCATAACAGTCAATCAATCAATCAAATTTTATTTGTATAGCCCAAATTCACAAAACACATTTAGCCTCTGAGGGCTTTACAATCTGTACAGGGAGTGACACCCTCTGTCCTTAGACCCTCGGTTCGAGTGAGGAAAAACTTGCCCACAAAAAACCCTTTTAACAGGGAAAAAAGATGGTTTTTTTTGTTTGTTTGTTTTTTTCAGAATGACACTTTCCATATGAAGCGGGTCTAAAGCAGACTAGGGTGAAGGGGTGCTTGTACCTGTTACTCTTAACAGGGGAGAATCTGAACCAAGAGCCAGAAGGCAAAATCTGAAATTCAGACTATGGGGGATGCTGTCAGCCCGTTAGCCTTAACCTGTCTGATAAACAGGTCAGACAGCAAACTCTGCTGTACTCCCAACATCTACCTGCACACTTCCATTATCCCGGTTAGTTCATTCTGAGCTTCTTTGCTGAAGTTCCAGAACCAGTAGATTAAAGACAAACACAGAGAGAGAGACAGACTCAAAATATCATAATAAAACAAGATCATGAGGGACTTGTCAACATGGAACTGAGCCAATTTCCAGTGACGTCGCTGCCCTTCTTGCACAACATCTCAGTGTTACAATTAAATTTCCGCTTGTTATCAATTAAATCCTGAGGTACTTGTAGTTCTCTTCAGAGTCTACCACATGTCCCTCAATGGTAGTACTCTGAGGCTGATGCCTAAAGTCACTACTCAAGTCACATTTAGTTTTTCTCACATTTAGTTTCGGCTCCAGTGTTATCTGAAACATTTTGGCCAACACTTAAATTAAAAACAGCAAAAGAGTATTTACGTGTCTTGTATGTCATAATTCTCTGGGACTCCAGGCACAACTTACCCAAGCTGTGTGTACATGTGTGTGTGTGTGTGTGTGTGTGTCTGTATCTGTGTGAAAGGGGGATCGCCATCTTGTCTTTCAGACAGGGAGTGACTCTTCTCCTGTGTAACCAGGCGTTCTAGGTGTGGTAACCATGGATACGGCAGATATGATAGTTTGACCAGGCGTCCCCAATTTCCAGGGACAGTCCCCGGTCAAAGCTGTCCCCGAAAATGTCCCCGATTTTGACACTGAATGGGGGAAAAATGCGCGCAGACTCAAACACCAGTTATTACGGTAGCCATTTAACGCATCGCCAGAGAAGACGTCGTATGACGTACAGACGCAGCAGCATCAACAACAACAATCTAGAGGCGGCAAAAAGGAAAGAAAAAGGGACCAGCGGCCGCGATAAATGGTATGTTGTGTATGAACTTATAAATTTTGTGTGAACTGGCAGTAGACTTGGCTGTGAGTGTGTGGGTGTGTGTGTGTGTGTGTGTGTGTGTGTGTGTGTGTGAAGTGATGTAACGTTAAAGGAAGTATGATTGTTTATCTGAACTGAAGACCTAACGTAACGTTATAAAAGTCAGTGAACGTTAACATTATGACACTGTTTTCAGATCTGTCATTAGTGAAGCTGTAACGTTAACATTAGCATGAGATTACCAGGTGATGACATTGTATGTGGCTCTGTTTTGGAAGAGGGGGAGGTGAAAGACTTTGGTAGCATGATTTTCCCATAGGCATAGGGACCTGAGACTCTGTTAAAATAATAAATTAATTAATAATAAGTCAATGGTTGATAGTTGTGTGTGTGTTAGGCTAACTGCTGTATTTTGTGTCGGGCTGGCACCAGACAGTGCTGTTGTGTGGGTAACCAATGACTGTAGTAGTTATAAATGCAGACCATCTGATTAGCTGATGCCCTGAGCAGTGTTGGGCAAGTTACTCTAAAAAAAGTAACTAGTTACAGTTACTAGTTACTTCTTCCAGAAAGTAACTAAAGTAGTTACTGAGTTACAAATTATAAAAGTAACTAGTTACTTTGGAAAGTAACTATTGCGTTACTTTCAAGTAATTTTTTAAATGCTCAAATGTGTCAAAGAATTTGGACCCCACCTCCACCCCTTCGACGGAACTTAGAATACATGTGGGTGTTCAATTATTTATGATAAATCTGAATATTATAATGAAATGGACACTTAATACAATACATACAACAGAAATCCACAGTACACAAATCTAAACTATTTTAACGTTGCTGTGGGAAAGTGAGACTAGCATCCAATAAAATGTCATGGATTATTGTAGATATTATAATTACTATGTTTATAGAGTGGATCGATAAAAATAACACAATAGATGTTTTGGAACTTTTGATATTTATTGCACCTCAACAGGCCACAAATGAAGGCCTGTTAGTTCAGTTAGTGACGTTTCCTCTATTAAACCATTCAAGGGGTCATTTGTTTTGAAGGCTCCTTTTGGACTATTTGCGCTCGCCATTCCTGTTTCTCGTTGACTCATGTGAATGTCCTGTGTCGTCTTTGTGTGTCTGACAATTTGTGTAAGCAACACCCGCCCAACTCCACCTCTGATTGGCTTACCATGGAATTTTACTCAACCTCAGCCAATCAAGGCTCCTTTTGGACTATTTGCGCTCGCCATTCCTGTTTCTCGTTGACTCATGTGAATGTCCTGTGTCGTCTTTGTGTGTCTGACAATTTGTGTAAGCAATAGGGGTGGGCGATACTGGGGATTTTGGTATCGATCCGATACCAAGTAAATACAGGGCTAGTATCGCCGATACTGATACCGATACTTTTTTTGAAATGTCATGATCATTGAATCATTTTGTGATTTTCCCTTCAGATGATTATGATAGAACACAGGACAAAGATTTTAGGCAAACAAAATGTTTTTTAGTTTAATCACTGCTAAAATTGCATTTTTGATCACCAATTACACTGTGAAAACATTACTTTATGCTGGAGATTACCTGGATATTCCTGTTTTTGTCTGAAGCCTCTGACAGAGACCTTGTTTTTGTTGGGGGTCTGGCCTGGGTTTGGGCCCCCCTCCTCCTTCCTCAACTTTTTTGCAGTCCGTGTTTCTCGAGGGTGAACTGTTTTTATGTGTTTGTGTAAACTGGTGGTGTTACCACAGTGCCGAATAACTTTAATGCCACCTCTGGTTGTGTCTTTATCAGCTGGAGTGAATGAAGTCACAGTCAGTGCTCTGCTCCGCTCTCCGGCGAGCAGGGAGGGGGGGGGGAAAAAGTGGGTGTGTGTGTGTGTGGGGGGGGGGGGGGGGGGGGGGGGGGGGGGGGGGGGGGGGGTGGGGGGGAGAGAGAGAGAGAGAGAGAGAGAAAAAAAAAAAAAAAAAAAGAGAGCTGTTTGCAGACACATTTGGAGACAAGCTGCGCTCGGATGAACTCTGGGAAATCCGAGTAATTTAAGGTAAGCGAAAAGCGGCAACATAAGTATCGATCTCATCACGCTAGTATCGATCCGATACTGATACTCACCTTGGTATCGATACTATCGATATTTAGATCGATACGCCCAGCCCTAGTAAGCAACACCCGCCCAACTCCACCTCTGATTGGCTTACCATGGAATTTTACTCAACCTCAGCCAATCATCATCATTTATGCGATTGTCTCGTGCCCCCGCCCTCACCAAGGAAGGAGGAACAAGAAAAATCTTTGCCGCTCGGTTTAGAGATCTCGTTGGTCTGATGAAAAACAGCTGCCTTCAATCATAGTAACACGCTGCATTTTTTGGCAGTAACGATAACGGCGTTATAATGATGAGAAGAGTAATCAATTAGATTACTCGTTACTGAAAAAAGTAACAAATAGTAATGAAATGTAATGAAATGTCCCCGATTTTCATTTCAGAAATCTGGTCACCTTAAGATATGAATATCGATCAGTAAGTGAGGAGAATTCAATGAAATAACATTTAGTTGGTTTGTGGTGATGTCACTGAAAATAGGTCAATTTGTTGACACATTGTGGCCTGTCTTTGATGCTAACCAAAGACTGTTGTTCTTCACAGCTAAAGTTAGCTACATTAGCATAACCATAACTATAGCCTAGCTTAAATTACATCCAGTCCTGTGCTGATGCTCTGCCATGTGAATGCTCTCCTGTTTATGTCCTCATATTGGCCCTTTCAGACGCCCCACGCCAACAGTACGCAAGTGTTTTCTGCTGCATTTGCAATGCGTGGTACAGGCCATTGAAAATAATGGGTTTCAGAGCGCAGTTATATTGCACAGGAAACAACTCTGGCAGCGGGTTTGTATGTAAGATGAGCAGTTGGTTACAGTCAACTCGCCTCATTGAAAATAAATTACAATGTGTGTCAATCATATGAGCATAGACTGTATAAAAGATGAACATAGTCTCTGTGACATCACCCACATTTTTCTGAAGAGCTGTTGTGTGTGTGGTGTTTCTGGTCACCATCTTGACCTGCCTACACCACCTTCCAGCAAATTAAAAAATGGGCAAAGAGTTGGAGCGTGGATGGAGCTGAGGTGGGCTGAATCAAGCCTGGTTGCCTGACAAGCCACCTGTGACACCCCCCCCCCCCCGTCAATCAAAGCAGCCACACTGTTAATTCTGCATAACTTTAAGCCTTAATATCATTTGAACAGGTGAGTTGATTTTCAGGCACAGTTTGAAAAAAAGCGTGTCTTAAATTAAAACTAAAAAAAAAAAATCTTCCGTGTACCGTCTTTCTGTGTAAATATCTCATGTTACAACATGAAAACCTGCGGCTTATATTCAAGTGCAGCCTATATATGTACAAAATGTATTTTCTTTTAAAATTTTGCTGGTGCGGCTTATATTCAGGTGCGCTTAATAGTCTGAAAATTGAAGTATATCTGAAGATTCAATATGGCTCCAACAGCACACATCAATTGTTTTAACTAGCTGCTAACCAGCTGTGATGTAATGTCACATTATTACTGCTCACCACACATATTTCAGTTTTTACTGAATGTATAGAGCTAAATACTGACACCTACTGACAGAAAACACACTAAAGAACCAAAAAAAAGGAGGGAAATTCAGTTTAAATAATTTGTTAACTCTGTCTGGGCTCTAGACCAGTGATTCCCAACCGGGGGGGCCCGACCCCCCCAGGGGGGCGCCAAAGAGCCACGGGGGGTCGCGAAGCCCTCTTGATTTTAAGGGGTGTAATAAATCTAATGTGTTAAATATAGATGAGTCAGCATTTAATTCATTAGTGTGACAAAAACAACTAAATTTAAGGGCTACGTTAAACGTTTATTCATTTATTTAAATAAAAAAATCACTATAGAAAAGTTTAAAAATATAGGCTATATCGCGAGAATAACGGCGTGTGTAACATCCCTCCTGCAGTATACATAGAGTATGCTACATGCCAACCGTTGTGGGACGTACTTCCGCTTAAATCTCAGCCACCGCAAACACTTCCGGTTTGTTTGTTTCGGTAGGTAGCCACTAAGCTAGTGATAATGAAAAGGTTTAAATACCAGCGAGCGTCTGGTACAACAGCTGAGCACTGCTGTGTGCCATTGTGCCAGGCATCAAGTAAGTACAATAGTTTTTTCACTTTTCCTGCCGACGAGGAGCTACGGCGTAAGTGGATCGTCGCTATCCGCAGGGACAAATTTGCCATCACCGCTCACACACGGGTGTGTAGCCAGCATTTCAAACCGGAAGACATCCGTGAGCCAGTATCCGAAACCGCTCGACGTCTGTTGAAAAAGGGAGCTGTTCCGGAGTTATATGAGCGGAACAATTTCTCCCTTCCACTTCCACGACCGGGGGTTTGGGAGAGAAGGCAGAGACCGCCGCCAGAGGATGAGAGAGAGGCTAACGGTAACGCACCGGACCATGTAACGGTAGACATCTCCATGGAGCACGACTACGCGTTGGATCCTCACCCAGCAGTCGTCGATTTGGTGTTGGAGGAAAATGCTTCTCTCCGGGAGGAAATTCGCCTGCTACGAGAAGAGGTCGAGAGCCTTACACTGAGGCAGCGGTTCAGCATCCACCGTTTACTGGCTTGGACAAAGATATTAGGTTCTTTACTAGGTAAGTCTGTGCTTGTGTGCGTGTGTGTGTGTGTGTGTGTGTGAGAGAGTGTGAGTGAGAGAGAGAGAGAGAGAGAGAGAGAGAGAGAGAGAGAGAGAGAGAGAGAGAGATGTAATGTATGTAAAGTGCAATATGTCAGATGAAGGGGGTTGTTGTAAATAATTGTAAAAAGCAGTTCAGATATGGAAGGGATATGATTGCAGTATTTGTATTCTCTCAGAAAAATAGATCAATAAATAGGCAGATACATTTAATTATTCTGTTGTGTAGTTAATTATGAACAGTTATTATTATCTGTTTTCTATGTTTTTCAGGTTCATCATATGACCTCCTCATGCGGTTTTGGGCCTTGATTGAGCCCTCTCTGCCATCCATGGTCAGTGTTCGACAAGCACAGAGAGGAACTCTCACTGATGTAAATGCCGCAACCCATTCCCTGCAGCCCATTGATGAGTTGTTCCTGTTCCTGAATTACCTTGCCCTTGGATCCAAGCAGCAGGACCTTGCTGACCGGTACAGTGTCCATCAGTCCACAGTGAGCCGAATCATAACATCATGGAGCAACTTCCTGTTCACAGTACTCGGCTCAGTGAGGATCTGGATGCCTGAGGAGCAGATTCGCAAATATCTGCCTGCAGACTTCCAGGACTACCCTGACACTACAGTCACCCTTGACTGCACTGAGCTGAGGTGTCAGTGCAGTTTAATTTGATTTTAGCAGTGAATATATTGAAATGTAATAAAGATACTGTTTTTCATATAAAATAAGTTATGATATAATTGTGTGTGTGTATGTGTGTGTGTGTGTGTGTGGGGGGGGGGGGGGGGTCGCCAAAGTTTACAATGGTAAAAATGTCGGTCCCTCAAGAAAAAGGTTGGGAATCACTGCTCTAGACTACTAGCATACATATACCTGAAATGATTGGAACAATGAGAGACTAGCTCTGCAGTTGATAACTGTACATTGGTCTGCCTACATGCGATCCCTCTGTCCTTACATGCAAACGATTTGTCTGCATCTTGCTCTAGTGAAGTGTAACCATAGACTGTATAAAGCATGGACGTAGTCTCCATGACATCACCCACAGGTTTCTGAAGAATCCATCTAAAGCCGTTGTGAACTTCAGTGTGATGGCCCTGGTTGCCACCATCTTGCCTCCTTGGTTAATCTAAAAATGCGAAACGAGGTAGGACATGGGTGGAGCTGAGGCGGGCTTAATGAAGCCACCTGTGACGCCATCCACCTGTCAATTAAAGCGTTCTTAATTCTGCATAACTTTAAGCCTTAATATCATTTGAACAGGTGAGTTGTATATAAATTCACCCTCAGTACAGTTGTCATGAACGGGGAAATTAGCTATAGAGACCAAAACTGTTTTTTGTACCAGGCTGTAAACATGTTTATTTCTGCTGTGAAGTTGGACATTTTAACATGGGGACTTATGGAGACTGACTCACTCTGTAGCCAGCCTCAAGTGGCCGTTTGAGGAACTGTAGTTTTTGACACTTCTGTGTTGGCTTCATTTCACAGCCACAGAGGTTGACACTTGAGCACGCATAAGGACCTTTCTTTTTTCACACATGCAAAAAGATTAACCTTTTTGATTTCAGCTAACAACAAGGCTTTAAGTCTTTCTTAGGCCAACTATGAATCTGTACAATCCAACAGTGTTATTTCCTTTTGTGTAATGGATTTTACCACCTCATGAGGAGCTTTCTCTCTCTGTTTTTTTTATTTATTTATTTTACATAATTGTTGATCAGAAAGATGAACACAGTGTTAATGCAGTGCAAGGCCACCTGTAAAAGACACATGAACAGGTTGAGTATGATGTACTCAACCTGTTCATGTGTCTTAAGTCCACCTGAATTGTAATTAAGTTTACTTGACAAAAGAAGTTAGTTGTTTCAGCTTTTTTAAGTTGAAACAAAGCGTTAATTTTTACTGTGTAGATTAAGTAGCATCTTTTAATCATTTCCTCTTTTCCCCAGCAGTGCTTCCACTGACCATGATATACTGACTTAACCAAACCTGCAAAGATACAGCATCTGACATAAATACAAGGCTCATTATCAAGGGGCACATGCAGTCCCTTCTTGAGTTAACACAAAATGAAGATAATGTCTGTGCATTTAGGCAACAACTTGTACATTTTAGTTTTGTTCATTTCAAGTGTTGGATTTAGTTATATTTGGATATCTTTACATGCAAATAATTATGTCAAGGTTGTGAAAAGTGTACAAAAAACAACAGTTGGTTTAATTGCTCCCCATAATAATACTACTCAATGACAGAAGATAATTGCTGTTATACATATGGCAAAAAACAAAGTTACTTAGCATCATTGAGCACTGAAAAGTGAAGGCACACGGGTGTCCTCAATTCTGATTAAACCAAAACGCTCAGAACTCCACAGAAGTTATCAGCTCTGTGTTAAATTGAATTGCTTCGCAGCTACCACAGAGTGTTCTGTCCAGAAACCCTGCTGTTATCTGTGGTTCAGACTTCCTTCTGAATCACAGATAACCACATCAAAAGCCACGTCCAAAGCAGGAGAAATATCTGGAAGATTAGGTATCTTCTGTCTTTTGCCAACACAGAAAAACTGATTCATTCTTCTGTCTTCCTCTCCTCAGAATCAGTTGCTTCAGTGAATTCCTCTCAGCACAAACAAACCTTTTTTTAAAACTCGCAACTTGAGCACAAATAAAGGAATTTGTCTTGTATGATTCTTACTGGTAAATCACTTACCATCAGACACATAACACTTAGAGTAAAATGCTTCAGGAACACGCCCGTATATTGTCGGTTTGTGTTACTGACGATATAGACACTAACTAGCAGCACACACACATCAACTGTGTGTGTGTAGATTCTCGACTGTGATGACCTGTGTGAGGGTCAGGCGACAGACGGAGACAGCTGAAAATGTCAGTTGGCTCATTTTCAGCGTGCTTGCTAGAAGGTAATCAGTGAAGAGCATAACACAACTGTCCTTTAAACGAGTCCATACAGCCATGCTAAGCCAACTCTCCATGACACTCACACAACTGACACTTTTCACACACTCTCGCTGCCGGGGATGAGCATCAAGCTCTAAATTATTAAAGACCATTGTATCGATAAGCTCTGACGTTATCGGTTCTGTTGTTGGTCTATGATGCATCGTTGCTCTCCTCAGTCCAGAAGAGAGATCTCTCTCCCTGAGCCTGTCATATGTGGGAGGGGTGGGGCCAGCTCTCTCCCTCTCTCACCAACACACACTTACACACACACAGACCCTACTCATAGTGACGACAGTGGACAGGAGATTACAGAAGATAACATATTACAGTCTCCCATAATCATATGAAATGGTATACACTTCCTGATCTTCTCCAAACCTCGTGAAGAGATGAGACGGGTCTCAAACAAGGTTCAGTTTCTCCTGATTTGTCTGATTTGTCAGAATGTTGGAATGTCAGAAGATATGTGGCTTGTAAAAAATGAGTCACAAGCCTCAGGAGAAAGAATCGCTCATAATCTGTGTTCATGTTCACTTCTCCCATTGGAATCAACAGACTCAAGACCTGCTGCTGGTCTCCTGAAGGGGAGTGGCAGCGGTTAAACCCACATGACACCGACACAGGAAATGACTCTTCAGTGAGGTGTCTCTTTTCTTAACCGTCTTTGAGTGACGCCGACACAAAAGTGCCAAAAACTGCAGTTCCTCAAACGTCCACTTGAAGCTGGCTCCAGAAGTGAGTCAGTCTCCATAAGTCCCCATGTTAAAATGTCCAACTTCACAGCAGAAATAAACATGTTTACAGCCTGGTACAAAAAACTGTTTTGGTCTCTATAGCTAATTTCCCCATTCATGACAACTGTACTGAGGGTGAATTTATATACAACTCTATTATATACAACAAGACACGCTTTTTTTCAAACTGTGCCTGAAAATCGGCAGTACGGCACCAACACTCCATCAACACAGCACCAACACAGCACCAACACGGCATCAACACGGGATGAACATACCTGCATGGTTAGAAAATAAAACACAGCACCAACACAGCATCAAGACAGGATCAACACAGCATCAGCATGGGATGAACATGCCTGCATGGTTAGAAAATAAAACACAGCATCAAGACAGCATCAACAGGGCATCAACACGGGATGAACATGCCTGCATGGTTAGAAAATCGGCTTATAGTCTGAATATTACGGTAGTGTCTTCTTCGGCGCATAATCTTTCCCCACATGTCTATCTCACTTTTGCGTTTACTGCTAGAGAGTGCCCCCGGTGGCAGTAAAAATAATAAATTAGCCGCACCGTTGTATAGGCCGCAGGGTTCAAAGCGTGTGAAAAAAGTAGCAGCTTATAGTCCGAAAATTACGGTAATCAGGAAATATGAAACTTGTTTTGAGTTAATTATAGTATTTTCATTTAGAAAAGAAATTATTATGGAGGAAATTATCCAGAATTGGTGAAATCCTAGTTTAACATGTGTAAAAGGTTAAAACTGCTTATTTTATTTCAATTTGGTGATGATGTATATGATGCGCCTCCCACGGACAGGTGGCTCTTTAATTTTGTGAATGAATGTTTGTGGAGTGGTTAGGTGGCGGAGCGTTATAGTTTTCCGACCACACACATATTTAGACCTTGCATGTTAAGTTCCTTGTTTTGTTTTGCAATTCTGGAAAGTCAGCAGGAAATTTCAGTTCAATAAACATCAGACTTGGATGAGCGTCTCCGCCCATGCTTAAAACGTGTGGGTAACTCTGCGACTTAACCTCAACTGGCTAAAAGGAAAGATACAGAGGATTAGTCAAAACATGTGCAGTGTGTTCCACATGTGTCAAAATGATTATGGATCGTGTAATAGAGAAAACCAGAGAAAGCTAGAAATCTTTCAGTGAATACAGTATACTTCTTTCCACTGTGCTCAGTGGAATTTTGGCAGACCAGGTGTGAAAAAAAAGAACCCACCATGAGTCAGAGGTTGGAGAGAGCTACACTTCATCTGAATCAGAGGGATTAAAGCAGGAACAAGCTGCCTCTGATGTGATTGAAACCCGCTCTGCATTGGGTGATGGTAATGAGGGGTCATCAGGTCACAGGAAATAATCATGTATGAGTGCTGTGAGGAATAGACAGTGAAGTTTATGCTGAAGTCTGACGCATGCTGTCCGTGCCGGATTTGTTCTTTCTCTTCAACCCTTTCTGCTCCAATCATATCTGTTCTCTTCTGGTTTGTCACACTCTGCTCTATTCTCTCTGTGCCCTTTTCTGTCTCACTTTGCCTTTCATCTCTTCAGTTTCCTGCTCAGCCCTCTAATTCTGTCCTGTTCTGCTGTATTTTCCTTGGCGGGGTCTCATTCTGTGTTGCTGTCTGCTGTATTATTTAGAAACCTACTGTAAGCCCAAACATAAAATACTATAAATATGATTTCTCTCTGTCCACAGGCTATTCAAACTGTGCATAGGTTCAACAGTAAAAGGTCACATGCAAAGAAAATTCATTGCAGTTGCAGACCTGCACGTGCTCCACGAGGGAAACACTGGTGACTTGAAAAGCAGCATTTATGTATATTACTATCATATTCTCAGATTTCTTCTCCTCAGACAATGAAACAGAAATAGCTCGATTGCTTGACACATGTTCCATCTTTCACGTTTTGATGTCTCACCTCACTGCACCCATCCCACATGATGATGGCCTCATTACGTCACACATGTCAATCTGCCACAGTGTATAGCAAAAGAAGATGTAAACTCTTGTCTATGCAATGAAAGCTTTATCAAATAAAAAAAATAAACAATTTCCGATACACTTGCTTCATGGTGATACAGTGCTTCAGAAAACTTTGTTGCCCCATCACTAGTATGTCCTGCTGACCCAAAAACTATCCACTCATAGATGATTGCTCTGACCCCAGTTAACCACACTCAGCATGCCATCCAGGGTTAGTTAAGTCACCTATCAGCCATAGCTGTTGTGAAGCTCAGTGTAGACTCTGGCCATCCCCATCTTGGCAGCCCTGGATCAACGGGCTCCCCACTAATCCAAAAATGGACAAAGAGATGGGCTGAATAAAGCTTGGTTACTCAAACCTGTCAATCAAAGCAAATCTTAATTCTGCATAACAGGCGAGTTCTATAAAAATGGCCTGTAAACATGTTTATTTCTGCTGTGAAGTTGGACATTTTAACATGGGGGCTCATGGAGACTGACTCACTTCTGGAGCCGGCCTTAAGTGGACGTTTGAGGAACTGCAGTTTTTGGCACATACATGTTGGTTTCCACAGCGATGGAGGATGCCGCTTGCTGAACTCGTCCTGCTTTTATGCTTGTGTTGATACCATCAGTGATGTCATGGGGTGGACTAAGATGGGGATCGTTTCCTCTATGTTGTGTTCATCATGTTTTGTAATGTTTGTAAGAGTTTTCTTGGTGATGGATGTTTAAGTCTTTTGTTCACTGATTGGATGTGGGTCAGCTGAGACAGATTCTTCAGTAGACTGAAGGGCTTATTTAACATTATTGTTTGTCTGTGCATTATGTTTAGTTCAGTTAGTGACGTTTCCTCTATTAAACCATTCAAGGGGTCATTTGTTTTTGTCTTCAAAGTTTTTTTTCTTTGACAACTTCTGAATCTTCTTACCAACTTTCTAGACCCTCCGGTCAGGCATCCCTACACCTCAATCAACGTGCCCATCTATGAGTACTTGTCTATCATTTTTATCTCTCACATCCAGAACATACATTCGGAGCATTAAAGACATCCTAGAGATGTGCAACAGCTCCTTTTGTACAATGTTAATTATCTCCTTTTTCTACCTTGAGTGCTTCTCTTTATTATCTGCACCTCTGCCTTTGTGAAGCCTTTACATTTAGTGAACAAAATCATTTAAAGCCTAATAGCTCTTACCTGGATTCACCTCTCCTTGTACTTTAATGAAAAGAGCATCACTAATATTCCTCTACATTTCGTGTATTATCAAGGAAAGCACCACTACAATAGCCTCATGACGCAATTTAATTGGCAGTGCTTGCTGAAACAAGGTGTCTCAAAATGTGATGTACGGTTAACTCCACTAATCACAATTCTAAGGCTGCCTGTTTGTGTCCTGAGGCCACATGTTTCATCTGTCACATAAATGGCAGGCAGGATGCTGATTCCATCTATAAGTGACATGACAGACAGACAGATATATCTCCTCTTTACATCCTTCGCTGACTTGGCTCGGCTTGTCCGGATCAGAGGGAATACTTTTAATTTGTCATGCCAGTGTAAGCTTTTAACTGCCAGAAAGTCAGACCGATAGATCAGACTTATCCCCACATCAATCCAAAAGATCTCAGCAGCTCCCCTGCTGATTGAGGCAGGGGCTGTTAGACAACACAGGAGAGGAGTTAAGGGACGACACCTTTACAGGTGTTTTGTCCAGTGGTCGCCTTGTTATTATATCTGGAAACAGGATTGGTAAGCTTTGACAGATGCATTGGGGCTGTTGTTGTATCATGAATCATCTCTGACCAACTGAGCTCTAGTTTAGTACAGGCCTACTTAAATCTGTAATTTTCAGTGGTTTAAAGGTGGGATCAGTCATACTGAGATAAAGATAATTGATTGTTGAGTCTCATTCTTAGGTCTTCAGATACCAACGTGAATGGGAAAGTCGGTTTTGCATAATAGGTGACATAATAAAACTGTAACGAAGAGGACTTCGTTCCCTGGAGCTTGAGATGGAGTTGGGGGAACATTGCACCATGCACTTTAACCAAGATACATGCACTTTAATAATTGCACAGGCACTTTTGTAAAGCAGTGGCACTTTATTGGATTTGCACACTTTGCACATTGCATATTTGCACATTTGATATACATATAGTTTCATATTTATTGATTGTTTCTATATTTATTGTCCTTTTAAATCTTATCTGTGCTGGTAGGTTCTGTGATGGCCACATGGTTCCACCTGCAAAAGAGGGACATGAGATTTATTGTGCATTTATGGTTATTTAATGCTAAACTGACATAATGTGACTAATCTAATATATGTTGTGCAATTGTGTGTGTTAGTATATTGTAGTGATGTTACGAGATGTGCCGAGGCTTCAAAGCGTGTGTCGAGTAATGAAGGGGGTGTTTCCGCGAAGCGCGTATCGAGGTTTGCTTCATTTAAGGGAGGAGCCAGAAATGATGACGTCCGAAGCCTCGCTGCCCGGCTATACCACGTGATTGCTTCGGGAAGTGGTTCAGATTTTGCCGCGAGGTTTTACAGCTACATAGACCCCTCAGGCTCCATTCAAAACTGTTGAGAAACTCTTGTTTCTGAATAAAAATGAATGAAATTTCCCCTGTCCTGTACATCCAAGTTACACAAGCATAATCTGTGCCCTTTTCCTAGTTCCACAAGCACTTTCACTGTCCTCTGCCTGATTACGCCCATGCCATTTTCAGAAAAACATTGCACAGCTTGCCATATGATATTACCATTTTGGGAAAATTTACACACACAGAATACATTCAAAAAAATTATACACATATGTGATAATTTATGTACAGAAATTATTAGGTCATACATTTTTTGTAATTCATAGTCTTTGCTCAACATAACATAACAGACACAAAAATTCAATGCATCACACATTATGTGGTTCAGATACAGCTGCCTGTAATTATACACTTGGCCAGTAGGTGGTTTCGTGTGCACATGAAGCTTCGAGAAATGAACCCTTTCTCGAACCAATTGGCTCAAGTGGTTCAATGCCTCATGAGGCTTCATCTCACCATCACTAGTATATTGGGAATGGTAAAGTGTGTGTGAAATGGTACTCACCAGTCCCCTTTTCTCCAGGGTGTTTGGGCAAAAGGCTTCCCCAGAGAACCGGCACCATATTTATAGTTCCGGGAGCATCCAAGTGGTGATTAGTGGGGGTGTTGGAAGATGGTGTATTTTATTAGTGTAATGTGCTAGGATTGAAGATGAGGTTGTGTTTGTAAATAGAGGTGTGTGTATATAGTGGGAAGATTATGGGGATAACAATAAATAAGGAGTGTTTCTCAGAACAAGGAGAACAAGTCAGCATGGTGAATGGGTTCTCCCTCATTAGCTAGACACCCTATATAAGGCGCCATTTTGGGATTATTGGGGGGTTGCTGCATGATGTGTTTGCCATGTTGCTGGTGATATGACAATAAAAGACCCGTCTGTGACACTCAACAATCCTGCCTGGGTATTCCTTTGCCGTTTGGTCCAGCCGTAATTGTGGTCTCCCTAACAAAAACATATACTGAAACTGATTCCTAACTTTTTAGATGGTTACTTTTTTGTATTGTACATAGGACCCTAAATGACATAGTTAAAAGGCTTTTGTAGATTTGGGCTTTCATTGACTTTAAGGCTGCTATTCAGTGTGTTCAACTTTTCATGGTGGTCCATGATAGGTTGACACAGCCCTCTGAAAATAACTGGATCTGGCATTTGACACAGGTTGAAAAGGAAGAGAGATGTACTTTTAAGGTTGTTGACACTGGGGATTTTAATGGACTAGCAGACTTTGTTGCTGAATTGGACGATGTGTTGAAACATCATTTGGAGATCGGGTTTAAAAGCGCTCCCAACACCATTCAGAATGAATGTCTGGACTGTATGCTGGAGTTAATGTGCTAGTACATAGTAAAGGAGATCACACTGACTTTCTAGCCATTGAGGCTGATGACTCAGTAGATGCAATGTAAAGACTGTTGCAGCATCCATTCAGTTAAAAGAAATACCCCCAAAAGGTCACAGTGCTAAGTATGGTTGATACACCATGGTGTGTCTATCAACAATGTTCATAGAAATGCGGTATTGGACATCCAACTTGTACAGGTTGACTTAAAAGTAATTAATGATTTCAGCAAAAGCAGTTGAGGTAAGTAGCTAAGTGGACTTCCAGCCCCAACCATGTAGAGAACATTAACCAATATGTCCCCAACTGTGTCAACCCCTTCTTGAAAAGCATGGCTTAGACCAGGTACAGTGCCTTGAAAAAGTATTCATACCCCTTGAACTTTCACATTTTGCCACCTTACAACCACAAACTTAAATGTTTTTTATTGAGATTTTATGTGATCGATCAACACAAAGTAGCACATAATTGTGAAGTGGAATGGAAATGATACATGAACACATGAATATTCTTTGATCTAAACCATTCCATTGTAGCTCTGGCTTTATGTTTAGGGTCATTGTCTTGCTGGAAGATGAATCTCCTTCCCAGTCTCAAGTCTTTTGCAGCCTCCAACAGGTTTTCTTCCAGGATTGCCCTGTATTTAGCTCCATCCATCTTCCCGTCAACTCTGACCTGCTTCCCTGTCCCTGCTGAAGAAAAGCATCCCCACAGCATGATGTTGCCACCACCATGTTTCACAGTGGTTCTCTCACAGATTCTCCCACCTGAGTTGTGGATTTCTGCAGCTCCTCCAGAGTGACCATGGGCCTCTTGGCTGCTTATCTATCTCTCTATCCAGTGCTCTCCTCGCTCGCTCTGTCAGTTTAGGTGGACGGCCATGTCTTGGTAGGTTTGCAGTTGTGCCATACTTTTTCCATTTTTGGATGATGGATTGAACAGTGGTCCTTGAGATGTTCAAAGCTTGGGATATTTTTTTATAACCTAACCCTGCTTTAAACTTCTCCACAACTTTATCCCTGACCTGTCTGGTGAGTTCCTTGTTCTTCATGATGCTGTTGTTCACTAGTGCTCTCTAACAAACCACTGAGGCCTTCACAGAACAGGTGTATTTATAGTATGAGTAAATTACACACAGGTGGAGTCAATTTACTAATTAGGTGACCTTTGAAGGCAATTGATTGCACTGGATTGTATTTAGGGGTATCAGAGTACAAGGGGCTGAATACAAATGCACACCACACTTTTCAGATTTATATTCGTTCAAAATTTTGAAAACCATATATCATTTTTGTTCCACTTCACAATTATGTGCTACTTTTTCTTGGTCTATCATATAAAATCTCAACTAAATACATTCAAGTTTGTGATTATAAGGTCACAAAATGTGAAAAAGTTCAAGGTGTATGAATACTTTTTCAAGGCACTGTAGACATTTCCATGAATGATGCAGCTGAAATTCTAAAACCACAGAAAGAAAACTTGAAATCATAACTCGATTTTCATGACAAATACACTCACACACATACACTTTATTTTCTTTAACTCCAACACATCTTTGATCTATAACCTTATGACTTACCTAAGTTGTCATGGACTATAGGAACCGAGGTCATGTTGAGATCCTGATTCTTATTTTATCATACTTGATAGGTACAAAGCTTGTGAAAAGTTTTGTGACTTGATGCTGAATGACCATGTGCAGAAAGACATTTCGACCTCATCTATTGAGGGATTTTGCAGCCTGCTCCATAGGTTCACCCTGAAGGACGTGTTCTCTTACCTCGGAATGCTGTGTAGGCTGGATACTTCATGGTCTGCATTTATTTTGTGAGAATGTTTCCAGCTTATATAAACTTTTTTTCATCTATTAAAATTCGTAATTTGGCTTAATGTTTAACCTAGCATTACTTTGTACTTTCGGTATCTGGATGTGTTGTAGGCCTACAAATAGTCCCTTATTTTACATATAGATTGCTTTCACCATGCATGAACTATAGTGTGAATGCAGACTGCAGGGGAGCTCCAACCACAGATGGAGAGGCCAAGGTAAAGGTCTAGTACCCAAAATACAAGAAGAAGTACTGCATCTATTTGTAAAAAGTATTATATGTTCCTGTATACTTATTGTCTAGTTTTGGGTAGTGTACAGTGTACATAGTTTCAGCATGGCATGGTGCTGATAAGGTTTGTTTTATTTTTATTCATAGATTTGTCAGGCAAATGTGGCCTCAGGGGCTCCAAAAGAGGAGGAGTTATACAGTAAAATTAATTTCATGTGTATTAAATAAAAGGCTTGGGAATGTACCTAACCTTACGACATTCCAAAAGCTCCTGGACAAAGTGTCTGTCAATCCAAGTCTTTACGGGGAAGACGGGGAGCGCAAAAGAGAGTTAGAGAGTCCTGATCTTCAGGACGTGCTGGCATATAGTAAATAATCAAGAGGTGTTGAATGTTCTATGTATCTGTGTATTATAGCTCCAGTTAAACATGTTTCTGAAAACATTTGAGGAGTCAATGCAGTAACAGAATCTTGTTATTCATATTTGATCAGCACTGTCGAGTTTGACAGTTTGATCATGATGTGCTGTGCTGAGCTGGGCCGTCCTGCAGACTGGATGCTGATGTGAACCGGTCATTGTATAAAACCAGAAATGGAATATAAGGATATGATTAGAAGATTAGAAGGAGTCTTTTATATCTACAGAGGAAGCAACAGAGTCTGCCATGTTGAACCACCATGTTTCTACAAACCAAGAAAAGACAAACCAAACACTGGCTCTAGATAGGACCTTTTCTGTTTTTCGGGAGTTTCACGGCCACTGTGGTTTATCCTTCGTGCCTGGAATGGGAGGGTGAGGCAAGAGGTATTCAGTTGGTTGCAATCTGCAACTTCACCATAGATGCAACTAAATCCTACACAATGCTTTAAATTTTAACTTAAGCACAAGGGCAGTCTGTAATGTTAAAATTTTTAATGCTGCTTCCAATTGCATGATATAATGAACTACAAAGTATACATTGATTTATTGTAACTAGTTACATGTACTTAAGTCAGTAAGTATATATTATGTCTTTTTAATCAGCTTTGGTTACTGGTTAAATTTCTACAATTTTTCTTCCCCTTCCTGTCCAGTGAAAATGTGTTCATTTGAAAGTTTGGGTTGAGAAAATTTTCCTTCTTAAACTAAATAAACTCTTTAACTCTTTAATTAGCTGAAAAATCAACATCACAGGACTGCAATGCTACAAACATATAATGTTCTTCCAGACCATGATGCATTGCTGTAGATTAAACTATCCATCAGTATATAATGAGCTCAACATTAAACAGCAGTACTACAGCAGAAAAATTAAACATTAAAACATCACACAGGAGACATTTTACTGCACGAGTAAAGTTATTTATTTTTAACAATTTAAGTATGTTCTGCTGATAATATTAATTAATATTAATATTAAATACATACTTTTACTTTAATGAGGTTTTCAGTGCAGTACTTGTGTAATTAATTGTGTGGTATTTTTTATAGTGTCTATTAGTACTTTTACTGAAGTAATCTGAATTCTTCTATCACTGAAAATATGAACAATTTATTATTATTATTTTTTAAAGGAGCTAAAAGGGAAGGCTGTCTCTCTTATCCACCCTCACCTCTCTTCCCAGATAACTCCAACGCACAAAGGTCGGGTAAGCTGAGTGCCGATACTGCTTATTTAGCACAGACAATCCTTTTTAGTTATAAATGAAAAATGTGATTATATAACATTGAGGAACAGCTTATAAATCTGATGAATGAGCCATCTCATCTGATGTACCTGAAGTACGACACGGTAAAATGTATCTTAAAATTAAATTATATTGCATATTTAAACAGTTTGATAGCATTTTATTGTATCAAATGATGATCTTGTCTCTTGTCAACAAACTTAAGAAACAAAACAAAACTCCTGTTAAGAAGAAATTTTCATGCCTCTGAGAATTTCTCTTGAGATTCTACAGCTGCACCATAATATTGCAGCATTGTGGCACACTCAGGCAGCAGGACCCAGGGGTTGAGGCACACAGCTTCAAAGCCAGGATGCCGCAAATTGTGCACTCTGAACTACCACAAACCTCCCTACAGCACACACTCTTCAGACCTCTAGACTTAGTTAGAGGAGGTTAAGCATGCTTATTCCATAGAACATTTAGAAGGTTTAATGTGAACAGTTAGTATGCTTTTCTAGCATTATTGATTTGACATGTTCCATGTGATGTTGTGTAAAGGTAAAACACAAAACAAAACATAAAAGCATGTATGGATACATATTTGTTTCTACTGTGAAGTTGGACATTTTAACATGGGGGCCTACAGAGACTGATTCGTTCCGTAGCCAACCTGAAGTGGACATTTGAGGAACTGCAGTTTTTGGCAGTTCTGTGTTGGCTTCACTTCACAGCCACAGAGCAGCCTGCCATCATGGCTCTTATTGTTATCCACACAGAGCTAGTAGCTAGCTTCAAAACTCAGATAAAACTGAAGTTCTTGTAATTGGACCCAAACACCTCAGAAACTCTCTTTCTAGAGACTTAGTTACTCTAGATGGGATCACCCTGGCCTCCAGCTCCACCGTAAAGAATCTTGGAGTTTGTTTTTGCTTTCTTCCACTTACGTAACATCGCAAAAATCAGACACATTGTATCTCCAGCAGATGCAGAAAAACTAGTCCACACATTTGTTACTTCTAGGCTGGACTATTGTAACTCTTTGTTATCAGGCTGCTCCAATAAGTCTCTTAGGACTTTGCAGCTAATTCAGAATGCTGCTGCACGTGTTCTGACAGGAACCAAGATCAGAGATCATATTTTATATCTCTCTCTCTCTGCCCCTCTCATTCTTTAACGCAACTGGTCACGGCGGTTGGTTCCCTGTAGATAATATTATAAAGAGTACGGTCTGGACCTGCTCTGTGTGGAAAGTGTCATGAGATAACTTTTGTTATGAATAAGATAATAAATAAAATTGAATTGAATTGAATAGCTTCCTGGTCACAAAGAGGCAGATCTGGTGGCCGTTGCCTGCTCAGGCTGATGTAGGGCCACCATAGCTTCCTGTTTTTACCAGAAATATGTAAGTATGCAGGAGCAAATTATTGCCTGTTCTGTTTGGTTTTCAAATGCACTGTGTGTCATGCATGTGCATGTGAAATGTGCACAGATGGGGCAGATTGTTTTCCGTTATTGATTCTTTCAAAATGGATGTTAATATAAATACCTTACTTTTACAGTAGTCATATGCGGATTGCTTCATGGCAGGAAGTGTATCTGTAGGTGTATCTGTCTTTTAGGTCTCAGTTGAAAATGAGAAATGTGGAACACTTCATCCACAGTCCATCACTGTGACAGACTCTGCGCAGCCCATTATGGTCTCATTTAGGAAAATGATAGGGACATGACTTTAATTCACTTTTGGAGTGTCGCTGCAGGGGTCAGTACAATGATAACGCTGTAATCACTCACTCACTGTATGCAGTCTGTATCACGAACAGCCAGACCATCATGAGCATGTGTGTCTTTATCTGATTTCATTAAGTTGAATTATACTGCGACTGCATTCAAATTAACTTTTAGACAGGAAGTGAACCAGCAGATGAACAAATGGTACAAGATGGCTCTTCATTGAGTCTCATTGTATGTGGTGGACACGACCATTTAAAAAACACTTGTGATGTCTTGTATTCCATTTGACTGTTTAATATAAACTAGCTAATATTAAGAGATTATCATCGAAGGCTACCGTGTCAGAGTTGTCTGTTTCCATGGAGTTCTGCAGAATTATTTTCTGGACCAGCGCACACTTGAAATTTTAATCATTATGTCATGGTTATGCATGAGCTCACTATGTGACTGCACACCACAGACCAGACAGTCTGAGCATTTACATCAGTTTGCATCAGATGTGGTCTGCTCCTCATCCCCAGTGGCTCTTCTGTCACTGTGGAACATGTTGCTACTCACGGACACAACGTGGAAGAATGCAGAAATTTGCACATACTATCTTTCTACGTCTCCTCTGTGGTGATTTGATTAATGCACCATTAGAGACAGGACACGTTTGTGATTCAAAGCTTCAGCCAAAGTAGTAATCGTACCTCTTGTTCACAAAGCTAACAGAATCCAATAGGTTCAATGTATCTAAACTTGAGAGAATTGATGATCTAAACCAACACATGACTTTAAATTGAATATATTATGTTACCTTTTGGTCAAGAACATTAAAAATTATACCTGCAGCTTTTTTTCTTTGAGGAAATGTGAAAGTCAAAATGTGAAAGTCAGGTGGGTGCATGGACGACAGCTAAAAGATGTCACTGTGCCACGTATGTAAAATAATATAATAATATAAACTGACTGTTTATATAAAATTTAAACACCAAATCGTCTCATCTCATGACACATAGAGCGGGTCTAGACTGTACTCTTTATAACATTACATACAGATACCCAACAATTCCCATCATTGTTATGGAATTTTCTATCCTTAGGTTACACGAGGTCACGTGTGGGCCTTGAGGTCCTCGGCAGTATTAGTTGTTTGGCTTTGATTGGGAACAGTAGGTGCCAGTCTATCTCAACACTGTGGTGACCAGGGTCGAAGAGACCAGTTGCTGCCTTCCTAGACATAAGAATCAGAATCAGAAATCAGAAAAAAGCTTTATTGCCAAGCACGATTTTACACATACAAGGAATTTGTTCTGGTGTCGTTGGTGCATGACAAACATTCTCTAAATATAAACTTTAAAAAATAAAAAATATAACAATATAAATATATATACACAGTATGTTTTAAAAGTAAAAAGAGCAGTACAGCTGTGCAGTGATGGTAAGTACCAGTCAAGTGTTCATAAATGTGCAATTGTTCACAGTAGTATTATAAATATGCAAGTATAGTATATTACAAAACAAGTCCAAGCTGAGCGTTAATGTAACTCAAAGAGTAGTGGATGCAATGTCAATGTGACATGAAGAGGCAGAGGTGGAGTGTGAAGAGTGAGAGAGTGTCAGGGGGGGCTCCGGGCCTTGTTGATAAGGCTAGCACCAGACGGGGAAAAAAACTGTTCTTGTGGCGTGAGGTTCTGGTCCTGATGGACCGCAGCCTCCTGCCAGAGGGGAGTGTCTCAAAGAGTTTGTGACCGGGGTGGGAGGGATCAGCCACAATCTTTCCTGCACGTCTCAGGGTCCTGGAGGCGTACAGGTCCTGGAGAGACGGAAGATTGCAGCCAATCACCTTCTCTGCAGACCGAATGACACGCTGCAGTCTGCCCTTGTCCTTGGCAGTGGCAGCAGCGTACCAGATGGTGATGGAGGAGGTGAGGATGGACTCAATGATGGCTGTGTAGAAGTGCACCATCATTGTCCTTGGCAGGTTGAATTTCTTCAGCTGCCACAGGAGGTACATCCTCTGCTGGGCTTTCTTGATGAGGGAGCTGATGTTCAGCTCCCACTTGAGGTCCTGGGAGATGATAGTTCCCAGGAAGCAGAAAGACTCCACAGTGTCAATTGTGGAGTCACAGAGGGTGATGGGGACAGGTGAGGCTGGATTCTTCCTGAAATCCACAACCTTCTCCACTGTCTTTAGAGCGTTGAGCTCTAGGTTGTTCTGGCTGCACCATGTCACCAGATGGTCAACCTCCCACCTGTAGGCGGACTTGTCACCATCAGAGATGAGTCTGAGTCATGAGTTCTTCTCTGGTGAAAGAGCTCCGGGTACCATCGCAAAAAAACAGAGTTAAAACGCAAAACAAAACAAAACAACGCGCACCAACACACCGAGGCAACCGTCCGCAGCGCCATCTTGGTCCACATATAAGATATATATGTATAATATAATATATATAAGATAAGATAGCGCAATAGATAGCTTGCCGTTGACGTTCCAAATGGCGTAAACAGACAACGGTGTCTTCAGACTAGAATATATTGACAATAACACCTGCATGGGTAAAAACATTCTCTTTGACTAGTTCTGGGCGTATAGTATTTGTGGTGTTATCTTGGTGTTTAAAGTCTATCCACCAGCATGAGTTCAGCAGAATGTGAGACCGACTCAGGCACTTCTGATGTACTTTGAGAGTGTCTCTAATTCTCCTTGGCCAAGCGTCAATAAATATTACAGCATAAGACATCAGAGGCTCCTGAACACTTTCTTCCCTCCTGACCTCACCATTGACCACCAGCAATTTCTCCACAACATCATGAGCAAGTACTTGGCGATAGTGACAAGGAAAGTGTCTTCTTTAGACTTCCTTCACGGTTAGAAGAGAATATCCTTTATTAGCACTCATATAGAGGAATGATGTCTGCTTTTAATGACACTTACTGATACATTCATCACAACCAACATTTCATTGGAAAAAATAAATTTTACTTTACTTTCACCAAACTCACATGTGTTATAAGTCTGTTTCCAGATGTTGGCCAGGACTACTGTATAAGTGAAAGTTGCATGTGTGTTATTTGAGTCACCATGGGCTTGACCTAAAAGGTATGGTGGTGTGGAGCTAGTTTTCTCTACTTGAGGCTAGAGGTTCAGAGGCTTACATGAGTATAACTAACATAACCACTGACAGTAAAAAGAATGGACATTGTAAGTGTGACATCACCCACAGGTTTCTGAAGAGTGGTTTGAAGCTCAGAACTTGCATTTCTGGCCGCCATTTTGGCTGTATTGCCTCTTCCGCCTCCCGGCTAATCTAAAAATCACCAAAGACGCGGATCATCGGTGGACCTGAGACTGTTACTGTTTTGAGTTTGTTTTCTGTGTTTCCTGTTTTATTTTGTTGTCTTGTCTTTTTCTACTTCCTGTCGTTTCCCGCCTTTCTTGATGGCACCTCCCCTGATTGGTTTCACCTGTGTCTGATTTGTCCTATCTATTTAGTTCCTGTGTTTCCTTTGTTTCCTTGTCTGTCTGTTCTTGGTTTCTTGTGTTATAGGATGTTTCTCTGTGTGTTCTCTGTGTGTTCTCTCAGTGTTCTTCTGCCTATGTCCGTCACTGTGTTCCAGTTCATGGTCTTTGTTTTCTGGATTATCCGCTTTTTGGTTACACACACACTCCCACGTAACAGAACGGACAGACCAGTTTTGGACTCAGCAGGCTTTTCCTAACATGGATCCGGTCTCCTAATGGCACTTGGAGAGCCAGCCACCACTCACTACCACCTTATCCCCTTCCTACCGGAGTCTCAGGAGTGACATGATGGCGTTGGACACCCGGTTTGAGTGCCTTTCTGCTCTTTTGTCTGCAGGTCAGCCGACTCTCCTTCCGTTGGTGGTCCGGCCTACTCCAGCAGACTGTGCTCTTCCGTTGGAGGCCCAGCCGACTCCTGCTCTTCAGTCGGTGGCCTGGCCGACACTAGTCCCTGCCTCTCCGTGGGTGGCCTGGCCAACTCCTGCTCCTCCGTCGGTGGCCTGGCCGACGCTAGGCCCTGCCCCTTTGGAGGCCCGGCCGACTCCTGCTCTTCTGTTGGAGGCCCAGCCGAGTCCTGCTCTTCAGTCGGTGGCCTGGCCGACACTAGTCCCTGCCCCTCTGTGGGTGGCCCAACTCCTGCTCTTCTGTTGGTGGCCTGGACGACACTAGTCCCTGCCCCTCCGTGGGTGGCCCAGCCAACTCCTGCTCTTCTGTCAGTGGCCTGGCCGACACTAGTCCCTGCCCCTCCGTGGGTGGCCCAGCCAACTCCTGCTCTTCCATCGCCATTCCGGATGACTCCAGCGGCTCCTGTTCCTCCGTCAGCATCCCGGCCGACTCCCAGTGCCCCTGCTCCTCTGTCGACATCTCAGCCAACTCCCGGTGCCTCTGCTCCTCCGTCTGCGGCCCAGGCTTCACAGCACCCTCCAGGCCTGCCAGTGCCTCTAGTTCCTCCTGCTCTCAGGCCTCCAGAGGGGCTCAGCCTTCACCTCCACCGGCCTCCAGAGGGTCGCCGCCTTCGTGTCCGCCGGCCTCTCCGTTGGCCTCCAGAAGGGCGCTTCCTGGTGACGGGCCGAATGAATCTGTAACAGAACCCACCTGTCAGACAAAGTGGCCATGCTGCTAATTATGCATAACTTTAAGCCTTAATGTAATTTGAACGGTTGAGTTAAAAAAACAGAACAAATTCATTACATTTGTCATGAATGGAGAAATTAGCTATAGAGACCAAAACTGTTTTTGCAAACATGAAGTAAACATGTTTATAAGTTGGACATTTGAACATGGGGAGTTATGGAGGTTGAAATGTTTTGTAGCCAGCCTCGGGGTATTGCAGTTTTTGATACTTCCACATTGGCTTCATTTCCCAGCCATGGAGGTTGGCATAACACACCTGAATCTCTGAACTGACTGGTTCTGCTACATTGATTTTGGATCCTTTAATTTGTGATTCCAACAATTTTATGGGAGGGCCAGAAGTGCATCCATGTTTGCTTCCTGCTCAGCCCAGAGACTTTACATTGGAATCCAGTTTTGCACACATTCATTCTATAATGGAAGTTTATGGGGACAGTATTGGCCAGTTAGCAGTCGGTCACTGGGACAGATTGGCTGCATGGCTGAGTGGCAGCATCCAGTTCTATTAATAGACCCTGGACTGCTTCAGGGTGCACTTTGCCTCTCATCCAGTGTGCTCTAAGAAAAGACTGGATTAGTGTTTTGTACTTATACGTGGTTATCATACCCTACAGTACTTAAATGTCAGTAAAATTCATGAAAAAGTACCCATCTGACTTGACGTAAATAATTGTACAGTTCAGGTCAGATGGTTACCTGAAACATTCAGCCTCTTGAACATTAAATGCTCATACCAAATTTCTTAACAATTTGGTGATTAGTAGTGGTAGATATCTCACTCTGGATTGGGTTTTGAAAGGATCACCCAATCAGCTTATTGCTACTAGTGTTGGTGTTCTCTCTAATTGGTTCTGGTCGGGTCAGTAACATTTTGGAACAGGTCTACTTTTAATTGGAATTCATTTATGCACATCGAGTGTAGGTTTTTCTGAAGGCCATTAGGGATAAGGTCCAAAGAGGACTTCGTGTGACTTGGGTGATGGTCGATCCTGCCTAAGTAACCGTGGTTATGCAGAGAGGTTCTACATGCAAGTAGAGTCTGCAGCGCCACTGATTTGAACAGCTACAGTATATTTTTTACTGCTCTGTTTTTGCCTTTCATAGCTACATAAATGACTCTGAGCTTATGATCCACTTGACAGTGGATGTTACTGAGCTTCAAGCGTCATTTGACAGACATTTATCCCTGCGGTCTTGAAAAGCATCTTCTCAAATAGCTGCACATCTTCACAATTTTCCACTTGCCAGGCTGAACTACAGCCCATCAAACCAAATCACACTTGTAGGGAAACAAAAAAGCATGTAAATCTTCTTAGCTTTTTGGTGTTTGATGGCCATGACAATTCAGCTGAGGCAGCTTTTTCTCACCTATTGAAAACTTGACACAGTGATTGAAAAGCTGAAAGTATGCCATTCTTGGTTTAACATCAATTACACGTGGTATGTTTTCACACTGGCATGCACTGATTCTTAATTATATATACAATTGATATGGTGCTGCTGGATGCAACAGTAAGTCTTTCCCATTTTGCTTGCAGATACCTCTTTTCACTGGGTTCAACAGGTTTATGTTCTGCAGCACATAAAAGACAGCATCACACTACAGACCAGACAAAAAACAATCAACAGAATTAATTTTATAATGTGATATAGGATTTTGTTCTATGTGTAAAAAAAAAAAAAAAAAAATCTTTGATCATAATTGTTTTGTAAACTCAATGGGTGCATGTGGAATTGATCTAGTGATGCCGTCTTGTCTGGTGTTGTTTCTTGGAAGAAGGGCAGTAAGTGTCGGAGGAGAGTTATTGGTTTGTATTTTAAAGTTAAATTCAATGTCTAGATTATGTGTGTAGTTCAGTGTTTGTGAAAATGCAGTGCAGTGGTGAGTCCAAAGGAGAAGGTAGCATTGTATAAGTTCTGCTGCTGTATAGTCTTGCAATTAGTCCATTAGTGGTGAGGAACTATTTTTGGACAGAATGATACTGTTGAAAGAATGGAAGTGAAGATAACGTCATCCGGGTTAAAGAAAACTCCTCACATCAATGTGAACGCAATAATATATAATACACTGCTTACATGGATGACTATCATGGATTGCACTGGCTGGTGTAGTTTTATCATAAAGGTTTACTACAGTAATACACTAGTGTTGCTGTAACTATAAATACAGCAGTCATAGTGTGTGTAATTGTGAACATAGTAGTAGATTGAACTGAATCGCTTAAGAGATGCTCCCCTCACCAAGCAAATGTGCTCCTATATCGAGTGACCAGAGAAACCACCATTTTCACCCCACTCCATTGTTTACATTTTTCAATACACTAACGAGCAGTGCAGACTGAACCAACACTGCTGTAAAGCACTGCTCCTTTTTCACTCATATTTATGAAAGCCTGTTATAACCTGCTATCATTCTTTTGTTGTGGGTAAAAAAAACAAACAGGGCTGCATACCTAATTATCATGAATTAACATAATGGCAGGGAGGATATGAAGTGACACACTCACTGAAGAGGGAGTGTGATTTTCAAACAGGCAAACTGTGAGCGTAACACAGAGTTCTCTCCGTGTTGGTAAATGCTGTAATTGTAACACGTGAAATGTGTGTTTGAAAAAGGGAAAGAGAGAACAGCCTGTTCGCCAGCGTAACACTGGTCATCTGAAGGTTAATGTTTTTAAAATGTAAATTATAAGCAGAACTGTTGATTTCACACATGGACCTCATTCAGGTGTGAATGACTGACTGTGACATCATGATAGCACACGTGAAGAAATAAATACATATTTAAATACACGTTTTTCTCCGTTCTCCCCATTAGACTCACATCAGTGTGTTTCAGTCAATAAGAGTGATAACAATGTCATTATGTAATGACAAATATATCAAAACAAAGAACACATCACCACACCTGTAAATAACATTACTTCCAGTTGTCTGCATTTTAAAGAGACACTTTTGGGTTGAATTTCTTGCTGTATTTTCAGTTTGTGTTTCACTGTTTTTGATCACGGTGAATTATTGTTAATCTGGCACTTTTATGTAAAACAGGGGCGAGAGAGAGAAGGCGACATGAAGCAAAGGGCCACAGGTTAAACTACAGGACACCCCTCGCATCCCATTTTTAGAACAATGTCACGGCTGTCACTGACACTCTATGTCGGCACTATGTGTGATTTTTCCTGTACAGTTTGTGTGTGCTGAGCTAGGTGTGTGGTCCTCTGTTCCTGATTGGCTCCAGCTCGTGAGGCGTGGCCATCATCATCATCGCTCCCTGAAGAGGATCCTGATTGGAGCAGCACCCAGTCTGGCACTCCAATCCACATTGTCTCCATAAGTCCCTATATTAAAATGTCCAACTTCACAGCAGAAATAAACATGTTTACAGCCTGGTACAATTTTTTTTTTCATTTTAATCGTAGTTAGATTAAATTATATTAAGGTTTAAAGTTACAGCATGGCCGCTTTGATTGACAGGTGAGTGCAGTTTTGAGTAATCTGACATCATTCGACCCGTCTCGGGTCCAACGATGATCCACGTCTTTGATGATTTTTTGTTCAGCTGGGTGGTGGAAGAGGCAGGACTACCAACATCGCAGCGGCCAGAGTCACCACACTGAACTTGAAAACAGCTGTTCAGAAACCCGTGGGTGACATCACGCATACGCTGCATACTGTCAGTGGTTTGGCCAGTCCGATAGTCCTGGCAGTTGAGTTTCTTAGCTTACCTCTCACTGGTATAATTATAAATGTTAATTATTGAATTATTGTTTTGTTGAGGTAGTTGTTAACTACACGGGGACCGGGCCAGGTGTAGTTCAACTACTGATTACTGCGTCCACATGCAGAAATACTTTGATTAGAATAATTAGGTTAAGGTTTTTTTTTTGGTTATTATGTAAAAGTTACTTCTTTTTTTCCCTTTTCTTTTTTAGGATGTTTGGACTCTTATTTTCAAGAGTACTCTTGGTTATATTGATTTCTTTGATTTGAACAGCATCTCCTTTTCTCTTGTAGTCAGCCTCACTATTTTTTTTGTATTATTAATAATGTCCTGGCAATACATCTGGTTTATTTTGTTTCGTTTTCCCTACATGAGCTGGGTTGTATCTGTCCTTATTTGCTAAAGGACCACAGTGTGGTTTTACACAAATGGAAATGGAAGAAGCCCTCTGAAAAATGCATGTTTGGTCTCATATTTACTGCACCTGATTTTCACTGCAGACTGGTGCAGGGAAGTTGAAATCAAATTTGAAATTTAACTTTGTGGAAAAGCAGGTGTGAAATGTGTTCAGCACTGTCAAAGAGAAAACAGCAGAGAGGCAGAGAGTGAGGCACAAATTAAAAGACGCATTACAGTTAGTTGCTTTAGTGGAGCTCTCAGTTCAGCAAAACAAGACAAAGGGCAGCAGAACAGTCTATTATTTTTCACATGATTTTACCTTTGCTTCCCGCAGCTCCCTCCTGCCTGCTTTCCCTGACTTATAATGGCTCACAGCAGCTCCAGTCCAGCACACTGATTGAAGCAACCATTAGGCCTTCATATTTTCTGTTTACAGAAAGAATACAGTGAAAGGAGTTTAAAAGTTTATGGCTCTCCATATCTCAGTCAGTTCATCAGTTAGCCTTATTAGTGAAGCTGAGCTGTTTGTTCTTTGTAAAAATCCATTGTATTTAAGTCACTGTGTGCGGTCGTGAAAGTGAGCAAACCGTGCAAGCAAAAAAGAAACTGCTGTTAATTAAAATATATTTTAAGCATGCTTTATACCTCATTAAACCACATGTGCCAGTGCTAATGAAGACCACCATTAACGCTTCACTTCTCCAACTTTGGCCAAATTACAGGCAGACGTGAATCTGATTGAAAACAACTAGTTAGAGCTATTCGTGGGAAAACCACAAAAAATGAATTAAGGAAAATAAATCAAAATGATAGAAGATATCTTTTTTTGTAAATAAACCCTGATGCGACAGTGATCTCTATCTAGGACCGCCCTCCCAATTAGCACATAGACTGTAACGATGGCTATTACCTACTTTGGGAAGAGGGAACAGAATAACCCTGTTATTAAAGTTCATCTGTGTTTGAACTTAACATGTGTGGATCCCACAACAACCAGACTCCATCTGTCTGTGAAGAACAGTTAATAATACTAAGCAGACGAATCAGCTGAGCTCAAGATGTTTCATTTGTTCTCATAGATGTGTCTGGACACCCTTCCATTGAAACAGAATTCCACCAGCCTTGGATCCAGTCAGGCCAATCACAGCCATTTATTTAACATGGTAAAAGTCACACGTTTCACTGCTCTGACTGGTTGTTGTGTCCAGGCTGTAGGTCTGTCTAGCGCAATGCAGCCGGCTCATGAAACTCAGATCAAACTGTCTGTTCTGCACTCGTTGATAACACCCCTTGAAAAAAATTAACTGAAAGGTTCCAGAGTAATTCACAAACGCAAATTGTTTGGTGAACTTAACGAACCTTGAGGTGAAGCAATTTTGTGAAACGTTCTCGTAACCCTCAAACAGGTTTTTTTTGGAAAACGTCTCTGAGAAATTATGTTTATATCTACAACTAATGTGTAAGAACACGTTTGTAGGAAATGTGCCACATGGATTCTGCTGTTCTATTTATATAATGAGGAGGTGTTGTTCATTAACATGTCTGGCACATTGCAAAATGTTGCTTCTGAGAAGTCTGTGAATATTCTCAGTCATCCTGGTCATCTGTTGAAGGCGATCATAGACGACTGGACTAGATTAGTTTCTTCTCTCATTCCAGAGGCTTCTTCACTTCTTTTTGCTTTGGCTAAAAAAATCTGTTCTTGCTGCATGACATGCACTCAATGTCTTTATGGTATGGGTGCTGGCAATGCATGGTTATGGTTATGAAAAGTCTGCTGTGCCATGAAGCACTGGACACGCTGTCTTTACTAATATTGAACCAAAACCACAAACTTTTGTTGCCTAACCCTGACCACAGATGAAACATAAACCAGCCGGCAATAGTGAGATTTAGTAATATATAAAAGGGATTTCTAGGAGACAAGGTTTTGGAGAATCATTTATCATCAGTTGTTTTCATGAGAACATGGTGTGACAACAGAAAACAACATTTGTCGTGACTGACTGAGTGTCTTTCTGACCTCATGAGCTGTGCCTCACAGGTGGCTCAGCTCCGTAGTCACAGTAACATCATATTACAGCAACGGTCTCACAACTATGTGTGTTTCAGTCTTTAAAGATCTCCTGCCATTACGGGAATCACACCAAACATTAGCCTTCTATTAGCCATCAAGACCTCATGCACTCAAAATCCATTTTCTGTCACACACTGACATTACTAGACCACCTCTTTTTGTTCCCGGCAGTACAATACATTCACAATGCAGTCACTCCTGTGCAACAAAGCCCGGCTCTTACCTTTACTTAAGTACAACACCATGCATTAAAAGGTACTGCCTGTAATGAGTCCAAATAGGGGCCATTATAAAACAGCACTCTTGAGTGGACTCTCAATGGCTGAGCTGTGAGCACGGTCTCTATTAAAATCTCTAAAGCCATTCATTCAAGAGCACTGGAACAGTGTGAGTGTGGAGGGGCCCGCTGTGGAAAACTCGGCCTTTAGCTAATGAGCTCACTTGCATTACTTATACGATACATAATTGGCATAGCACATCTCTCTTAATTTCTCATCTTGCTATGAGTAAATTGAGTCTGCCTTTGTTCCCCCTCCCAATCACTCAGACTCTCTCATTGTCCCGTCCCCTCTGTCAGTCCCCCCCCCCGCCTCTAATTACTTCTTTTTACATTCTCTGGAAAATGAAAAACCTGCTTTACCTCATGCATCCTGAAGAGCCCACCACTCCAGTCTAAAGTGTCAATAAAAGTGAACCATCAACGCTGTCTGAACTATTGAGGGGCAAAGTCTCGATTTTTCAATGTTCTGTCGTGCTGTTCATTTCTCTCTGTCTTTTCTGAACATTCTGCGGTGTTCCATCAACACTAATGAGTTTCACTTTTGTCTGATGTAACACTTTGTTCCAGAGCGCTCAGGAATGTTCTCAGTGAGCGGCTTCACAGTGATACACCTGCACTGAGAGGATTCCTGTGAATATGTCCAGTGACAGATGAAGATGAAAATAACCAATGTTAGTCTGTGTGGATGACTAGCAGAGCTAGTTTGATATTTGTTTCAGAAGTATATTTTATACTCATTAAAATAATAATAATAACTGACACGTACATTAAGTTGTCTTAGTGATTAATTAATTTTTTATCTGTTCAACTGTGACAATATACGAGGAAATCAAGCTGAATATATTTAGAGAGTTTTCATAAAATAATGGTTGAATGTTGAACAGCAAACACAGATGACAGCAAGTATAAATGTAACATTAACTGAGTTCTGTCTATTTTCTGTCTATATAAGAAGCTACTGTTGTATATGATTTATGATAGCTAATTTCCCTGTTCATGACAACTGTACTGAGGGTGAATTTTTATACGGCCAGAAACTCTGAGCTTCAAAACGGCTCCTCAGAAAACTACAAGTGACGTCACACATACTCTGTCCATTCTTTATACTGTCAGTGCTCAGAGTTCAGACTGCTCTGCAGGTCGGTTCACTTTATGTGACTTCTTTTTGTCTAAATATCCAGATGTTTGGCTGTTTCTTGTTCTTTTTGATTAAACTGTGTAAAGTTGACCGTGGTAGTGAAGGTACAATGTGAAACATGCAGGTGTGCAATTTATTTTATTAAGTTTAAATTTCATGTACCTCCTTTTAATGGTCATGAATTATCTGGCTTGATAATGTACTGTGCTGACCGTCCATATTTTTTGTTGCTTCAGTTATGTGACTGATGGAAACATGTTGACTCACACACCTGCTGTTTTTAACAATAATTAAAAACATTAAAGACAAGTATTGTCTTCACTTTTAGGAGCCTCTGGTATCCCTCGGGTCAAACTGACCCGGGACATATAAAGCAGGTTTTGATGCCATACCTTGCTGGTTTTGAGGGCATATACTGCTTGAAAGGGCAGCAACCTATAAACCCCACAAGCCATTCATCCACAGTTACATTGGGCCCAGGGTTGTAAAGACGGGGAGGCTAGTACACCCACTGGTCCTACACAGTGCAGAATGACAGACATTGTTGCTCTAATAATTGCTCTCCCTGTCTCAGCATCTCACAGACTTTCAGTCGATTCCTCTCTTGACCTGTTGCTCTCTCACTGGGGATGAAGACTATTCAATCTGTCCATGTGCTCAGATTATAATTATGCAACATTATATATGTGTGTGTGTGTGTGTGTGTGTGTGTGTGTGTGTGTGTGGGCATGTTTCTGTTTGTCTCTGTGTATGCAGGTCAAACTGACCCAAAGACCATATGAACGATGCAAGGTTTGTACATGTTTATCACAGGAAATAAGCGAAGGCTAAAAAAATAAAATTTGAAACGGGTCAAATACCATACAAGCAACACTGTGCAGAAATCTGTATTTTTCTTTGCTAACAGCCAGTGGTGTTCAGTCAGGTGAGGCAGGGCTTCTCTGCCTCCACAGTCCGAGTCGGGACATGTCGGGAATCTCGGCGGGAATCCCGACACGTCCCAAACCCCCCCAAGGTCTCGTGATGCTGTTGTCACCGCTGTGCATTGATTTCGGCTAGCAAAGATGGATTCTCATCTGAGAAGTTTTTCAACCTTGACTTTTGAGGGGGAAAAAAACTTAATTTTAACTGGGAAACCAACCCCTTTCTTCTTCTTTTTTTGGCGGGGAGTGACAACGTATGGGTCAAAGAGGATACTGCGACCTGAACAACCTGCCAAGGGCTTTGCTGAAGCACGAGAAATCCACAGCCCACATCCACTCTCAGATCGCCCTGAAGACCTTTGTTAAGAGTCGGATAGACACAGTGCTGGATGAGCAGCACAGGCACCACATCACTGCACATAACAAAAAGGTAAAAGCTAACCAGGAGATTTAAAAAAGTCTCATCGATGCCACATCATTTCTTGCCAAACTTTTGTTTCCTCTCTCCTTCTTTTTCAGTACCGCAGACAGCGCAGTTGTCTCTCTCTCTCTCTCTCTCTCTCTCTGGTTATAAAGTCTTCCTATGTTGTGCTCTTATGTGAGTGATGTCATACAATAGCTATTTTAGGCTTTTCAGACTTATTTTTTGCTTAGAGGTTTAATGGTATGTGATCAAGAGCGAGCAGTGTTTATAATGTTGGTCTTATAGGTGTGCCGGAGCTGTAAGTCCTGTGTTGTTGAGATACAGGTGATTTCTTTTTGTGCTCTTGTCTTTGGGTGCTCCTATGCTCAGTATATCCTGTAGAAATGCAGGTGAATGTATTGTAATGTATGCGATTTAAGCTCTGGCTGATCCTGCCTACTCAGCCATGGACCTCACTGCACATTACTGCTAACAGCCACACATTAACAAGGTCAACAACACAAGACATAGCAGCCAGCTAATATTACTAGCAGTCAGCCCAGCTCGGCGTCTGTCTTTCAGCCTTTTATTTCACCAACCACTAAAGTCAGTCACACATTTACTCTTCTTCTTCTTGGTTGCTCACTCTCTCCTTTTCTTTTCCAAGCTTCCTCCATCAACATCCTGTTTGGACTCTTATCCATTAGCTATATCCATGGAAGCTGGATGATTGGAATGATAACCTTATAGTGAGAAATCCCTGTTTAATGTTCCTTACAGCGGTGGAAGAAAAAGAAATAATAGATATGGTAAATAAATGTAAATACAAAACATCTACTGATTCAAATGAAATTGATATGAAAGTTGTAAAAAAGGTCATTGAGGGGATTTCTGAACCACTTACATACATCTGTAACTTATCATTCCAAACCGGAAAATTTCCTAACAACATGAAAATAGCTAAAGTTGTGCCGATGTATAAAACTGGGGATAGACACCACTTCACAAATTACAGGCCAGTCAATACGGATTTAGAGCAAACAGCTCAACATCACTGGCATTAACAGAATCAATTGAGGAGATCACAAACGCTATAAACAGTTTGTGAAGCTGGGGGAACATTCATCGTCATGCTTGGACATTGCTTGTGGCGTCCCACAGGGGTCAGTATTAGGTCCAAAACTATTTATACTTTACATAAATGACATATGCAAAGTTCAAGAACATTAAAATTAGTGTTATTTGCAGAAGACACTAGTATTTTTTGTTCTGGGGGGGGATTTACATGAACTACTGGGGAGGATCACCACTGAAATGTGCAAACTGAAAATGTGGTTTGACAGAAACAAATTATCATTAAACTTAAGTAAAACCAAATTCATGTTATTCGGCAATTGCAATAAGAATACACAAGTACAGTTACAAGTAGATGGGGTGGACGTTGAAAGAGTATATGAAAACAAGTTTCTTGGGGTAACAATTGATGTTAAAATAAACTGGAAGTCTCATATAAAACATGTACAAAGCAAACTGTCAAGAAGCATTTCAGTTCTGAGCAAAGCAAAACACATTCTGGACCACAAATCACTCCACATTCTCTACTGTTCACTGATTTTACCATATTTACAATACTGTGCAGAGGTTTGGGGCAATACTTATAAATGTACAATACAATCTCTATCCATACTGCAGAAAAGAGCCATAAGAATAATTCATAATACTGGTTATAGAGACCACACAAATTCACTATTCTTAAAATCAAAAACATTCAAATTCACTGACCTGGTTCATTTTCAAACAGCACAAATCATGTACAAAGCAATAAACAATCTACTTCCTGGAAATATTCAAAAATTGTTTTTTTATAGAGTTTTATAATCTGAGGGGTGAGTTCAACTTAAAACATCAGCGGGCACGTACAACATTAAAAAGTTTTTGTCCTTCAGTTTGTGGAGTGAGGCTGTGGAACAGACTGGGTGTGGAGCTCAAGCAATGTCCAAGCATGATCCAGTTTAAAAAGCAGTACAAACACATGGTTTTCACGAGGTACAGGGAGGAAGAAGGGCTTTAACAATTGGGTGTTTTCATAAATGATAAATGATTTATGTATTTGTTTATTTAATCTATTTATTTTCTTTTTCTTTTTTCTTTTTTTATGTAAATATATATGTTTGGGGAGAAAGATTGTTAATTGAGTAGTGGAGAAGGGGTAGGTTTAAATAAGCATATGCTTCATCCTACTCCTTTTCGGACATGTTGGGTTCACATTATTATTTTTGTTTTGACTATTGTTATTGTTGTTTTGACTATTCTTATTGGATTTGTTTGTTTTCAGTTTGCTTTATTGTGTTATGTTCGAAATAAACTAAACTGAAACTGAAGCTGAAGCTGATGAGCCTGGTTACATCACATGCTAGCCAAGCTCATTTTCTGGCTTGACACCAGCTCTGCTCCCCCACACCCCTGGCCTGAAAACCTACCCTTGTGGTCCAAAACTCCTGTAGTACAAGCACTAACACTCCACCGGTGCTCTGAGCTCACAGTCCGGGCAGCCCAGCTAACAAACTGAGCTAACATGAACTAACAGCAGCCACAGTTGGCAGCAGTTTACTTTACTGTCCATCAGGAAACTTGTGACTTAGTGCCATGAAGCGTTATGTACTTCTTGTGGGTGATCGTACCCAGAGCACAAAGTTGCAAGAACAGTCCAAACGCCATTCACCTGATTAAAAGTCAGTGTAGCATCAACATGATTTAATCTGTTATTTTATGGAAGAAAAGTTACAAAATGTTGCTTCAAAATCATCGAAATTCATATGTTGAAAGACACAGAAGCAGAGCAGCACGCATGAGAGTCTGCTTGTAAAACATCACACATGCTCACATGTACTTTGATTTTTTTTTTTTTGCCTCTTTGTGCTTTTAGAGTGTCAGACAGACAAGAGCTGACAAATGACTACTGATATTAAATCCACAATCAAACACATGAAGAGGAGCGCAGGGAGCCTGCTCAGTCATTGGTTGGTTGAGTGTGTGTCATGGCCTGCTGACTGGAGGATGTCAGCGCTGCAGGGAGTCTGCTGTTTGACTGCCTGCAGGGCTGTCAGCTGTCACTCTGTCTTCTCTCTCTCTCTGTTTCATACACTCATACACACACACACACACACACACACACACACACACACACACACACACACACACATACCTCAAGGTCGAATGTCAAAGCACATCAGTAGGTTATTGCAGACATGTGGACTAACGAACATTTGCTGTTCTGTAGAGGGACGGCTGAATGCAGCAGGAGCTCTTCAGACATCTGTCTGCTTTCTGGGCAGCTACATTAATGTGCTTCCATTTCACACACAGCAAAAAGGATTTGATTTTTCAGATGTTAAAGTATAAAGATAAACATCATGTAGCCATACACTGAAACCAAATCATTTTTGTTTATTATATGATTTTAACTGGATAATTAATGGTTACATTAATTAGTTATTATATTTTAAGGTATTTTATTATTTTTAGAATATCTGCACATCGTAAAATAAAGTTTGCTGAAATAAAGTTCTTTCGAATTAAATCTATATTGTTTAAACACTTTTTAGGGGATAAGATCTCAGAATAACCATAACATGAAGGTCATTCCATAATTCAGATGTTCAAATCTGTCCTCTGTCCTCCAGTATCTGGACCAACATAACACAAAGTCATGTTTCAGTATGTTCAGGTATTCTTCATGGTATTTAAGAGTTTGTCATTTCCTGATAAACCATAAAAATATTTTTTTCTCTCTTCTGATGCTGCCAGAGCAGAGTGCTTCCTGTTTGATCCAGTCCATGAGTGATTGTGAGGGCTGCTACAGTCATCTATGGCCCAGCCTCACTGATTACTGTACAAAAGCACAACTTCAGAACTTTATTCAGTGATTTTGGTGAAACTGGATCAGATTTTATACCAAAATCACACAACCGATCTTCATATTCATCCACTGCTGAGCGTACATGTCCCTGGAGACGCCCTCACAGTCTGTGCACCTTCAACAGTGGTTCCCATCTTTGTTTCCCCTTTTCTGTCACAGATTAAACTGACATATTTGATATTATAATAAATGCATAACAATAACAAAACAGAACAACTTATAAACTGAAAGATTAACATAAATAGTGAACACAATAACTGCAGGAAGTTTGTGTTTTTAAGCAGATTATTTCTTGTAATATTGAGATAATACTGAAGGTTTTTTAAATATATATTCTGTAGGAACCTTTTATACAATTCTGTCTGTACTGTGTATTTTATTTCAAATTTTAATTATGATGCATATTTAATAGGCTTCTTCTTTTTTTTTTTTTTACACTGTTTTCCTCTCAATGGTCTTTGAGCGTTTTAACTTTTTGAGTGCAGGATGAGGCTCTGTGAATGTAGCACATATAGTATTCAGGTCTTCAATGTGCACTTATCCTGTGAATTTATATCTCAAAAAATTGGATAAACATTAAAAATAACTATTTTATTTGTTTGTTTGTTTTTTCACAGAAATAAATGTAATGCTGAGATACAGGCCAACTGTGTATATAAGACCTTAAAAAGGAACCTTAAAATCAAGGCCTCACCACCCCCCGTGAAGCCTTGGCAACCCCTAGTGGGGGGTGGGGGGACCCCTAGTCGGGACCCTCAGGTTGGGTACCACTGGCCTATAACACTCTGACCTAGCACTTTGCATTTAATATTCAGAGGGAATAAAATATAATTTAACTACTTAAAACAATAAAATAATACAAACCAAACCACAGCACTGTATCTTTGTGTTACTGAAATCTTAAATGTAATTTCAAACTAACTATCTAATCCCGAGATGGGAAACCTTTTATCCAGCGCCACAAGAAAGCACAGTGCAGCATCATCTTGTAAAAGGTAGTTCACACTCCACAGGAAGCAAACAACATCTTTTTGGAGTTGCATGTCAGTGCTATTGGGGCACACTGTGGAGAAGACAAGACCATGCATGCAATCCTTCAACGGTATTACTGGCCCGGGATGAAAGCAGACATCACAAAAAAATCATCCATATTTCATGTCTTGAGTGTTCTCAATTGTTGTACTTTGTTATGTTGCCCAGTGTGATGACTGTCAAAACAAAGAGGCCCTCTATAGAGAAGAGAACCCAGTATAAACCCATCGAGGTCAATGATCTGACTCAATTTAACATGTCGTCTCACTGATGTAACACTTCTGGTTTGCATTTAAGGTGTCAGAGCTCTTTGAACTCTTGGGGATGGACCTTTTCTGGCAGTTAATGTGTTCCAGCAATGGACACACACATATGTCTGTCATGGTGGACTACTTCATCAAATGGTTTGTGGTCTATCCTCTACAAATTTGAGGAAGTGACAGACAACATTATGAATATCGTTCACAAATACGCTGTACTAAAATGAATCCTGACCAGGGACCAACACATTGTATAGTTGCACACAGCATCAACAGGAAAAACAACATGGTATTATTGAAAAATATGATTCATTTTGAATGAATGAATGAATGAATGATTCATTCAGTGTTTGGGCTTACCAATAATGACTCTCTCATGTCTGAAAGGGGCCCATTACCATCTGAACTTCTTGAGCTGCTTTGCTATTTGTTATGGTTTCTGCTGAAACTCCTATTTTTCACTTTTCTTGCAGTGTTTCTTGTGTATTCTGTTCCCGATTGGTTCCAGCTGATGAGGCGTGGCTATCTTTGACATCCTGGAGAGCAGCACCCATTCCCGCCCTATCCACAGGATGCAATTTGAGGATTTACCTTGTTTAAGTTAACAGTCTGTGAGTTGTTTTTTATTTCCTTTTTGATTTTGACTTCGTTAGGAGCTTCAGACTCTGATTTTTAAAGAGTTTTAAACAGTTTAAATAGTTTTTCTGGCTGAATATGAGGCTCTATGCAATCCAACTTCTGCCAACCTCAAAAAAGCGTAGGCCAAAGTGCACGGCAACATCCCCAATTTGTGTAGGTGAAATATCCATCCACAGTAATATATTTTGATGGAAAAGTACTGATTTAAAAATCAGAAACAGAACACTCATTTCTAAAAACTCACCATTGGCCGTCTCAAGAAATGTGTGAAAACCTGCGAAATGGATTGACGCCACTTCACTCCTCCTCCAGCACTGCAGCCCAGGCCCTTAATGCCCCACTTTGACAGAAAGTCCACAATCAGACTGTGTGCCCTCCAGCCTCCACTCATGTGACACAATTGCCTCAACTTCAGTCACCCCAGAGAAATGTAAGTATAGATGTCAATACAATATCATTTTAGCGAGGACATGCCTCAGCCTTGGTAAACAACTCCGTCTTGTAATTCTCCTCAGCAGCAGCTGACGTCTGGTAAACAGGAAGGTCTGTAAGGAAGACAGCAGGGGGGTGAGGTAAATACATGAAGTCTTTTCATTTACATGCTTACACATTTTTGATGGCAAACATAACTCTACCATCTACAAACTATTTTTTGAATTTGGTTTTGAATACAATCCATTCATCATTGTCAAGTTCGAGGAGGTTTTATCATTCTGTGATGTGTCAAGGATCATTCAGGCGATTAAAAAATGTGACTCTTTTCAAGTTCATGTATTCATGATTACAATACACAGTTATTCATTCATTATGTGTGTATGATTTCAGCCTTCAAAGGACCGATCCAGTGACAAACGGCACAGAACACTTGTGGTGAGAATTTGCATACACTATCATAGAACAAATGATGGAATCATATCCAAACTTTTGTCTGGTACTCAGGCATGATTATTTAATTAATCCTTTACATGACACCACATGTATTGTGGAGGTTTATTTCTTATCCAAAGGAGAAGTGGGCACTTTATATTGATATTGTGTTAGTGAAATCCCTAAACACATAAACCAGTGTATGTTTATACAAACAGGGAAGTTAAAATGTCCTTGGTTACATAAAAACATCCACATCTCACAATGAGCTATCCACATCATTAAGACGCAAAGTCCTGTGGGGTGTTTGAGTCCAACTCATCCTTTGTTGAATACATTCATTCATTGTTACTGATTGTACTGTGTTGTCTGCAGAGCTTCTCCTAACTGGGATTGGGCTAGACTCCAGTACTGATGATGCTGCTATTAGTGACACTTCACTTCAGCATGCTTACAAATGTATGTGTATGTATCAGTGACCTCAACATGAAGTCTATAGTTTCACTGGAAGGGATTCTTTTGTCCAGCATGCACACTCTGGAGAGATTGGAGGAAATCTTGTTTGAGATTAAATGAGATTTCTTTCAATTTCTCCAATGATGCCCCACGTCTCAATGAAGGAGCAGAATCACATGACTTTCTCCAGTCAATCAGCGAATGTCAGGATACGTCACAAATAGCGTTGCTATCACTGCTAACAGTGTCATAAGTTCCGTAAGACATATGTCTGATTGTTAATTATATATATATATATATATATATATATATATATATATATATATATATATATATATATATATATATATATATATATATATATATTTTTTTTTATTATTATTTTTTTTTATTTATTATTTGAATTTTTTTTTACCCTAGGTGGGCGAGTGACCGTATACTTCTTTGACTTTGATTTGCAGCCTAAAACTGAAACTTTTTAAAAAAGTCAAAAAAGAAAAAAATGTCTTCTTATATCCACCAATAACTCTCCAGGGTTGAAATTTTACATTTACAAGTATTTCAATGAGTGCCCTATAAAGGGTTAATAGAAAACATAGTCATTACCACTGCTATTCAAAACTGAGTTCCAGTTTCTAAAAACAGAGCTCATCTGTGAAGACACTAAAACAGAATTACAACATTTTAGGAATCCACCAATGTTATTTCTGTTCACTCGGTGTTTGTGAACTCTTTCCTATAGCAAGTCTGAGAGCGAGCACATGAATACATCATGTGACTGTGATGTAAAATCAGGAGCTGCTCCAGCGATAATAAATGAGACTAGTGACCTAGTGACTAGAGACTTAGTGAAGCCATAGGGTAGCTACATTGTCAACATGAAGTTTAACTGTACAGATACAAAAAAAAAAAGTGAGATCTCATTTGGGTGCAAAAATCTTATGGGTCAACAAGTACAGTGTCCCAGATTCTGTATCCAGAGACAAATTCAAGGGCCAGTCATCCGCTCCTCAGCAAAAGTGGTGCATGTTTCCAAGTATTGACAGAACTGTCCTGCAGCACGGAAATAGCATATGTGAATTCCTGAAATGGGAATTCCCGTTGATGCCTCACAGAACTCAGATGCACAGCGGTAATGATTAGTGCTGTGTTCTCTAGCACCTCTGATCTGTTTCCTGTCACTGCTTTAGATCCCCAGCTACCGCTGAAGTCCATGCACTAGGTAAGAACAAATGGATACATGTGTTTGAAATGTATTGTCTGCTATTAGCCAGTGAACATGGTGGAACATTTAGCACACGTTTTCTAAATAGCTTGTGGAGACCAAAACCAGAGCTAAAACCAGGACAGGTGCATTATTGAGAGTGTCCTGACTGGCTGCATCACCTCCTGGTGTAACCATAATGCTCTACAGTGGGTGGTGCAGCATCTATGGACTCCAGCTACACACTGATGAACAGCAGCATTTGGTGGTGCCGGACCAAATGTTACTTTACTCATGCTGCGCTGGTACACTTTACTTTACTTTACTACCATGTTGAACTGCAATGTTATTTTCGAGTTTCCTCGTAGGAATTGGGGGGTGAGGCTAGGGGTATTCAGTTGGTTGCAAACTGCAACTTTACTGCTAGATGTCACTAAATCTTACCCACACACATGTTATAATGTTACTAACACCTTACATCTGTGTGTTTTTGCTGACACTTTTAGAATTAAAAAGAAGTTAAAATTCAACTTTATTATTATTGTTGTTGTTGTTGTTGTTATTATTATTATTGTTGTTGTGTTTCCAAATATTAGATCTCAGTATGAATCAAACAACACTGCAAACTACAACCTCAATAATAAACATATAGTTTAACAAATACCTCTCTGACAGTGTCAATCAAAACTGAACATTAGCTTTGTGAAGCCAGAATAGCAGACCTGTTTTATTAGCATACATTAGATAGTACATTGTACATGCGTACCTGTTTATACCTGTGTCTGCTCAATGTATATAACGAATAGGAAACTGCATGCTTATAAGTTAAGTTAACAGTGTTAAGGTGATAAACCTGTGGTGTTTTCAGCTACCAAAACTGCAGATTTGATTTCATAATCTGACATTTATTTGGTCCAAAGCTTTAACATCTTGATGCAAAGCCCCGCTGGCCCCCCACCCGAAACTCCTGGGTTATCTAAACTTACTCACAGTAGTTGTGAGTGTGTGCTTACAGTCTTGCTGTGCAGCGAGGGTTTATTATTGACGTGTCATGTGCGCTCACATATTGTTTTGTGCTACACTCACACACGTGGGCACAGAGGCAGCCATGAACCCACGCACTCATGCTAAGTGAAGTCAAAAATCAAACAAACTCGTGTCAAAATGAATCCAACAATCCAGTATTTGAAAGATGCTGTTTGTCTTTTGCGATCATAATATTCTGCTTGACATTTCCATTTTGAGAACATTTTTCAGTTTGATGAAAATGTTTTCTTTTTTCTTTTTTTAAATTTATGTATTGATTTGTTCTAACAAAATCACAAAAAACTGTTTGATTCTGGTGCTGTGATGTAGTAATGTAAGATTTGTTGTATGTATCTTTTGTTATTATTGTTATGGACAAGAGTTACACTCCATCAGCAGGTGAGCGTATGTTGATGTTTTTGGGTCTGACTTTGTGAAAACTTCATGTAGACGAGTCGCTCTTAAGAGAGGCGAGCTTGTATTGAGCCCGTCTTGTACTCGCTCAATACAAATGCATAACAAAGTCAAATCCTATTGTTTTCTCTTTCACGTCTCAAGCTGCCACAGTGCTCGCTGAATTGGAAAAGCCATCTGTCCGGGCCTTGAGGAATGGAACATAGCTCTCACTTTGGCAGATCCTCGATATGATATTGACCCCGGTGACGTTTCCAATTAGACGCTAGTTTGTTTTAAAAAGGAACGTCTCTCTTGGGAGTCAAAGTGGTTTCTTTCAGCCTGCAGGCAGCAACTTCACTCCACACAGTGACTATTGTTGACTTTTTTCCCCCCTCTTTCAAGTGTCAAACTGAATCACAATGAAAGAGTGACCTGAGCGGGACATTCATACAGTCGGGCCACACACTGTGTGTATGCGTGTGTGTGTGTGTGTGTGTGTGTGTGTGCGTGTGTGTGTGTGTGCACAACTTGAACAGCTTATCTCGCCCACATCATAAAGTCCTGGCAGCTGTAGAAAGATTTCATTCTTTAGCACAGAGGCACATTGTTAAGAATGTCTAATGTCATGGCTGTTTGAAAGATGCATGTGAGATCCTGTCACATCACAGAGACTGTGAGAGAATACACACTTAAAGGAGCAGTGTGTAGGATTTAGTGGCACGTAGCACTTTGGGCTGCATGTCTGCATGAAAGGTGCTATATAAATAAATAAAGTTTGAGTTTGAGTTTAGCTGCTGATTTTACAACCCCTCACCTCTTCTTCTGGTGTGATGGAGAAACTACGGTGGCTGCAAAACACATTGTGCCTTTAATTAAAGCACAATCTCCACATACACAAATGTAAATCCACGGCTGGAGGCTGGAACAAAGCGACGTTTAAAAGCTATATGTATTATATAGCCTAAATTACAATATGCAAATATACTGTATGCGTGCAACAATAAGGGATTCAGTTCTAAAATCTGTGTTTGAGTCAGTTCTCAGATTGGATTGGATGCCACTGTCAACTCTCTGACCTCATAGGCCAGTTTGAACTGGAGAGGCGGGCTCTCCTGCTGTTTTGTTTCTTATATAATGAGCAGCAGCTGAGCTGTGCGAAGGGTATAGTGTTTGTTTTTTTTGTTTGTTTTTTGCCTTTTTTTCTGCCTATTTTTCCAGCACACAGCAAGATTAGATTAGATTAGATTCAACTTTATTGTCATCGCACAAAGTACAAGTACTGAAGCAACGAAATGTGGTTGTAATGAAGTATTTACATATGTATAAGGATATATAAATAATAGTGCAGATATCTCTCTTGCATTGGCTACCTGTTAAATCTAGAATAGAATTTAAAATTCTTCTCCTTACATACAAAGCTCTTCATGGTCAGGCACCATCATATCTAAAAGAGCTCATAGTACCTTACTACCCCTCTAGAACACTGCGCTCTCAGAATGCTGGGTTCCTTGTAGTTCCTATAGTTTCCAAAAGTAGATTGGGAGCCAGAGCTTTCAGCTATCAAGCTCCTCTTCTGTGGAACAAACTACCATTTTGGGTTCTGGAGGCAGACACGGTCAACACTTTTAAGAGTAGACTCAAGACTTTCCTTTTTGATAGAGCTTATAGTTAGGGCTGGCTCAGGTCATCCCTTAGTTATGCTGCTATAGGACTAGACTGCCGGGGGACTCCCCCTCCCTCCCTCCCTCCCTCTCTCTCTGTCTCTCTCAAGTGCTTGCTCATGGTGGAACTGTTGGTCTCTGCAAATAATATTATAAAGAGTACGGTCTAGACCTGCTCTGCATGAAAAGTGTCATTAGATAACTTTTGTTATGGCGCTATATAAATAAAATTGAATTGAATTGAATATTGAGAGCAATGTGCTGCAGGACATTTGTCAAGGTAAGCCTCTATATAAACCATACATCTGCTAAAGAAACACATCATTCATAAATCATTTTAACCATGTATGCAAATTCATCAAATAGTAATTTGTATATGAATCCCACGGTAAAAAAAAAAAACAAAACATTAAACTGAAGCTAGAAATCAGAATGTAATTGGGCCATATTGAATGATTTTCTTTATAAACTAAGGTTGTGTGTACAGTATAATGGGGAGGCATAATAGCTCATAGGGGGCCTTATTTTTTGTTTGTTTGTTTTAAAGGACTTGCATGCCTGCAGTGAATTTGTATAAAATCTTTTAAAGATATGAGAAGACATCAGAGAAGCTCCCTCGGCACATTAGCATGCACGTTTGAGACTAACTTCAGCTCCTTAATTTCCATCTTCCGTCAAGTCACACACGTTATCAGGCTTCAAAATGTTGTCATGAGCTGAAAATAACACTTCTGGAGCAGTCAAGCTTTTTTTCACACTGTGCAACTAATCTGAACACTGATGAAAAGTTATTGAGACTCGCTGAACTTTGTACATTGGTCACATTTGTTTCAGGAGGGGTGTTCTGCTTTAGCTGCTGGACATTCCTGGTCACACTTTACAGACTTTTAGCTCCTGGATGAGTTTTGATGAAGAAAGACTGACGAGACAAGATCTGCTGAAGTTTGAGGAGTGCCCATTAGCATCATATTTTGAAACCTTTTAACATAGTGTTTAATTTTAGACAATACAGATATTAGATAGAGAAACGTTCAAACCAGCTTCTTTTTTTAATAAAAATAATTCTGTATGTCTTTATAACTTTTTATTTGAGAACAGATCAAATCCAGCTTCCCTCTTAAAGGACCAGTGTGAAGGAATTAGTGGCATCTAGTGGTGAAGTTGCAAATTGCAACCAACTGAACATTCCTTGCCTCACCATCTCCTCCCAAGTGTGTAGGAGAACATACATTGGCTGAAAAACTCTAAAGGACCTGCAGTGTTTAGTTTGTCCATCCTGGGCTACTGTAAAAGGCAGTCCAACATGGCAGGCTTTGTGGGAGAGGACCGCCTCCCTCTGTAGATAAAAAGTCTCATTTTAAAGTAACATTCTTATTTTCAGGTGATTATATACTCATGATAACATTTACGAATTTCTACCTTATACTTCTGATATAATTTCTACCACAACTGTACCTCTCTTACTTTTTTACAGAGGATCTGCTCTCAGGACACAAACACAGCACTCATACATTTAAAAATTTTGCCTTTTGCTTTATCAGGTAAAAAGACGTTGCCATAGTTACTAAATAATCATATAAACTCAACATCACAGATCATTATTGTTTCCTTAAAAGTCCATGAGCAGGCAGATACATTTACTTTGAAATCGGCTAAAATCACACAGTCCTGTCCATTTGTCTGAAGCAAATTTAAAGGAGCTAAAGAGCATTTTGCCGTGAGCTGAGGATTTCCATTATGGTGTACGTGTTCACACATGAATAATGCAGACATGCTTGTTGACATCTCATTAATTGATAGGATCCGCCTGGCTTGCTACCTTCAACCTCCTTGCCATGGATAAATGGGAGAATGAAGTGCTCTGTGTTGAAGATGAGGCTACTTAAGCAGTATTCACTCACACACACACACACACACACACATTGCTGTAATATGTACTGCTGATGAAGTGTTCCTAATTCAGTGCTACTTTCTGTTTATGGCACAGATGAACCAAATGTATTTATCCTATTATGGAAGGTTGGCAGGTAGATCACTTTGCTGAATTATTTACTGCTGCACTGATAAACTGAACCATTTACCCTGGATGGCTTTCACCAGTTAAATCAACTAAGAAGGTGAGAATAGTTATTTCAAATAATAAACGGTAGTGTGTGTGTGTCAGCTGGATTTGGTTGATCGTCGTGACAGCAAAACACCAGGATCATTCACCCTGAGGTTCCTACATACACACAGAGAAGAGCAGATCATTTCACATGCCAAAAATGCAAATGGATGGAAGAATCTTGCCTCCAGTATTCTGTGTGTTGTTTAACAGCGTTTTTTAAAAGGAAGGAATTTTGGCAGTTTAGCTCATTAACAGGAAGTGAAATGCTTGTGCTTGTGAAAGTTCTCAGTCCAATTACTTTTATTTACAAAATTTAGATTTAAAGAGAAAGTGGATCAACTGAAACTTGTACTGTACAATGTAATAACTGCAATCTTCCGTGTTAATCGCACGTCATGCTGCATGAGATGAGTCCAGTAAAATCTCACTTTTTAAGGCAGGTCGTATTTCCAGTGTTTTCCCCTTTTGTTTTGTCTCTCTCTGTTGTGTGTTGCTGGGCGTGGCCTCCAGTTTCTCCTCTCACCTGCCTGATCCCCTTGTCACCTGTTCCTCACTATCTGATCAACCCCTGCTGTGTTAACAGCTCAACCTCCCAGAACCCCGCCAGATTGTTCAGTCTACATTAAGGTTCCCATTTTGGACCTTGTCACCGCCAACCCTGCACCTGCAATAGATCTTTTTTTCACAGCAGCCATTTTGACATGAAATAGTAGGGTCAACACAGGTGTTACCAATGATACTAATTAGGGTTTCATTCCATTTATTGTAGCAGAGACTTTCCAGTGAGCCAACATGCACCCCAGCGGCACCCTGACTCTGTTTGACCTGTATGGAATGGAGCCTTAATTCGTATCACCTGTGTTTACCTACTATTTTCATGTCAAAATGGCTGCTGTGAAAAAAGGTCTATTGGATTCCCTCTCAGCAAGCTCTTCACCTGCTCCTGCTTACCTGTTAAACTGTTCTTGGTCTGTGACTGGCGTTTGCATTTTACAATGACTGTAGCGAGTCCACTAACTTCTTTTCTGGTTAGTGGATGACCCGCTCTACCTCCTGAGCCACAGCCGCTGGTTTTAGTCTTGATAACTGGTTAAACACAGGGACTCACTACAAGTCACTGGTGCATGTTCCAAATCTAATTTGCAATTACTCCAAGAAGCCCCTTTTGTCACAGTCAGTCCCTGCTCCGCCCACTCCAGTCTCCCAGTTTCCCGCCTTGTGTCTGTCACGCCCCTAATCACCTTTACCTGTGTATTTAAACCTTTGGTTTCCTCTTCCCCAGTGCCAGATTGTTAGTGTACCATGCGACCTACTTTCCAGCGTTTTTCTAGTGTGCCTTTCGGTTTCGACCCTTGCCTGTTTTTGGACCCTGCTTTTGCCTTACCCATTTGGATTGTTTGCCTGCCTTACCTGACTGAACTCCCGTGTACCGAACCTCTGCCTGTGATTAAAGACTGGTTACCTCCTGTATCTGCCTCCCGAGTCCTGCAGTTGAGTCCTGTGTCCGTGCCTTGTAACACCTTTGGCACCTTTCTAAAGTGTAGTAACAGTTTGGTTAGGCAACTGTTCCAATAAACTACCAACTAACTACGTGGTAAGGTTTAGAAAAAAGATCATGACCTGTGTTAAAATAAATCTGGAACTAGTAGCTACATAACACATATGTTACCAACATGACATAGTTCAACGAATGAGCGAAGGTGACAGTAACTCAGTGTTTACTTTTGGTTTCATGCAGGATATGAACAGTGGTCTCCTGGGTGTCTTGTGCATCTCATACAGAAAGTAAAAGGTATCTTGTGCGTCTGAGATGCAGAGAAGTGTGACAAAGCATTGGTATGATGCTCCATAAATGAGAACAGGCTGCTGACACACACTAAATATCCAGGGGGCATTAGTGTGGGAAGCAGGGGCTGTAGGAGCTGCATAATGCTGCAGAAAATAATGTAAAATAGCAAATGTCTACACTTAAAATATTTACTATTGGCTAATTTTATCCTGTAAATCCAGTTTTCGTATATTGTTTCAAGGGCTGAGCTGAGCAAGTCATGCAAGCAAGGCATAGAAGCCAGGCAGAGTGAGTCCAGGGAGACAGTTTAGGTCCAGAGTGAGTTTCAGGTAGTACAAAGATGGGACCGAGGCAGGTGTTGGGTCAGAAAGGCTGCAGACAACAAGAAACAAGAGACTAACTGGTGCCTCAGTGTATTTAAAGCAGAGTTGATCGAAGATGATTAGCAATTTGCCTGCCCACACCCACGCATGTTGTCCCACTCCTGTAATCAAGCAGACAGACAAGAAAGAGAGAGAGAGAGAGGCTCCTGAACTGAAAAGGAAGATCATCTGCTCTTGGCGGGATGTTTGATTGATTATATGAAGCTCTGCAGCTCTCTCAAGAAGTCTCTACAGGATTCCCAAACTGTCATGACAGGGGGAGCTCTGTGTTTGTGTATGGGGTATGGGGTAGCATGTAGTGACTGTTTGTGACAGCCTCCAACACACCCACCTTCAATGTATGATAATGTATTCTTTCTGATCCCACCCGTATAATGGAATGTTCCTGAGTCAGCAGTTAGTCAGCAGCATGTAACCTCTGTGGCTGTGCAGCCAAGAACTGCAGTTCCTCAAACGTCCACTTGAGGCTGGCTCCAGAAGTGAGTCAGTCTCCATAAGTCCCCATGTTAAAATGTCCAACTTCACAGCAGAAATAAACATGTTTACAGCCTGGTACAAAAAACAGTTTTGGTCTCTATAGCTAATTTCCCCGTTCATGACAACTGTACTGAGGGTGAAGTTTTATAGAACTTTATACAACCCTGTTCAAAGTGCCGTTACAGATAGCTTGTTTGAGCAACCAGGTTTCATTCAGCTCACCTTAGCTCAACCACTTTGACCACTTTTGGATAACTGGGTAGGCTACAGAGGCAGAACAGCCAAATGGGTGACGTCATCCATGTTTTATACAGTCTACGGTCCAGGTCCCAGGTCCAGTGGTTTCTTGTTCACTCACTCTCTTGTTGTCTCTTCTTAGACCTGTCGAACTCCTTGTTTTGAGTAGTACTCACGTGCAGAGCAATGTGAAACTGGAGTCAAATTCCTCGCATGTGTACACATACACAACTCACAAAACATTTGGGATATTCGGCTTTCGGTTGAAAGGTTAAAAATCATCAGCATCTAAAATGCACTCTAACCTTTACGGGTGAACTTTGATCAACAGTACCTGGTCAGTGTGAGGCTTCAAACAGGAAGTACTCAGAGGAAGTTACCACTGAGCCGTACTTGCCCTGAGCACATTTAGAGTAAAGTGAATTCTGTGTGAAATGCATGTGAGAGGTGTTTGTTGACAAAGTAGTGGCATTGCGTTTGAATAGATAGAAGAGCAGGACGGAGGAGCGAGGCGACTGATAAGCTCAGCTGTCAGTGTGCAGGAGGTGGCTCTGCTCTCCGTCTCTCTGCATTTTCTTTGAGAAGTTCATCCACACGGCCGGCCTTACCACACAGTCTTACACGTCTTTGTCAGTGTTATTGTTTTTGTCTCTCCATCACGAGCATGAAGCCTGTTAGCTCAGTTGTTTCTCATAGAGGTGAAGGAGGCATCAGACCCCAGAGGGAAGAGCAGCTGGAAAAAGTCCAGAGTTATATATTTTTAATCTGTTGATACGTAAATAAATAAAATACAGAGGATGTCTAGAAAATATAGATCAGATATGATCATTTTTAACCTTATGTTGCACTGCCTACCAAGTCATTTCATTTTTTCCAGCAGAAAGAAATACAAACAAAATAAAATACTGATTCCATCTAATGAGATGGAAAGCACCTTCTGTATTTTAATGAGATTAAGTGGCTGTTTTCTCTAAATTTAGTGCAGTAAAACTGTCAATGTGATGTACAAAGAACAGAAACGACACCCATCCACTGAGTAAAACTTTAATGATAAGAATGTATTACAGCATGAAGCTTTACTTTCCTGTGATATTTTACATCCGAATTTCTAACCCCTTTCACGTTGTAAATACTGCATTGAGGCTAAATACACGATGAGGGTATGGATATAGGGAGCCTGAAGAATGTAAACTCACACTCTGTTAATTACATTTTTCTAATGAGTGTGATTTTATTATCCACTCCTCTGTTTAAAAATACACCCATGTAATGAAATTCAAATGCTATAAGGCCTCAGTGGATGCAAAGTGTTGTAATGCTGACTAAGCTTAGAGGTATGCAAAGCCTGTTGCTTGATTGTAGTAAATTAGGATAATTAGCACATATAATATATGTATGCATATAATTCACTCTAACAGAAACAGTGGTTTGAACAACTTTGAATAGAAGTTTGTTTGGCAAGTTGACAAAATAAATAAAAACCATTAGAGAACGCTACTTGATTCAAAGTCCATACATTTACTGATACATTATGAAAAATACTGCAGAGGAGCTCTAACTATAACTATAAATGTTCTTAATACGAAATAAATGAACAAGTTAAAGTAGTTTAAATGTCTTAATGAGACTAATTTCAATAATGATGTCACTGGTTATCAACATACACAATTATTTTTACAACTAAACAATTCTGAATAAGTTAAAAGTTTCTTATGAAATGAGATGCAGTGTAATATTTAAATTATAGTGAATAAAACAGATTAAAAAGACGTGTTTTAAGGGCAGTTACACAACAAGTAGGTCCGACTGAGCAATCTGGTATTCATACATTTAGAATGTGCTCAAATCAGCATGACAGCACACCTGACTCATCACTAAAAATATTACTCCGCCATCTCAACATCCATCTTTTCACATCCTGAAAATATAGAACATGTAAACAAATACGAATAAGTCCACTGGAAGTCAACTTTAATAAAGTAATACATCTGAATATACAATTTCAGCTTTCTTTAATAAATATTCTGTGTTATGGAGCTGTTAGACCGCCTCGTTAGACCCAGGCAGGTGTCTCTCATACGTGTGTGCCGTTACGCAACGTAAAGGCACGTAAACTCAGATCTGACTACATATATTCCCTGTCATAGCGACAAGCTGCTGTTGCATATAAGAGACGTCCCGTGTCCTGTTACCGGTGTATTTTCCTCTGGATTCTGCTCAGGAAACGAGAGCAGTCTAAAGTTACATGCACTGACATTAGATAACACACATGAACATGATGAGAAACCCTAACGTGATTTGCGCCACATCACCTAACGTTACTGTAATTGCTGTATTATTTTCAGGTCTCCATTAATATGGTCCTTCACAATCCACTTCTTCTTCATCACTTCCGTGTTAATTTATCGTTTTAAATAAAGTAATGGAGCTGTTGTCACATTCTGGCATCCATGAATTTTCAGGATTTTGAGGGCAGAGCTAGCTAGCAAAGGCTGTACGTATAAGTGTTGCAATTTTAAAAAAAATCAGGGGGGTGTTGCGCTCAAGGTTTTTTAGTGACATCACGCGGTCTCGTTTTAGGACCGCCCAAAAAATCCTGGACTGAAAACTGGTGAAAAACTGTTTGAACCTCTAACTCCACATTTCAATAATACATCGTTCAAAGTCTTTTCACATGTTTTCAGCAACTATTTTACAACATATTCATTGTGTTTTGAAAGAAAACATGGAATTGCCTTTACATGGATTTTAAGACTTGGTGAGTATAATGTTTTGACTTGTTTTATTCAGCTAACTTTAGCTAATAACTCCATCAGCACACAGTACAAGAAATCGTTTTGCACAAAATTGCAATGGAAAATGCTTTTCCTCGGTTAGTGTAGGTAATATTTAAGCCAGAAAATGTTAGACTTTTAGCTTATTGGTGTTGTAATTCAGCCATAACTTTAGTCTTTTTTAAGTTTTGCTTTATGGTGGCAGCCAAATAGTGTTAATTGGCTCTGAACTTCTATAACACTAGTTTTAACTTTGCAAAGGTAAAACAATACCCATTTTGCCTCTTTCAAATTTAAAATTGTTGTAGTGTCAATGAAGGTTTGACCAGCAAAAGCTGCATGACTGGGCCGTTGTAGCATGGAGCATACTTGTGGTTTGTTCATCGAGACACAGCAGCAGCAGTGTAAAAACGCGGCGAGGAAGCGAATGTTGCAGATGCCAACAGTTGTAGCTGTTTACAACTGTAATTTGTTATAAGGGAATAATATGTCAGATAATAATAAAACAGGCAAAAATATAAATTAAAACTAAATAATAACTGATGTAATTATGTGATGTAATTTTGATGTAATTATCAACAACCCATCTTCCTGGAGGAGGAGTTCCACATTCTTTTTCTTATTCACAGGACAATTCTGTGGAGACAAGGAGGGAGGTTGCCATCCGTGGCTTAATGGTGTACCTTAGGGAACTCTTAAAAGAGGAGGTAAATCAGACACCACTATACTTCACATAGAGATATATTGTTTGCCAGCGGTTACTTTATACATAAAATATAAAAATAACATAGTAAATATATGTGGCATTTCCAACCCACTACAAACATTTATATTAATTCTGACCTTCCAGGATGGAAACGGGGATAGTACGGACTAACTGATGATGTGCTGTTGTCATCTGAGCTATCAAACAGTCAGCTAAACTCGTTTCTCCAAAAATCTCCTCCAATGAGGAGATCTCCTCCTCTGAAGTACTTGGCAGGATTTTAATGAAGAAAAGGTAAAACTGAAAATAAACAAATAATACAGACAAATATTACCATGTGCATAAATCAAACAAATATAGTAACTTTTACAACATATTAAATCCTCTGATTCCAAAACAAATACAAATAAATATACTTACTGGCAATGCCACAAGAATAAAAGAAGGATGAGGATTGTTGCTTTTGTTTCCAAATAACAAAACAGGACTACTTTGGACAGAGAGGAGACTCTACCGGAAAGTTACCAAAATAAAAGTTACCTCTTCAAAATAAAATTTCTTTAATACCTCTTATCTGTTACATCACAGATGAAGATTGTCACAACACGAGGTGGCTCTGATCCAGTCCGTGCAAAGATCGTCCTATAGGGAACAGAGGTCCTAACAGATGTGGATATTCCCAGAGCCTGTGCCTTGCTCATGGGGCTGATATATGCACTCAACCTCAGCTACTCAAAAGAACTGAAAAATACTTTTGAAGTGTTTCAAAAGATACTCCTCGAGCTGGATGATCTGAAAGCCAGTCCCAAGATAATGTCGCTAAAAAATAAACTGTTGTAGACTAAAAAAAATATGAAGAGTTAGACCATCCTCAAATTAAAGAGGAAATGTTGCACTGTTGTTTGCAGTGTTTTGTTGAGTAACATACTGTACAGTAGGTGTAATGTTCAGGGTGCAGTGAGTAGTGTAGAGTTCATTAAATACATCTATAGTTCAAAATAATGCACTTTCAGTAATGCAAAGAATTTATATCAGTCTGATCAGCATGACTGTCAGAATGTTAGGTCTTTCTGAGACAGTTTTACAGGGCTGTTTTATGGCATTCCTTTTATGGAGGCTACAGTTTTGTGTGCTATTACAATGTCAATAATGCAGCCATGTTTGAATAAACCGTTTGATCATGAAGCTGGAATTTCAATGTGTTGCCTTTATTCTGACTTAGATAAATAAGTTAATATTATTTAAAAAAAAAAGGTAACAATTTGCATAGACATTTCTGAGTAGAATCAAAGGAAAAGAAATAGGTTACATAACTAAAAGGAGTCACTTTTAGACAAAGAAAATTATGTTGGTTCATCTTAATTAAGCTTGTAAAGGACAAAGCAAATCATGTTGCCTGTACTAAAGTAAATGAGTTTGCCTAACTAGATACACCTTGTGGCATTGACTCAATTATGGCTAAGTTGAAATAACTTCTACTAAATCTATGCAAATTGTTACATCATTTTTTTTATGTTGAGCCAGCACATTATTTTTTAGAGTGCAGTGTGCTGAGACTGATGGCTGGTGATGGCAGTAGACCTACTGATGAAGAACATAGGGAGTGAGAGGGGGTATAACCCTGAAGGAGGTCTGTGAGAGAGCAGGCTGTAGGTTATGAAGTGGTTTTAATAATAGGGTTTTAAAAATTGATTCATTGTGATCATCAGTGTAATTAGATCAGCAGAGGAGTGACATGTTCAGTGGACTTTGTATGTACATGTCATAATCTGTGCATCAGATTTCTGGATGAGTTGAAGTCGGTCAAAGAGTTTGTTGGGCATGTCAGTGAGGGTTGCATTGCAGTAGTCAATGCGTGATGGGAGCAAGGCAGCGTCTTGTGAGAGTGTTGTATTAAAGCAGGGTGTAGTTTGGAGTAGTTTGTGGCTAGAGAATGAAAGGGTGCTGTTCAGGATAACACTAATCTTAATCCCCATGAAGTCAAACTTGATGTTGAAGTGTTTCTCTCTCATCTGTCCTCTGTCCTCCAGTATCTGGACCAACATAACAAAAAGTCATGTTTCAGTATGTTCAGGTATTCTTCATGGTATTTTAGAGTTTGTCATTTCCTGATAAACCATGAAAAGTTGTTGATCCTGCACTCGGTGGCGTGTACTAATTTTACATCCAATGAAACGCTTTCTCTCTTATGATGCTGCCAGAGCAGAGTGCTTCCTGTTTGATACAGTCTATGAGTGACTGTGAGGGCTGCTACAGTCATCTATGTCCGGGCCTCACTGATTATTGTACAAAAGCACAACTGAAACTATCGTTAGCAGGCAGCAGACCTGGGCTCAGCAGCTGGAGTGGACCGGGTTTCTGTTGGACCAGGACCAACTGGGGTGGACCAGAACAACAGGAAACAAGTATTATATATTATATTTAACTATATAAAAATATTGTTTAACAAAGACAACATAATATCGCTTTGATATTATACTACTAGTACCAATACAATGCGCTCAGGAGGTAGAGCAGGTTGTCCACTAATCAGATGATTGGCGGTTCAATCCCCGGCTAGACAAGCAAGATACTGAACCCCAAATTGCCCCTGAAGGCTGTGCCATCAGTGTGTGAATGTGTGTGATATAGTATATATATTTTAGAGCCAAACTACTTGCTAAGGTAGCTAACTGCTAACTGCTGCTAACTGGATACTCTGATGTTAGCAAACAACAGAACCAGACTCAACAGCCAGATTGGACTAGGTTTGAGCACAGCCTCTGAGACCAACAGAAAATAACATAAAAACTACAGAGGTGGTAGACTTTCCTGATGGAAAGTGTGCTAAGCTGTGTAGTTAACCGAACTGACTCAGTACCGGAATGTCTGGTCCTGTGTTCAGAATTGTTCACTGGAAGGTAGACGCTGACACTAGATCATAGATCTAGCTACAACACATACTATTGGGGGTGTAATGCACTGCCACTGCCTTTCAATGCTTGCTAATGGCTACTGTAAATTCCAATCAACAAGTCTCTCCCTATCTGCCCTTTTTTTTTTTTTACAGGTAACACTAAAAAACTATTTTAGTAAACATGCCTCCAATCAACAGATGTTCATTTAGAATTATGAAACTCTTGATAACATGTATGTCTGCAGAAAAACAATAAAAACCCAACCAACACTCAACAGCAGTTATACAGTTCAAAATATCAGATCATTTGACCAAACTGCTGTATTTTGTGAGTTGGGAGTGAAAATGTGTTGCACCTACAGAGATTTTGACTGGCTTGACATGATCTGTCCACTGAGGCAGACCCCCTCCCTATGCTGGGTCAGAGCCATTGATCGGCCTATAAGTCTCCTCTCTACTTTCTTTACTTTGCTCTTTTATTACTGAATTGTATTGCAATACATACAGTGTATAGTTATTTGATACAGTACCTGTGAAGTGAGTATCGGACCAGCTCCCTTTAGCAGAGAGAAAATGCAGCTCCAGGTCTTCACCCATGTTTTGGTTATGAGTTGTGGTTAGATCATCTTTTGGCACATTAAGCCTGCTTTTAGGTCACATTAGCCTGTTTTTTTAGGCTAATTTCTCTGTTGCTAGCTGGGGGGCAGAGGAAGCAGCTGCCGCTGTGTCAGAATGTGATTCCAGAAGATTCCTCTCAAGTAGCTGTTTTCTTGTGCCATCTGCTCAGTCTGCTTGAGTTTCTGTCTCTCCCTCTAAATGTCCATCTGCCTCTCTAATACTGTTTCTTTGTGTCTCAGTAAAATACAACGCAACTACTCCTCCACACTGTTTATTTGCTGAGATGCAGTGGAAGAATACTGAAACGAGCAAATTGTATACGAAAAAGACAAACTTTGGTGAATACTGGTTGATCTGATTGATCTGACTAACTGGGATGGCTGAAGCTTCATATTAGCTTGAGATAAACTTTGGAATGTACTGTACATTTTATGTTGAACTGTGGACTCCTGCTTCACTTCAAGGAGGAACATTTTAATGTGTGAACAGAAGGATGAGAAAATAAAGACCTGAGCTTTGTGTTCTAGATGATTTGTCATCAATAACCAGAACTGGAAATATACATCATTAAGTTGAGATCTGGGTTTCAAAAAAATAATGTCTCCTAATCTGGTGTAAAGTGACAAAGACACTTTGAAAGTTTTTGCTCAAAATCAAATCACATACCTCCTCAGATCTCACTGCGGGAGGCGGATGCTGTTTCCCCAGGTCGTGCTGACTTATTCCACTTATAAATTCATCAATCATTCTCATAAGAGTTGCCACTACACCTCAAAATACTACCTACATCACCACCGTGAAAAGCTACGAAAAACATTGGGAGTTCATGTTTTTTTCCTCGTCACATAATCATCATCAGTAAACAGCAGGACATTTTCTTGGGGAAGCGCGCTGAAAAGTCGGTAAGTAGAACTCAAAGGGTCACAGCGACTTTTCCACTGAGGCTCTAAATTAGCAGATTTTTTTTTTTCATAAGTTTCCAAAAACATTACCTACCACATTATTGTTGTGTGGGTTGAAGTGTGGGATGTTTCTATTTCATTTTGTTGTCAGACTCTGAATGTTGACTCAGGAACCAAACAGAGAGAAATGTTGTGGATCACATATTCATTATAAAATTGACCTGCAGTTACTTTAACTTCCTTTAGTCAGAATAAAATGATTTTCAGTTTTAGTGCTACTTATTATTTTGAAAGGTGTTTATTTAAATGTGTTGAATGAAACTTGGTTAAAAAGCTACAAATGGCACATATCTGGTATCAAATTAAAGAGGAAGTTGTGTTTTTTTTAAATAATAAGTTATGAATCTTTGTTACTCATTTGAGCTCTCAGTGAAATGCAGCAACATTCTAGAATTCCTCAAGGTTGAAGTGCAACACACACCTCCTGTGTCTTATAGTGTCACATTCAATCAATCAAATTTTATTTGTATAGCCCAAATTCACAAAGCACATTTAGCCTCTGAGGGCTTTACAATCTGTACAGGGAGTGACACCCTCTGTCCTTAGACCCTCGGTTCGAGTGAGGAAAAACTTGCCCACAAAAAACCCTTTTAACAGGGAAAAAAGTGGAAGAAACCTCAGGAAGAGCCACAGAGGAGGGATCCCTCTCCCAGGACGGACAGACGTGCAACAGATGTCACGTGTACAGAACAGATCAACACAAACATATTGTACAATTACAATGAATGATAAAATGACAATGAATTACAATGAATGATAAAATGATTACAGTAGCAGTGGAACCTGTGATAGAGATAGAGAGACACAGATGCACAGCAGCAGCAAGTCATTAACTAACTATAAACTGTAATGGAGATATGGTAACAATAATGACAGTAATAATATATGTAGTGGACGTCGTGCAGGACCACAGCAGCAGCCACGATCCATGAGAACCTGCTGGACGAGAGAGCACAGAAACTCCAGGGAAGAAGTTTGATCATTGATTGAAGGCCTAAAACGAGACTTACAAATGTTTTTGTTTGTGTGTTTGAGTGTTCTCTATCTAAATTTGAGGCTGTGGGTGTTTTGCACAGCAAAGATACTCAGCTTGAGGCGTACAGTGCCAAGTGACCAGCCTACCATTTTAAATTCACAATTAAAATAAATGAGTCCACACTGGGAATCTTTTTGTCTGTTTATACCAACCGGTACATTTTCAGTTCAATATTGTCCCTTGGCTGTTACTTGGGAAGTTGCTTATAAGGCTATCAGCGATCAGTGCAGTGTGCAGAAGCAGTGACACTTTATTACCGTGAAAAGTTCAAGTAAAAAGTAAAAAGCAAACCGACCCCCTACCTTCGGTTATTTTTCCAAAGGTTGGCCCTCAGGTCGACCAACTGAAGTATCCCTGCTGTACAGTTTAAGCCTCTTCAGTCTTGTGTTTTTTGGATTTATAAATCAAAGTAATTTCACTTCGCATCAAGACGACACCCATATATGGTCAGATTAAAACCAGTGCTTAATAATGACCTGTCGGTTAGACATCAGAGGTGACGCCCAGAGGAAGGCATATTATCTTATTAATTATGGAGATTTATGAACCTTGAATAGTCTTGTTTATTCCATTTTGCAAATGTGTGGCAATGCATGGCAGTTTGTAAATGTCAGTGGTGTCCACAATGACATTTACAAACTGCAACGCATCCATTGATTTGTCAAAATGAAGGAGAAAAGTTTCTCTGATTTTAAATGAGACTGTCTTCAAGACTTTCTAATGAATATTAAGACAGAAAACAAGCATTGCCATTGGACCAACTCAAACATTCTTAATAGCATACAGGTTGTTTTTTTCGACCGTGTAATCATGCAAATGAGGTTTGTGGCCAGTTTGCTCACATTTGACAAGATCAGCTCATTCAAACTACTGTAGCACCTATTGTGTGTGATCCATTTGAGCATGTTTTAAAAGACTGAAAAAACAAAGAATGGCTTTTATTAGTGTTGCAAAGTGGAGCTTTGTTCATCCTCAACTCTCAGATCAGAGAGTCCACCATTATGAAGTGGCTTTGGGATGGAAAGGTTACAGGATCAGTCTTACAGCTCAGACACAGGTTAATGGTAATGAAAGGGTTCTTTTCTAGGTTACATGAATTTCCTGGTGAGGTAAAAAGAGAGGCTGAGGTACAAAAAATCCTTGTAACACATTTAAATGCTGTGTTTGGCTAACCTGCAGGAGCTGTAGCCTCACAAGCACACGAGTGCGTCCTTAGAACACAACCGGGATTATACATGTTTGGAAACGGGAAGGAAAAACACAATTTGCATAATCAGGCTACATAATGGCACATGGAAAATAGCTGCCATGGTTATAAGCTACCAAAGACACTCTGACCCACATGACACCCACATTCAGCTATTCACTTATGCACACGTTTCAAAATACACATTTAAACCAAAGTGATGCGTCACAGAGTGCATGAGAACACTAATATTTTGTCATTTCAACATGCAATGCAAAACAGTAGCTCTTTGAAATTAGCATAAATAATTATAAATGGGTTGATGTGAGGAAGACGACAAAGGTGGAATGACTTCAGAGCAACTTTTGCAGTGCACTGAGCAGTGAAAAGTTTTTCTGCACTTTTTGGATCACAATTCTGTCGAATTTCATTTTGTATACTTTTTGTGGTTGATGTGGAGTGATGTTGGATCAATTATGGCAGTGGATTGTCAACTTGAAGGGTGATATTTGGTGGATTTGAACTAGGCCTGTCTAACAGCTAAATCAACAGCCTTGCTGTAGCCACACTAGGCCAGGCCCAGGCCCAGCAGCAGCCCATCCTGCCACCAGGCCAGGCCCAGGCCCAGGCCTAGCTGCAACCCATCCATCTACCAGGCCAGGCCCAGGCCCAGCTACAGCCTATTCATCCACCAGGTCAGGCCCAGGCCAAGGCCCAGCTGCAGCCCATCCATCCACCAGGCCAGGTCTAGGCCCAGGCCCAGGCCAAGGCCCAGCTACAGCCTATCCATCCACCAGGCCAGACCCAGGCCCGGCTGCAGCCTATCCATCCACCAGGCCAGGCCCAGGCCCAGCAGCAGCCCATCCTTCCACCAGGCCAGGCCCAGGCCAAGGCCCAGCTGCAGCCCATCCATCCACCAGGCCAGGCCCAGGCCAAGGCCAAGCTGCAGCCCATCCATCCACCAGGCCAGGCCCAGCTGCAGCCCATCCATCCACCAGGCCAGGCTAGGCCCAGGCCCAGGCCCAGGCCCAGCTGCAGCCTATCCATCCACCAGGCCAGGCCCAGGCCCAGCTGCAACCCATCTATCCACCAGGCCAGGCCCAGGCCCATGCCCGGCTGCAACCCATCCATCCACCAGGCCAGGCCCAGGCCCAGAACGGACCAGGTTAGTGGAACTGCTCTCCTCGCTCCTGACAATGGGACCTAAGAAGGCAGAAGCTAAACAAGAGGATGAACAAGAATCGCTGGAGCAGGTAAATGAACTACTTTCTAAACAGAAAGAAATGTTTGTAGCTCTGCTCCAACAGCAACAAGATAACTTTCAATGCTTTGCTAAAATGATCCTGGACTCTACTAACCAGAGACTGGATACAGTCGAGGCCAAAATTATTAGCCCCCTGGGAATTATGGAACATTTTCCTAAAATTCTTCCCAATGTTTGCAGCACTGATAAAACTTGATATAATCAAACATTAACCAGTGCTATTTAGTAGCTTTTGGTACATTTTGGATATGAAATACATTTTAAGGCTTGCTCTATATCAAATATAGTGAAAAATGGGTGGTGGTCAAAAATATTAGCCCCCATGTGAATTTTTGTTTTCAAAACACACCTAATTAACCAATCAGGTTTCAAACCACACCTGTGCAGTCAATTGGCTTCCTGACAACACCTGAGCATTCAATCAGCATAAAAGGAATCCAAGGAACAGGGCACCTGTGCACATTGGGAGGGATTACTTTTACTCATCATGCCAAAGACAAAGGAAATCAGTCTTGAGCTCAGAAAAAAGATAGTGGAGGCTCAGGAGAAGGGGGAAGGTTATACTGCCATTTCCAAGCGTTTCACAGAGTCTAGAACTGCTGTACGTTGCATCATTGCCAAGTACAAGGAGACAAATTCAGTAAGAAACAACCTGGGCGTGGTCGTAAGCGCAAGATTTCAAGAACTCTGGAGAGGAAAATCGTCAGAGATGTCAGCAAGAACCCCCGGACATCTGCCAAGATGATTGTTGCTGACCTGGCCTCTTCTGGAGTTGATGTTTCAAGGAACACAGTTGTGAGGGCTCTTCATCGTGGTGGGCTTCACGGCCATCGTCCGAGAAGAACCCCTTTACTCAAAGAGCGGCACATCACAGCAAGACTGAAGTTTGCCCGTGAACATTTGAAAGGTAAAGATGAGTTTTGGAAGTCTGTGCTTTGGTCTGATAAACTAAACTGGAACTGTTTGGGCACATGGATGTGGCGTATGTTTGGCGAAGAAAGGGAGAGGCCTTCAACCCAAAGAACACAGTTCCCACAGTTAAACATGGTGGTGGGAGCATCATGCTGTGGGGCTGTTTTGCAGCCTCGGGCACAGGGAGCCTTGTTCGGGTGCATGGCATCATGAAAAAAGAAAATTATGTTGAAATTTTGAGGAATAATATACAGAAATCTGCTCGTAGTCTATCCTTAGGTCGTCGCTGGGTCTTCCAACAAGACAATGACCCGAAGCACACATCGAAATTGGTCCAACAGTTCCTGAAGGATACCAAAACCAAGGTCCTGGAGTGGCCCGCACAGAGCCCAGACCTCAATCCTATTGAGAATCTGTGGCGGGTGCTCAAGGTGAATGTCCATGCTCGGAAACCACGCAATTTGGACCAGCTGGAACAATTTGCAATGGAAGAATGGGCCAAAATCCCTCAGGAGACCTGTGCCAACCTAGTAAAGAACTACTCTAAGGGGTTGTTGTCAGTTGTGGCTCAGAAAGGGTACACTATTGACTATTAATGGCCAGGGGGCTAATAATTTTGGACATCTCATGTTTGCCCTTTCTTGTTTCAATTCAGTGTAGCAATAAAATATTCTAATCAAACTTAGTGGACATTTTGTCTTTGTTATTTTGGAAACAAATGCAATATAAACACTTGTTGTTAATGGTCATTTCCAGAGAGAAATCAAGAGTTTTGTCTAATTTCACAAGGGGGGCTAATAATATTAATATCTAGAAGGGCAATCAAGAAGAAATAATTTGGTAATAGATGGCATTGTAGAGACACCAGGAGAAACTTGGACAGAGGCGGAGTAAAAAGTGAAAAAGATCTTCACAGAGAAGCTGCAGTTACAGAGAAGCATTGAGGTAGAGAGAGCACATCGGACTGGGAAACCAGCGATGGGAGAGCGACCCAGACCCATAGTGGTAAAATCTTTAAGACATAAAGACAGATCTGTAGTACTTCAAAGAGCCAAAAACCTGAAAGGAACTAAAATCTTCATTAATGAGGACTACACGGACACAGTCAGACAAAAAAGAAAAGAACTCATGCCGAAGTTGAGAGCAGCGCGTGAGAGAGGAGACATTGCCTTCCTCAGATATGACAAACTAATCATCCACCCTCGCAGCAGCACTCCAAAACTGACTATAGACACTTAAGGGCATGACTGATTTGACTGATTTGTGTTTCTATCTCAGATCTCTCTCATACACCCTATGGCAGAAGTTTTTACAAAAAAACACAAATTACCGAATAAAGGACTAAAAGTCGCACATGTAAACATAAATAACATCAGGAACAAAGTACATGAAGTTAATGAAATTCTCTATAATGATAATATACAAATACTAGCAATATCGGAAACACATTTAGACTCCACATTTGAAGACAGTGTTTTAAACATCAAGGGATACAACATATACAGAAGAGATAGAAATGCATTTGGTGGTGGGGTCGCACTCTATATTCAAGAATGCATATCTACTAAAATTAGAGAAGACCTGATGAACTTTGAAATTGAAGTACTTTGGCTGCAAATACATCTGCCTCACCTGAAATCGATTTTAGTGGGCTGCTACAGACCGCCAAGTGCCAACATTAGGTACTTAGATAAAATATGTCAGATGGTAGACTACATCAGTGTTATGGGTCAGGAAATATATCTAACAGGTGACTTTAATATAGACTGGCTCTCGCAAAACTGTTCACAAAAAAACAAACTGTTAACTACTACTTCTGCCTGTGGTCTTCAACAGCTTATAAATATACCTACTAGAACATGTCTGAAAGGGCGGGGTATTAAGAGCTCAACATGTATCGACCATATATTCACAAATGCTTCTAAACAATGTCTCACAGCTTTTTCATTGCCTATTGGTTGTAGTGATCATAACATGGTGGCAGTGGTAAGGAAGGCAAAAATTTCAAAAACGGGACCCAAAATAATTTTTAAAAGATCATACAAATGGTTTAAAACTGAATGCTTTAAGGAGGAGGTAAAGAATCTAAGTTGGGAGGAAATTCTAAAAGAATGTAACCCAAATAAAGCTCTGAACAAATTTGATGAAATTCTGATGCCGGTAATAAACAGGCACGCTCCTCTCAGAAAATTTACAGTCAGAAACACCTGTACACCATGGTTTGATCACGAAACCAGAGAGCACATGAAACACAGAGATGAAGCAAAGAAAACTGCAATACTAACAGGATATGAGTCAGACTGGATAATATATCGTAAGTTAAGAAACTGTGTTACAAAGTGAAATATAATAAAAAAGAAACTGTACTATGAAAATAGGATTATTGATATCAAAAATGATAACAAAAAAGTATGGAAAACACTGAATAAATTAATGGGCAAAAACCCTCAACAAACACCAACATCATTCTTAGAGGTGGATGGCAACTTCCTCACTCGACCATCAGACATTGCTAACTATCTTAATAAATATTTCATAAATAAAATTGATCAATTAAATAATAATATGCCGCCTATTGATATTAATAACATATCCAATCTATTAATAAAAGATAACATTATGAAGGATAAACAATGTTCATTTAAGTTTGATAAAGTAGGTATTAAGACAGTAGAAGATATGTTACGAACTTGTAAAAATAAACCACCAGGCATGGATAATCTCGATAGTAAGCTACTAAAGCTGGTCGCAGAGGAAATTGCCTGTGCCTTGTCTGTGTCCACTACAATGGAAGCGTGCCAAGATAATTCCATTACCAAAAAACAAGAAACTGCAATTTTCAGGAGCCAACAGTCGTCCAATTAGCCTTTTACCTGTATTAAGTAAAATTATGGAAAGTGTAATATTTGAACAAATGACAAACTACTTATTTTTGAATAATTTACTAACAGATTTTCAACACACATATCGTAAGGGTCACTCCACAACATCTTTCGTCAAAGAAGTATGTATCAATCAGGTGCAGGAGACCAAGCTGCTGGGAGTGGTCATTGATGACAAACTTACATGGAAAACACATATAAACATGGTTGTTAATAAAATGGGAAGTAGCATCTCTGTCATCAGAAGATGCAAAGCATATTTATCACCAAAATCAACTAAACTAATAATACAGGCTTTAATTCTGTCAAATCTTGACTACTGCCCAGTGGTCTGGTCAAACGCCACAGCAAATATAATTAATAAACTTCAAAAAGTGCAAAATAGAGCAATTCGCATTGTCCTGCATTATGATCTCAGAACTAATGTATTTAAAATGCATAGAAATCTTGGTTGGTTGATGGTTGGTGATAGATTGTTTTATTCATCACTGATATTTGTAAGAAATGTATCTATAACAAAACCCCCACAAGTTCTATACAAAAAACTACACTATAGTTCAGACAATCATAGTTACACAACGCGACATGCGGCCAGTGGAAAGTTTTCACTGCCAAAAATAAAGACGAACTCGGTAAAAGAACAGTAATGTACAGAGCCATGTATGCTTGGAACCTACTCCCTAAACACCTTGGAGAAACTATTAGCACAAGAGAATTCAAATTGTTAGTGAAAAAGCATCTTTTAAATGGATACATACAGAAGTTATGGAATGGTTAAAATATATATAATATCTGTGTGAATGCATGAATTGCTTAAGAGTTTGAAGCATTGTTGTAAATAAATGTTACCTCTTTTTTTATTTTTTTTTATTTTTCTGTAAATTTTATTTCATACATATTTTGTATTTGTTTGTTTGTCTGTTTGTGTTTTTTGTTTTTTTTCTTTTAAATTTTGTCTTGTACTGTATTATATGTAGGACCCCAGGAAGAATAGCTGCAGTTCTGCTGCAGCTAATGGGGATCCAAATAAAACAATAAACAATAAACAATATAACCTCACGCCCACCTCAGATTACCTGGTGAACAAAGAGAGAGAACCATGTGACATCGCTACAAGAAATGCTCTGTCTGCTACATTAAGTCCTGTTGATGCCATTTAGAATTTTGATTTCACTAAAAAACTAAAAAAAAAGGCTCTGTGCTTCATGACCATGAAAATGCAACTGAATTCTATGTAGATCAGCTCTGAGACGCATCACCCTGCATGGATGGTGTTAGTTAGTTAGAGGTAAGATGATGAGTGATGAAGAAAGGTCACTGAGTAAATTAAATTTCTAATCAAAATGTATTCACTCAAAATAAACACTTGTGTTATCTCCGTTTCCATGGATACATGGGGTCTGACTAGTGGTCCCACATCAGTAGACTCCTGTACTCTCCTCTCTCCTGTCATGTAGCATCATAATGAAAATCTCCACTGTGAAGACTTGTTTTCATCCCCCAATTATATAATTATTTTTCTTTTTGTTGTTTCTGTTTTGAAAAGCATTCTACACATAAAGCTTATTAATATAATGATCACATATTGTACCTTGCGCTAACTGAGAGGAGTTAACAGTATGACAAACAAGATAAAGATTCACATGTTGAGGCGTGATGGATGAAGCAGAGAAAACATTAATCATGCTGTTTAGAATAGAAGCAGATGAATAGTTAACACTCCCCAGACCCCAGAGTGCCTGGATATTCCCAGTGTATCCAAACACATAAAATAAAGTCCTGCTCTTTGTATTGTAGGTAGTTTATCCAGAACCAGAAATCTACATGAACATGTGGATATCTATGATTTTCTTCGGCAGGTTTCCACCCAGTTTCCTCTGTAAATCTAAAAATTGGAGCTTAAAACGTAATTTCGGGAGCCGGACCACACCTCAACCACGCCACTTCCGACAGTCCTATAAATACCCTCCTAACCCTCTGGTTCCCTTCGCGCTCGTATTCCTCACACCCTTCCCGCCCACCCCATTTCTTTCACCTTTTCTTCTCTCTTTCCTAGGGCCTGTCAGGGGGGTCCGTCATGCCCGGGTGCTACGGTGGATTCCCTACGGAAGCTTCCCCACACCGCAGCATCAGACCCAAGAACTTCACGAGATCACACTTCACTCTCAATCATTCATTTTGTCAATAAATCATTTTAACATATCTTGTTGATGGTGTGGTCCGTGCTAGTGAATGTCTCCGCCAACAAAGCATCCCTGGTTTACAATGCTGACCCACCATGCAGAATGGAAAGAGACAAAGACATTGTGAGTTCAAGTGTTTTACTCACGTCACATCACATCATCACCATCAGTAAACAGAGGGACTTACCCGGCTCTCACTGCCCACACAGAGGCTGTTTTCTGGGGGATGCTTCACCGAAGAGTCTGCAGGGAGGACTGACCAGATCGCACTGACTTTTCCACATAAAGTCAAAGATGTTTTCTCATAGAAGTTGCCAAAGACACGACCTACTACCACATTACTGTTTGGTATAACAATGTGGCTTGGAGGAAAAAGCTAAAAAAAAATAGCACTAACTATGTTAGTGCTATTTTCTTGAAATGTTGAATCAAACTTGGTTTAAAAAGCTTCAAATGTCATGCTTTTGGTATCAAATGAAGATTTAAAAAAAATTTAAATGAAAACAACTTGATTAACAATTTCTTCAGATAGAGCTGTTTGTTGATTTGAGTTCTCAGTGAACTGCAGCGACGTTCAAGACTTTCACTGGAGTCTCAAGGGCTAAAAGGGCTCTGCAGTGTAACTGGATTTAAATGATCCACACGAGTTTCTGCTCCACATCTCATCAGGAGATATACGACTCAATAATGACTTTACATAACACTGCACTGCAGGGGAGACAAAGACCCCAATTATACCAGACCACATCTGGAGGTGGCCTGGCTGTGATCAGGTCTCAGCCAGGTGCAAATGCAATCTGTACGGCTCCTTAGGAAAACAATCAAGCCAACATGTTGAAAGGTCACCTTTGCCTCCTCCTGCTATCTCCAGCTGCTTGTCACAAAGCAACAGATGAGCAAAGATAAAATATGCAGATCCCATGCAGCAGTGTTGCTTCCGGTAACTCTCTCGGGGACACCTTTATCTGTCTCTGTATCTCAAGTGGACCGTGTCTCGTGATCCCTCGAGAGTATCCTGCATTGGTTTCCTTGACCATCAGCTCTGCCTGGCTAATTTGTATGTTGAGACTGTGTCACAGTGAAGGCAGAATTAGGATAAGAGAACAGTTATTAATAGCAGGTATGAATAAAAAGGCCAAATGATCAGATGTCATTATGCGGATCACATAATTAATCAGACAGAGATCACGTGGGACTTTGGAAATGTGACTGTAGGGGGGAGAAAAAAACCATCCAGGGTCCATCCTGCATCAGCGGGTTCTCAAAAAGAAGCCTGTAATTAAAAGTTTGTTTTTATTTGTAATTTAAGACTTTTAAATTTACTAAAATTTAGCTATTGTTGGCTCATTTTACAGTCCATTGTAAATCAATACTGGTGCCTCACTGGAGTCTTCCACTGGTTCAGACAAAACTAATATCTTGCTGATGAATGATGCAGGACTGGTCTCAGTCTCAGAAACAGGGAGCTGATCACAGTCGCCTTCTCCTCATATAATGTATCTCTATACAGTGCTTGGCAGCGATGGAGAAAGGTCAATCCATTATCATTGTTGTATATGGAAAAAATAATAATAATGCTTTTGTATTTGTATTTCATTAAAGGACCTGTGCAGTGGTGCTGTTGCTGATTGCAGCCTCCTTCTCGCCCTACAGTGGCCACAAAATCAAGATAAACGCAACCCTAACTGAAGCCAAGAAACACAATGATTCCTACAGTCACTTCTTCTTCAACAGTAGAAGAACACTCGAGCTCCAGCGTTGGCTTTTGAGACACCGTGGCCTTTATTTGATCACACACTGTAGCCTACGCTGTACATTTATTCCTAATCTTACGCTACTCTTATGATATGATGATAATTGGGCCATTTTGCTGTCCCATCAAACACTTGGTGCCGTGCGCGTAAAGTGCGTTATATTAGCGATGGCACTGCTCAGTAGACAGTCATTAATAACACCACATCAGGTGGAAACAGGATAGTCTTTTAATATTCCTGCTGTACCACCAATCCTTACTCATCACAAAGCACACACCTCCTCCTCTGTTATGACAGATCAAAGAGTCACTTGGTTGAATGTTGTTGTATTCCAGAGTTTACCCAAGTTGGGGTGAAACAAAAGAAATGAGTTCCTGAGATCCTGTTGGTACTGAAACTAGACTCAATGAGCGATGAGTTGTCCATTTCCACGTTCTGATCGGTGTCTTGTAGATGTAACATTTCATTGTACAATGTGATGTCAAAAAATACAATTAATACTGAATTAAATTTAGTGGATCTAATGTAGAGGTCCGCACCAAAAGGTATTTGAAGCACGAATGCATAGCACTTTACACTTAAAGGAGATTTTGCCAGTTTAGCATCAAGAAGTCAGTTTTATTCAGTTTGCTTGTAGGATTAGGAGCAAGAGGTCAGGAAAATAAGATGGCTTTTTCTACTTTGTCATATGCTGGGGGTTTAATTTAGACCTACCCAACCATGAAGGAAATAATTGTCTATGATGTTCTCAGTCTAGGCACACCTCAGAGTAAAGCATCAAGTGATAATAATAGTACAGTATTGGTCGGTGAAAAGGGCTGAAATCTGCTGAGATTTTTGATATTTTTCACAGAACATATCTGTCTTGTCCCAGCAGGAAAATCACACGTGTTACTAATGACTTGTAATAACGTGCATGCTGGTTCACTGGAATGGGCTTTTCGGGACACTTAATGGAATGGAGCCATCATGAATGGTATTAGTTCTGCCTGTGCTTTTTCTGGCCTGACAAATCAACATGTCTGCCGTGAAAAGGTTCCTGTTGTATAGACAAAAGCACGCAGAGTATCACAGGCATAAACAATTCATTAATGACTGACCCAATCACCATTACAGATGCATGTGTTCAGTTTAGTAGATAGAATGAATGTGTGAACAGAGGATGGTACTGTAACCCTGAGAGCTCAAGTCAGTTTAAGGCATGCAAATGACAGGAAACATCTTCATTAACTTAACAACACATTCTTAGCATTTAGACAACACACTTTAACTTCACATTACAGAAACACACTTTTGAAAATAAAACTGCTGTCAAATTAAATTCATTTTTTAACTTTTATTGTGTATCTTGTCTCTTTTTTTGACAAATATGAGTGTAGAGAGGTGGAGAAAAGTCTGTAACATAGACTGTATAAAACATGGACGTAGTGTCTCTTTGTGAAGCTCAGTGTGGTGGTGGTGATGGCCACTGCCATCTTGGTAGTCCTGCCATCTCCTAGTTAATCCCAAAATGGACAAAGAGGTCTAGCTGAGGTGGCCTGAATGAAACCTGGTTGCTCAAAATAGCCACCTGTGACTGTACCCACCCGTCACACAGGTGACGCTGTTAATTCTTCACTTCACAGCCACAGAGGTTATCGCTTGGTCTGTAACCATAACCATACACAAGTGTACAAAAAGAACAATTACACAGTGTGTGACACACAAAGAGAGAATGGACAGAAACAGAAATGAATGACGCGGCGCTGGATTATTTTACACAATGAGCTGAAAATAAAATGAACTGAAAGCCGCAAGATAACAGATGGATTGCATCAAACTCTTACCAACACATTAACAAACATCTGGAAGAATCCTGTTAAAGGCAGTACAATAGCCTGCTATAAATACTGCCTCGGCTGTTTGATGCAGTGACAAGTGTTAATTGAGCTTAATTTATAAAGTCAAGACAGGCACAGTTATTCAACTAGAAGAAACTTTGGCACCAAGAATGAGATGCAACATGCTTTTACTGAGAGTTCTGGTGCAAGACTGGAGTAGATCCTGGTAGAGAGCGCAGCGGGAGGGAATGTGAGCCTGACCCAGTGAGTAGGATGAGGAGGAGGAGGAGCTGGGATGGATGTTAGATGAGCAACAAAGAGAATGAGAGGAATGGTGGTTTATGAATGGAAAGAGGAGCAAAAGTGAGTGCCAGGAACTCAGCAGTGATTGATTCAATTCAATTTCAATTCAATTGATGAAAGAGATGAAGTGATACTAGGAGGACAGAGTAGAGGCAGGACTAGAGGGATTGAGGGAATGTATTATAGCAGAGATGGGCTGCCTCACCTGAAACAAAGACGTAATGACGGAAGATATATGATACATATAGCAGCCTTCAGGAAAAGAAGCACAGGGGCTGCTTCACACAGTTACAGTCTCATATTGAATGACTGAGATGGCTGTTTAGGTTGACATGATACATGCTTTGCTTTAAGGTAACTGACCAAAGCCACTATATGTTCAGACAGCCTCCTGGGCGCCTTCCTTTGGAGGTGTTCCAGGCAGGTTCAACTTGCAGAAGACCTCGGGGCAGACCCAGAACTTGCTGGAGGGGCCTGGGAACGCCTCAGGAGGAGCTGGAATGTGTTTCTGGGGAGAGGGACCTCTGGAACACCCTGCTAAACCTGCTGCCACCATGACCAGACCTTTGATAAGCAGAAGGAAATGGATAGATGGATTTCCTTTTAAATGATATGACAAGGCCCAAATCCACCAGGTTTTTCTTTATGTGTTCTGTGAGGCTATACATTATTTTATCCAGGCAGGAATTTCAGGTTCAGCTTTTAGTCTACTGACGGCCACCCACCCTTCTTTCTGAGAAGGCGACCTCTGCAATTCACCAAAGTCACAATGTTTGGGAAAAAGTAAAACCTGAGTTTTTACAAGTTTGGAAAAGTAGAACATCTCAAGCTCTCACAATCAGGTGAGGGTGTGTGAAGGCTTTGGAAGTAAGAGATTACAAGCATTTCTCATTCTAAAGGAGGTAACGATAGTGTGCCGTGGGGTCCAGAAATCCACCATGCACCAATCAATTGATTGATGTTGCATGTGGACAGTTTAGGAACTTTCATGTGATCACACTGATTCACCAGGTGTATGGAAAGAGGTGACCATAAGTCACAATTACACAAATCTGTCCCGAGCTGCAACACCTGTAACTTTGCCCAGTTGCTTTAGGGTTTATTTTTTCCTCTCCACTTCTTCATTGAGGACGGTGAGTCAGCTCTAATCTTGTTCCTTCTCTTTTTTGGGCTGTTGAGTGCCACTTACCTCTGTGGTGGACTCAAATTGTTGCTGGAGCACCTGTGGGTAAAGTGGACATTTTAAAAGGACAAAGTGAAACTGAATGTTTTCCTAAACTTAACCAAGAAGTTTTTGGCGCCCAAACCTAACCAAAATGCGACTGCACTGAACTTTAAGTAATAATAATACACTTTAAATTTAAAGTGTAATCAGACGTTGCATATGTATTAATTTAACCACAAATGAGTCTTTCAGTTGTACTAGCTAAGAGATGTGCAATCTGCCATTATCAAAAATAACTTTTTGTTTGTTTGGACCTGTGACTGTGGCATTCGTATGTTGATTGTTGTAATGCAAAGTGAACTACTTCTGAAGTGTAGAAGAGAAAAGGTGGGCAAAGAGAAAAACATCTCTAAGAGGCAAATGACTAAACAACATCAAGAAATGATGCATGTGAACGGAACACAGTTGACGTGAATCACTTCCTGTGTCTGGGCAGGGTAGTGTTGTGTCTTCTGAGCTCTTGAGAGATACCAACAGCAGCTTCAATTTCAATAAGACTAAGGGGCTACAGCCACACCAGTGGGTTTGTGAGGCCAAATAGCCTTACTAACCATATCCTCATTTATTTTTGCTGGACGGATGTGTGGTGCAGCATCAGCAGTAATGCGGATATTGTACCTGACCGTTGCGAGGAAGAGGGAGCTCAGCCAGAAGGCCATTTTTCAGTCTGTTTACGTTCCAGCCCTCACTTATGGTCATTTGTGAGGGCTACGCTTTGGGTAGTGCGAAAGAATGAGATCACAAGCAGCAGAAATGTGTTTCCTGTGTAGGGTGTCTGGGCTCAGCCTTAGAGATAAGGAGGGAGGGAGCACGGAGTAAAGCCGCTGCTCCTTCGTGTCGAAGGGAGCTAGCTGAGGTGGTTGGGGCGTTTGATCTGGATGTCTACTTTTGGAGGTCTTCCAGGCATGTACAACTGGCAGGAGACCCTGGAACAGATCCCAAACTATATAGCCCTTGCGAATGCCCCTGGGAATGCCTCTTGATTCCCCAGTAGGACCTCTGGAGAGAGGGATGTCTGGAACGCTGTGCTAAACCTGCTGCCACCGTCACCTGACCCCGGATGAGTGGAAAGAAATGGATGCGTTGATGGTTGAATGGATGGATGGAGGCCAAATCTACCAGGTTTTTCTTTTACTGTTCTAGAGGCTATAGATCACTTTATCAAGGCAGACATTTCCGGTTCAGCTTTTAGTCTACTGACAGATTCCCACCCTTCTTTCTAAGAAGACGACCTCTGACTTGAGAGACAGCTGATTTGTATCAGAGGAGGTACAAGTCAGCCTGCACCCCTGCCAGGAAAACAGTGGGGATTGTCAGCAGCAGGGACTGTGGTACACTGTGCAAATTGGTAACAACTAAATTTGTAAGAAAAAGTAGGAGGGCATGCATTAAAGGGCTGTTACTTGCTGCCAGGTAGCATGTGATGATTGCGCAATGCTTCAATGGTCTTAGTAACAGCAGGAGCACTGACTACCTAGTGTCGCACAGCCTTGCCACAGCACCAGCGAGGCGTGACGAGCTGATAAAGCTCTCAAATGAAAAAGAAAAGCAAAGACAAATGATAAATGTTGTTCCCAAAGTAGAGTGACCTGTGCGTGATGAGTGATGGGACGGAGGAAGACCAGCAGGCAGACAAACTGTGTCTCAGCTCAGATATATCCAGACATATCCAGCAGCACTGGGCAGCTCGTTCTACCTGCTTGTGAAATGCTGTCGTCAACAACAACCTACATGCTCTGCAAACCATGTGCCACAGTCAAGACTCCACCTGCTGTATCCTTCTCTCAGAGATATGAGGAATAAAAATATACCTGCTCTCTTCACAGCTGCACATCAGAGATAAGTCACACACACAATCGTGACAGGAAGAAAAGAAGCTATTTATTTAAATGTGAAATTTGGAGTTTTGCAGGTGAGGAGGGAAAAGCTGAAAGCCAGAGACTCGACATGGTTTGAAGATGTGTGACGTGGCACATTTCACATTTCACTGAGCAGATAATTAAGCTTTCAGCATGGATGTTCAGTTAATTTAAGGTGGCGCTTCAAAAAAGGGAAAAAAATATACAAGAGTTGTCCTCATTTATCTGAGCGAAGGGTTGGAAGTGCGAGATGTCACAACTTTGAATTGTGATTAACTGGGAATGAGTCTAAAATTGGAGGCATCCTCTTTGTTTTTCATTCATAATGTCATTCTGGGTCTGAGTGTGACTTTTTTCCTGCACTCTGCTCACATTTGAATCATATTCAGAACACAATTGTCATTTTATTAACCTGATTTGAATAATTTCTTCTCTTCAAAGACTTAACTTTAGAACACTGTCATTTATGATGCATTCGCACAACAAGGTTCATCCCACAAGCATGCCTTTATTCAAAGATTTGAATATGATGCGGTGGACGACTGTGACCCAGCTCGTTCAGGGAAAAGGAAGCAACATAAATGCAGATGTATTTGGTAAAATAAAGTTATTTATTGCCAGACATTGAGTTTAATAATGCAAAATAAGGACGACTACACGGGGGAATGGATGAATGGATGCTGCTCAAACTAAAGAAATAAATATAATCAAAGGAAAAATTAAAAAAATAAAAAAAAACAGGAAAACAGCACCTCTATACCCAGTAAACAAAGAAGTTCTGTGGGTGTATAATCAGTATTTTAAATACACCTGGCCCAGTCCCCAGGTAGATAACAAGTCCCTCATTTAACAAGTTAATGCAATAATTAACATCTATTCATTCATCACTGAGAGGCATGTCTGATGAGAAACCCATGACTGTCAGACTGGCCAAACTTTACTGACTTAGTGCCCCACATTGCATGCTGTGGATTGGAGGGCTGGACCGCTTGGCTGGAAGGCGATGATGGCCACACCTCAGCAGCTGGAGCCAATCAGAAACAGGGGAAACACACATAGCTTAGCATACACATTAACACAAGTAGAAAAGTTATACATAGAAGGAGCATCAGAAACAGTCATCCCCTTTAGACACAAAACAATGTTTTGTAACCTGCCAACTCACATTTAATTTCTCATTTCATACTCCAACCTTGACAGAGCATCTGCCATAACATTTTCTGAATCTTTCTTGTGACAGATTTTAAAGTTGTAACCTTGCATGATCAGAGTGCACTGCATGAGTTGCTGTTGATGATTGTACATGTGTGACGAAAAGATGAAAGGGTTGTGATCTGTTACAACAGGAAAAGGACTGCAGCCAACAGCAAAGCAGGGGATTATTTTTCAGTGGTGGAGTAACTGACCTGGTGACCCCATCAACATATTCCCGCAATGTGACTCCCACAGTACTGGCATCAAGGAGTGGCAAGCACAGGGACATGGCTTAAAAACGACTTTACACTGCCAAAGGTATGTTGGCATGTATCCACACAAAGTCTACAATTGGACTGAGCAGACTGGTTAAGGGATGGACAAAAGGGGAGAAATCACGACAGAAACCTGTAGTAACCAGTCTAACCCTAACCTGAAGGCCTCTCACCTCCCTCCTTAAGTAGGTGACATTGGCTTTTTCAAATTAACATATAGCCAAATTCAACATAAGAGATAAGATAAGAGATGCTTGGGCAAGTCAAGTGAAGACTTCAAGAGACTGCAAGTGCTCCTCCCACGTGGTGTTGTACACAATCAGATCATCTGAATACACATTTTAGTTATTTACACCGGCCAAAAGGGTGTTAACGATCTTTGAAAGGTAGCTGGAGAGTTCCATGACAGCATGCGGTAAAGAAGAGGAATATTTTCTCATACAGTGGGAGGTTATGTATCATTTGATCTCATTTCTTTTAATAATGTTGTTCACTGCACACAGCAATTAGGCTAAGTGTGCATATGCACGTTTAAGGCCTAGACTGTATAAAACATGGGCGTAGTCTCTGTGACATCACCCACAGGTTTCTAAAGAGCCGTTGTAAGGCTCAGTGTGGTGGTGCTGGCCGTCACCATCTTGGCAGTCCTACATCTGCCTGGCATAGACGTGGAGCTGAGGTAGGAATGAAGCCTGATTGCTCAAACTAGCCATCTGGCGGACCCACCCGTCAACTTTTAGCCCATAATTTGAACAGGTGAGTTGTATATAAATTCACCCTCAGTACAGTTGTCATGAACGGGGAAATTAGCTATAGAGACCAAAACTGTTTTTTGTACCAGGCTGTAAACATGTTTATTTCTGCTGTGAAGTTGGACATTTTAACATGGGGACTTATGGAAACTGATTTACTTCTAGAGCCAGCCTCAAGTGGACATTTGAGGACGAGCAGTAGTTTTTGACACTAAAGTGTTGGCTTCAATTCACAGCCATTCATTTGGTTGCTGCTTGGTCCAGTGTCAGTATATTTGAGTAAAACACAGATTTTATTTATCCTGTGTGAATTTGTCTTGGACATGGGGTTAATTTCTAAATCACAAAAGGTCTAGTAGTCCCATGTGAATAGGGCTTATATTGTCTTAAGTCACACTTGCATGAGCAAAAGAAATAAATTACAACAGGCAGGTGCAATAATAACAGAATGTGTTGCTCTTATTTTGTGTTGGTAATTTTTGTTTGTTTGTTTTCTCCCAAAAACTCTCCACACAGAACGCGAGCCTCCTGTCTGGACGTCAACATTCATTTTCCCCCTTTTGCGAATGTAACATTTGCACTAATGAATCTGTATTTGTTCTGTACGGTTAAAGAAGACGTCGAAGCTCCATGGTGAGGAGACACAGATTAGCTCTGATTTATTTTGCCTGTTATTGTTATCATCAGATGTAACAGATCGGCTTGGAAATTTAATCTCAAGCTGTTTTCATGTGTTTCTCTCTCTGCCATGCCCACCCAGTGTAATAAATAGCTGTATAATAAATCAAGCCCTCCCTATTCTTGTGGGCCACTCAATATGTATGTGGTGTGACAGGCTAGGCTGAGACTCAGATCATATATCTACTGAGATGATGGCAGAATAAATCACAGCTTTTACAGTAGCAGGCTGCCCAAGGCTAGAGAGGCCGTCACTCTTTAGCTCTCTCCCTCTCTCTCTTCCTCTGTTTGGATTCTTTCTCTTTGATTCTCTCTTCCTCTCTCCCTCAGTTGGCCTATTTGTAATTCAGAAATGATGTCCTTTTCAGGTGTATAGACCTTATTTCCTCTTTGTCCTGCAGCATACTAGTTTAACGGTGCTCTGTGGAGCATTTTAACATCAATGAGGGACTGTCACATTCATTTTTACTGTACTTTTACACATTAGCATAATTGCCATTGAAAACAAGAGTAATACTGGCTGCCTCTGCCAGCCTCTTCATTGCATTTTGCATGTGGAAGCACCAGGTCTCATTTGGCAAAAGGCCTGATGGATGGCTCTACTTCACAAAGGCACTAAAAGACTGTTTGGACTTTGTAGTGAAGCCATAACTTTATTTGGCTTCCATCATTTTATCTGGATAATTTCCACTGCATCTTAACTCGGGGCCATATTGAGGACAAATTCAGAGAATTTTTGTGATTTTAAAAGGAGATTGGAGGTTCACAGATTTCCACGTTTTCTGTGTTCGCGTGTCATTGTCACAGTTTTTGTTACTTCTAATCATCCCTTGTGTCCATACAGGCTCAATGAATCATTTCCTGAAGTGATTCAAATGTAAGAGCTGCGGGACAATCTACAGTCCTTATTCTGTGCAATAATGTATTCCTCAGTTCAGCCAAGTCTAATATGAGGCTTCAGCGTCTAATTTATGCAAATCAAGTGGATTTATTCCAAAGTTACAATATTTTTAGTACAAAATTCCCTCTCTGTGTTTCAAACAAACCGTATGTTGTTGCTAAGCTGCAGTGGAGGGAGAGGAAATTAGGAAATTCTGTACTAAAAAGGAACTTTGAAAGATACTCTCTGAGAGCTGTTCAGTTATTATAAGACAGATTTGACCCCGTACTTTAACTTTTAAACATGGTAGATGGTGCTGATGGTGAGAAGTCAAAACAAGCTCAACTAAGATCAAATGCAGAGATTTAGTATTATATATTTTTTGTATTTGTATAAATGTATACATTTGTTTTTGTATTAAGATTAACATCAACATGAAAGTATAACTGAAAAATGAAAGCAATGTGGAAAAAAACCATCAATTTTGACAGGGTTCTGTTGGTGTGTGGACTCTGCCATGTCCACCTAATAATACTGGACCATAGGCACAGCACCATGCAGTGCCCTTAGTTTAACATTTTGATGGTAATCGTTTTGAAGTGCACATGCCCGAGGCCACGGCTCATCCAGTGGACTGACCTAAGGTTCTTTCCAATTCCTTTCCTCCTTGTCTCCTCTTTCCTCCGACTTCCAGTGCATGACCTGCAAACTGATTGGAGTCTGCTTTGTTTAAAGACATTTCAATTCATATAATGCACCCTCGGTCAGATGAGGTGAGAGGAAGTCTTCCAGTGGAGGCTGAAGGAAACAAAAAAAAAAAATACCGAAATTACAGGAAACATAATCCAAAGTAATTCTCCCCTTTGATGTGTGACAAATTAAAATTATGGGGAGCACTTGGAGCAATGTATTGGTCCAAATATAATATATTGAAATAAAATATGTACTTATTTGAAGGAAATGACACCAGATAAAGTCGATATTATGTCACATAAATGTCATGCATTCAAACACACTATCTACTTCCTCATTGGTGAAGAGGAACAGACAGAGAGTGAGAGGGAAAAGCATATGTCATGAAGAAATTGTTATCTGGATGTGTCTAATTATTGAAGATGGTTGGTTAATACACTAATCCAATACTTAATGCATTAAGTATTGGATTAGTGTATTAACCAGTGAGTTAAGTTAAAGTTTGCAATGCTTACTGGATTCAATTTTAGATGCAACCAAACCAATGGAACAGAGTGCTCATATCAGGCATACTGATGGATAGCTTTGACTGTAACTGTAGCTGGTTGGGAGTATGTAACCACTAAGCGGCACTGTGAAGTGTCAAAAACAGTTCCTCAAACGTCCGCTTGAGGCTGGCTATAGGATGAGTCAGTCTCCATAAGTCCCCATGTTAAAATGTCCAACTTCACAGCAGAAATAAACATGTTTACAGCCTGGTTTTGGTCTTTATAGCTAATTTTCCCATTCCTGACAACTATACTGAGAGTGGGTGCCATTAACAGGTGGCTTGTTTGAGCAAACAGGCTTCATTCAGCCCACCTCAGCTCCACCCACACTCAACCTCTTTGACCATTTTTGGATTAGCTGGGAGGCGGGAGAGGCAGGACTGCCAAGAGACTACTTCCATTTGTATACAGTCTATGGTAACCACTGTGGTGCACTGGCACTGCAGGGACGATAGGATGTTATCTTCATTGGTATTTATTAATCACAACAGGTGTGTGTGTGATTCTACAACTTAACAAGAACCACCAAAAAACACTAGCACACAACCATGCTGACAGTAATAGTTAAACAGGGCTAGTGCTGAGAAATGTTATTAGCATACCTCATGACATTACATAACAAAGAAGATAAGCAGCCAATAGACCTTTTTCACAACCGCCATTCTGACATTAATTAGTAAGAGTCAACTCAGGTGTTCCGTTCCATTTATTGCAGCAGCATGTTGACTCACAGTCAGAAGGTTCTAGGTTTGAAACCGAACTCGAACAAACTTGGGGCCTTTCTGTTTACATGTTCTCTCCATGACCCTAATAAGGATATGTGGTTATGGAACATGAATGAACGGCATTAGACCACTGTCATTACAATGCACTCCATCAGTGATATCATATGTATCCTGCACCATCGGTGTGTGAATGTGTATGAATGGTTAGCTCCTCAAACTGATGAGCAGTTGGCACCTTGCATGGCAGCCAATGTCATCAGTGTATGAATGTGAATGAGATATGTCCTGTAAAAGCGCTTTGAGTGGTTGGAAGACTAGAAAGGTGCTATCCATTTACCATTCACAGCATCTGTTTTTCATATGGTAACATGAAAAACAGATGCTGTGATGAATTTAAGGATGTGTGCCAATTTCAGTTCTCTTTATGATACAATTACAGTGTAATTCATGTATTATCTTATCCAGCAACAAGTTAGATTTATTTCCTGTGTTTTACGGAGATGCTTTTCCCACGTTTCCATCATTTCTTCAGGTAACCATGTGGACGCCTAGTTTTACAGAACCACAGCCTCCTCTCACTCATGCCGGGACTAAATATCTTCCTCTGCTCTGTCTCTCTCCCACACACAGTCCTGACTGATGAGATGTATGAGTACTTATATCTGGGGAAAACAGCTTCCTTATCAGCAGAGGATTGTCAGGTGAGCGCAATATATGGAGAAGATGGATAGACCTCCTGGAAAGTGTGGTGGGAATGATGTGTCTGTGCCCTGTGTGCTTGTGTGTGTGTGTGTGTAACTTACACAATTTATTTCCTCCTCTACTTGGTAATAATTTTAGTCACACACCACATGTGGCTCTATTTTTCTATGTGGTGTTTGCAGTGGACACACCAGAGAATGATCACAAATTGAATAAAATGGACCGTGGAGTTTAATACATTAAAATAATGATGAAAATATTTGGACTACATGGAAAAGACACAGAGAGAGAAACACAGGGAGCCCAGAGTCAGGTTTGTTGTTTAGGAAATGGGTTGAAAAACCTAAAACTTGACCAGAGGAAATTCTCATTTTAGCTTCTTCATGCTAACGAAAGAAAAAAAAAAAGTCATTGCCACGTGCCAAAGAGCGAGGCTGAAGCCAACAGTCTGTAGAGAGGCTTGGACACGGAGCGTGACATCAGCCGCCTCACAGTGGTTTCTTGTGGAAAATAGAAATACATCCTTTCAGTGCTGTGACGAGTCTCTGAATGTCACTAAGTGGATGAAACCCAGAACAGAGCCCAGGTGAAAGCGTCCTGACAGACCTGAAGAGTGCAGTTCACTGACTCTCCACGTCAACTCTGAAGAGATGAAGGCAGACAATGGGAGAAACTGCCCAAATCAGGTGTTGGTGCTTGTACAGTGCCATAAAAATGTTTCCATGTGTAACAAAAGTGTCATTTTTTTTTTCTCAAACTGTGAGCAAAAGTAGTACAAATGCATATGGAAACAAAATAACAAAGTAAAGACACTGTGTGTCTCCCACTGTGTTTTCCCCGAGTGCTGCTGGGTAGGGGTTGCATGACTTCACATTTTTTTAAGTCGACACTAATATGATGAAAGTCGAGTCGACGTTGACTAGTCGTTGGTGACGTCATTGATATTTTTTCAGTAATTAAAAAAATCACAGGAGGAGGGAATGCTTTGCAATAATCTGTATTCACTGACAATGGACAGCTGTTACACAGAATTTGCGCAGCAAGCATCAAGTATCGGCTACATCTCCCATAAGTGGAAAACAAAATACTGTACTCTTAAAACAATTTGGGAGGAAAACAACACACAGACAAGAGCCTGCAAGCCTAGTCATCGTCACGGTCCTGCTCAGTCACAGTTTCAGTCACAGTTTTTGTTTTTCGATCCTGGTTTGCGTGCAAGAACACAAGCGCATCTACGTGCACTGGGTGAAGGCTCTCGCTCGGTGTGCTTGTCGCTGGGACAGCCAGGTAACGTTTGCACAACTTGGCCAAACGGGGAAATCTATCCTCGTTCTGGGCCCACCACTGCAGCGGGTTCTGCATGATGGGAATTTGCGGTGTTTGCAAATAATCAATAAGTCAATCAATAAATCAATCTGCGGTCCGCGTCAAAACACGTGATTAGCGACTAGTCGACGTCAAGCTCTAAACGTCATTGTGGAGTAGTGAAATCGACAAATGGACTAGTCGACTAGTTTGTACAACCCCTACTGCTGGGATGCCGGTTTGCTCACCTCTACGGTGGTCCGATATGGTTTCACTGCTCAATGCTACATTATGTAATTTAAGCTTCAAATTCAAAACGGGCATATCATTTGCCAAAAACAAGCAAATCGGCTGCTGCTCATTCCGCCCCCCTCTTCCGCTCTGCTTCCGCCCAGCGTGCCGATCTGAGTTCGGCGTCAGGCTGCCATGACAACAGTTGAGCACGAGCACTGGGCATGGCTGCCAGTAAACACGTACCATTGCAACCTTATATGTTTGAGCCAGAGTCAGACCCTCAAAATGAAGAGGCCCCAGAACACGTCAGAGAACCGAGGAGAGAACAGGAAATTTCTGAGTGGTAAGTTTATGTGTTTTTATATCTCTTTGTATGTTTGGATGTCGGCAAACGGCTAGCACTAGGCCAATGATTCTAGCGTGTATGTAGCATTTTTATGTACATGCTATTGGAAAAATACGTATATTTAAATATATAAATAAATAAATGTATTGAAATACAAGTAACGTAAACATTACTAAGCTATTCCCATTACGCCAGTAACAAGCTCAGCCAGCATATCTTTCCACTAGTACAGGTGGAAATTTTTGCTTTTTAAACACTTACTGGCCACTGACAATGCTCAAAAGCACCAGCCACTCAATAGTCGTTCCTTTGTCTGAACTCTATTAGCCACGTTACTTTTTTACCTACATTTAGGTGGTGTCTGGAGCTAACTTTGCCAGAGCAGGCAGTGTAGGTCTTTCTGCTGGAACCTCATAACTAGTATGTTTATCAGATATTGAAGCATAGACTTGAAAATTGTTGCATTTTCTAACCTGTTGTACTTATTAATAATAAAATATTCAAATAAAGTACACCCGCAATGTTGTCACTTATTGAATTTCTTTCCTATTGTAGCCAGGTGGGAAGCGGTGACTATAATCATCCATGCCACCAGATGGCACTGTTTCCGTTTGGATGACCACCTGTGGGCGCAATGTTTTGGGGAACAGTCTTGAGAGAGACCCGGAAGAGAGACGCCACCTAGCTTTACCGCGACACGGACACGCAGTGTTGTTTTCCGGACATTATGGACTGTTGTTGAAGGTAAATATGTTGCAAAATGCAGCTGGTGGTCTGAAATATCAAGTGAAGCACATGTAATTTGTGACCGCATTTTGTGAACTGTTGCACACTGACATATTTGTATTTGTTGGATGTTAATAGATCTGCAGACCGTGTTGAAGTCAGAAAATGGCGTAGTGCCCTGTCGCCACTTTGTTTTGTGCTCATGGACAGATGCGCACGTTAGTACATGCCAGTTCCACACATTTACTGTAACATTTTAAGACTATGGAGTTACATTTGTTCCACTTTTATGAGCGAGCAGTAGCACAATTTGAGCGCAGAAAAATATTTTGAGCGAGCACACAAATTATATTTTGAGGAAAAATAAAACTCGAGCACAAAAAAACTTGTAGTTGAGCAAACAGGAATCTATGTTGTGCTCCACAAATGTCTTTGCCTGTTTGCTAATATCAATATGTATGTGCAACATCAGCCCCCTTTCTTTCAGTTTCACTGTACGTGCTCACACAAACTGTTCCTCCGCTCGCTCAGGTGATCTCTGTCGCGCTCGCTCAACTTCATCTATGTGCTCGCTCAAAACTTTCGACAGCGTTACGTTTGTTCCACAATTGTCAACCAATCAGAAAATTCAGGGGAGATTAAGTGTTCATTGGCTGCTGAAGTCCAATTCTCATTGGCTGCTGAAGTCCACAACACCTAGCGTCGTTTATTACTAGTGTCAGTGGGAATCGGGAAAGAAGGAACATTGGAGCACGCCACACGAAAATACATCTTTGGTAAGTATTTATCATAAATATGGGTATTGTTGGATTTACAACACGCTAGCGGCCAAGATTGCTAAAGAGGAATGCATAACGTTAGCGTTAGACTAAGGTTAATCATGCTGGTCTCTCAACGCATAAAGTTAAGTAGACGTTGTAACCGTGTTGTAAATCCAACAATACCCATATTTATGATAAATACTTACCAAAGATGTATTTTCGTGTGGCGTGCTCCAATGTTCCTTCTTTCCCGATTCCCACTGACACTAGTAATAAATGACGCTAGGCGTTGTGGACTTCAGCAGCCAATGAGAATTGGACTTCAGCAGCCAATGAGAATTGGACTTCAGCAGCCAATGAACACTTAATCTCCCCTGAATTTTCTGATTGGTTGACAATTGTGGAACAAACGTAACGCTGTCGAAAGTTTTGAGCGAGCACATAGATGAAGTTGAGCGAGCGCGACAGAGATCACCTGAGCGAGCGGAGGAACAGTTTGTGTGAGCACGTACAGTGAAACTGAAAGAAAGGGGGCTGATGTTGCACATACATATTGATATTAGCAAACAGGCAAAGACATTTGTGGAGCACAACATAGATTCCTGTTTGCTCAACTACAAGTTTTTTTGTGCTCGAGTTTCATTTTTCCTCAAAATATAATTTGTGTGCTCGCTCAAAATATTTTTCTGCGCTCAAATTGTGCTACTGCTCGCTCATAAAAGTGGAACAAATGTAACTCCATATAAGACGTGAATGTAAAGTGGTTAACTGTGAGTTTGTGGGCTGTTTGTGTTACAGGGAAAAGCTGTTAGAGATATTTTTTTGCCCTCCTAAGTACTAGCCTACACGTTCAGAAATATTTTTGCACTCTTTTGTACTAGCAGACTGACTTCTGCAGTCTTTCGAAGTTGGTATTTTTGTGCTAGAAGTTTATGCTTATTGAGGCAGACAAGATAACTCTTGAGAAAGTCTTGAAGATAAGTTTCAGTGTGCAGGGGGGAGTCCTCCGCTGATACTAATTTCATTTTTGTTTCTGCAAGTACAACTTTATTTTTTATTTCCTACTCTATTTATTTTATTACATTTCAATTGAACACCAATTTTTCTGTTCAGAATAAAGACCCCAAAAACAGATTTCTGTGTCCTGTGCCGTTAAGTTTCGCCAGGCTACACTATTATAGGTGTACTTGTGGAAATTGTGCCACAATGCCCACAGAGCCCGAGAATATCTGCTGCAGGGAGATACCAGAGGTAGTATGAATGTGTGGTGAATGAAATTGTCATTACGTAGTCATCGTTTCTATAATCTAATGTGACTTACCGTTTCCAAGACTACAGCAGGTTCCAACCCAGCCAACATGCATGGTTGACCACCCTGACCTTGAACCTGTGTGTTTAAATGTGTTCTCCCTACAGAATGCATTCAATATCTACAGAGCAGACTATGGGCCTTTACACCTGAGAGGAATAGAGCAGTAAGTTCTTTTATGCATATACGTAGACTGTTATTATTGTAATATAAATGAGTAAGGATTAAAGTACAATAAAATACTGTCCCCTCTATCTTACATTGCTTACTGTTAATCTGTCATGTTTGTTACTTGTTATCATGTTACATATCAAACTTGTCAAGATTCTTTCAAACATCACACAACTTTTGAAAACAGTTATTCAATATACTACCTAAAACAGTAGTCCAAGAAAATGTTTTGGTCAACATTTCACAGAAGCCATTTCAGAAGAAAAAGGATGACACACCCTATAAATGCATGTTACCATAAAACTAACTATTATATATGCACACTTTGTTTTAGCCGTTACAGATACTTGGCCTACAGGAGTTTCGGCAGGACAATCAGAGTGGTGCTGCCCAGCTGTGTGGTGCTATGGATACGGGCAGAGTTCTGCGCCGCAAGATCCTCAGGGATGGGGATCTTCAGCACCTCATCCATGTATGGCCTAGGATCTTGAGGCACCTTTTCAAAGATGAGGTCCAACAGCTCATCCACATAACCTAAAAGGGGGAAAAATGGAAAAATATACATTGAACTTATACAACTTACATAAGTTAAGAGCCCTGTTGCAGTGTTGCACATCCGTTACAATTGATTGTTGAAAGTACTTTCAGTATTTAATTTTTGTTACAAAGAATATATACTTCTCATTATTTATTTTTTCTATTTGCTTTATAATGGCAGTTTGCACATTCTTTGACATTTTTAATAAAAGCTTGTAAAACTTACCAAAGGTTGGTCCTACTTTTACTGGCTTAGCTGTTGCTTCTCCCTTCTTGGACTTGGGGAAGTTCAGTCTGTATAGTGGCTCACCAGCTGATGTTGTAGCTTGTGGACAGCCAGCATTTTCATTAAGATTTTATATTATATATTTTATTTTATAGTTGATATTTTATAAGGCATAAAAGTGGATTTGTTTTGATTGTATAATTTCATTTTTCCACAAACACAGACCTTGGTTTAAGAAGCTCAAATGGCAATTTTGTTCAAATAAACAATAATCCTGCAAACTAATCATTCTTTCTTGCACTTACTTTATTTATTTAAGGCAGTCGGTTTCCTAGATTCTATTGAGTTAACACAACTTTACAGTTAAGTCAGACTAACTTGTTTTACTTAAGTTGGTAACACTTAGAAAGAACAATAAATTTCACTTGCCATTTTTAAGTTGGAACGACTTCACCAAATTAAGTAAATACAACGTAATTTTAAGTAAACTCAACAAAAAGACATAAAGTGAACATAACTTGAGGCTTATAGTTATATTTACTTAGCTTTTTCAAGGCAATCAGTTTCCTAGATGTTTTTAAGTAAGATCAACAAATCAAATTTTAGAGTGCAGTTGGATGGCAGCAATACTCTTCAGGTTTGGGTCAGGGTAAAACGTTTTTTGCTATCTCCTGGAGTTTTACTTACTCACTTTAATGCAGTGCTGTAGAGGTGAAAACTTTGAACCAAAAACCAGTTTGGAGTGGTGTCCATCTGATGAATTTATGTCCAAAATTAACACTACTTTTAGCTCTGTTTTAGTCCCCACCAACTCCTGAGCTGCTAAATGCTTCAGTGCGTTCATCACACTGCCGCTACTTTCTGTAGCCTTTGCAGACCTTTGTGGATCTGCTGTTTGGTGCTGGGTATGTGGTATACAGTGGGTTTAGCATGTTTTTACTGAAAACAGCTGCTCCCGGAAACACATCTGATGAGCTTGGTCAGACTGAACCTCCAGGCTGTAAAACCAAAACAATGAGCTAAAAGACACTACTGATACTTTTCATATACATTTTTCAGTCGTTAGGAAACTATAGTGACTATAGTTGAAGGAAAACGAGTGTCTGACAATACTCTGAACTCCCGCCTGTATATTTATACTTGTATTTATTTATGTATTTATTTCCACATTTCTGTAGTTTATTATGAATGAATTATTTCATAGGAATGTTAATTTATTTATGTATTTATTTATTGAATATTAACTAAAATGGCACCCCATATACACACCACTCTGAAGATGTATTCTGGTCACATCAGTACATGATGGAGAAACTATACATCCCAGCTGGCCTGGACTTTGACACTGCTGACCTCTGAATAAGTGCATGAAAATAGATGGATATGGATGAACAAAGTGCATATAAAATACAGTATATTCTAATATTCACTGCTCCAAACCCTCTTGAAAATGATCACACAGGTTTTTTAGAACAGCATTGTAATGCACCACACAGGTCTGATTTGATCCCAGGGTATTTCACTCACCCTTTACTGCATTTTCTCTCCATTCCTTCTCAGTTATTGTGTATGTGTGGGTCCATGCAAGCGTGCATGACCCCCGCTTATATGACACACTGGCCTTTGCTGATAAGAGAGAATGGCTTCACCTCAACCCACTGATCAGAGAGCAGGATAGAGGAGGAGGAGATAGACAGAAATAGAGTAAATATGAGGTGGGAGAGAGGAATTTTCATTAAAGTCTAGAGAACAGTACAGCCAGGACTGTTTAATCATCTCACGTACCATGTGGCAATAGGTTTTCGACACTTTTGTGAGTTTCAGTAGAAACTTCTAACACGGTCAATTTTATAATGAAATCTTTTTTTAATTTTAACCAGCTGTATACACTGATCAGTCAGAACACCTAACACCACCTGTCTAACACTGTGTAGGTCCCCCATTTTGCCACCAAAACAGCCCTGACCCATCAAGGCATGGAATCCACTAGACCTCTTAAGGTGGGCTATGGTATCTGGCACAAAGACAGTTGGAAGTTGCGGGGTGGGGCCTCCATGGATCGGACTTGTTTGTCCAGCACATTCCACAGATGATCCATTAGATTGAGATCTGGGGAATTTGGAGACCAGCTCGACACCTTGAACTCATTGTTGTGTTCCTCAAACCATTCCTGAACAGTGTTTGCTTTGCGGCAGGGCACATGATCCAGCTACAGTAAAAGAGGCCACTGGCTTCAGGGAATACCGTTTCCATGAAAGGGTCTACATGGTCGGCAACTGCAACAATGCTTAGGCAGATGGTATGTGTTCCTAGTGTTATGGAATTTTCTATCCTTTGGTTACACAAGGTCATGCATGGGCCTTGAGGTCATAGACAGTGACAGCACTGAATCATATTAGAGAAGATGCTCTCTCTTTGGCATGCGAGGCTGCTGTTTGGATTTCTGGAGGAGTTCAGGTGCCAGCCTACCTCAATGTTGCCTGGTGACCAGGGTCGAGGGAATTGAATTTTGGCCTCCTAGACATAATAGATAGCTAACTGTTGACGTTCCATTAACATGAACAGACAACAGTGGCTCCAGACTAGAATGTGCTGAAGGTGAACACTAACATGGGTAAATGCATTCCCTTTGACTATTTTTGGGGGTATAGTATTTGTGGCATCAACTGTATGGGTTTAAAGTCTGACCACCAGCATGAGTTGGGCAGAATAGAGACTGACTCATATGCATACCTGATTGTATGTGAGGATGTCTCTGATTCTCCTTGATCAAGCTTCAATAAATATTACAGCATAAGACATCAGAGGCTCCTGAACACTTTCTTCCCTCCTGACCTGGTGCCATTGATTTCCAGCGATTTCTCCACAACACCTAGCAGATCATTGCCCAGATCATCACACTGCCTCTGCTGGCTTGCCTTCCTCCCATAGTGCATCCTGGTGCCATGTGCTCCCAAGCAAAAAACACACGTCTTCCATTGCTCCGGACCAACATCAACTTTTTCAGCAAGTTGTTGCCTTTGCTCCCCACGTGCATCCATGAGTCTTATCGCCCATGAACCTGCTGCTTTTCCTTCTGTAGAGCACTTTTGACAGTTACTAACCACTGCAGACTGGAAACACCCCACAAGAGCTGTAGTTTTGGAGTTAGTCTGACCGAGTCATCTAGCCATGATAATTTGGTTCTTGTCAGAGCTGCTCAAATCCTGACATTTTTTCTGCTTCAAACATCAACTTTGAGGACAAAATGTTCATTTGCTGCCTAAAATATCCCACCCACTGACAGGAACCATGATAATGAGATAATCAGTGTTATTCACTTCATCTGTCAGTGGTCATATTGTTACGGCTGCTCAGTGTATTTGTAACAAATTGGCCGGTATGTGTGTTACATTTCTTTCAAGTATTTTTTGTCCAATGACTGCTCTGGGTTAATGTCAACACTGCCCAGGTTAGCAGTGTTCAACTAAATCCTCACCTCACTGGCTTAGCCTTCATCAATGACTCAGTTCACTAGTTAGCGAGCTGAACTGAACATTCAGACGTATTTCAGTGAAAGAATGTTAAAACAAACTGATTCTAACGAGTCAGTACAAAGATCAGCTTTGCCCATCACTGCCTCAAATGACTTCTGGTTAAAAATGGGCTAAATTAAGGTAAACTACAAACTTTTCAGAGCTAAGATTCCTTTTTTTGACAAGAGGTGACAAGAAATGGAGTTTAGAGTATGCACCTCCAGTTTCATCACTTCCAGCACCCAGCTAACTCTGTTCCTCCTCACATCCATCCAAATTTCAGCCTCATCTTCTCCTCATCCAATCACCACCAGTGTCTAGACTCCTATACCATGCACGGCGTCAAGACTCTTCTCTCATTTTTATTGTGTCAATAAAACATTTCTAATGAAGTCTCTGCTGATTGAAATGAGAGGATGGAGAGAAGAAATGACACGCACCACAAAGCTCCAGGACGAGATCAAACCAGGGACATTGCAGTCACAGTGTGTTGTATTTGTCTGAACCACTAAACTACCAAGACACCACACTTCAATCCTATAAGCAGTAAATGTTTACTACTCAGAAGATAGATGTTGTCAACCGAATTGAAGAAAGCCGGATTGTGCATAGTGTCTTGGAGGGGCTCCCCATAAAAAAAACGGCCATTAAAGTGAGGGATGAAACAAACGGATGTTCTTACAAGTGATCAATGAACAAACTGCAGGAAACAAAATACTGCATTAGCAAGAGGCATACAGGCAGACATATTTCCTGATATGTGTTAAATATAAACAGACACAAAAAAACAAAAGGAGGACCAGTGTATCAGTGCAGATTAAGGCTGTAGGTTTGATTTAAACAAATACGTATCTTGTGTGTGCACAGAACATCGGATACATTACAGTAATTCCCCACTTACTTAAATGTATTAGTTTTTGTGTATGCGCTTGTATGTATAGCATATATTTAGCATGTTTCCCACATCAAATTGCAAGCAATTCTATTTTGAGTATAAAATGAAAGAGACCACCTGTGAGTATAGAAGCTGTGCATTCTTCAGTTAACGCCTGATTAATGGAGTGAAGCCACTGACGACCGTCTGACTAACACTGTTTTTCTGATTTCTTTCAGCTGGTTAAACATCAATGAAGCATTACATTATGCAGAACTTAATGAAATGTTTAATGAACTGTTATGTATTGTAGATGTGGATTTTGCTGTTTGGAAGTGTTTTTTGTGCTAGCTGTGTCTCCTTAGCAGGGACAAGTTGGCAACCTCAGTGTCCAACTTCACAGCAGATCTGGTCTGAATGTTGCTGAATGTTTGTGTCCTAACAGCACTGTGGATAGGTGGAGTAATAAGACATCGAGCTTCTCTCTCAATCTAAATATAGAGCTCTAGCTATAGCCCCCATGACTCCTTTTCTTTGAAAACACTGACTGGCAGGTACTTTGACCAAAACAGTTTTGGTCTCTATAGCTAATTTCCCCGTTCATGACAACTGTACTGAGGGTGAATTTATATACAACTCACCTGTTCAAATGATATTAAGGCTTAAAGTTATGTGGAACTAAAAGAATGACCCCTTTGACTGACAGGTGGGTGCTGTTACAGGTGGCTTGTTCGAGCAACCAGACTTCATTCAGCCCATCTCAGGTCCACCCACGCTGCACGTCTTTTCCAATTTTTTGGATTAGCAGGACAGACGCAGGACTGCCAAGATGGCGGCGACCAGAGTCACAACACTGAGCTTCACACAGACTCTGGGTGAAGTCACGAATAATATGTCCGTGTTTTATACAGTCCATGGTCAAAATATGTCAAGGGATGTCGAATGTAAAGTTTGCCCAACTCCACTGATACACACGTGTGTGTAGATGAATGTGAAAATGTTTTGTAGTTTATATTTTCAGATTTTATTTTATCTGAATGGTTTATTTGTTTTCTCTTTCTTTTGTTTAATAGAAGCTAGTGGTTAGAGGCAGAGCACAAACAGCTTACTAGCAGCGCTGTACTTGACCGTTGCCAAGGTGACCAGGAAGCTCGCAGGTTGATAGTCACCTGTAAACAAAAGGATGAATGAGAGGTTATTTCATGAACGTTTGGTAAAATAATTGTGACCAAATGTATTGGGAACAAGAGTACTGCTACCATCTTATAAAACTGATATTTTGTGTTTGTGATTCTATTATACTGTTAGAGGGAGGATGTTTGTCATAATGGTTGTTACTGTATTTTAATACTGTGATTTTCATTCATTGTTATTGTTTCACATTTGTTTTGTTACACCTCAGTTCTGTTGACTCTTAACACCTGAATAATGGAGTGAAGCCACTGATGACCAGCCGACTCATAAATTCACTCACAAATTGTTTGACTAATTAATTTCTATAAATATGTGACTCTTTGAGTCAGCACACACTCAACATGTGCCATATGCTTCATTCAACATGGATTCTCTTATATAACGTTCATAAAAGCAGTTTACTTTGATATTTTACATTTTGTTTGATTATTATAAATCTGAGTCATAAATTATATATGATAGATTTTAGGCAGCATTTCCTGCTGCAGTAATAAAGTTTGATAAAACGACGTGCTGAGCGAGGAGCACAAATGATCGAACACCTTCAGCGTATCCTGCTGATCGATGTTACAGCCGGTTGGTACATCCCCACATCTGTCCCGGCTGTTGTGATGAATATGAAGAAATTAATCCATGGGCAGGTTGAAGCATGACATTTTGAGTCATTTGACCAGTCACTGCAGACAGCAGGTGTGTGTTTATTGGTCTGTTTGCATGATCTGACATAGATTGTGACTGTCTGAACTTTTCATCCTTCTCAACCGGAGCTGAACTGAAAATCTGACACAGAACACACAATCACACACAACTTCTGGACTGTTATGAGTGCACCATCCAGGTACTGAAAAGTATGGTAGCTTGCACAGTATGAAGTTTGAATTGGATAATAATAGCATTTAGAAATAAAATAGTCTACAGCAGAAGGCAAACATGAACACAGAGCAGCCATAGCAATTAGAGTACACAGAACTGGACTCAGGGGTGATAATTGTCCAAGAGATGCAGGAGAGAAAGAAGAACACAGCACGTGTGTGTGTAAATGATATGAAGTGTGTAGGCTGTCACGCTAAAGATCTGCTGTGGTAAGCCCACAGTATCACACCTGTGTCTTTGTTGCAGTATCCACATTTGTCAGTTATGATGGGTGGCAGAGCTTTGCTAAGTGCAGGGTGGGAAGGTGTAACATCATATGTCTCCTGGAAAGAAGTACGTTTCTATTGGTTTTATGTGCATTTTCAATTTCTGCATTACAAATTAACTTGAGCAGAATCTGCTGAAATTCAAATAAAAGGTTGAAATATGACAAAATGCGTTCATGCTGAGGTGAAAAGTGTGTTGATACAAACCAAACACAGCAAAGTGCAATGGAAACAGACTTAGTGAGTACATCATTATCATCATCACTCTTGAAATGAATATGAAACCGACATGAACCAAATCACTGTTTGATCAACAAAACAGTTTTTCTATCAGCTACGGCAGACATGTCAAACTCGCACTCCTACTGCTCATACTACAGCCGCCACACAGGTCAAGATACTGTCATTGGTCAAGACCTGTGCACCACCCCTCCCCCCGCTGCTTCACTTGTTTATTGAGTCACTAATCAGCGGATGAACGCACAACGACATTAAAGCCCCTCAGAAAATGTCCTTGACTTTGAGAACAGGGACTTTCAGAGCAGGTGGGAGGCTACTGACAAGACACACAGGCTTACCGACATAGGAGGTAAACATGTGTGACTCCTGATCTAGTGAACTATGGGATAAAAAGAAAAAATATGTTAATTTATACCCAGAACTGCAGAGGAGTTCCTTTCACCCGCTATATTTGATAGATATTGAGTTTAAATTGGTCTGTCTGTCTGTCGAACACCGAACCCACGATGCAGACCACAAACAGGAATTATCTTTGAAGGTTTTATTTACAAGATGCGGCATGAAAAGACACTACAAGGTAATTCCAGGGGAGATCTTCAGGGCAGGATGGTGAAGACAGGTGAACAGACAAAGGGAGGCTGAGCGTGGCAGGGCTGGAGGACGAAGCAGACAAACAGGCTTCAAAAACAGGCATCCAAAAATAAACAACAAAAGATCTTCAACAAATAAGTTTCTCTGAGCTGGTAAGTATGACGTTACCACAAAAGGTACAACGACGAACTGGTGGAGTCTGGAAGGGTGAACCGGAGTTAAAGACTGCAGGAGCTGATGAGATGATGAGATACAGGTGTGAGAGCTGAGCAGGTGAGGATCAACGATGGAGTGGTTGGAGAATGAGGTCAGCCACGCCCAGCCTGCACAGACAGAGGACACAGACAAAACAGACACAGAACATAGCTGTGTCCCAATTCAGGGGCTGCATGCTTCGAAGGACGCGGCCTTCGCGGCCTTAAAGGCGACTCCTTCTGAGAGACCTTCGAAGGCCGCATCAACCGTTGTTAAATGAGACGGTCTAGCCTTCGAAGCATTTCCTGGTTGCGTCACCAGCTGCGTCACCTGCCGTCAGTTGGTACTTTGTAACGTAGCCGTTGTCTGTCAGTTAGTCGTCAGTTGAGAAAACGAAGAAAAAACAGACAGAAGAAAGTATAAGACAGAAGAATGAAGTATAACATATAATAGTGATAATCCTAAACGTAGCTCTTTATTCAATCCAATCGTTTAACTAGACTTTGCAGTTTTACAGTCTGGAAATAAAGCAGGGATAATAAAAGTAATAAAATATAAGTAATTAGTAAAAGTATAAGTAGTAATAAGTAAAAGTAATTAAATATAAAAACCCAATAATTACATTTAATATTATTATTAAATGTATTATTCATTATTAGGTATTATTCATCACCGCTTGGTGTCGCCATTGTATTTTTCCCGGCACTGAACAGCGACGCGCAAATGATCTTGGGATATGGGAGGCCGCGAAGGATAGTTGCGTTGCATCCTCCAAAAAGAGGGAAAAGAAGGACGCATTTGAAGGACGCATTTGAAGGAGCCTTCGAATTGGGACAGCCTTCGCGCGGCGTTGTGACGTAATCGGCCTTCAAATGCGTGCTTCGAAGGATGCAGCCCCTGAATTGGGACGCTGCAGCATGTTGAGGGGACAGGCAGTAATCAAACACTTTCATAAATCAAATCTTATCAGACCAAATCTAGTGTTATGCTCACACTGTGGTCAGATCTTATTATCCAAACAGTGTCTGTGCCCTTGACCGAGACACTGGCTCTAACTTTAACTGGGACGCTGCACAGTGGCTGTGATGGTGGCCCACTTAACTTAAAGGAGGCAGACAGAAAGTTTGGTGACCTTTAAACTTCAGAACGTTTCCAAAGTATCCAGATGTCATCAACACTTGGCTGAGGTCTGATCACAGCGCTCCGTTTCTTTTGTGTGTATTACATATCAGCTTTAAAATGTTTTCCCTGATCCTGAGATATAGCTGGATTAAACTCAGTTCTCATTATTTTTTGGTTAATTTCTAAATTTATTTGTCATAAAGGTTTGGGCCTATATTCAACTGAATACAGTCACAGTAACAGAATACAAAAATATATTTTATAAACACATGGTAATTGAGTTTGAACAACAAAAGAAAAAACACCTGATTTGAAGCTTCCACAGGTAAACAGGTTCATTGGTAACAGGTGATAGAATTGTGATTGGGTATGTAAGAGGCGTTCTCAAAAGACTTTCTAAAAGCTAAATTCTACCGGGTTGGGGTGTGACACATTCTGTGTGCACTGCGGTCCCAGCCTCAGCCCCCCAGCATTGTCCCAGCCTCCACTTGGCTCCGTGGATAATGCGTGGCTGTTCTATTTTTGACAGACGCCCCGAGCAGCCCGTGTCAATCAGTCAGCACAGACCAGCTCAAGCTTGCCGGAAACCAGACACAGAAACAGCATAGAAATCCGGTCCATTTTCAAAATAAAACACTGTGCAAACTTCAAAAAAAAAAAAAAACAAACAAAAAAAACAGCAAATAGGAAAAAAACAACAACTTTGTAGCATCTTTACACATTTAGAAGCGCACAAAGGAGAAAAATGACCAAATCTGAGCTTAACAAAGTCTACAGAAAAACACTTCACTTGCCCAGTGGGATTTCACGTAAAAGTTTAAGAACGCTTCTAATCACACAATTAATAAATTCATGGCTTTCACAATCTACAATCCATAATATTAATAAAAGGTTCAGAGAATCCAGAGAAATCTCAGCACAGCAGGCCCAAACCAACACTGAATGCCTGTGACCTTTGACCTCTCAGGCAGAACTGCATGAAAACCCCACAATGATTGTATGAAGGATATTTCTACATGGGCTCAGGAACACTTCAGAAAATACTGTATAAAGTTCAGACTCTACAATACAAAGAGAAAGACAGACATCAAGAACATCCAGAAACACTGCTGACTTCTCTGGACCCGAGCTCTTCTGTAATGGACTGACGGGAAGTGGAAAAGTCAAACTGTTCCTGGAATCATGGATGCCATGTTCTTCAGGGTAAATTTACCTTTTACACAATTCTTTTTCTTGGAATCAGTGTAGTGTGACACACGAGCACTTCAGTTTACATGATGCTCCTCGTAATTAGCACACTGAATGACGTCATAGTTTAGGGACATTTAAATGCACCTCATTAACATGTTTTAGCTCTCATTCACCTCGTAGACAGGCGATATTAACAGAGCCGTGAAGGTAAAACACAGCGCTAATCACCACAACATGGACTTCATGTTTCATTGATCTGCTGCTGCGTTGCTATTCTGAGCAGCTCTGTGTGTTTTTTAATTAAAAGTTAGAGGTTAAAAGTGACACATTAGAGGTGATTTGTCTGAAACCATTCACAACATCCACACACAGCCTGTAGCTGTTGCTACAGTGAGCACAGCCACACACAGAAGGCATTCAGAAGGCACACCGAAAGCAGATCTTACCTTTTCCACTGTTCCTTTCTTCTTCCCTTCACTTAGTCATACACCCAGTTTATCACTCTGCTGACACACACACACACATACACACACAAACACACATGCACACACACCGTAACTCATCTGCAACTGTCATCCTCCCAGGGATTTATATCTTAAGAGAAGAGGAGATTGAAAAGGTGAGATCAGTTGAGCATGATGAGGGAGACAGCTCGAATGGGAGCGAGGGATGATGCACGGTTCGTGTCATTCCTCCCACTATTTTCCTCATCTTACATCAGAAACCATGACATCCTGCCCATATGCCTTTCAGATTCAAGTTGTGCTTGACTGAATGGTTTGAATTAACGGCATTCCTCCGTTCTTTTGCAGTTAATTGCATTCTGTAATGCATGCATGCATGCCTGCACATTAAAGGGTAGTCCCTTGTTTTATTCATGTGATGTTCCAATGATCCTTTGGCCTGGTAATAATTTAAGACACCATGAAGCTGTTTGGTTATTAATATGTGCCCAAGATGTATCTGCTACCCTTTTACACTTAACTAATATAATAGGCCTAGTTTTAGTCCTAGATTTAGTCTAATTCATACAAATAAAAATAAAAAACTTTCATTGTTACACTGGGTTGGTTACTTTGTTTTTGTTATAACATACATATTTGAGTTCATAAAGATTAAAAATGTAATCAATTTAAGTTGATCAATCAATGGAGAGAGTAACCAGTCACATGACCGGCGTTTAGCTGAGTGGACATGGACAATGTGTTATGATTCAGCCATTTTATTTGATTTCTGTTACGCTATTGTTTGTCTATCGATGGACGCTGGCCTGAAAGAATTTAAAATAACTGAGAATTGTACATCTGATATAAAATAAAACATCAAAAGACATATGTATGATGCTCCTGTGGTTATACCCATCTTAAAATCATTGGTGAAAAGACTTTTTGGAAAGTCTTCTCATGCGCTTCCCAAAGAGTGACATTAAGAGACTGAAGCAGGGTGGAAACAGTTTGTCTGTTCCATTTGAAAAGAACCAAACCCAACCCAGGACCAAAGCTTTATCCAACAAAAGGCCCAGACATGACCCCACACCTCAGTCTTTCTTGGGGTTTATCAGGATCTGGTTAGCTGAGGCTTTGCTTTTGGTCTAGAGGTGGAAACTTCAAATCACTTTCCTTACTTGAGGCATACAGTTCAGTTCAAAGACTTGTATTCACTGTGTATGTAATTTGTTCACTCTCACCTGTGTGTTCACCAGTGTGAAAGAACACAGTTTCCTTATTTATTTGAAGGGAGGCGGTCCAGAGACACAGCAGGCGTGAAAACACAGCAGTGTGATGTCCTCCAGCAAAACGCTGCTGTGGCCTGTTTGTGAGAGAGACTCCTAATGACCAATGAGATATAATGTAAATGTTCTTTTTGCTGTTTAGTCTGCAAATGTTCACAATTAAAGATCTAACAACATCTAACAAAGATGACTCGTGATTACCATCATGATAACATTCCAGAGTTGTAAAATCCAGTTTCATGGCATTATAAACCTCGGTCCTCATTTTTACGTTTTTCCTGTAAAACCAGGCAGACAGGGAGGGACTTGTCATGGACATTGATTGACGTTTATTATAGCCAAGAGCGAGTGTGTGTTCAGGGCATTGAGTCAGTTCAGTTAGCTACACGGCTGACAGACCTAACAACAGTTAGCAGTTCACTACTAAGCAATCTTTCCATCAGGAAAGCCTGTAAATCACCTCCGTAGTGTAACATTATGGCATGTTGTTCTCAGCGGCTGTACTTGAACCCATGCTGAGCCAGTTAGCCGCAGTTAATTAGCAGTTAGCTACTTTAGCAAGTCGTTTAGCAAGGCTAAAGCTATCTGTCCATCAGGAAACTCTGTAAATCACAGAGAGTTGAAGCTGAGCAACCGGAGGCCATCAGATGGAAAAGCAAATATTGTGTATAAAATCTGATCCAGTTTGAATAAAGTTCCAAAGTTGTGCTTTTGTACAGTAATCAGTGAGGCCCGGCCATAGATGACTGTAGCAGCCCTCACCATCACTCATAGACTGTATCACACAGGAAGTACTCCAGTGTTGCCAACTCCTCAGTAAGGAAAGCAGCTATTGGCTGTCCTAAAAGTCACTAGAAGTTACTAAATGACGTCATCACCTAATTTGTATAATCAGCCATGTCCATGTATTTGTAATGGTCGCTGTAGGGGAGAGGAGTAACGTCGTCGGCCCACACAAAAAGAGGGGGATTTTTTCTTCCCAACTTCAGATGGTACTGCTGGGCTTTCAATATGAAGCACATAAGAACATGGTTACCCAATGACAAGGCAGGAGATAAGCCAAGTTGGTTCCAAATAGAGGCTGAAGTAAGTGGAGGGCTGTCCCCTTGGTCTGAGTTATTCAGTACAAAATTGCCATTACAGAATGATAACCCTATTATCGCTAACACTAAATTAATGTGGCATAAACTACAGGCCTTTGGGACTTTTTCAAATCTCCTCATGCACCTCTATGGAATAACAAGCGGATTCTAATTGGAAACAAAACAGTTAACTGGACTATTTGGCAAAAAGCAGGGATAACTTATATTTTACATTTATTTGATAGCAATAGCAAGCACTTTTTAAGCTTTAACCAAATAGTGGATAGATACAAATGACCACATAATCAATGTTGGAGGTATGTCCAAATGCAAAGCGCCCTGTCTAAATGGTTAGGAGGCCCGCTTACCTGCCCTACGGGCAGCCCAATTGAAGAACAGCTGACTAGATCAAGTTCAGGAAAGGGCATTACTCTTAAGATCAATGGTTTATTACAGGAACAATTATGTGACCCTTTGCTCAAGGTTAAGAAACACTGGGCAGGAGACTTGGCTATAGACATATCTCCTGAGGACTGGAAGTCATGTTTAAATAACATTAATATAATGTACAAGCAAATGGGTAATAGGTTTATTCAACTAAAAATAATAATTGGATGGCATCGGACGCCACAACAACTTTATAAATGGAACCTAATACCAGTAGACTCTTGGAGATGTGACGGGAGTGGTGCCGCTATACTACATATACTCTGGACATGTCATGAACTTAAGGACTGGTGGAATAACATCCATCAGATTATATTCGAAGTCCTGCACAAAAAGTGCCAAATCTCTGCAAAACTGTCTATCTTGGGATCGACCACTGAGCTTCAGGACAATGACTTTCCGTGTTTTGAGAAAAGATGGATTATTTTGGCTCTCACAGCAGCTAAACGGATACTACTAAGGCACTGGAGGAAAAAATACCCACCTCCTTATGAAGAATGGACTACAACAATGGCACAGCTAGCTGCTTACGAGAGGGTGACATACTCCCTACTGGACAAACTGGATCAATATATGTTTACATGGAGCGCTTTTACTGACTGGCTGTCTGTAAATTAATGGTTGCCTTGATAATGCAGTGCTGTCAATGATTTATTGTGCTTATTTATTGAGAAGTATCAGTGTGGTGGTCTATGTTTTTGTTTGTTTTGTTTTGTTGTTTCATTTCTTTTGTTTTTATACTCAACTTATTTACTAAAAATCTAGGGAGTAAATCTCTGGCCTTGATGGCTCCCTGTCTGTATTATGTGTGTGTTAAACTTCAATAAAAATGTTCATTACAAAAAAAAGAACTACAAAATGAACTGTCTTCTGGGATCAGCCAGCGGCAGAGATCCATTTGCAGCCTGGATGTGGAGGGGTGAACATCTTCTACTCTGAATGCAGCTGAGAGGGGTTGCTGCGTGCGGACTGGGCTGGAGGAGGGGCCTACAGCAGCACCCACTGCTTGTTGAGACGTGCTTTCATGTCAGTCTCCAGTAACACCAGAAAAAGTCGCTAGATTTGTCGCTAGTCGTTTTTTAAAAAAAAAAAGTTGCTAGAGGGGGTCTGAAAAGTCGCTAAATATAGCAACAAAGTCCCTAGGTTGGCAACACTGAAGCAGTCTGCTCAGGCGGCGTCAGAAGACAGAAAGCGTTTCATTGGATGTTAAATTAGTACACGCCCCTGAGTGCAGGATGACATCATCAACAACTTTTTATGGTTTATCAGGAAATGACAAACTCTAAAATACCATGAAGAATAGCTGAAAACATGAATGAATGAATTTGTCTTTGTCGGTCCAGATTCTGTGATAAAAAGACAAAAACATCAGTTTTGACTTCACAGGGACTTTAAAGTGGAAACAGACACATTTTCAACTTTTCCCCATCTTTGCATTTCCAAGTGGTATTATTGTTACTGCATTGCTTTTCCAGCTCTGTGAAGAAACGATCAACACCACCAGGTTGTTGATCAAACGGGTAACTACAGCAAAGTGAGGCAACCGAAGCTGCAGTCAACATTGACTTTATAAAGACAATTTAAAGCAAAAAGGTTGTCTATCTACGTTACATCAGGAACCCATCACCACTGCAGATGCTGTGGCTTCATCATTCTTGTACATTATGACGAGTATTGATATGAGTGAAAACATGCAGGATTATATCTTGTGCTAGTGCATGTACTGCAGCAGCTCCTCTGCACTGAGTATTTATAAAATGTATTGAATCTTCAGTCTGCGATAAAAAAAACAACACATCTCTGGGGAACAGCGACCTGCTCAGATCAATGAAAAAACAAACTCATAGGTAAACCTTTGGCAGTGGCTTCCGATGTCACGTGGCACCAAACTTGGATGTCAACACGGCTTTTATCAATAAACACTTTGCTGAATGGGCCTCATTGATGTTAAACTGTCAGTGCACTTGGCAACATTTGAATGGGCCTGTCTGGAATCTTTCCATCTCGCGGCGCCTGTGGTGCAGCAGTGAACCACACTGATGAAGGAGATAATGCTGTTGACAGGCCAATGCCTCACTGAGAGTGTAGGATCAGCTGGCAGCAATCCACATAATGCCCATCTCCATACGAGTCAACACACAGAAGAATGCTGCGTGTGAGAAGATGAGTAGCTTTATACGTGTTGCAGCTCTGTAGGACTGAATCATTTCTACACCAGGATTAAATATATCTCCTACGTCATCAGTTATCTATGGTGTAGTCGGACATGCGAGGCTCCGTAGATAATACTGCACCTCTTCCTTCTCACCTCCTGCTTCCATAAACAGAGCACAGCTCCTGTATTATGTCTTATCACCTCTCATATCCAAGTTAATCCAACACTAAACATATGCATGATGAGTTTAGAAGGAATCCTTTTTTATGTTGCTCTCAAATGTACATACAAATACACAATAAAGCTAAAAAGAGGGTGCAAGGTGTACACACACACACACACACACACACACACACACACAAACACCACACACGTTATTGCCGTGAGGGTGGCTTAGAGCCCGGACTCTCCTGTTTCTGTAAACTATCAATAACAAGACGGTCCTCCATGTTTCCACATTGAACACTGGCCTCATCAAAGGTGTTTTAATATTTCTGACTGACGTGCTGCATCAGTGTGACTCAGTTCAGAGATCACAGAGCTCGTCGTCTGTCCTTGAATCAAAATTCAAAATGTTATTTATCAAAAGCTCTCCTCCTTCCATCATCATACATACATGATGGAACAAAACATCTTTTCATTGGTCACTAAGATTCCAAATTGACTGTAGACTGAGGAAAATATTCATCATGAGAACATATTAAATCATCATTCTTCTTATCTTCTTATAATCTTTTGAAAATGATGTTTTTTCATTTTATATATATATATATATATATATATATATATATATATATATATGTATAAATGCAAAACATATGATCTGCCCACAGAATGTAATCCATCAGAGGGCATGAATTTTCCTACTGGAGCGGCCAGGTTAGACTCAAGAATAAACCAGCCCAGGTATCACATCTTTTTTGATGTTACTCTGTCTTTCTGTAACAAATGGGTAAAGAAAACTTTAAGTATTTATATTTTTATATATTATATATTATTAAAGATATCTGTCTGGGAAAAAATCCTTTTAAATGGCTATTTCTTGTTACTTTCTAGTGTTTTTTTCTCTGCCTGCACTCATCTAGACTGCTGTTTCTTTTTTTTTTCATTTTCTTTTTTGAGTGACTGATTGATCGTTGACTTTTTTATTTTCATGGGTAACCATGGCAACATCTCATTCTGCTACTTTGACTGTTACATTTTCAGCAGGAGATCAGGCTGGTTGAGAACGCAGGATGTTGCTGGGGACTTTAGTGCAGAGTGTTATGGACAATATGGAAGCAGGCCAGGAGCCTGTACGCTATTAATAGAGAATAAAAATCATCTCGAGGGACGGAGAAAATTGTAGGCCTTGAGTTTGAGATGTGAGTAACAACCTCAAAATGTTGTTTAAATGTGAAGAATGAGGGTTAATCAGTTAGACAAAGTCTGATGTTTTCACATGTCTCTGCAGTCATGTTTGGTTTCTGCATCAGTCTAAAGAAAAGTTTTTTTCAAAGACGTCACTGTACTTCTAAGAGTATAAGCTGGTACCATGCACACAAAGAAGGAGGTTGGGGTGAGTTCCCCGCTCAGACTATCAATCTCTGGTTGATCATAAGTGCTGTCTGGATCCAGCTGGCGTCATGGGGAGATAAGAACCTAAATGGAGATGGATTATAAAACACATGAGCTATTTCACTATGGATATTGAGTAATTCTCTGGAAACAGTCACAACTTGGTACCCAGAATCACCTGATCACCACGATGGAAAACTTCTTCATGACTTTTCTTTAATGAGAATCTTGATCATTTTAAGAGAGTCAGCTCAAATGGATTTATGACTTTAAAATAAATGGCTCTCTGTCAAAAAGGTCACGGTCAAAAAGTACATTTTCTATCATTATTTTGTTATCCTACCACAGCCACGCCCCTTCCCATTTAGAGGTGTAGTTTCTCATTGCAACCCCCTCGCCTCACCCTCCTTTGAAACGTTAAAGAGAAACTATGGTGGCCATGAAAGCATGGAAAACCCAAAAGGGCCTATCTAGAACCAGTGTTTAGCTTGTCTGCACTGGGCTACAGTAGAAACATGGCGGTTCAACACAGGTGGAAGAGGACCTACAGCATCTGGAGATATTAAAGTCTCATTCGAGGGTAAGAAAAACATAACATGGTAAAAAAAAAAATCACCACATTGAAACTGAGAAGAAAAAAGTGTGTTGCATTCTTATTTTCAGATTCATGAAGTTTTGCATCTGTCAGTTTCTGTTTCCAAACTATAAACTATAGCGCCCATTCCATTTATACTTCACTTGTACCTGTTAACCATCAGCCCCATGCATTAATCATCATCATTATTAAACTATTATTATTAAAATACTTCACAGTGCAGGATGACATGAACAGATTATGAACACATAGAAATAATGTCTCAGTTGTAAATGAAAATAACGATAGGATTCATATTTGTGAATGTTCAAAGTTGAAGTATGAAAGCATCTTTAAATGCAAAAATAAGAACAATGTGCAAACCTGCAACCTAAACAAACAATGTTTGACTATAAGGTTACATCTCTGTCTTTATACTTCATGTCCACCTCATCTTTTCCCCTGCAGCTCTCTCTGTTTGCATGCTCGCTCTTAACACAAAAAAAGCTCCAGGGTTTGAATCCAGTCTGCACTCTGCATGATGGTAAATAAATCTTAGTTAGTGACCTTCAGTGGTTAGAGTAAATCTGAATTTGATATACAGAGGAAAAATGTAAACAATGTTTCAACAAGTCCTGATCATGCAAGAAAAAAAAAAAAAAAGCCTATGTAAATGTACATTTAACCATTTATGCAGGGCCAGCCTCTGGCATAAACCTCTATGTGTTTGTGTAAGACCACAACCACTGGGGGAGGGCCCCTACACAAGCACATACATACACATGTGTGTATGAAGAACATAAAATGGATAAAATAAATGTTGCTTGCTCCTCACATTTCCAGAGTTGCTGTGAAGCCATGGTAACACAGATGCAATATTGTAGATATATATTAGCGTTTACAATAGCCAACAGCATGTATGTGTCACACCCCAGCCCCTAGGCAGCGCTATGATTTAGCGTCAGCGTCTATCTTCTAAACCAGCTATGGCCAGTCTGGCAGAGAACACAGTAGCCTACAGAGGTGGTTTTCTTATCGGGGCTGAGTCATTTCAGTTAGCTACACGGCTGACCGAACTAATGACAATCAGCTGTTCACTACTTAGCCATCTTTCCATCAGGAAGGTCTGTAAATCACCTCGGAGGCTGTGCTCGAACCTGGTCCAGTCCGGCTGCTGAGCCCGGTTCTGTTGCCTGATAATTTTTTTTTTTTTTTGTCATTGTTGATCCACATTCATACCTCTGGGTATCCATGCCATGTCTCTGCACACTTACATCATCTATCAAACGGTTACTGGTTTAAATGATGCTCTAAATAAAGTTATAAAACCCACCAACACTTGAGCACTTGTTCAGAACAGGCTGTGCAGTTCAATGGACCTGAAAGTGGCAGCTCAGTAGGAGTTAAGAGCAAACTGTACAGTACACTGTATGATGAGAGGAAGATCTGTACACATCACTCTTTCTGCCGTCACGTGTTTTTCATTATCACAAGCTCTCGCTCGCTCGCTCTCTCACACCAGAGGAAAGTGAGTCCAGTAAGTCAGACCAGCTGTGTCTTCATAATGTGCTTGAGTTGCGGGCTGGTTTTATGTAATCCCAGCTGCTCAAGCAAAAAAATAATTCAAGAGCTTTTTTTTCTTTTTGATTAAAACCCAAACAATCAACTTGTCACTGGGTGTGAGATATATATCTGGGATGGACCGGCTATGACCGAGCCCGTACGGCACGGTGCTGTCCACAGACGGCTTAATGTCCTCCTCTGGGTTTCAATTTTCACCTCATTTAGAGCCAAAAGTGGGCCAAGCTTGCTAACGTGGCCCAGATGGGACTGCAGAGATATGGCCTGATGGGTAACATATTATCAGATGGTGCCATACTGTACGTGTGCAGGAACATGTCAAAATATTTCATCTGTCTGCTCCACAGTTGTCATAACAGCTCAGCGTTTGGTTGATATGTTATTCTTTACTCCGACGATTATGATCTTAAGCTGACTTGCATGTTTCGACTAGTGGAGTTTAAGTTACAGTGGTACAAAGGGCTGCTTCATTATACGTAAACGTTATTGCATTTATGGGTCAGATCTGTGCAGATATTACCTATGGCACGGCAATGTAAACCACATGGGAAGCTGATTTTTCTTCCTGTAAAGACAATGAGCATATCTGATATGAGAAGAAAGGATTGGAGTCAGGCTATATGAATTCACATATTTCCTCTCTGTCCAATACTAAGAGAGCAAATGTTCTGCCCGCAGTGTTTCATAAAAGTTACACACACACACACGAGTGAAGTCAGCTCTTTTTAACATCACTAAAAAAAGGAGGTGGACTGTAGAAGATGAAGGTGGTGAACAAATCTACACCCACGTCTCCGCCCTGGAACTGAAGATTGAATCTGTTCTATTCTCTACTCTGAACTGTGTCTTGTGCACTGAAACTGAAGGCAACATTATAAAAGAAATCATTTATGATCATGACAGTAACTGATTTCACGCATTGAAAACACACAGAAACAGCGGAACTACATCTTATAGCTAGTTAAAGGGAGTTTAGATCAGAGTAACAGCCGCGCAGCCAGAGAAACGCGAGCACACACCATCTGTGGAATGTTTGGAAGGTGAGGTTGGATCTCATCTGATCGCACAACTTTCTAACCCAAACAGCTGATCTGCGGTGTAATATGGTCTGCAGCTTATGTGTATGTGTAAGTTTTACGGTCCGATGACAAGGTGGTGAAAATATTCTCCATATGACCTACACTTAAACAGATATTGATTGATTTATTTTTTTATGTGGTGAGAATACGTTATTCTGCTGACCGTGCTTCTCTGCTGGGATCCCAGACTGCTTCTCCAAACGAGGATCATGTTGAGCCTTACTGTAGGCAACACACTGCCTATGGAGAAGAACCCTCATACAACCACACCGTGAACTATTCCTTTCAAGGAAAACTTTTTCTGGACCTTATTTTCCCATTTGGAACTAAATTCTGTGATCTGCACTTTTTTTGAACAGTGCAATATAATGACTGTTTCTGTGGTACTCTTTTTTTGTCATTTGAATTTTTTATTGAAATTTTTAATAGCAGAGTACATGAGTACAGGGTTAATAATACATTTTGGAATCAGGCATTGACATTATGATATGTCACATTTAGGAAAAAATTTAAAAAATAAGAAAAATGAAATAAGAAAATGAAGTATGAAAGAAAAACAAATAAATATGAGGGTAAGAAATCCAGTCCACAAAAGAAAGGAAGGAGCTGTGCTGTGTTTAGTCTCTGATTCCTTAGGCTGAGTTTTCATTAGTCCTTGTGCAGGTCCAAAAAAGATCCCAGGAGGTCATCCCATCCTCCTTGTTAGCTGACAGTTTGTGAACCATAGACTCATAAGATTCGGTCTCCACCATTGCATTAGTGCAGTCTTTCAGATTAGGAGATACAGCAGTTTTCCAATGTCTTAAAATAACTCTGCAAGCTGTGACCAAGCCCACCATATTGACAGAAAGAAAGAGCAGAGAAGAGAAAGAGTTCTTTTTGATACCTTTTTTATTTATTATATCTGTCCCCTAGTAAACATACAGCAGGAGTCAGAGGGATTGTTGACCGAACAGATCTATCTGTCTATCTCTGTAAGGTCCTTTTCATAATGTTGTCAGACACTTCTAATAATCGGAGTCGATCAGTGGCACAAGCACTTTGGTGGACTGCCAGCTGCAGCGCTCCTTCAGAAATGTTTGGCCCCATTAGTCAGTTAGACATGAAAGGAGGGGGGCTGCAGGGGGTGAGGGGTCCACTTTGTTCCCCTTTAATGAATGAAAAGGAAAATCCCATGCTTCATGTGAATTAGAAATTGCATTCATATACAGTGCATTATTGCATTTTTGTAATGACGATCCTTCACTCAATTACTAATAACTACATTAAATGTCTGCAAGGTCCTGCTGGTGGTTTCAGTTTAAAGCTGCTCCGATCAATGTTTTTCACATTTACTATGGATCAAATGACTATATTTAATGTGATAGGTGCCACTTGTGCACAGAGAAATATCACCAGTTTTGCTGCTCCCTGTTGCTCCTCTTTGAGCTCATTGTTTTAACTCCACTTTCATCAAGGCAAAAGTTTTCAGTGAAAAAATAAATCCACAACCTGCTCAGCACCAAATGGCAACTAGTAACCAACATTTCTGGAGCTCATGACAGAGCTAAGAGAAGAGCAAAGTGTGTCTGTTGGAAGTAGAGAGCTAACTGTTTGCTAACATGTTCAGAGGTTGTGTTTTCAGCTTGTCATGATGCCCCGTAGAAGGACCCAAAAAATAAATGTAATGCAGCTTAAGGTCCTTTCAGAGCGACTCTCCACCTGTGTAGCCACTCTGATCTGCAGGCACTCACTACACTCCTCACGTGAATGGACTGCGAGTGAACACCAGGCACTCTATGTGTGGTAACCACGGAAACTGCTTCTGTGTACTACTACATCCCTGATGGTACAACTGTAGAAACATATACAGTAACTACAGTGAGTTCATGAACCTATCTGCCACCTATCTACCAATCTGAACGGTAAATGAATATGAATATTGATGAGCGTGAAATGAGCTCAGTGAGTTAAATGAAATAACAATAGTTAGTCAGTTAATTAGTTAGTTAGTTGACTGTGGTGATGACACCCAGTGGCCACCTGTCTTTGATGCCAACACCTTTTACTGACGATAGCTAAAGATAGCTAAATTAGCATAGTCATAACTAGCTTAGCATGTAGAAAAAAGTTTTCAGTTTTCAGCAAACAGGAGGAAATAGTGCATTTGTCTGGGACTATTTTCAGCAGCGTATTCATCCACATTTGGTGCTCCGGTGAGAATGAGAGTATTTCTGTCAGCAGCATGCTGCATGAAAGGTTTTGTCAAAATAAACTCTCAGTGTTTGAGTTCAGTGTGACAGTGTGACTCATCGATGCGTGTTTAATAGTTTTTACACAATAATGGAGCCCAGTGGCACACAGGGGAAAGATTTATCAGACTATGGATGCATACTTTATAGAATTCATTATTGGGTTGGATCTTTTCATAGGATTTCTTCTGAAACTGAAAATATTCTTTATTCATGTTGTCTGAAACAAATCATGGACTTTTATACACACTGTGCCATAATCTAAAATATGGAGCACATGATTTCTTAGAAAATTTGTTGTTTAAATTTTATTTGTAATAATTTAGAGTTCATTTCCATAATCTGTAAAACCATGCATCATAATCAGCCCAACAGTGTGCACTGTGCTTGAATACCCCACACCTTTCAATAGACTAGACTGACACAGTGATTAAGTAAGCATGTTGTCACATTATCTGATTTAGAGACATTCATACTAATGTATTATTTACCTTTAGCAACATACTGTGTACAATAAGTGAAGCAATCATCCAGCGTTTCATTTTCAACCACTTGTTTTCTTTTTTAATTTTCCTTTCAAGTTGATGTGAGTTTGTATAACAGCGACCATGCATCCTTGTTTACATGCAGTTATGTTGTTGCCTGTCAAACTGCCTGACAACTGGGCTTCATTTAATAGGATGTATTTATAGTCTTATAACGTCAGGGAACAGCGACATCTGATACACATGGGAGCAAACAGCTGAGGCGGTGCATGATGAAAATATGTCGCCTCAAAGGTAAACTCCTAGAGCCACCTGCTCTACAAGGTAAGCCTCGGGAGTTTCTCATCAACAGTTCACTTTGCTCCCCTGAACAGAACATTAATATTTGACATTCTGCTAAATCCAAATTTTTCAGTGTTCATGCCAATGATTATCACTCGAGTATTGATATACCTTGGCAACTCTGAGACATCTCGAACACTGTTCAAGTCTCTGAATTCACCACCCCTGACCTTTTCTCTAGCACTATAAAAAAGACGGTTGACAGTTGGAAATCTCTTTTGAATACTGACCCAGGAGGATGAACCCTCTTCATTTTGGTGTGTAAGTACAGTAAATGAACTGTCCTAGTGCCACCCTCAGACCTAATTATCAACTTTATCTACTTCAAGATAATGGCTCATGAAATTTGTGGTACCCAGAGGATGAACCTTATGGCCGACACCACCATTATACCAACTGACATCCTTTGATCAGCCTCTGGGTTATCCTAGAACCAGCACTCGTCAATGTTTGGTCCTTGAACACCACAACATCTTCTGCTGGCGAAGCAGCAGCAGGGACATAAATCTACTACTTTCTGGAACAATTTCAGCTTTTTCACTGGACTTCGAAGACACGATGGGGTCAAGCTGGGACTGGAGAGGCTCAAGTAGTGTAAATAATGCCTAAAAGATCCAGGTTTTAAGACCATCTTTGGCAAATATCCATTGTGATATCTGACCTTTCCAGTAAGCCAAATAGCATGATGTAGTTTTGGTTCAGCTGAATGTAAAGGTAGTGGTGACCAGTGTTGGTCGTCTTACTTGAAAAAATTAGTTACAGTTACAAATTACTTCTGCCAAAAAGTAATTGAGTTAGTAACTCAGTTACAACACTGTAAAAGTAATTAGTTACTCAGCAAAGTAACTGTGACGTTATTTTTTATGTTCTATAATGCTATTGCGTTCTATAACATCTTTAACGTCAAAGATGTTTATTAAGTGATTGAAGAATAAAAACACTATATACAGTATTTGCTCGTTGCTTGTTGTTTTAACAGAGTGGCTCCGTCTCCTTTGCTGGAGCTCACTCAAGTGTCGTGTTAGCATGTGTAGATGTGAGGTGCTTCATAAGGTTAGAGTTGCTTGCGGCAGACATGGATAAAATCTTTTTTCCTGGGCATAGTGTGCATGATACATTCTTGCCTTTAATTTCAACGAGGGAGAAGTAGTGCCGGTACTTCCAGTTGGAGAACGCTACCTTTGAATTTCCCTGGCTCGTCGCCATTGTCGCTGTCCTGTGTGTTCAGAGGTAGTCATAGGTGGAAGTCAGAGCGTGCAGTGAGACAGCGTGAGCAGGGCATCCGCCCACCCAGCCAATCATCATCGCATTTGCAACGGTGTCATCATCATGCCCACTCCTGCTCTCTCCAGGCAGCTGATGTAGCCAAAGCTTGACACCTCGCGCTTCATTCAACCAAATTGTAGTAACACGCCACTTTACATTCTTAGTGACGATAACGGCGTTGCAACGATGGGAAAAGTAATTAATTAGATTACTCTGTTACTGAAAAAATAAAGCCGTTAGTAACGCCGTTATACTTAAACGCCGTTACTCCCAACACTGGTGGTGACTGCATCAAAATCTCAGCATTCATAACTTTATGGTGTCAGAAACAATGATTTGTAAAGTTCATTTGTGGCTCTTATGGCTATGATCCATCATCATGTTAAATACACTCTTCCCTAAAACAAGAAAAGTGATACTACTACCATGTATCTGTACCCTGACTTCAGTACAGTTTCATATAATGGTTGTCCTATACTGCAAAAAAGACAAAAGTACACAACAAAAGTACAAAAGTACATAACATAACATAATGAATTTGTTATTAAGTCTTATTGGTCTATTTATGTATTTCTAATTTGTCCTCATGACTTTGGAGTGTAGGAGGACCCAGTGGAAATCCATGCAGAGACATGAGACGACACTAACTGGCCACAGAAAGAAGACCCCTGTCAGGTTAGAAACTAGTCACTGTGGGAGATGAAGGAGAGAAGGGGTAAAGGTTCTTACCTTTTGCTTTTAACTCTCTCTTATCCCAAGCATCCCTCATCCCTCTTTTGTTCTGGCCTGAGCGGCTGCTTTCCTGCGTCTTACTGTCTCAAATGTTATGCATGTGACCCAGAAGCTCCTTTTCTTCTCTCCTGAGCTGAGCTCCTAAAAACACAAATTTAGAATAATGAGTTTAATTTGCAAAGGTCGCTTCAGGAATCACGTGAATCCAACAAGCCCTCTTTATTCCAAAGCATCTGAACCTGCTTTGTCTGCTTGATCAAGAACTGGATCTATTCCTCACTTCCTTGCTTTTCATGGTCACATCTCCTCCTCCTCCTTATTCCAGCTTCTACGCTCTCCTCTCCCAGTGCTCCTTCACAGCCAGTTCCTTGTGGAAGCACTGTTTTGTCACATTCAGTTCTCACTGGGTTTCACTCTGGATCAGCTCTTTATTCACACTAAACAGGGCCAGCGTCTACACGATCCACTTTTGTGTGGCTTCACTCTTTCTGTTGACCATGCTGATCTCATTCTCCCTTTCTTTCATTCCCTCCTCGAGAGCCTCACCTTCTTTTTTTTCCACCTTTCTTCTTCTTGTTCAGCCTGGTAACCCACTCTGCCGTGACCTTTTTTTAGGTCTTCCTGGCTCTCATTCTTTGCCCTCATTCCAGGCAGACCTGATTCTCCCATTCACCATTTTCCAGAACACAGACAGTCCTGAGGAAAGGTGATCTGCACTTCTGTTTCACCTCTTCATCTGTGCTCTTGTACTCTGTGTAGACATCTGTCAGCATACCGATTTCAAAGGTTATAAATGTCTTCACGTTTAGTTGGCATTTGTGTTATTTAGAGCTGTCTCCATGAACAACTTCACTGTGGCTGATCTCCTCCTTACCAACGTTTTCTATAAACTTTTGTTTTCATTCAGTGGTTTCCTCTTTGCTCTTTGTTTCCTTCCTCCCCGCTGAGGTCCTTCCTGCTGAAAACACTGCTTTACCAGCCTCAGGTTATCTTTGGCTGCTGAAGGTACTTTTAAAATTGTGAACATCTAAGCTGAGAGACAAACTGCACTCTCCCACATTCTCTTAACACAAGCAGCACCAAGACGGTCTGACAAACTGTCTGTTTTTTTATAATGCAAATAACTTTTTATAAAACTACAAGCTGTTCAGTCCTCGACTTTTCCTAAATATGTGTTTTATATATATGTTTTCTGAAGCTTCAAAGGTACTTCCCTTAACTCTTATTTTACTTATTCTACTGGAGTCAAGAACTGTATCTGTTACTGTATACTGTATAACTACTAATCTAAAACTGGAAAGCTTTGTTGTTTAGGTGGCTGAATGACGATCACATAGTCTACTCACCTAACCAGTCGGGTGTGTCAGTTTAACAGTGTCGGACTGGTGGAGGTTATGCTTTCATGTTAATGTTTCAGTTTTGATCACTATAACTCGTCCCTGTAACTTTGAGTTGTATTTTTTTCGATTGCTTTGGAGCTTACTGGAAATTATGGAACCATTTTTGTTGAAGTTTACGGCAGGGCAACAAAAGACAGACAGTTTGACCAGTTCATCAAAAACCCAAACACGTCAAACTGTGACAAACAAGACAAAGAGCTCCTTCTACAGCAGCCTGTGGGACGATGGAGCATGGTGAACATAAACAATGAAATTATATGCAATTATATATGATGGTCTGAATTACCATTGAGGTACCTCAGCTGACTGTTTGTGCAGACAGCTAATTACAAAACATATTTACGTTTCCTTGAAGGAGTCCATGTGGTTGGATGGGTCAAACACACCCAGACACAAAGAGATGTGGAGAAAGACAGCGATAAAGCGCTAACTGCTTAAAGTGTGTGTGTCTGTGACAGAGGGAGAGAGCTGCAGACTGTAACGTCACTGGAATTACATACTATTCTCTGTTCTTGTAGATTGAGTGTGTTCACAGTTTGAGAGCATATTTTCCTCCCTATTTCAAAACTTGTCAGGATATTTGAAAACTCCTGGCTCGGCCTTGTGAACCTTGCCTGATAGAAACAAGGTACACCGTGCATCTTCCTGCAAAAATGCAGCTGAATCAGGCACTTCTCAGCTCAAGGACAGCAATCATCTAAAAAAAGAGGACTGGAGCACACTGATAAATTCATAGCCTTTAATTGTGCAAACAGATGAACCTTTCCACACTACTGTATCTTCATCAGATATGAAGTCAGCCCAGATCAGGTATGCACTTATCATTATATAACTGTTTTAATGGTAAATGGACTGTAATGAACTGTCATGCAAATCAGTTTTAGGAGCTAACCATTCATACACATTCCCACACTGATGGCGCAGCCTTTGGGAGTGATTTGGGGTTCAGTATCTATCTCTACCTCCTAATCCACAGCCACCCCATATCTCTTGGTTCCAAGGGTGGGAGTTGACTGGTATCAGAGAGAATTATTAAAGGTCCAGTGTGTAAGATTTAGGAGTATCTATTAGCAGGAATGGAATACAATTTTCATTAGTATGTTTTTGTTAGGGTGTAATCACCTGAAAATAATAATCATTGTGTTTTTGTTGTCTTAAAATGAGCCTGTTATATCTACAATGAGAGCGGGTCCTCTTCCATGGAGTCCGCCATGTTGAACCACCATTTTTGTACAGTAGCCCAGAACAGACAAACCAAACCTTGTCTCTATGGACCTTTTGCTTTTATGTGAATTTTGGCAGCCAGAGTTTTTCCGACATGTTTGGAAGGAGAGGGTGAGGCGTGGGAGAGTCTTTATTTGGTTGCAATCTGCAACTTCACTGCTAGTTGCCACTAAATCTTACACACTGGACCTTTAACGAGTTGCACAGACTCCAACCCTTTCCCTGAGGGACGGGGATTCAATTTCCCTTAACCAATTACCAGACCGGGACCAACATATACATCTGAACACTGTCACTGGTGTGTTGCCATGCCAACATACTGGGTTATACCCACTGACAGTACAAAGTAATGGACAAATTATGCATGACATGACTCATAGATTTCAGAAGAGCTGTTTTGCAGATGGAAATCTTTGGTGCTGGCCCGCGCAACATTGGCAGTTCTGCCTCTTCCACCGACGTGGGTCATTGGGGGACCTAAGGCGGGCTGAATGATGTCTCGTTACTCTCACCTCTCACCCATACTACTCACCCATCTGTAAGGGCACCCACCTGTCAATCAAGGTGGTCACACTCCTAATTCTGCATAACTGTGAGCCTTAATATAATTTGAACAGGTGAGTTCTAAAAAAATACAACCTCAGTACAGGCTTCACATCACAGCCATGGAGGTCACCGCTTGGTTTTACCCCACCAAGCTATGGTTTTGCCATGGTTTTAAGAGTGGAGCGAAGTGAAGTGATTAAAAACTAGGATTGTAAAATAACTTTGATACTTTTAGTCCACTTAGAGCCTGGACAGGACCCCATTTTTGTTATTGCTTCTTCTTTTGATCTGGCACACAGCTGATAACACTTAACAAAGTTGCTCATTGAACCATTTTCTCAATCGAGAAACTGCTGTTTCCTGTCATGACGCCAGTCAACTCTGTGGAATGGGTGGATTTGAAGGTCTGGACCCAGGCAACTGTGAACCCCTTCCTGTATGGTCTGATGTTGCCTCCCAATAGAAATTTCAGAACTTCTGTGGCCCAGGAACTTTGTTATGATGTCTGACAGCTTGTTTTTAGCCCCCACATCATCCATCACAATCATATAATGTACAGTTTGTCAGGCATGTTCCCATACTGTTACCATACATTACCATACACCATACATTACTGACACAGGTAAATGCTCTGTGGCCTGTTGCTATAAGATAACTCTCCAACAACACACCAATTCGACAAAATAATGGTCCACTTATGAGCTTTTTATGGAGCTTTCTAGCATATTGCATGGTCATCATAAGTAGACAAAGTTTGCTCAGTGTCATGGAAAAGGTTCAGTTGTCATTGCAGGTGGTTATTCACCTGTTTGCTGCTCAACACCTCAGTTTATCAATTACATTTAAGAACTACATCTTTTATGACTCTGACAACATAGAGTACATCATCAACACATTGTTTCGCTTAAAAGATTTAGTCCTGTCTGATCTTTGTGGTATTCTGTGCTGCTTTTTTTAAACAGTCAATTTGGCTTCAGGTCAAACGGGAGTCTAGCCAAGTCCATTTAGTAAAGTCTGTACTATGCTGTAGTCTCTTCAGCAGGAGGAGGCCTCAAGTGCTGCGCATAAAAAAAAAACACATCAATATATCTGTTGGTTCTTATTGACTGTTTGATCAGTATTCTGATTGGTCACTGGTCGAGCTGTCCGCCTTATTGAAGATGTTGCCCTTGCTGTACTGTCAATAAAAATGTTGCTACACTGGTTTGATTTTGTCAGAGTTGAGGTGGAAGTTAAATGATGTTGGTTGCAGTTAAAGTAGAACATAACAGCCTGGTTAAGTCCACACGGTCTATTTGCAGCAGATACCAGACAAAACCACAACATTTCATTCCACCCAACACAGATTTCCACTGAGATCAGGCTGCTCGTCATCTCACCTCAACTTTTTCTGGTTTCCCTTTACCAACAGATAAAATCTAGAGCATAGAAGTGAAGTGAATTTAAATATCTATCATTGACCCTCGTTATCATTGCGTGTAAAATGACGTTCCATCCTGTCCAGCTGTTTGAACACTGGCCTGAATGGCTGTTCTGTCTCTGAGTATCCTTCCATATCAGCCCAGGGGAAAAGTCAAGCCAAGTATCTGATGTAAAAAAAGTTATTCAGTCTCTCAATCTTACCATTTACAAACTTTAGTTTTTTCTGAACTTTGTTCTGAAAAAAATCCATAACTCAAGTCCGACTGGAGCAAGGGTCATGTCCAATTGTGTGTTGTGTATTGTATGTATATAATATTCTGAAATCATTGACAGAACACTTAGAGCAGTGTAAAGGGAGATGGATCAAATCTTGGATGTCAATTTTTTTTTTGTACACTGTGATGATCATCTGTAACAAAGTCGTGAACAGTTTTAGAGATTTAAAAGTTGTTTTTTTTGTTATTTTATGTTTCACAATTAACAGTTGTGTATTTAATATTGCTGCTTTCATTTAACATTTACTAAACATATTTGCAGTGTGTTGGTCTGCTTTAAAGGTCTACTAAAAGGTTCTGTTTCAGTGAGTGTGTGCTGTCCTTTATAAAATACACTCCACTGGGTGTGCTTTTAAAATAACATATTTCACTGTCATTCCCAGTGAAGTTCAATTAAGCAAAGCGAGGAACCATCAAAACTGAGCATTACCAGAAAAATGACTGTGCATAGAGACATTATGTTAACTCTCAGAGGAGGATCTGGATCTATTCAACAGAAAGAATAAAATTAACAGAGCAGGCTTTATGAAGACCAAAGCCGTGTCTCAGGTTCATACTGCGGAGTAAATCTAAGCAAAGTCAAAGTGACAAAACGCAAAGAAAAAGGGAAGAGCCACTGCCGGCTCAAACTTGTTAGATTAAATTGTGAATGTTAGAATTCAAAACTTGTGACATTCGGGTCTCAAGTTTACTTCCCTCCAGGCCGCAGCCACTCCGGTGCGAGAATATCTGAGACATTAGATGTTTAAATAGGTTCAAACAGCAGAATGTTTTTGACAGAACCGTTGCATCTGTGTTTGTTCTTTCCTCCCACTCTCTGTACCAAATAAACCCTCCGCTGCAGGCTTACTGAGGAATCCAGAGGTTATCTGATTTGTGAGGAGGTAGGAAATAAGATCAAAGTATGTGCAAGTGATTGCTTTGTGACTCATATTGTGTGTAACTTTATACAATCCTGGATTTATTTTGATTTTTTTTATCTCTGCATGTGCCATCTGAAGAATCTGATGTGCTTATCTGTCAAGGACAAAGTCACATAGTGTTTATTCTCATTAAAGCCGCTCGGCCACAGTTTTTACTTAAACTGTTGTTTTTCTTTTTTTTACCGCTGTAAATCAACCAGGTTGACCTCATCCGCAGGAGTGGATTGTTAATTGTCTCTAACAAGCTGCTAATGGCACTCAGTAATTTTTCAGTTCCAACCTGCAGGGTGTAATAATTATCACATTTTACAGTTGGATTACACTTTGAAATTTAAAGGCGCAGTTTAATTACATTTTAGATTATTTGCTCTTCACACTAACAGCTACACATTGTCACATACTCAGTGGTAAAAACGCATTAAGTGGATACTGAACAGCATTGAATTCACTGACTGTGCTGTCAGAAATCAAACTCCAAAAACAAACAATGAGCAGACATGGACATTGTCACAAAGATAATTTGACTCAGAGATAAAAAGCAATTGTCAAGTGAAGAATAAAAATAACTTGATAGTGGGTTGGACAATGGCTAAACATCTTTAAAGGGGACTTATTATCCTCATTTCCAGCTCCATCTTTTTATTCTGAGACTCCACTAGAGAAGATTTGCATAATTCAAAATACCTTTATTTATCTCTTAGTGGGCCTTTATGCAACTCCTCAGTTCATCCTCTCCTATGGGGAAATTACCCTACTTCTCTCTTGATTTATTCAGTAAACACTTTCCCCATGAGTTCATAGTCTCAGTTGCTAGTTTCAAGTCTTCTTCTGTAAAGCATGATGATCATTTTATAAATTGGGGGTCCATATAGAGTAAAATAGACGATAAAGTAGGGTATGCTTTAGGGTATGGCTACCTCTCAGAGTCCTTCTGGCTCATCAAGCTCAGATCAGACTGTCAAACCAGGCAGTGCTGATCCAGATTCTGTTCCTGCAATGATTATTTCTCTCATCAAATGTTTACAGAAACAGATTTTAGTTACTGTTTAGTTAGAAAATCAGAAACTTTGTGTCGACAGGGCGACATTTGTTCCTGCTTAAAAAAGTCAAAACCAACAGTCCGTCACCAAACAGCTCCACACTCTTGTCCAAATATGGTCACTTCTGGCTTCAAAGAACCAATAATGTATGTAATGTTCGCCCGTCATGCCAAACTCAAGGCTTCAAAACAGTTCACAAACAACCTAAATGTAGCTTATCTTCAAATGCATTTGATAAAAGGTTTGTCTGTAGATTGATGCTGTTTTAGTTCATAAGTGTGTTCACACTGTCAGTTATGTCAAAAAGTTGAGTGTGGAACACTGGACACTTCTCACCCTCAGTGGTCGCAATTAGGGCTACATATCAAAAGGAAAATCTATATTTTACATATGTTTTATAATTATCAATAATTGTCAACATGTGAGAACTTGTCTGACACAGTCTCCTGCTGTGTGCTACATGTGTGAAATAACAACTATAGTCTGGACTTTGCCTAGAGTGTATCTGTGTAAACGGCTTCATTCAGCATCTCTCCGTCACCTCTGGCACCGTGAGTTACCATGGTTACAGGAACGCCTTGAAACTTTGTAATGATTCTCAATAAAACATTTTTGGTTAGTACGATGGTACAAAATCATGAATGTAGCCTGACTGTACCTCTGCTGAAATCTTGTATTATAACATAACAAATGTAAAGCCTCAGAGCTTCTTTGATTATTAACAGTATGTAGTGATGACAGAAAGCTGAGACCTCACCATCACACTGAAACTGTCACAAGGCTGCAAAAGTTGTTTTTCTATTAAATGATAAGCCACTCACTGGAAACAATATTATTATTAATAATAGTAATAATAAGCAGAAGAAGAAGAAAAATGATGATAAGAAGTGGTAAGTAGAAAAAATAATGTACAGAAAAGTTCTGTAGATGGTTAATTATTTGAAAGAGTATCAGTTGGATTTCATAGATTGAAAAGACAAAAAAGAAAAGTGTGAATAGAACAGCTGTTCTGTAAAACACTGCTGCTCAAATATTTAAACTTGACAGCTGCATTAGAGAACATGGTTATGAGTGCAGTGGAGCTGAAACCTTATCTTATTTTTTTTTGGCAGGTGTCAAGTAACATAACCAGTAACATGTTTCACACATGGCAAATGGAGAATATGACTTGGCAGCAGCTCTTTAATTTTTTGCTTTAATCCATGATGTAACTAAAGAAGATAATGTCATTATGTTCTTCATGACTAATGTTAGCAGTTTATTATATGACCTGTATTTTAGTGTTGGAACAGCTTAACACAAGTTAAACTGCATTATGTTGGGTTAAACACTGGTAATATTCGTTTTTTCAATTAAAACAAACTATTATTTATAATAAAATAAATATTCATTTTGTCTTGAGAAATTGTAACATAATCAATGCATGCTGAGTAAAATGAGTAAAAACAAACAGGATTATTCTGGTGACACGTCAGACTTCTTCAAACAGACAATCAGCTGAAATATGTTGTTACCATTTTTTGTTTCAAGGCGTGAGGGCAATAAAACTAACAGAAAAGTCAGGCAGATATCAATTAAGTACAGTCTGTACACACCCACACAGTCCCGAGGGGAGGTCTAATCAGCCAAATAAGTGAAAACACTGCGTGGGTGTACAGTAGTGTGTAGGGCATTTAATAGGCCAGGCTATTACAGGAGATTGTGTTTTTTACACAACAGCATCAGCAGGCCGTCTTTGCTCCTCATAAATACGGCCTCATAAGCAATCATGAGTCTGTCTTTGTGTCTGGCTTTGTGCTGAGAGCTTCACATTGACAGTTTAATGACAAATCGACTGAATCAGAGATCCTCCTCCAGCCTGTTACTCAGTGGGATGTGATCATCAACAGGAGCAGTAGATTACTGTATATTTAACACACTGCTTCTTAAATCAGTATTAGATCAGGGATCAATGTGTGTGTGACCATTTGAACTCTTCTTCAGTCCGGGTTGTGTTGTGTTAGACGAGGACCGACAGTTCAATTTCTGTGTTGACTTCAAACCACAAACCCCATTGGTCAGTCACATAGGCCCAGTATGGTACTGGTACGTGTATTAAAGAAACATTGCATGAATATTGGTATTTTTGTGATTTAACATTTAACATTATGTAAATATGGACAGCTGTACACATGTATTGTATTACTTATGATCTTAAGAGTGGACAACTTTGCTAACAGCCAAACATCAACAAGGTCAATAACAGCAGACATAGCAGCCAGCTAATATTACTTACTAGTCCAACAGCAGTCAGCCCAGCTCGGCGTCTGTCTTTCAGCCTTTTATTTCACCAAACTCTCACCAACCACTAAAAGTCAGTCCCACATTTACTCTTGTCCGGCAGCTTCCTGCTCCCTCACTCTTTCCTTTCCTCTTCTTAGCTTCCTCCATCAATGTCCTGTATGGCCTCATCTCCTCTGCTGTTAAGTCCATAGAAGCTGCTCAGCACTGTTACATTGCCCAATTACTCAGCTCCAGTTCTAGCACGACATCAGCATTCTCCCATGCCCACTAACAGTCCCCCCAGTGCTCCGACCTCAGCCTGGGCAGCCAGGCTAACAAACTGAGCTAACATTAGCTAACAGCAGCTACAGTTGTCAGCAGTTTACTTCACTGTCCATCGGGAAACTCTGTAAATCACAGAGAGTTGAGGCGGAGCAGCCGGAGGACATCAGAGGGAAAACCAGAAAACATTTTCTCCATAAAATATGATCCGGTTTCACCAAAATCAGTCAAGTAGTTGGTGGTGTGTGACTTAGTGCTGTAAAGTGTTATGTACTTCTTGTGGTTGATCGCACCCAGAAGCCCATAGTGCAAGAATAGATCCACAAATGACAGAGACATAGAAAAATAACTTCATCACTTCCCTTGATACGCAGATGAAGTCAAAATCCTAATACAATACAATATAATTCATTTTGTCTTTTAACGTTACAATAGACTCAACACGCTCAAGGTAAATCGGCCTTTTTGTAAACCTGCAGTTTAGTACAATTAACTCAATTTCAAGAAAATCGACTATTTCCACTATTCAAATCAAACCTGGATGGTATTGCACCAGTATAGTGTAGTTCGCATTGTATCTGGCCCTCCTCCAGCAGTGCAGTGGAGTACTTAATATCAGCAGGATTTACGTATTAGCTGGGCTTTATAGCTCATATGATCCCACAGATACGGTGGCCTATTCTCAGACTCTTTTGTCATGTCACACACCCACACACACACACACATATATACAGTACATACACTGTAGACCAAAATTATGCCATCTCCAAACTTTCAAGCAGAGGCAGGATTAGGCTATCAGCTTCTGAACCGCCAGTATATCTGCTGAGGAGAAACGATAAAAGATTTTCGAGAATATTTGCCTGCTCGCGCTCTAAAGCTGAGTGGCAGTTGCAGGTCAAAAGGATTTATGGGCTTCAAGAAGACAGACTGTCTGAGGTGTGCACTTATGGAATATAGATGAGGAGATTGATCCGTCTACATTAGATATTAGAAACATCTGGAAGTCTCTGTGGATCGGCTGCTCACACCGATGACGTTCGATGAGTGTGTGTGTGGGTGTGTGTGACTCTCAAAGTAATGAAAACACTCGCCTACAGTCTCAGCAATGGCACGTTTTGCTTATTTCAGAGAAGATGAAGAAGAATTCAATTTTAAAAGACATGCTTACAAATGGTTTACATAGAATCAAAATCATTACATACAGACATATGAATGTTATCTCACCCAGTGAAAGAAATCCAAATTTTTGGAAATCTTGTTTGCACAGTGTCAGATTGGAAAATCAGCTTTTTTTATGTTGTTTACTACACAAATCCTGTAAATCCAGTACATGTTTAGCCTTGCTTAATGCTCTACAATCATACCAGTAGCTCTGTGAGGCTGTAATACAGAATACTGATGAATGTTGTCCCACTGTGTAACATTTGCACCATAAAATAAATCCTGTTGATGCTACACTGACTTGTAATGAGGTGAATGGTGTCTCTGTCATTCGTACATCTGTTCTCACACTATGTAACTTTAGGCTCCCGGTCAGGAGAAGTACGTAGTGGGATGCTTCTGAACCAGACGGTGGTAGAGCCGGTGGCCTATGGCTGCGGTAAGTCACACACCACCAACTATTTGACTGATTTTGGTAAAACTGGATCATATTTTATGGAGCAAATGTTTTCTGGTTTTCCCTCTGATGTCCTCCGGATGCTCCGCCTCAACTCTCTGTGATTTACAGAGTTTCCCGATGGACAGTGAAGTAAGCTGCTGCCAACTGTAGCTGCTGTTAGCTAATGTTAGCTCAGTTTGTTAGACAGGCTGCCAATGGGGGAGTGCTAGTGTTTGTAACACAGGTGTTGTGGACCACTGGGAAGAGGCGTGGAACCAGTGTCATGCACGAGCTAGCAAGTGGCCAATGTTACTAGGCTCAGCAGCTTCTATGGACATAATGGCAGAGGCAAAGAGACCAAAGAGGATGTTGACAGAGGAATCTAAAGGGAGAAAAGGTTGTTATGCAAATATGTTAACACTGACCATTTTACTTTAGCATGTAAGCACTACTACTGTACTAACATTTCTAAAATGATGAGTAGCAAGTACACCTGAAGCTGATGACTTTCTTTTTTTAAAAAAAATGAACACTCACTAAAGCTCTAATGCAGTTTTACGGTTTGGGTTCTATAGGCTGTTCTCTGGAAATAAATGAGAAGAAACTAAATGACCTCATGAGTATAAAGACAGACAGTGTGTGTGTGTGTCTGTAAATACGACAGTGTAACCCCTAAACTCCAGAAGTAGGACACTGATGATGCTTTTCATCATTTCACTCTGAAGGAATGAGGACAGCATTCATTTTATATCTCTGTCCTCTGTTTTCGCTCGCTCTCTATCTGTTCTGTGGGGACTGGAATACGACAGTGACACAAACACTAAATGTATGTATGCATAAATGCAGGACACAATGCAGATTCTGTGTAGGGGAATTATTTTTACAAAATGTACTAGTATGAGACTTCAGATCTTACAGGTAATGAAATAATAGGAATAGAAAAGTCACAACTGTTATACCTGCCAGACAGTGCTGCCCAGGATGATTGGTGTGATGTGATTTGGTGTGACAGCCCCAGATTTGATTTGTCAGCATGTAGCATGTGTTAACTTTAGCACAAGAACAACACACAACAATACATATTTTGACTTATAGCACACCAACACAAAATCATGAACCGACAATTAATGACTTCATACAGAGAAAGGTTGAGGACTGGTGTAAAAACTCAAAAAACACGCCAATGTACAATTAATTTGTTAATGTCCTTTGGCATTTGTAATACACAGGACCCCAAGCAGAACTGGCATGAGAGTGGTATCAATCTTGTCCAACTCTCAACACGAAGGTCTGATGAGCTATTTTTTCTTTCATTTGATGTCCATTTACATCTCAGAATTTCCTCAAACTTGACATGAACTTGAGTTCTACTTCACAGTTCACAGATGATATGATGGAAAGACAATTTACACTGTTGGGTCTTTACACAAAACTGATATGTCATTAAACAAATTAGACCAGGGGTCTTCAACCATTTTCAGCCCAAGGACCCCTTGGACGAGAGACAAAGAGAACAGGGACCCCCACATGTAATTAATATTTTAAAATGTGTCACATTTTAAGCCTGGCCTACAATAACTTTTATATTTACTTTATTAATCTATTTCTCTATATCTGTCTATACTGGGTTATTAGCTCATATGTGTTTATGATTGATAAAAAGTTCATGCATAATTATTATTGAGAGTGCAATTGTTTGTACTTTCTCAATTATCTGCACTCTCACATTCACCATTATTTTGGTGAAAATGGTCAATTATTATGACAAAAATTGGCGGACCCCCTGCAGTTCCTCTGCGGTCCCCCTAGGGATTGTGGACCCCTGGATGAAGAGCCCTGAACTAGACATTATAGATTAATTACAGTGTAATTTCAGCATCTTACAGCATCAATTTTCATCTTAGTCTGAAAATTGGTCTGTCGATATGAATATACAAAATGTAATGACAATCTATCCAATAGTAGAGCTATTTTAGTCTGGACAAAGTGGTGGAGTAACTGAGCAACCAACAGTGACATCCCCAGAGCCATTCCAGTACCGTTGCTTAAAGCATTCTACTGGTTGAGTTCTTTCAGGTGTCAGTACAACTAAATATTACATATTTATTGTATCTGTGGTTGAGTTAACTTTCATAATGCCATCCAGTTCAAGTGGATTACATCTGTGTTTAGATGCGCTTCCTGTTAGCTGATCAAACATTTATGTGTGGGATGAGTGCAAGTCAGTTGTGTTGTCTTCTAGGGCAACTACAGGTTAAACTTTGGTCCAGTGAAGAGAAGAGAGCAGTTCTCCTGAACCGCTGGCCTTTTAAGTATGTTCAGCTAAATACTGCATTTTCCAGCTCTCCACAAGGTCAATGGTCTTCATGGGTGTTTAAGAGCCTGTAGGGTTTTCATTACATCTTTGTTGAACTGCTGCATCTGAAATGCCTTCAGTGGTAACATTTATTCATCAGCTGTTGAACTGTAAGTTCACTGTATGCTGCAGTATTGATTTTTCCATTTCACATTTGACTCCAGATTGCTTGTAGAAGCGTTTGTCTATCAAATTGAAAAACTCTCAGTTTACAGGTTTTCTGTGTAACAATGTACAGCTTCAACTGTAGATTTTAACTATCTGACCTAGGACAAAAACAGAACCAGCCAAAGAAGTTTGCCCTGTGTTGAAAGTCAAACTTAATTATTGTATTCACTTGTGGATGTGATTCTACTCCACAACACATTTTCTCCACAAACATTACACACACAAGAAAAAACATCTAAAACATTTCAAACATTACTGTGGTATGATGCACGTTTCCACCATCTTTTCCATATTCTCCACTCTGCTTATGTCACTCAGTCCACAGGAAATCAGTAATTGATAGTAATAAGATTCAACTAGTAGTCAATTAACCAGTTAATGTGATGGACAAGATGGTAAATAGACTGTACTTATATAGCACCTCTCTAGTCTTCCGACCACTCAAAGCTCTTTTACACTACATATCTCATTCACCCATTCACACACATTCATACCCTGATGGCATTAGCTGCCATGCAAGGTGCCAACTGCTCATCAGTTTTAGGAGCTAACCATTCATACACATTCATTGAATAGCCAATCATCTGATTAGTGGATGACCCACTCTACCTCCTGAGCCACAGCCAACCAACAAGATGTCAGTAAGTAGGGCAGATTTATCAGAAAACTTATCAATAAATATTTTTTTGTATTTTACGTTTTGTAAAAGTGTATGTCAAATATGCAAATGAGACGTGTGTGAATTTACATGCACTTCCAGCCAGGTTCAAAATTCTTGTTTCATTTTGTTGACAGATTTAGAGTCAAAGGTTTTCACTGAGCGGATTTTAGATATCTATTTTAATCCTTCCATAAATCAGAAACTACCGTCAACAGCCATACCAAAACTCAATTTTCACCATGTTTTTAAGGGTAACAGGTTCTATAAATCAGGCTCTGAATGATATGTGATCAAATAGAAATCAAACTGGAAGATATGTTTCATACATATTCCGAGACACTACTATGTAACTTTTCTGTTGTTTTCTGAAATGTGTCTTTTTAGGCTTTTTCTTTCTGCTGGTATGAACAACGTTATGGAAGCTAAATAGCATAAAATCTCAACATTGACCAGCATATGAAAATGTTTTTTGCCTGTATTGTCTCACCGGAAAGTACAAATATCAAACATTTGTAAGGGTACAGGCTTTGAAACACAATGATTTGCTTGGTTTTCTGTTTGATGCTGATGGTTCAGATGAAATCAGCAATTAGAAAATGGAAATTTTGACACTTGACTGTGATTTAAATTTTGTGAATAAACAGAATATCCAATGGGGCAAATAAGAACACAACAAACCTCGAACTAAACTGTCTGTTGTGAACATCTTATAGTTTTCAGGCGGACTTCCTGTTCCGTTGAACTGAACTCACCGTGAACCATACTGAACACACTGTGTACAGTTTTCCTGAACAAAAAATTATTAAAAGGGAGACTTAAAGTGCACGTTCTTTGGGTTTTCACTAATTAATTACTCATTTGTGTCCACAAGTTCAGCCTGGTGTGTTTGTTGTAAGCAGTATCATGGATCTATGGACATGAGCTGAACCTACCGGTCTTTTGACTGTAAGCCAGTGACATAAAGGGACAGCAGGAATCTGACTGTAAAGCCAACTTTGGCCACAGAGCTGGAGAATAATAACCATACATCCATGTACCTTATACAAACTCATATAATGAATTTCGTGGAAAAACCACAGCTGCCAAAGTAAATGCCTGTAATCACAGCTGCAGTTCACAGCATCAAAGCCTGGCCACCCCCCCGCTTATCCTTTGGCGGTAAATCACTACGTAGCATCATTCACTTCTTTTGCCTGCTGCACGATAATTGACTACTGATTGTCAAAAGACCTGCTTCCTATTCAGCCATACTGTGTGTGTGTGTGTGTGTGTGTGTGTGTGTGTGTGTGTGGGTGGGTGTACGGGTGCACCTCTGCCTGTTAGCCTCTCTTGTATGTGGATGTGTTTCTGTGAGCATGCATGTGAGTGAGATCAAATAATATGACCGGGGCAAAGCAGCTATTTGATGTCCGTGTCTGGTGGGCTACACAGCTAAACCATGGATGTTTCATGTGAACACTGCTTCATTATTTTGTTATAACTCTATATGCATTCTTTGAAGTCTACAGCTGGATGATTTATTCATTTCATTTTTTTTTTTTTAGGCTAAAGGTAGGATTCTGGGCAGAGACACATCTGAGGTAGTAATGTTTAGTTTAGTGTGTAAAGCAAAGAAAAGTCTATCTGACATTGGCTAGCATCACTAGTCACTTTCAGTAAACAATGATCGTTCAACATCAAACAACCCAAAAAAAAAATGGCATGAAGAGCAAATTAATGAGCAAACTCAAACAGAATGAATTAGAACAAAAACACATAGTAGGAAGCAGCAGAGACGCCCTTCATAAACTGTAACATATAGAGAGTGAAATCCTGCAGGGGTCCAGTTCGGGGTATTGAACAGGAGAGTGTGAATGTGAGTGTACATGCACTCAAGAAGACATGGGAATAAATGGAGAAAGCCTGGGTGTTGAATAATAAAAGAAAACTCCAAGACGGTATCCTTACACATCCAGAAAAATAATATGTATGTATATATCAGAAATATGTTCAATAGTGTATGATCACCCGAGTTCCGGTGATCGGCTGGACAAGATGGCAGCCTAGGCTTTCAGCTCCCGGCCCAGCCTCGCCAAATTGTTGATTTTTTCGGAGCTATGGGTTTCCATACTGGCCTATTGTGTTGTCTAAAGATAGATAACAACGATGTCTACAAAAGCCAAAAGCAACCGTCAAGATATTGACGCCATTGTCGAATCCGTATTGCAGAAGCAGCGTGACTATCTTGAACCGCGCCTCCTCCAGATTCAACAGGTGGGGAAAGACAACGACAAGAAGCTAAGTGCTATCCAGGCTGAGCTAACCACGCTGGCAGCCGGCCTTGGCACCATTAGATCCGACGTTAATACACTGAAAACCACCGTCGTAAGCAACTCCAGTACATTGAACAGACACGACCAGGCTCTTCAGGCTATGGAGCTCAAGCTAGCCGACATGGAGGACAGGAACAGAAGGTGTAATATCCGCGTCACTGGCCTTGAAGAGGGGCTCGAGGGGTCCAATGCCATTCAGTTTCTTTCACGCTCTCTACCTAAATGGTTCCCCACTCTCAGTGACATCCAGATTGAGATCATGAGAGCGCATCGGATTTACAACGATAACGCACGCAACCGAGCAGCTAACCGCACCCTGATTTTCAACGTGCTTCGCTACTCGACCCGCCAGGCCATTCTGCGTGCCGCCAGGAAAGACCCTCTCTCCATCGAAGGTCGGAGGATTCGCTTTTCTCCAGATTTCAGCAACTTCACTGTCAAACGACGCCAAGGTTTTCACCAGGCTATGGATGCAGCTCGAGCTAAAGGTCTGGAGTTCTTTTTACTTTATCCGGCCACTCTGAAAGTTAATGACGGTGCTCAGTACAAAGCCTTCACATCACCCAAAGAAGCGGAGGATTTTCTGGCGTCGGTGCCGGCTCCATGCCCGGAGACTTGGGTTATGGACTATGGGTTATTATTTTGTTTATTATGGCAGTAGGCCTATCTGAGTTCATAAATAACCCAATTTTTGCACCATGTTCAGTCAAATCTGTATTTTGTGGGCACAGTGGTACTCATCGTTACTCTGTAGGCTATATGGAAGGTTTGAAAGTTAAAATGCAAGACCTTCATACTTTAACATGTTATGTATGATGCCTCAGCTTCACCAAGTTATTTTACCCAAGCTTCAATCAATGTTATTGTTACAGTTCTGGGCTGCTGTTCCCCCTGGCTGCCCCATATCCAATATGATCACAGACCTACTTTACAGTTTACATTGTGTTTATATGTTCATGTTCTCTTTCTCTTTTTCTCCTTTTTTACATGTTTTATATGTTCTGTCCACGTCTCGTTTGTGTTGTGTAATGAGGGACTTTACTTTGGGTGCACTTGTGCCAGAGTTATTCCAGAAAAATGCTTATAGCAACATTTTCTCTTTGACCACACTCAGAACATTTCCTTTAGATTATGGGTGAACTTAACATTTTAGTGTGGAACTGTGGCGGATTGAATGCTCCTCACAAACGTGCTAGCACTCTTGGTTTGTTGAAAAGAAAGAATATTGACATAGCATTGTTGCAAGAGACGCATTTGTTGAAAGCTGACGCTGGTCGTCTTGCTAATAGATTCTTTCATACTGTAGCATTCTCCTCTGCTGACACGAAAACTAAAGGTGTGGCCATTGTTGCTAGACGCGGTCTTCCAATGAGAATTATAACATCCTGGGCAGATGACATGGGTAGACTTGTGATTGCTAGAATAGAATTTAATTCAAGGAAAATAGCTCTTATATCAGCGTATGCTCTGAATGATTTCGACAGCAATTTCTACAATTTAATTACATCAAAAATGTTAGAATTAACAGAATACTCCTTCATTGTAGGTGCAGACTTCAATGCAGTGTGGGATCCAGTTCTTGATAAGTCGAGCGCAACCTCTTCAGAGGGGCAGGTTATGGCCACGAACGCTCTAAAATCTTGGGCAAGTAATTTGGGGCTTGTGGATATGTGGCGATTGATAAACCCCTCCTTCAAAGACTACACATAAATCTTTTTCTAGAATAGACTTCCTTTTTGCTTCCCCCCAGCTCTTTCATCGTATTAATACTGCTGTTTTACTCCCGATAGCTCTGTCAGACCATAAAGGTGTCTTCTGTTCAGCAACTCTGGGCCGTCTATCTAAACGCGCAGCCAGATGGCGTTTTAATACCTCGTTATTAAAAAACGAAGCATATATTAATCAGTTTATTACAGGATTCAGAGAATTTGTTGATTTTAATGTTGGTTCTGTAGAGGACCCCAGAATCCTTTGGGATGCTATGAAAGATTTCATTAGGAGTAACACAATATTATTTAGCTCTAATGCTCGCAAATCTAGATCTCTTCAGTTACAAAATCTTGAGGCAGAGTTTTCCAGGTTGGACTCTATCTTGCAAACTAATTTTACAGAGCAAGTTGCTCTACAGCGTACACTAGTTAAGAAAGAAATTAACAACATTTTGAAGCAACAGTCTGAATTTCAAATTCACAGGACCAGACAAAAGTATTACTTTCATGGTGCCAGACCTAGCCATCTCCTGGCCATGAGAATTAGGACCAGTGACCACTTTGCAGACATCCCGGCTATTAAGTTGGCAGGCGGCAATATTAGCACTGACCCTAAACAGATAAATGGTATATTTCAAACATTTTACTCCAAATTATATAAATCAGAGGTGTCCTTAGACAAAAATCAATGTGATAATTTTTTAAGTCGATTACATCTGCCCTAGCTATCAAGTACAGGTTCTACTGACTTAGATAAGCCGATTTTATTAGAAGAGGTGTGGGAAGCAACAAAGGCTATGCAGAGAGGTAAATCACCAGGCATTGATGGGATCCCTCCTGAATTCTACGTTATTTTTTGGGAGCAGTTGGGCCCATTTCTTCTGGATATGATTGTTTTTTCAATTGAAAAAGGCAGATTCTCAAGGGACGTTAACACAGCCCTCATCTCTTTGCTGTTGAAAAAAGATAAGGATCCTACTGACTGCTCTAGCTACCGTCCTCTCAGCCTCCTAAATTCTGACTTAAAAATTTTTGCAAAGCTCCTTGCTCGCCGCCTTGAGCACCACATGCCATCATTAGTCAATCCTGATCAGACAGGCTTCATAAAGTCGCGGCTTGCAGCAGATAATGTTAGACGCCTACTTCACATCGTTGATGCTGCAACAGATAATAAAACGCCCATGTCTGTACTTTCACTTGATGCTATGAAAGCCTTTGACCGATTAGAATGGTCGTATTTATGGTCTGTTCTAGAAGCAATGGGTTTCGGTAACACTTTTATCGGTATGATTAAGACACTATACTCAAGCCCCTCAGCACAGGTACTTACTGGTCAAACGTACTCCTCCCTCTTCTCAGTCTCCAGGTCCTCACGCCAGGGCTGTCCGCTAAGCCCTGCACTATTTGTGCTCTCCTTGGAGCCACTAGCTCAAGCAATTCGTCAGTCCGATTTGATCTCCCCCATATCTGTTTATAACACCCAACACCAGCTGTCACTATATGCGGACGATGTTTTAGTTTTCTTGGAAAATCCTGTTCAGTCGGTACCACACCTTTTGACCATCTGTGAGGAGTGTGGTAATATGTCAGGTTTTAAAATTAACTGGTCCAAATCTGCTCTCTTATATCTAAATGACACTGCAAAAACATCTGTTCTTCCGGCCAATATTCCCATAGTACAACACTTTAAGTATTTAGGAATTGAAATATTTTCTTCTTTAAACCAGATTATTAAGCATAACTATTCAGCTGTCCTGAATAAGATCTTGAGGGACATGGACCGGTGGATTGACCTCCCTATGTCTATTCGAGCCCGTATCTCTATTGTAAAAATGAATATTCTGCCCCGGATCAATTTCATAAGCTCTATGGTTCCTCTTCCCCCTCCCATCTGACTACTGGAGCAAGCTCCGATCTGCAACCTCCAAATTCATTTGGAACCGGAAGCGGCCGCGTCTGAAATTGTCTATTCTTCAGAGAAGGAGGGAGGATGGCGGCCTGGCTGTCCCTAATTTTGAACTTTATTCTTGGTCGTTCATGCTCAGGCCCCTACTCTCCTGGTTTGATTCTCATTCTTCTGTCTCTTGGCGCATGCTAGAGAGCAATATAGTTCAGCCATGGACACTTCAAGACGTTCTCTTTAGCAACATTTCTAAAAAACAGTGTCAGCTACGCCTCGGCCCCATTATCTCTCACCTTGTGCGGGTATGGAGATTAGTTGAAACACACTGTAATCTTTCCTGCAAGTGGCACACCTTTTCTCCAATATTCAATAACAAGGCACTTCTAATTGGGGGGAGAGCTATCTGTGCTCCCCAGTGGGAGCAGAGGGGTGTTCACTATTTAAAAGACATTTATAATGATTTTGGATTACTCTCTTTTGCTGATATTAGGAATGCATTCGATCTGCCAGGTTCCACTTTTTTCTTTTATTTACAGCTAAGGTCAGCGCTTAGAGCACATGGCGTGCCCTGGCAATGTCCTTTACCTACCCACCCACTCCGAGATTTATTCACTAAACAAAACAGAGCTAAGGGTATGGTATCCAAACTGTACCATTTTTTGCAGGTAACAGACGTTGTTTCACTCTCTGTGGAGAGGGTTTGGAGGAGAGATTGCCCAGACCTAGCTTAGGATCTTGATTGGGACTCGATGTGGTCCACCATTCATGAAGCATCTCGTACTTTAATTTCTTACACAGAACATACCTCACCCCTGTTAAACTCCATCACATGAAAATTATTAATGAGCCATGTTGTAATCTGTGCTCATTGAAAGCCCAAGGCACATTTATTCACATGTTCTGGGACTGTCCTCCTGTTAGACAATTTTGGGCAATGTTGCATCCAAATTATCTGATTTGATAGATGATACAGTACCTGCAACTATATATGTGTTGATTCTAAATAATCTGTCAATCCTCAATATTTCTAAACTCAAAAAGAGAGTCATCTTTGCTGGACTGACAGCAGCCAAGAAAATGATTGCAACTCGATGGAAGCCACCTCATTCTCTGACTACTCAGTCTTGGATTCTCTCTTTTTTGGACGTCATATACATGAAGCTTTCAACAGCTCGGATTAATGGTGCTAATGAAAGCACCCTTAACACCTGGCGTAGCACCGCTGACTCTTTGAAAAACATGCTGTAAGTTGATTCTCCCACTGGCTCTCTCACCTCTCATCTGGTTCTTCTAGATGTCAGGTCCCTTCTGTCTTGTCAATATATGTCTGTATGTGTTTTTGTAGGTTCTGTATGTAATTTTATTTTTACTCTATTTTATCATTATTATTTATTTATTTAATTTCTTTTTTTTTTTTTTTTTTAATTCTTTTTTATTTTATTATTATTATCATTATCAATACTTTCACTGTGTTCTTTCCCATGATGCGTTCTTATGTCTTGGGCCAACTGTCTTTCTTTGAGAATCCATCCTAATAATGTTGTATTCCCTGAAACATTTCTGTTGAAAATAAAAATTTGATCGCAAAAAATAGTGTATGATCACCCGAAAATATGTTGAAGCAGGTCCTCTTCTACACTTGTTGCACCAGCATGTTTCTACAGTAGCACAGAACAGACTAACTAAACAGGAGAGAATGAGGTGAGGGGTATTCACTTGGTAGCAATTCTACTACACTCTGGATCTGAATGTTCGATCTGTATTATAGCCACATGTTAAAAAAGAAAAACATTTCAGACAGCAGAGACACACATACATGTAACAAGAGTCTACAGTTATTTTATAACAAGCAGGTAGAAAGTACAGATCACACAGCAAACACACAAGTAATCAATGAGTCTGATATAGATTTGGTATAGCAGAGATTCTAAATTGTATTTGATCTGGGAAAACAGACTGTGGGTCAGACCGTGTTTTCTCACATCTGTGCTATTTCATTTTAGTCTGATATAAGACATCAATTATATAAAGGACTGTAAGAATGGACACATATTTTACTGTACTCTTATGTACTCTACTGTTACTGTACTGCACAGTGATAGTCTTTCAGATGATCCAGAACGTGGTGGTGTGCCTGGTTTTCAATCAACCCAAAAGGTCACATGTTACCCTGCTGCTCATCGAGCTCCACTGGCTATTGTAGCAGTCCTAATTAAATTCAAATGCCTAATGCTGACTACAAAGTAGTCTCCAGTTCTGCACCCACCTACTACCTACCAGATCAGGGGCATCCATCTCTACCTTCACAAACCTCCTGAAGACCTCCAGCTCTTCAGAGAGGACCTCCTCTCCAACACTACCAACAACTGGACATGATAAATCTATCCCCTCTACAACTGGACCTTGATTCTATGAGTAGTGTGTATTGCTGCATATCCTTGTCGCACTGTACCTTGATTGTTTCCTTTTTTGTTCTTTTTGGATAAAAAATGTCAGCTAAAGGACTAAATGCAACGTTATGATGATAACACTAATATTAGTGTTATATTGTAGGAAGGTTTTTGGATGTTTGCGTCAAATGTGGTTATGGTTGCTGTGGCTCAGGAGGTAGAGCGGGTCGTCCAATAATCAGATGATCGGTAGTTCGATTCAATCCCGTTCGATCTCCTCCATGTCTGCATGTTGAAGTGTCCTTGGCTAAGATACTGAACCCCAAATTGCTCCTGAAGGCTGTGCCATCGGTGTGTGAATGTGTATGAATGGTTGATGAGCAGTTGGCACCTTGCATGGCAGCTAATGCCATCAGTGTATGAATGTGTGTGAATGGGTGAATGAGATATGTAGTGTAAAAGAGCTTTGAGTGGTCGGAAGACTAGAAAGGTGTTATGTAAGTACAGTCCATTTACTTTTCACTTTTTTAAAGAAAAACTAAAATACATGAAGGTGATCTGTCACAAATGTGACAATGTGGTGTTCTACCTGTGGTCAGGGCAAATGCTGGAGTCAGCTTGTCAAACAAACAACATGTCAGCTTTACAGAAATGTATTCATTGTTTGCAATTCAGTCCACAGACTTTGATTTCCTTGTAATCAAAAGTTACTAACTAGCTTTTTAAGTCAGCAGCTGCACCATGGAAACCATTTCACAGCTGAACAAAAGTTTTTTGTTTTTTTTACAAATTCTGCAAACCGACTTTGCTCCTGTATCTGGAACTACAGTAAAATATCTGCACAGCAGCACATGTGAGATTTTATTCCCCTTATTTTACTCTAAAAGAAATAACAAACGAGTCACTGAAATTCAGTGAATTGATTAGTATGAAGGCGATAGACATTGCAGTTACAGTTACTTTTAATATTCAGTTACTGTTTATTCAGTTACCGTAGAACTGAATATTAAAAGTTTATTGGGATTAAGAAAACAGATATCAACAGATTTGGTATACACTTTTTTGGAGCAAACAAATAGACATTAAATTGTGATGTGAATAGACCCAACAACCTTTTGTCAGCTATGTGAACCATCATATCAGGGAAGTGCATTTACAATTAGATCATCATTTAATAAGTGTGTCGAACAACAAAATGAATACATTTATACAGTATATACAGTACAGGCTAATGTTGACAGCTGTATTCTATGTTCATCTTCACTGACATTAAATTTGTGATCTTGCAGGTGAAAAGCAACAGAACATTATTGACTGTTTCCAGTTTTTGTGGTGGTGTTTCATAGCAGCAACAACAACAACAACAACAAAAAAAAAAAACTGATTTCATGACAGTCAACCTGTGTGTAAGACAGATTTCCGTTGTAGGACACGTCATATTTGTGCTTGTTTAAAGCTCTATCTTATATTTGAGGGAGGGACTGGACAGCTTTATGAAGACAAGTTTGGAAAGACAAATTCTCTTAATGTCATTAAGGTGGTACGCTGAATGAGAAATACTAATGCAAGCTTTTATCAAAGCCTCGTTTTTCCAAAATGTTCACATTAAAAATTCTGAGATCAAATTGTTATGTGTTTGGAGACCTGTGCTGAGTTATTGTCATGTGGATGCTGTGTTTCCTGTCATTTTTCCCTCCACTTGTATTTCTGTCCTGTCCTGCCTCTCACATGCCTGATAACCTCACCTCAGTTCCTCCAACTGCTGCAGTTTAAAAGACCAGCTCCACCTCCCACATCGTTCAGTCTCTCTAATGTAGCTAATGTAGTTATTGCATTACAATCTTTCCCTAACTGTAAGCATGTGCTTTTAGTTTCACCAGCGGGGCTGTGTTCAGCATAGGGTATCCGGTCAATTTTCAAAATAAAACTCCCTGTGCAGACTCCCCAAAAAAAGACAAAAGGGAAACAACTTCCTCATGATAGAAGCACATAAACCAAGAAAAATGACCAAATCTGAACAAGTTATCTGGCAGGCATGGTGGAAATTGGGGGTAAGTAAAACCATTAAATATTGTACAGGATTCAAATAAGCATCTTGATGATGCATCATCCAATATGAAATTTTACATTGGCATAGATAGTGGGTGCACCCAGTATGCTCTCTTTGTCATCCTGATAAAAACATAACCACAGCTATCCTCCAAAATGAATTAGATTCTTTGAAGGTAGAAATACAAGTTATGCACATACATGCACAAATGCACATCTTTCATAGTCAACCACACAGTGTAAACAATGCGTTATGGACCACAACCAAAAACCCACCCTCAGGCATTTCAACTCATATTTTGTTCTGTGTCAAATTTCATTGAGCTCTCCTTCAATTAACATTCATCCCTTTGTTCCTGGGTAGCCATGACACCGCATAGAGACAAGGAACACCAGCAATCAAGGCTGATCTGTATTCAAAAAAGGTTGCCCGTAAACCCTTAGAGTCAGATAGCTGAGTGGAAGGAACAATCTCCCCTTCGATACGAACATTTTAGATGTCACTTACCTGTTGTATTCACTGCATTCCAAAAAGGTAGGTAGTGATGAAGTTTTTTAATGTACTTTTTTTACTTTTCTGACCAACTTCTGCTTTTATTTCATGTACTTGCATGAAATTACTAAAGAAATTAATCACTAATGAATTCATATTCTCATAAACAACGTTCATTATCACATACTGATCCTGTCATATTTCTGTAGAAGGGTATCTGCGTATGTGTTTTTATATTGCTGGGAGTCAGAACCTCACTGCAGCCTCAGATGAGTCACAGAATATCATTTAAAAATGATCTTTTCACGCTACATTTTCTCTCTGGTCTGTAAAATCAGGAACTCCAGTTCAAGTCCTCAGGATCGTCTAAAAATATTTTCCATGTGTGTGATTCAGATTAGTTTCAGAGAAGAGCTTGTTTTATTGCTCTTCATGAATAACCTGAACATTGTCTCTTTGTTTTAAGGAGGTTCTGTCTGCATCTGCAAGGCTGTCAATGGATGAAGCCTTTTAAACTACATAATATTATTTCCTCTTAAGAGAAATGAGTTAGGAATGAAGTGCATTTTCATCAAGCACACATACTTTTGAAATCTTTTCTCTGCAAATGTCCTCACTTTTATCATGTAGAAACCACTAGTCAGTTCCAATTGACTAGTGGAGAGTCCCAGGACAGAGGTGTGTCCATGAGTCCCACCAGTCAGTTAGATCTGAAGAAGTCTCCTGGATGAGAGGCAAAACATCTTCAAGAAACTACGTAAGATCATAAACACATATAATCCGTATGGTGACAACTGCAATACGAGTAATTAATGAGTTTACCACTTTTCAAGAGGAGAAAATATTCTGTTCTATAAACAACTACTGAAGACTCTATTACTGCAACATGAGATGGGTAGGTAGTCAGAGTCAGAGGCTGTATGTTAGGTCTATGACAGTGATTTGAGGCCTTTGGATAGTGTTGGGAAGTTTTTTTACTAAATCAGATCACTGACTGTAAATTGAACTAATCTTTTTTTAGGTCATTTCATTCATTTTAACTAGCATGGTATAATACACAAATGCCCAACCAGTTTAAACCATGTGAAAACCAAGGGGTCACAAAGACACACCACAGTAAAGTGACTTGTGTCCTGTATCCTCTCTCCTACTGCACAAACAGCACTTGTTGCTCCCCTGGAGCAAGACAACCACATAAAACAATATGTTGTCAAAATACAATAGCCACTATGACTAAATCTGTTTTCTCAAAATAAAAAATCATGATAACCAGACCAGCCAACAATAAATTATGGACTACAACATCACAACAACATCACCAAGCTAACTTAGCAACAAGCAATGAATGTCTATAGCAAGACCAAAGATTCAATAAAACACTGGTAAGTGTGCCAGAAAAGCATTTCTCCTGTGCAAATTCTTCCTGGGAAGTTGACGTGATGAACCAAGTTGACAGCTAGACTGGGATGCTGATCAGTGCAGCATTGTTATGCATCGTGAATGAATCATTAAGCTCCTCTACAGTGACGAGGTAGCTGTCACGTGACCACTAAACGAAAGACTGATCAGTATGAGTTGTGAATGAATCAGTTCTGTTCTCTGTGCTGCAGCTGTCAAGTGAACGAAAAACTATCACTTATTTCGACAATAAATTTATGATGACTTTTTTGACACGCAATCAACATGTTGATATAAGTATTTATTTATCAACACACTTATAAAAACACTACATCATATACACCATAACACTATACACATGTACAAGAACTTAAGACCACTTGCTAACGGGTCGACTCATTTCTGCTGCTCACCTACAGCCCTGCATCTGAGCCTCTACAGCTGTCACATGACAAACGAACGAGAGACTCAAACTTGAGGACGCATAGTTGAGTCATGAACTTATCATTTCTGTTTTCTGTCCTGACTGAGCTTATGCAGCTGCCATGTGGCGAGGGAACGTACTGCATGAAAATGAACGAATCACTCACTGAGACTACTCATTACTCCAGAGTCATATAAAAGATAAGTTCAAATTGAACAATACGTTCACGAGCGACACAACACTACCTTTGGATAAAACTGCTGGGCTTACACAGCACTCTTGGTGAGGAGTTCATGGAACTGCTAGCGAGAATCTAGGACAATATTATATAATTTTACCACATACTGAGATTTGAGCGTCACTGGAGATCAACAGACAGACTACACTAAATATCACACTTAACTTGTAAGGGGACAGGGCTCCCACAAGACACAGCAATACTTTGATACTAGGGAGGAATAGTTGGGTCTAGACCTTCGAATCAGACACGAAACAGCATTTTATTGAGTTAAAAAACAAAAATTTCAATGAGCGCCACAGTGGTACTAGAATTTGCCAATCAGCGTTATTGCCAAGTTGTCAAGCTGTACGTGGAGGAGGAATAACAATGGTCAAGATAGGTGCTGCTGTCAAGGCTTTTCAGGCCATATCTTCTTAATATCAACAACATCATAGTTTGCTTTTACTTTGCTCCACTACACTCTTTAAACTACAGCAAACCCAGTTTCGACTTGACAACTGAAAATGGAAATGGAGTATAAGTAGTTGACAATTCTGTCTGATATCAAACAAAGAGAGAAAGGTAACCTGTTGAGTTTGGCTCCAGACCCTGCGTCGACAAGGTCTGAATTCTACAGTACAGTAGGTTGCTCCAGAAATTAACTGAACAAAACCCGTAGTGCATTCTCAGATGGAAGTATTAGAGGTCCACAGCAGTATAAATAAAACTGTGTCAAAATAATAGCTTGGAATAGGAGCAACGACCCAGCATCTCTTCTGGGTCCTCTTCTGTTGCTTGTATCATTACTCTGCTGGTCAAGCTCAGCAGTGTGCTGCAGTTTGAGAAACAATGTTCTTTGTATACAAATGTTAAATGATTTTTTTATCAGTGATGAAGATGATGGATGTTAAATCTAATTGCTCCATTGAGTTCCTGTAGAGCAAGTTGAATCTTAGCTTGTTCTTTGATGCCTATTACTACGGCGCATCTGATTTTATAAAAGATGATCTTGTGTCCCTTGAGGTGCCATCTGATCTTGATTCTCTTTAGTTGTTTGAGCTGACAATTTCAAGAGAGAACACAAAAGTAAGAGTGATCCCAATACTTTCTGCATATAGAACCACCACCAGAGTCTGTCTAACCAATCTCATCAACTTACAGGTCTATCTTCACTCTTGAGCTTTGATTTACCTGATGAAGATGCACTGTCAGAATCCATGCCATCCATCAGAATCCATCCATGGAAAAATGAGGATATCATCAGAAGAGCATCACTAGAAACTGAAAGAAAATAGTAACGTTGTCTTATTGCAAGCTGTGCAGCCGTTGTTTTTTCCTGTTCAATCAGCCCATTATTCCATGAAAGTAGTCCCAGTATGTCCAGTGCTAACGTTCAGTGCCAATGCAGGAATTAGCATTCCCTTTACTAGCAAGTCAGAAAATAAGGGGGGAGAACATGAGTGGTGAATGGTTAGGTGTCCTGCCACTGACTTGTATGAAATGCTTTTGTTTAGACTCTAACTACAATATTTTAGAGCCTTATTGTAGCCATAGTTTATTTTCCATAACCACTATCATTCCTTTAACCTTAACCATACTGTATTCTTGCTAGTGTTGCTGTGTGCAGACTGTAGGAAATGAGAATACAAGGGCTCCATGGTGTTGCAGAATTGTCTAATATCGACATTCTTGACAAGGTTGGTCCAACATGAGACATGGCTGATCAGTTAAGGGAAGAATGAGCTGAACAACTACAACTTTGGCTTATTTCACCTGCTTGGCATCTTCATAGAACTAAAGAAAGACGCTTCATCGATGGACCTCTTCAAGAGGGTGACCCATATTACATCAGAGTACCTCTCTGGTGAGACAAATTATGCCTGCCTGAAGTCCTTCATCCGTCATTGGATTTTCACTACCCCTAGCTAATAAGATATAACCCCTCTATAGATTAGAGAGGAGAATCTATGGTCTCTCCTCTTCCCAAAAGAAGTTATGTGTCTAAGATGCCAAATGAGTTCATGATTAGAAGGTTTTCAGCAGTTCCACAAACATGCTGCTTTGTACCTCATCGCTATGTGAGAATATTCCTGAAAGGCTTTAGAGCTTTAGGCAGTTCTTCCTCCGTTTCATGGCGGGTGGCAACAAATGACCACTATGTTACGTGCTCAGAAACGTAGGTGCTGATTGGCCGAAGAGGCGTCCTGTGTATCTGTGCTTGATTGCTTTGCCTCAACTACCCGGATGTTTGTCACAGAAAATTGAAATTGAATTGTGAGAACTGAATGTTCAGTTCCAAACTAATAAATTCAATTTCAAATTACAATTCAGATTCAGTTTTTCAATGCAATGATTCAAATTGAACAATACAAATTCAAATTATTGTGATTCAAATTCAGTTTTTGGTGGCACATATTTCAGCCCATACATTTGGGTCCTGAACTCTGGACTGTGACACGTTTAATACTGTCTTTGAAAGTCTTTACATTTAAATTTAAATTAAAAAGAAAGTTTTGTTTGCCCCTCCATTAACACTGACACCCTCCCGATGTGGCTCTATAACACAACCACACAAGTTCCTCCTTTGCTCCAAACAGTGCCATAATTCCTACGGCTGCTAGAGGGCTTTATTCTTTTGTAGTTGTGTGTAGTTTTGAGCCATTTCCATTTCTTGGCAGGACAGCCTCTTTATTTCATGGTCGCTTTGTTGAATCACCAAACCCAGGTGCAAACGAAGCCAAACAGAGACACACATCATGTGTCAGAACATCCCACAGGAAGAGTAGAGAATAACCTTAGAGCTCATCTTGATGCCACATGATGCATTGTTCTAAATTGTTCCTGTGTGTATCCAAACACGTGCCGACATTGTTTCCTGCCAACACCTGTATTTTGACAAGGAAAGCATGGATGCTGATGTCCAAAATTATCAGGACGTCTCTCAACAAGAATGAATGTAAACCACTGAGGTTAGAAAAGGAGGGGATACTTGATCTCAGGTCTGAGCTTAAACAAATGAGTCTAGTACAAAAACAGGCCTGAGTCATTTGAATAGAAAGTAACTGTAACAAATTGCATGTATGAGATGTGACCGACTTACAACAAAAGCTAGTTTGACTACACATTACGGAATAACACGTTACCTGCAACATGAAAGCTGACCTGATACCTAATCCGCTGTTTAAATATTAATAGCATGGACTAGTGTTCTGATTGTGAGTGTGTGTATGGGTGTGTGTGTGCGTGTGTGCATCTAAGATTACTATCTATCTGGATTTCATCACTCGTCGATACTTGGGAGACAGAGGTTGGTTTTGCTTTCATGTTTATCTGTGTGGACTCGCAAGTCTAAAGGATGATTCATGCAGCACACTGTTCTCAGCTTCCACTGTGTACAGGATAGATAAGGTGGAATGTGTGGATGAGTTTTCATATACTTACTCACATTGCTTTTGTATTCTCTCTGGTGGAAAGAATAATTATTGTGTTTCAAATTCTTTAGGGCATTGAGCAGCACTTTGGGCTAAAAACTGGAACATGCTTGAATGTTTACTGACCAAAGAGAACAAATGACACACAAACTCCATGTTGGTCTTTTAGTCGAGCATCAATAACTAATTTATATTACAACAACTGTACTTACTACAAGAGGTTTCTCTGGAGGTGTGTTGCCATATATTCAGCTCAGAGATGGAAAAAGACAGCAGCTCCGATCAAATCTGCTCCCACATAATTAACATGCATCTTAGATTCTCCACAAGGAATCAAACTAATCTGAAACACTGACCTTTGGCTCCAGAGGTCACGAATGACCAAAAGAAAATCTTGGAGAAAGAAAAAAAACATTCTCTGTTAGTGCAGGGAAGCTGTATTGCTTTCATACTTCCTCGTTCACATGTGCTCCTCTTATCGATACCCTGTGGCAACCACCCACACTAATGCAGCTCCTTGGTTTATTTTGATGAAATGCTGTAGGTCTGCATGCAGCCCTGACAGTCTAACTGTAGTGCATCTAACTGCGTTCTGTAGTAGCAGACAGCTTCCTAATGGTCTTTCAGTACTTCATTTCAAGGGGATGGCATAAGATAAGCCTCCCTGTAATTGTAGAGAATTGGGTCCGTGTAACATCATGAAGTCAGTAAATGCTCCATGCTAACCAACATGGCCACAACAGTACATTTTCATTTTAACACACTTGCTTTCACAAACCTTTAATTAACACTTGTTTACAGTAAGTTAATGTCACATATACAATAAAAAAATTCCTAACAGAGTGTTAGGATGGCCACGTAGCAGCTGGATTCGCAAAGCAGGAGGCTTGAGGTGGAGGTTGTGTGCAAAACCAAGCAGGTGTTTTATTTCATTCATTGGACATACAGACTTAAAACACATACTGTGGTCTTACCAGCAGCTGCGTGTGGTGGAACTGGCAGCCTTATATAACCTGCTGCTGCTACCAACCTAGACCCTGACACAGTCTGAGGGATTCTGCCCCTCCCATTACATCCCAACATAACAAACATCACACAAAACCCTTAAAATACATTTACACTAGTCTATATTATTACTTTGCTGAACATTACCAAAGAGAACTGATTAAAGTGCACTCCCCCCTACACCAATCAGCTCATGGTATGGTCCGGAACCTTTAAATAGTGCTCAGCTAACCTGGGGACTCTTTTCACCCAAACACCCTGGAGAGAAGACAACAGGTGAGTGACTTGCACATACACACACACACATTTCATTCATAATACTGCAGTCACATCACATTTTACATAATACTTTTAATTGCACATTACCACAAAGAGCATTGTTCAGGCTACCAAACTAACTGAATGTTTCTCTTGAAAACCTGGTCTCCAATCAGTCCCTGCTGAGGGCAACACAGAACCTGCACACACACACATTGTTAACACAATAAATACACAATTTCAGTAACATTCACTACTTTAATCATTCTCTAATATGTTGAACTCATTGTGATATGAAATTGCTATTGCTACCAAAAGTAAGTAATGAAGATTACCTTCATTACACAGAGCAATCACTTCACTTTAACTCCCTGTTCAAACACAAAGCATTCATACAAATACATAAACTACCAATACTTTTGAAAATGTAGAAATTGGAAACTGAATTTATTGGAAGTCTCCACGTAAATGACGTCTGATACTTTTAGCTTACGAGACAAAGGAAACACCACACACGTTCTGTTAGAGTATGTCTCAAGAAAAAAGGTTCTGGGTTTGAACCTGCCAGCCAGCCTTTCTGTGGAGTTTACATGTTCTCCCCGTCTCTATGTGGATTCTGTTCAGGTACTCTGGGTTCCTCCCACAGTCCAAAGACATGCAGGTGAACTGGTGACTCTAAATTGGCCGTAGGTGTGAATGTGAATGGTTGTTTATCTATGTGCCCTGTGATGAACGGGCACTTGTCCAGGTGTACCCCCTTCTGTGAAACCACATTTTGCCACGATCTCCATCAGTCGATCATGTCCTGGCTGTCAAATTTTAAAATCTCTCCTCTCTGCTGGTGTCAGCTGTCATTTTAGGAAAATCATCGCAGCCCTCCTCCACCCGTTTCAGCTTAAGTCCTTTATCACATCTAGATTGGAGCAATCTCTTCACCACCACCAGTGTTTAGACTCCACAGGGGCTTTCTTATCCTACTACTATACTAAATGTTTTTTGAAGTCAGCTTGGACCACATAAACTTTGTAAAATAATAAATTAAATCTGTATCTTCGTCATATCCTCTTTGTGATTCCTGAAGCATGGAAGAACTTCTCTTCAGGTCAAACAGAAACTGTTCAGACGTCTCGCATTCTGTCCACACAAAGACTCTAACCACTCCAGCATTTTGTGTGTTGCTGCTGAAGCACATAAATATCTGACTGACCTTGTGCTGAACAGCTTATCCTGCACATTTTCACTGAGTGAGTGCTCGGACTTTGATGTATAAATCTTCGACAGTCTGATGCCATGATACTGTGTGTTGTACACACTGAATTATCCACTTTCACCTGACATTGATGTGGTATCACTGAAGGCAAATCATATGGAAACTCCACTGAGTCCATTTTTCTACTGTTTATGGTCGTCTTTGGTTAAGGGTGGAAAGTCTGTTAATTAAAAACAATGAGAGATTTATCTGTGAAGCAGTGCCAGACAAAAAGTTTTGATTATGTCTGTTGGAAGTGGGTAACTACACCAGATACCCTTCAGGAAGCTCTTTTCCTGGCACCCGTTTTGGAGGACATTCAACAGATTTTCTTTTTGATTTAGTTTCTCTCTCCAACCGCAGGGGTGGCATTTAAGCTGCTCCTCTTCTAAATTCTCACTTTTCTCCTTTGTTCTCAGAATTCATTTTTCTCCATGATTTAACTCACACTTGAGTCTTTTTCTCCATCCTCCCCACTCATCTTTTACTCGAGATCTCGACTCCATCCTCCTCCATCACTTTCTTCACATTTTGCAGTTTTCCTGGCGCTTGCATCTTAGTGTCTCTCTCACAGTGCCTCTGACTCTCATCCCTTTACTGTCTCTGTGTTGAACATTTGACAGTGCATAAAGTTGGACTACACGGCAATTGGAAAATGACAGTAACAGCTTGTTTTGCAGTGAGATATTTGGTGCAAACTAAACAACAAGCTGTTAAAACAGACTGCGAAAACACTGCTACTCGACAGGGCTGATATGATTACTATGTGATCTATTATTCAACAGTTAATTATTTGATACAGCACATTTTAAAGCCTCTCTGTGAAGGGCTGGAACATGTCTGTCTTTGGTGACTCTGGGTAATGATTTCTGCACCAGGGACAATAAGATACAAGACTACTCACACCAGGCTTGTCTCACTATAAAAAAATTATGTCATCACAAGATGATAGAACAAACAAACATATGGACAAATATGGGCTTTAAATACTGATTCCATTCCATCATTAACTGTGAACCCAGTGGAATTCACACAAAGCTGTGCACACAGGAGGTTAATGTATTTCTAATTCCTGCACAGCACGTCTAAGTGGTGGGTTAATGGCTGCTATATGTTCACATGGAGATGGTAGCAAAGGCCAGAGTGATAGCAGAAACTGTAAAACACTAAAAAAAAAAAAGTTTACTGACCTTTGTAAACAATGTGTCAACACTGCAGGGGATGTGCATACAAATACATATTGAAAAATGAATTTTATTGTGAACATTTATGCATATGTTCATGTTACTAACTAACTCTACAGAGTGATGCGCTCTCTGGGTACTCTGGCTTCCTCCCACAGTCCAATGACATGCAGGTTAATTGATTGACTCGTATTTTTTTTTTAAACTGTAATGTTAAGTTTGTGTTCATATACACAAGAGACAAGAAAGAAGAGCAGAAAACAAATAAACCGTATCAACAGTCACGGCTGCAGGTGTCCATTTCTGTATAGTTGAATATTAATCAGGTTTCTTTGGTTTATACAGTATTCAGTTCACATGTCTTTTGTTATGTCATACAACACCCATTTTTCCCATTTAGTAACAGACATTTTCCTTCAGTCAAAGTTGGTAGGTCATTTTTTTCCAAACGATATATTTCTCTTACAATTCCGAGCCTTGGTTCTATGGTGGGAGAATCAGTCTTGGACCAGCTCCTTGTTTTTGCCTTCCTAGTTCAGTAGTATCTTGACAATATATCTATCATCTCCAGTTAGACTTTGAGTTACATTTCAGTTTTGCTTTCATTTGGTATTTCATACCCCAATATATCTTTAATCATGGCATCGACATCATCCCAGAAGGAGCTCAACCTGGGGCACATCCAGAAGATATGTGCATGGTTAGCTTCTTTGCTCCCACATGCCCGCCAACATGGTTGTTCTGTAGCACTGTGTCTTGTCCAAATTCCCTCTAAGTGATTGACTTTAAATTGGCTGTAGGTGTGAAGAGAGAATGGTGAATGGTTGTTTAAAACTGCTGGCTAAAGATAAACGTAAATACAGTAAGATTGTTAGTCACGTCGGCGGTAATGACACCCGGTTACGCCAATCGGAGGTCACTAAAATTAATGTGTCATCGGTGTGTGCATACGCCAAAATGATGCCGGACTCCATAGTTTTCTCTGGACCCCTACCCAATGTGGCCACTGATGACATGTATAGCCGCATGTCGTCATTCCACCGCTGGCTGTCGAGGTGGTGTCCAGCAAACGATGTGGGCTTCGTAGATAATTGGACTCCTTTCTGGGGAAAACCTGGTCTGATTAGGAGAGACGGCATCCATCCCACTTTGGATGGAGCAGCTCTCATATCTAGAAACATGGCCAAGTTTATTAGTCGACCAAAACCGTGACAACCCAGAGTTGAGACCAGGAAGCAGAGATGCAGTCCTACACGCTTCTCTGCGCCTCCATTAGAGCAGCTGCCCACCCAATCCTTTAGTATAGAGACTGTGTCTGTCCCCCGTCCACCTACATTATTTAAAGATAAAACAAACAGAGGAGGAGCTCATCATAAAAACTTAATAAAAATTAAAACAACATCCCCAACAGTCCAAAATAAGATAATTAAATGTGGACTCCTAAATATCAAGTCCTTGTCCTCTAAAGCTATTTTAGTCAATGGATTAATATCTGATTATGATATTGATTTATTTTGTCTCACTGAAACCTGGCTGCAGGAGGATGAATATGTTAGCTCTTTCAGGCACCATCATATCTAAAAGAGCTCATAGTACCTTACTACCCCTCTAGAACACTGCGCTCTCAGAATGCTGGGTTCCTTGTGGTTCCTATAGTTTCCAAAAGTAGATTGGGAGCCAGAGCTTTCAGCTATCAAGCTCCTCTTCTGTGGAACAAACTACCATTTTGGGTTCGAGAGGCAGACACGGTCAACACTTTTAAGAGTAGACTTAAGACTTTCCTTTTTGATAGAGCTTATAGTTAGGGCTGGCTCAGGTCATGCCTAAGTTATGCTGCTATAGGACTAGACTGCCGGGGGACTCCCCCCCCCCCCCTCTCTCTCTCTCTCTCTCTCTCTCTCTCTCTCTCTCTCTCTCTCTCTCTCTCTCTCTCTCTCTCACAGTCAGGGTTGTGCCTAGTCAGGCAAGGTATTGGTTGAAGATGTAGTCACATCTCCCTTTACTTGAACACTCTACTCTGTCTGTCCGTCCCCTGGAGTTTCTGTGCTCTCTCGTTCAGCAGGTTCTCATGGATCGTATCTATGTGTATCACAGGTTCCACTGTGTTTGTGTTGATTTGTTCTGTACACGTGACATCTATTGCACGTCTGTCCGTCCTGGGAGAGGGATCCCTCCTCTGTGGCTCTTCCTGAGGTTTCTTCCACCTTTTTTCCCTGTTAAAAGGGTTTTTTGTGGGCAAGTTTTTCCTCACTCGAACCGAGGGTCTAAGGACAGAGGGTGTCACTCCCTGTACAGATTGTGAAGCCCTCAGAGGCTAAATGTGTTTTGTGACTTTGGGTATACAAATAAAATTAGATTTTTGATTTGTTTGTCTCTGTGTGTCAGCACTGTGATGGATTGTCGACTCTCGCCAAATGCCATCTGGAATCGGATCAGACGTTTCTGGATGTATAGATACATGTATACTAAAGGGTATATACATGGTAAAACAAGCCTAAAACTAATCAAAACAAATTGGCTGTAACATATTACACAGTAAATGTCTGTCCAGTCCCTGATGCTGCATTGGCGGCCCGGGTTCCACTGGTTAGCCTTCCTGTGGCCCTGTCACTGGCCTCCTGCTCTGCGGTCCAGCAGCAGGCCTCCTGTTCTCCTATTCGCCCTCTTGAGCGGTTCCATCTTCTTCACTGCTGGCACCACCGCTCATCAGCTCATGTCTAATTTGTCTGCTGCAGGTAGATTCATCTGAACCTTTTCACCTGCTCCTGCTACAGCTGGGAGCGTATGAGAAAGAGACAAAATATAAAATGGTCAGGCTGTACGGGCTAATCCACTGTGGGTTTATCACAATGAGCAACTCCTTTCACATTACTCATAATCATTTGACCCATTGTCTATATGAAAACATTAATTAGTGCAGATTTAAGTTCATTATAACTTATATATTATTATTATAACATTGGGAGACTATTCCCACACACATGATCTGATGCGGAAGTAAAAATCAAAGCTGAGTCAGCACTTTTAGATTCACACAAATCCCATAAAAAGACCCAAACCGACCGACTTGTTGGTGGCTCTATATATTCATCTTTAAAAAAACAGGTCATTTTTAAAAATAATTACACAGTCATTTCCACAAACAGCTGGCCGCTGTAGCTTTCAGCAAACACGAGGGGAGAATGCATTTGTTTCTCAATATTTTCAGCCGAGGATTAATATACATTAGAGACTGTAATGAGTATTTGTGGCAGCAGCACGGTGTATGTGGGACTGAGGGAAAATAAATTCCTGTGTGTGTGTGTGTGTGTGTGTGTGTGTGTGTGTGTGTGTTCATGGTAATGAAGGAACATGTCACCCAGTGCAACAGTGTGGCTCATTGATAATAGTTTTTGGACAACAATGGAGCTCTGTGGCCCACAGGAAGAAGATATATCAGGTTTCACACACACACACACACACACACACACAAATACACGTACTACTTATTAGTGAACCCATTCATTGTTGGTTTGGGGTCTTTTTATTTTTATTGTTAGCAATTAGAAAAAAATAGAAGACCACCAGACATGCCCATTAAACCAAATGTGAAGAGCCAGCAGAGATGCATCACTGTCCTGCTGCTTTTCATGCATGTTCTGTAACGACAGACACCTCACACCTTTTATCTCCAAAAACATCCTGCAGTGCAGCAAGGCAGGGAAATTTTTCCATGTATAAATCAGCCCAGGCATTGGTGAAAACATACAATTTTATCCATGCTGCTTCGACAGGTCACGGAGTGATGAAACTAACCACACAGCCATGTCAACCTTAAACGTATGACTCTCTCTGATAAGAGCAGCGATAGTCCAAACCCAATTCCCACTGGCTGTTTGATGAAACTGTCTATTTGAGAAGCCAAGCCCCGGGGTCAGATACAAGGCAACAGACGGACGGACAAAGTGCAGAAAGCCTTAAAACAGACACCGCGCGCATACGCAGGCACACACACGCGCACACACATCCAGCGTCCCCTGCAGGCTAACTAAGTGGTCTTTCTTCCTCTCTAGGGTCTGTCTATCCCTGCTGTTTTACCCCTCTGGCATGTACTCACCCCACACACACACACACACACACACACACACACACACACACTCCAAATGGATATCAGATTTAAGATCAGCCATTTACAAAGTCAACAGATGTGAACCAATTGAGGATGGATTGCAGACACACTCCTGCTCTTTCACATGTGTAATGCAATAAGAGCAGCAGGGCTACACACAGGGGGATAGAGAGGCACATTACTGTGTTTTTTTATAGTAATCTGCACCCACACACAGTCACACACAGCCACACACACTTTTCCATTAGTCAATTGTTTTTTTTGTTGTTTTTTTTAATGGCGTAACTGTCGATGTTATCTCAAAATAATTCTCTTCGTGGTTTGGAAGTGACATGTCCGTCTTTGTTCGCGCTTGAGCACTCAAACATCCACAGCAGAGTAAAGAGTCATCAGAGAGCTTTTTAAAGCTGAAATGTTTCAGTATTTTCATCGTTTCTACTCCTTTTAAAATGCATTTAACCATGAGAAGTCTCAATGAGATGAGAACTCTCCTTTAAAAGAGTGTCTGTCTTTTTATCACTGCTCATCTAAATTATGAAAGCAGTTCAAATATATCTCTGCAGATTCATTTTATTTCCCGACGTTTCGAAATATCTCACCAAAACTTCTATCAGCACCCCGATACACTGAAAATAAACAGATTTTTTGTAAGTGTTCAGTGTGTTGAAAAATTACCTGAGGAGAAGAAAAAACACAGCTAGCAAGGTCTGTTGATTAAAGGTCTGTTAATTAAATGGAGTAATCGTCCATTTGGTTGAACTCACCCTTTAATCAGTCACTATGAAATATGCACAGCATGTAGTTTTGGAGCACTAATTTGGGGTTTCACCTCAAATATTTTTCAAAGATTTCTTGATTTGGAAAAAGCACAATGAATTGTGTTAGATGCTGCTCAGATTAAAATCATTTTTTTATATTCTATACATTTTTAGTTTTCACCAATTCAATAAATCCAATAAATCTCAGTGCGCTGCAACTTAAAATGTCCTGAGTGAACAGATATAACACAATCAACTGCCAACATACACATCAGCAAAGTGTTTATTCTACAAAAAAGCTCAATTATCCAGTTAAAAATTCCTAAAATTAGGATCTACTTTTTCTCCAAGTGACTTACAAGGCGCTTCCTACTTCAAAGTCCATTCGCAGTGTAGTTATAATAAACAAAACACAGGTTTGAGGAGTCATCTGGTTTGTCTTTTAACTTTTCATTTTGGAATTTTACTTTGTGTTCTGTTTTGAGCTCTGTCAGCCACCACGCAATCCAACAAAAAGACCCAATTCAACAACGAGTGCGTCTGCTAACAAGTGTTGTCTGTGATCGACGCCTGACACAGTCCATCTTCTTCCTGTGCCACATTTAGTAACGTGAACACACACACTGTGCTTTATTTTGATTCAGTCTCACACACACCGTCCTGCTGCCACTAACACCCACTAAAGCACCAAATGTGGATTAATCCGACTCTGAAAATATTCCCCAACAAATGCACTATTTACTCCAGTCTGAGAAACTTTTGATGCTGAGCCTTTTAAAAAAAAAACACACATACAGAATCATGTCATGTCATTTACTTTGTATGTAAAGTTTTGTTATGTTTAAACATGATAAAAATGCAGTCAGTTCTTGTGAGGCACATGTACTCATGGAGGTGTTTGCCGTGTGTTTGAGAACAGCTGCAGCTGAAATGAAGCTCCACTCCTCGCGGCTTGGTGAATTTCATTATTGACAGCTACTGAAGGCCGTTATCGCTCCTCTCTGTCTCTCCTGATGCTTCCTCTTTTAATTCCACAGCATTAACGTTTTAACAGATTCCATTCCTGCCGTACTTGACTCTGAGGTCAAGGTCTAATTAAGAAACCATTTAAAGTGAATCACAGACTGAAACATTGATCACATCAGCATTAACATAAATGGGCCTCAAAGTGCCTGCTAATGGATTTGAACCATATGGTGCAAAACCCCCAAGGCCCTTGAGGGGAAAGGGAGTGTATATGTGTAGGGTGGGGGTGGGTAGAGGGTGTAGGGGGCAGGATCTCCATGGAATGGACTTGTGCTGTTAAAGCTCTCATTGATGGAAGAAAGAACCTCAGTGTACAAGTAGGCAAACAACATGACAGCTGAATCTGTAACACCAGCACAGCACTCATCTCAGATCAGGGTCTGAATCCAAATGGCTGGACCTCTCTGTACTTGTAGACTCTTGTAGACTCTTGGACTGAAGTCCACATGCGCCTGAGCTGCAACCAAGCTTTCTTCAAACCTACAGAAGATGTCCTTGGCTCAGATTATCCAAGGTTGATAGCAATATGCATGTAGTAATGTAAAAGAATGAAATAATCAGAATATAAAACACAAAGCACAACCATTGTACTCATGTTTTTTATTATTAGTACAGTTTAAAGGGTTAACCCTCTGGGGACTACAGTAAGCCATTTTCAGCTCGTTTTTACTTTTTTAACATTTGGGCTTATAAACAATACTTAATGTACATGGAACACCATGTGTTTGGTATCTATAGATTCAGGAGAACCTAGGCTATCATAAGCATTCATGTAATGTGTAATGTATAAAGGAAGTATGAATGAAAAATCTACAGTACACTGAAGAATTTCAAAAACAAAAAGTAGATTTCTGTCATTTGTTATTCAAAATCACACCTCAAACAGTACTAGTGAAGAGTTTTTGAATGAAAATATCATTTTTTAATCCCTTTGCCTGACATACATATGCAGTTTTTCAACCAAATATGTGAAGAACAATAAAATAATGCCCTTTCAATACAAAAAGGTCCCATGTGTTTTTGCCTCTGTCATTCAATAGAAATTGTATTTATGAAGTTATTATAGGAATAGGAATAGGAATTTATTTATTTATTTAAAACAGGGACAATGCACAAAAGACATTATTCTCGTGAAACAAGAAAAGATGTATTGGGCCAGGTTATAGCAAAACTGCTAATTTCCACCTGTAGTCCCTATTCTGTCACTCTGCTCTGTGTGCTCCCTGCCCCCTGCACTCTGTTCTATGCACACAGCTCTCTCTCTCTGTTGCCCCCCCCCTTTTGATTGGCTAGAATATGTCATAGATACCATCCACTTATTGGTTGAAAAAGAAAATATTTTGCCTAGTAACGTTTGTCCATTTCTTGACTGCGGAACATCTATTTTTCGACTGGTCTTTTACGCGGTAGCATAGAACAACATGAAGTGTCGGACAGACACAAACCACACATCTCCGTCTTCAGCGGAATCTCAGGAAAACAGTGCAAAAAACCATATCTCTCTATTATAAACCGTTTCAGAAATATGTGGATCCTCCCAATCCCACTCGTAAGTTTTACACGAGCGTAAGCCCACGATCGCCATGAAACAAAAAAAAGATAGCTGAAGAAGAGAAATGACAAAAATGTGTAAATACAGTGATTATACAAGTTTGCATATATTTTAAAAAACCCACAAAAGTATCAGGCTCTGTGTGATGGTTTTTATGTGTAACCAAGTGTCAACCTCCGGTGCTGGGTGATTAAGCCAATGCGGAAGTGCTAAAAACTGTAATTCCTCGAGCGGCAGCTTGAGACAGTGAAAGTTTACAGTCTGGGTGCTTTGATTGACAGGTAAGTGCCATTACAGATACAGCACCCAGGCGTCATTCAGCCCGCCTCAGGTCTGCTAATGAGCCACGTCTTTCCCGATATTTAGATTAGCTGACAGGCAGAAGTAGTACATCCAACATGGCGCCGTCCAGAGCCACATAGTTCCGGCTTCAAAACGACGCTTCAGAAACCTGAGGGTGATGTCACTCAGGCTCTGTCCATTCTGTCTGTCTGTTCTGTTAGCATCATGTTAGCATCATTGTGAGCATGTTAGCATACGTACATTAGCATTTCACCCACACATCACATATAGCAAAAATATTCATATACATTTCTTTTTGTTGATTTGAATGAACCCTCTACAGTATGCAGATCCACTGTTGAGGGTTTTTATGTGACACATTCTTCCTTTATTTATCCTTCTTTAAACTCCTGTCTTTCTTACCCTCTTTTATTTATATCCATGGAGAGAATTGAGTTCTCAGAGTTCAGTGCCTCAGCCCACAGCTTCAGACAGCAGAGGTTTGAAGATTTGAAGGCAGATATGGACTTCCTGGTGAGCTTGTTGCAGATCTCAGCCTGAATATCCATCAGTCACTCACGGCCTTTTCAGACACAGCAATGGCAATAGCATGCAAAGCTCCACAACATCTTTTTGCTTAGTCTAGTAAAGCATGCATGCAGCCCAAATCGCATTGTGTCCCACTGATGTATTTGGGATGAATTTTTAGGTCTCTGCTCGGATAATAAAAACTCTTACGACAACTGACTGGACAAACGCACACCTCTCTGTGCTGTCATTGGTCTTCACGTCCAATTTTAGCATCTCAAACTGTCAAAATTCTTCAGAGTTGGTGGAAAATTCTCAGAATCACTTTCTGAAATCAAAATAAGGAAAAGCACTTTTCCGAATCGGTTGAGGATTTTTGAGAGGTGGTGAGTCACATCATGTAAACATTGTCCACAGCTCTCCCACACAGACCTGCTGGACTAAATCAGTTATCGGGATATTTCCCAGACTTGAAGCTTGAGCTGAAACCTGAGCTGGTGAGATGTGGTCTGGCAGTGTGAGGCACCGGTGAGTTTAGAGAGCTGCCCGAGCAAAATAAATCAAGTCTTCTCTTATTATGTATCAAGAAGCATAAAGGTTAATTCATGAAATAAACAGCAGCAACGTGTCACTAACTCTGACAGCCTCTTCCGGCCTTGCTTTATTTGAAACGGGGTCGTGTTATCAAAGCGAAGCATCCTGTCTCAAGACATTTGTTTTGATGGAACTTTTTTTTTTTTAACTAAAATAAAAATGCACTGAACACAGGAAATGATGTCAAGACTGCAAGGGCATTTTCTGCAGTGATAGAGGCCAGCACCATGAATCTCATGTTTAACCTATCAGAACTTTATCATCTACACGATCCAATGAGAACCTCTGCAGGGTATGAGGGGAGGCGTTGCACTTTTACAGTTTGTCTTCCTCACTAAAGTCTCTCTACACGGAGTCCTCTTAAACAAAACTGATTATGCTCATAATGACAATACAGTGTTGTTGTTGGCTCTGTGTGCAACCTGAGACAAAAACCTGCAGACTATACTAAGGACTGCAAATCTCTTACTACCTCCTGTGCGTCTCCTTTTTCTTTTCTGTTTTCCTTCATTCGACCTGCTGTATCCAGAACATCAAGCTCAACTCTTTCAATTTTATGTTGCAGAAATGCTCAGAATAATGAACGCTCTCAACGTCTACAGTTGGGTGGAAATAATGAATAATATTTATTCTCCTGACTGTTTCAGTAGTCTGTTTGTGCACTTGTACTTTTACAAAAAAAAGTAATTAAATTTACTTTTATTTCAAGCATTGTACGTCAGAACAAAGTCACATGAAAAAGTCACAAGTCATGTTCTGAATGTACGTGATGTGTTCAGTGTCGGGAGTTGTTATGTTTGGTCAAGCTGAGTACAAGAGGTCGAAACCCAAATATAGACTACAGGAAGCAGAGCTTACTGAAGAAGACTGACAGAGAGGTGAGGCAGGTGGAGGTCAAAGGTTCAAACAAAGACAAGGTCCAGAAAAAACAAAAAAAGATCCAAAAACACGAGGACAAGACAAACTGAGACTGAAACAAATGAACACACAAACTCAATACACCACTGAAGGCCAGTTAATAAGACAAAGGTGAAGCTAATCAGGGTAGCGAGCGAGGAAACATGACAAAGACAGGAGGTGAAGTTTAATGCTGTGTCAGAGTTCACAGACTTCCAGACTTACACTTTGCATTTTGAATACATAAGTGCGCTCACACTGTCAGTTATATCAAAATACAATGTGTACTGTGAGTACTCTGATGACTCATAACAGTCAAAGTCGAGTGTGGAGCACTCGACACTTCTCGCCCTCAGTGGACGCCATTTTGGGTACATAGCAGAAGGGGAGGGACCACCTGCACTGTGAAAATGGCGGCTGAAGCGGGAGCTGAAGTTTTTGTGGTGAATACCTCAGTATACAAATGTAAATGCTACATATGTTTTGTATTTATATTTTGACAGTCAAATGTTGACGCTAATGCTCCAACAAAAAGAAGAAGAGGTGAAATGTAATGCAGGGTAGAGGGCGTATTATCAGGTTTGGGTATACCAACTTCAAAATCTCCTCTGATATACATCATCCATTCACAGTGTTCTGTGAAGGATGGTGAAGGCATGACACATAGTTATGTGGTTTTCTCACCCTCTGTCGTCAGACTCTCCAAGCAGCAGAAGTGACAATGTGTAAATGCTACATTTTTGGGTGAGCTAAATATGATATATATATATATATATATATATATATATATATATATTTCTTGCTTATGCTTTGTTGGACGGGGTGTTTTAGAAAAATGTGGCATTTCTTAAGAGGGACCATGACACCACAGGTCAGAAGGTATTATACATATGGCAGTGCAATAAACTTGAGGATGACATCACTATGGGTGCTCCTCAGCACAAGCAAACTTAATGCACACTAAGTCAAACAAATTCAAACGCACCCAAAATGTTGCATGACCAACGGCTGTTGCATGCTGGATCCTTCAGTGAGGTGTGTGAGGCCTCTCTGCTGTTTCCTGTCCTCATCAGTGGGCTCATCACTGCAGATAGCTGAACAATTCCTGACTTCTTCATCTGCAGACAATCTGTTCTGGGTCTCTCATAGAAGTCTGCATCACCTCTTCAGACAGAAGAGAAAATGTCCCACCTGCCTTTTTTCCCAATAACTGCCAATAGATTAAAACCACCAGTATGAACAGTTAACTTATTAATAATTATCAGGGATGAGGAACACAAAAGACTGCTGCCAGTGAAACTGGTTCAGTGCTGCTAAGTTTCCTGCTTTTACCTGCTTTGAGATCCTAGATGGCTGCAGCTGCGTTTCTCTGAACACACGGCTGGTTTTTCTATCCAACAATAATCTGTCTACAGTAAAATGATATGTTTCTGGGGCTAGTCTGCTGAATCTTGATGTCCAAACCATGCCACCTAAAGCTTCCAACTACACCACGGAGGAATATGTCACCATGGCGTGAACTATCGGACCAGCAAAAGGACTTCTAGAGAACTTTGCTTGAACGACTGGGAAAAAAGCTTCAAAGCTTGTGTACAGATCACAGTTGATTCTTCTAAGAGGACTGACGTGTCAAAGCAAGTTTATGATTTCAAGGTGAGTCTAGAAATGACTCAAAAGGAACTTTTAAAATCTCATGTAGCACATGATCCAACTGTAACCAGGACAGATTTAGACACAGTTTGTTTGATTTCAATGTCAGACAAGGCCAGTCAAGACGTCGTAATATTGTTGTAGATGGCATTAAATAGTCTGGGAAATAAAAGGTGTCTGAATCTGAAGTAAAGGTGAGAAAACTTTCAGTGAAAAATTCAAACTGAGCTACTGAACTGACTTGTCAAACATCATTCACTTCATAAATGGCTGTGATGGTATCTATGAATAAAATGTTAAACTAAAAGTCAGTCTAAGCACCAAGAGTCAACACACAGTTTGAGCAAAGACACAAAACAATGAGACATTCAAACCCTGAATTAGACTACAGTAAACACGTACAGTTCATGACATGTGTGAACACGTCACAGAGCACAGTGCGAGTCAAAGTGTACTCTGCATGTGTGTTTATACGTGTTTGTGCACTTGAGTGCGTTTCTGCGTGCATGTCTGTGTGTTTCATGTCATGTGTGTGTTGTGTGCATGTCTGCATGTGACTGTGTGTGTGTGTGTGTGTGTGTGTGTGTGTCGGCCCAGTGATGAACCCCGACAGTAGTTGTCACATTAAACATGGATGTGCTGCAGCCGGTGTTCATTCGCTGTTGCAAGCCATTAGTCGACTGTCGCTTGAGAAGAAATAGCGCCAAGACGGAGTCACACCGGAGTACACGAGTAAACCCATTAATCACTGTGTGTGTGTGTGTGTGTGTGTGTGTGTGTGTGTGTGTGTGTGTGTGTGTGTGTGTGTGTGTGTGTGTGTGTGTGTGTGTGTGTGTGTGTGTGTGTGTGTGTGTGTGCCACAAGTATCTGGGCTTTTTGTTATTGCAGTAAAACACTTCTGAGTACTTATTTCTCATTAATATAGCAGAGGTAATCATGAGTTATTTAAAGTGAATCGTGTAATAGAGAGTAGCTCAGTCCGTGTATCCTAGCTTGGGAACCAGAAGGTGGCTGACTCAAGTCCAGCTGAATGGAGGGACGAGGTGCCTCTGACGAGGTGCCCTTGAGCAAACACTGAACTGCTCCCAGGGTGCTGCTCTGTGTGGTTGCACCATCTCTCTCCACATTTGCACGTCTATGAGCTCTTTGTGTGTGTGTGTGTGTGTGTGTGTGTGTGTGTGTGGTTGTATTTTGGGTAAAATGCATGTAAAAACTTGAGCAATCAATAAAGTATCTATTCTATTCTATTCTATTCTATTCTATGTCTTTAACAGAGTGTGTGAGCAGTATTTCAGTGCTCTAATTGGTCCAGGTAATACTGCTTATGACCACTGCATTACACGGATGGGTTTAAATTGTAGCGATGCATCATATTGTCGTTGTCTGGTGAGAAGCTTCAGCCTTGTTACTGTGCGTGTGTAACTTCAGAGTGCTCTAAAGAGATCACACAGCCATAATGGAGCAGAGCTGGAAAAGCCTCACCTCCCACTGGCTTTAGTTACTCTATGTGTCGCGCAGTGCGCTCATGTAATTTGTCGGTGCAGCTTGTTGTATATTTTTCATAGCTGCTCTGAAGGTGTATCTCAGCCTCAGCTGTTACTAACTCCACAGTCATAAATCATAGTGCATGTTTGTAGGACATTTAAGGCATTTTATTCCTGCGGAAAGGGAATTCTTGAATCAGCTCATCCTCTCTGGTGCCATTAGCAGATGGGTGTTTTTAGTTTGGAGAGAAATATATGTGCAGATCAGCCTCAGCTGTACTCTGTGTTCAGAGACAATTTACAAAAGTTAGCATGCTAACACCCCAAACTGAGGTGATCATAGCAAACATTAAAGCTGCTTAATTACTGACCCTCTAGACTTCAGTAGTTCTTTAATGTTGCTGCAGTTCACTAGAACTCAAATGAGCATTTTTACCTCTTCAATCAGCAAACAGCTCCATATCAGATGTTACTTAAACTGTTGTAAACAGAGATTTTACAGTACAGTTACATGGGGGAAAAAGAATGTATACAGTAGGTGGAAAAGTAATCACAACCTGGTCAGTCCTACCTGCAAACTCTGCAGACAAAACAGCCTCTGTGTGGGCACTGAGGGCCAGGTACGTCCCTCTGTTTACTGACGGTGATGCTGTGATGTGATATGAGTAAAACACTTGAACTCACGATGTCTTTGTCTCTTTCCACTCTGCACACAACATGATCTTACAGCTTCCGTATGACTGTAAACCAGAGACGCTTTGTCTGCGGAGACATGGTTACATCAACAGAGGAAGAAAACTCATAGAAATCAACATAACAATGTCAATTTCTGGTTATTGATGACAACCTAAAATAATCTACAATACAAACCTCAGGACTTTATTTTCCATGTTTCGTTACTCTGAACATCCAGATGCTCTGACGTGTAGAGAGTTTAAACCTGCCTCAAAACTAACTAGCTGTTGAAAATGAAATGAGTGAGGCTGAAGTAATAATAATAACAATAATAATACTAATAATAATAATGACCAAGAAGTCCTCCAAAGTAAAAGAGACCGTTTAAAAAGAATCACCTCTGTGATGTGACAACACGTGGAGTCTTTTTACTCTGACTTTTTCTTTTTCTTTTTTTCAAGCTTTATTTTTGACAGACAGCTGAAGAGATGGGGAACGACATGCAGCAAAGGGCCGCAGGTCGGATTCGAACCCCTCGCTCTGGTGTTTCCTCACTGAAAAATTATGAGACAGCATTTCCTTAGTGTGTGTGTGTGTGTGCGTGCGTGTGTTGCTCTACAAATACAGTCTGATTGGTTGTTTGATTGGTTGATTGATGTTTGGGGTTTGGTTATGGAACAAACAGCAATGTCTCATGTTGAACCTCCACAGTCATGTTGTATCACAGCGCAGTGGAAACAATAAGTGCAGTCCACCTGCCATCTGCAGAGCTGTGTTTTCCTGAGACGCTCTCGCCTGAGCCTGTTTGATGTTTTGGTGACTCACTTCTTTTCTGTTGTGGGAGGAAAGTGGACAGCTTGAACCAGGTCAAAGGCACACTCAGTGCACTTGTGTAAGACCTGTCCAGAATCACACAAACTCCTCTTCACTCCTGTTGCCTGTTTCACTTCATTGTGTATTCCTCAGCCTGCGGATAAATGCAGATGCACGGCATAAATACTGTATTGGTCCGAGTGTAAGGCAATGAGATTTCAAACACTTCTTTTTGAAGATAAAACACACTTTCAGAGAAGTTTTCCAGACACTCCTCAAACCTGAAGTCTTTTATCAGTCACATTCTCAAACTCTCTTTTTTTTTGACAGGGTCAAGATTATTTTCTCTGGCAACATTTTTCAGACTTTTTTTCTTTTTTTCTTCTTCTTGAGCTCGTCATCGTCTGTGACAGCCGTAATTTTTGGCTGTTTGACAAATGATTCTGTCCATGGTCTGTTTCTGCAGTGAAGGTATTGGGAAACCTTTCACACCTCATGAATCTGTTTCCTCTGTGATGGCAGCAAAACACATTACACCAGCCATCACATACTCCTGTAGGTTAAACTGGACTAACAAAACACTTGTAGGGTTAACTAAAGCTCTAGTTATGATTATGTGAAGATATACACAGATATCTATGCATTGAAGGGTGTTATGGGTCATGGCATAAGTACCGCAACAGGTGCCACACACACAGAGAAGTTGTTGTTCCACTTTTTGGATAAAAGTAAGAACACCATGTTTCAATTCATTTAAATAAAACTTTGTTTGAGTGACAGACAGTGTTATCAGGGTTTTGTTTTTTTTTCAATAAACACTTCTCAATATATTTATGTGAACAAAGAAAGAAGTATTGAATGATCAGTGTAGCATTCAGTGGCATCTAGCAGTGCAGTTGCTGATTGCAACCCCCTTGTCTCACTGCCCACCTAAAAAGTACATTGGTCACAAAATGCACAAAAAACAGAAGAGCCAGTGTTTAGTTTGTCCCCTCTGGGCTACTGTAAAAAACATGGTGGTTCAACATGGTGGACTTTGTGGAAGAGGACCTGCAGCATTCCATCCTGGAATCCTGGGATCTCCCACGGAAACGTTTCTGGAGAGAGGGACGTCTGGAATACGCTGCTGAACCTGCTGTCACAACCTGATTTTGTATAAACAGAAGAAAATGGGTGGATGGATGTCTGTGTGTAATATAATGTGTAATAATTTAGGTGTAATAATTTAATTCTTCCTCAATTCATAATCTAAACACACAGGCTTTCTGTATTACAACAGCTGTGTGCATGATCACCTTCTATCCAACTAGTTGGGCAAAAGCAGTGCTTCAATTGGAGCAGTAACGTCTGGTTTTCGTCCCTCCAGTGGTGAGGCTGGCACATACTCTAAAATGGCACAAGACGACACCACAACAGTTTTTCACTGGGTTGAACAATGCGAGCATAGCACAGCACACCACTGGTTCAACCAGGTTGAACTTTGGCCACAGAGTGTGGTGAGCACACTGCAACACACATTGTATCTGAAAGGGCCATAAGTCTCTGAAAGAAAAGGATGTGTTGACTGATCCAGAACATGACACAGTCAACATCTAAAGAGTAACAAAAGTAACAAAAAATCTTCATGAAGAGAAGACACACAAACAAATACTTGACGCAACATGACACAAATAATCCCAACTCCATATTAAAATGCTTTTGCCTAATTGGGACTGGCTGTCTGAGACTGAGAACAAGCCTGAGGCTTGTGAGTGTGTGTGTGTGAGTGTGTGAGTTTGAGACATGTAGAGGAATGATGAGGGCTGGTACAAGAATTTGTCTGGAACGGTTCATTCAGTTCCTCACTGTCTTACTGCCTTGTCCAATACAAACTCTGTGTGTGTGTGTGTGTGTGTGTGTGTGTGTGTGTGTGTGTGTGTGTGTGTGTGTACGTGTGCATGACTATGAATATATTCCACATTGCCTGAATGGCGAGAATCACTCTGATGTTAAAATTGGTTTCCAAAACTCTTGAATTAAACATTTCCAGTGATACAGCGCTAACACTCTGAGGTATTCACTGATTACGGTGTTGAAAGGTGACATGTGAGGTACCTGCTGAAACACAGACAGGAATAGATTTTAAAGTATGTTTTTAGCCAGGAACATACAAGGATGACGTTTGTTGTTTGTAAAGATATTAAAGCTCTGTGCGGCTTCCCAATCAGCAGAGAGTAGAGTCAAGTGACTTTCAGAGGAAAAGGACAAAGTCAGCATTTCTATCAGCGATAAGGGTGATCAGGGTTCAGTAATTAGCAGTTTCACTATAATTCTCTCTGTATGATATATATGACAAAGAAACTGAACTTGATATAATAATAATGTCCTCATCCATTTAAATTTCATCTAATTTTAGCCGTGAGACTGAACCAGATACTCGAGGCAAAAGAGTGAGCTGAAAGATGCTAACACACACCACAGAGGTGAGAGTTGGTTCTAATCACAGACTGTATAAAACACGAAACAACATCGTAGTCTCTGTCACGTCACCCACAGGTTTCTGAGGAGCTGTTGTGAAACTTCGTACCAGGCTGTAAACATGTATATTTCTGCTGTGAAGTTGGACACTTGAACATGGGGCTTATGGAGACTGACTCAGGTTAATTGGTGACTCTAAATTGTCTGTAGGTATGAATGTGAGTGTGAATGGTTGTTTGTATCTACTGTATGTGTCAGACTTGTCCAAGTAGATCTGCCTCTCATTTCTGGGTTTTTAACTCAAAGTTGTACTTAAGAGAAGACAGATCTGCTTCTGTCATCAGTCATTATATTTATTATAGTCATAAATAAATAAAAAATAATAATAATCTGAATTCTTTAGGTATGTGTTGATCAAACGGTCCATGTAGATTTATGTGTAAATTACACGATGTGCTCTGCTTACTTTTTGAAATTATTTAGTTGAAACTTTATTCATAAATTCATGGACGTATACGATTAAAATTCCTCTCACGCTATATGTTCAAATTACACCAACAGCACACTATTTGATGATTATAATTCAAGAGAAATTCTAAAAGTTTCATCAATTAATGTTTAACTTTATTACACAAAGTCTGGTCGGAATGATTTGCATACTTTGAGCTCAGTGAAAAGCCTTAAGGTTTGGTTTTCAAACACTAAGTGAGAGACAGAAAATGTTATTTATTTACACAATATCTATTTTTCTAGGATTTCCATGCAAATGAGCTATGCAAACACGTTTGTAGAGTTGATACATAATGTCTCAGGTGGGTGTGATTAAATGTGGCTTTAACAATTTCTCCACTGATACACAAAATTTTACTTTAAAACCATCTGCGTTTTAATTTAAGCACGCAGGAAGCTGATGAAATTAAGAGAATTATGTTATGGAATGAAAATGTTTTTTATTGTGAAAGCAGGTTCAACATTAAGTTAACAAAAGAAAGAAAGAAACAGCACGACTTAAAGTTCATTTAATATTTTCATATTGTCAATCACTTTCATTTCTATGAGTGTGAGAGGTGTCAACAACCAAGGTGGTAACAACCACCCCCAGAAAATGATGACCTCACAGTCTGCTCAGTGTTCCATTGTCTCTCTGCTGTTTGTCATAAATATATATTTTATATTAACATGTTGGATCATCAGGTAGTCCCGATCACAAAATGCACTCATCTCCAATCTGTCATCTCTAAAGCCATTTAACATGTTCTATCTAATTTCTTGGATCTGTACAAAAACTAAGTTTATACCAACACTAAGTGTAATAACAGGTTGTGGTTTTAAATAGAGTTATGTGACTTCCTGAAGGCTTTGCTTTGATTTAATTGAATTAAATGTATTTGTCACCTATAAAAGAACAATAGTAAGTTATTTCTGTGAGCTCCGACTGTACATTTTAGAACTAAATGGCAGTGTCTTCATTTAGGATCCTAGTGATCTTAGGGTACAAGCTCATTCATGGATGATTCAGCTGAACAAAGCTCTCCTTGTAGGGCCTTGTGGTCTTGTTCGGTGCTGTTTGTATACCAGGATGTGATGTTCCCTGTCAGACGTGTTGGTAGGCAGATTCTCTCTGACAGAGCCAGCTTCCAGCTTCATATTAAATGCTGCCTGCTGAATACTGTATTATTCAAAGCTGACCATGACACATAAGCTGACCTCCATGTGTAATTGGTACCTTTAGGATGGATATACTATCTGTACGTACTGTCTAATGGATTGCAGTATATTGACTGTAGGTGTCCATACATTACACACCATCTCTCCTGAGATTACTGGCCTTACAGTGCCAGCTGGTCTGGTGCCTGGAAGTCTGTAAAGCAGAGGGGTGAAAACAGTCAGCAAACATGTTACTAATCTGATCTGCCCCTCGTTGCTGTTTGAATATCTTTGAAAACAAAAATGGCACCATGGCTGCTTCTGTTGGGATTCAAACTGGAGGAACACCTCCTCCTCACCAGGTCGCTGCAGGAAGGTCTCTTTTGTATGTGAGGAGCCCACTCTACCAACTCAGCCACCAGGACATTTATTTATTTATTTATTCATTTGTTTGTCTGTTTGTTTGTGAGGATTTTCTTATCCAACCTCTAGATTGTGACTGTAACAAGTGAATTTCCCCAGTGTGGGAGTCATAAAGTCTATCTTATCTTATCTTAAAGCTTCTTGGATCAAGACAGGCCCAGGGCGCAGGGGGAATAATGATGGGGAGTGGAGCTGGTGTCATGCCAGAACCAGAGCAGCTTCTATGGACATAATGGCAAAGGAGATGAGACTGAAGAGGATGTTGACGGAGGAAGGTAAGAGGAGAAAATGAGAATGAAAATGTTTTTGTCAAAAAGGTGTATCTTATTTTTTTTCCCCCATTTTTAAATGTTCAATAAAGATTTTTCTACCAACATGTTTAGATGTTAGAGTAAGTGACAACATTGAAAAACATAGAAGCCAGAAATAACGTATCTTTGAGCAGATATTTATAGTCACCTAGCAACTGCAGTGGCCACAACCTGTTTCTTAGAAGACAATTTTGCGCCACTACCCAAAACTGTACATATAATTACATAGATACATAACCACTGACATTAATTATGTTTTCCTTCCATTTTGACAGAAACTGCCGTGATCTTGGATAGATATCTTCCAGAACTCAGACGTTTCAGCTGGTGTTCATAAAAATGAAGAAATGAAGGAAGAATTCACCAAATAGAAAGCAATCTTCTACTACAGGTGTAAGGTCACAAAAGAAGATCTATGTTTATGTGACGTGTAGCTGCTGTACACCAGGAGAGGACGTCATGAGGTGACTGGAGGGTCATATATTGAACCTTTGCTAGCGCCGATAAAACTACTCTCGCATGAAGAACCAGGGACTGACTTGTGGTTGACACATTGGGGGCATCACCCTCTTTTCTCCTTTTAACACTTTTCAGCACATGTTGAATGTCAGCTAAGAGCTACCCTCAAGGGACCAAAAGTCCAAAACAGCAAACAGGAAAACTTTAATGGTAGCAGTGTAACACGAGGTCAGGAAATCCCTGCAGCCAACACTGCTGCATCTCGTCCACATTATGGGCCACGATCTGGAGTCAAGGGAACAAACTTACACATCATTATTGCAAGATGAATAAGAAGATTGTCTAGAAGAAAACAGAACAATGAAGACAAGAGACAAAGATAGTGTGTGTGTGTGTGTGTGTTTGTGTGTGTGTGTGTGTGTGTGTGTGTGTGTGTGTGCGTGTGTGAGGGAGAGCACGGACAAACAAAAAGAAAAAAAATAATTTAACACAATCTCTGCCTCACAACCAATAACTAATTATGATAACAATGGCCAGCCCACTGGGAGTGAAGCAGGATGGAGACACCATGCAGAAGAGTCATGAAGGCTCAGCAGTATTATCACTGCCATTATCATCACGTTATCACTGTTGTTGAGATTTGTGTTTATTGCTACTGATGTTGGCCGTGTTTTGGGTCTCCTCCCAGACCCTTATTTGGGGGAGCTGGCCTATTTTGGTCTTGATCCCTTCCTAAACTGCTCCCAGACCCTGAGGAGGGGTCTGTTTATTGGGGATTGGCAGTGGGATTTAGCTGTCGACTTGGCTGGGGGGAGGAATAAGGTCAGCCAGCCTTGCTTACCATGTTGCTGTTCTAGAGAGATCTGCCAAACACACCTCAGCTGCCAGGGACAACTGTCGTGTAGTAAAATCTAGAAAATTCAAGAGAAACAACAATGATATGTATAATACATATACACATCATGACCACTGTTCACTCATTAATGAGGTAAGTAACAATGTTTTGACTGGCAGACGTCTGTTGAACAGCTGATGTGGTGTGAATGTTGACTCTCTCATCCTGGTGCAGACACTGTGGTCTTGGGCTGATGTACAAACGTTCAAACCTGTTTGATATTGACCCAAAGACCAAACCAGACTTGTAATGCTGAATGTTGTCACTAGTAGTCATACGTGACTCAGACACTGACAAGTGGAACGTGAAAGTGAAAAGAAAGTTTTTCCTCGCCACTGTCGCCAAGTGCTTACTCATGGTGGTCTCTGTAAATAATATTATAAAGAGTACGGTCTAGACCTGCTCTGTATGGAAAGTGTCACGAGATAACTTTTGTTATGATATGGTGCTATATACATAAAATTGAATTGAATTGAATTGAACTTAACAAGAGCCTTGAATAAGAGTGCAAGTTATCCACAACATGTTCCAGCACCCCTCAAGGGCTTTTAATTTAAAACGGATGCAGGAAGTGTTGAGTTTGTATTAAAGACGTTATGCAAGCAGATCAAAATTAGGTTTAGCTACCTCGCTAACGTAGCAAACAGATGTGATAAGCATGAGTAACATGACGGTTGTCAGGGAATAAAATGATGAGGTCATTGTTTATTAACCTTCCAGTAATGCATTTCAGAAATTAGTTAGCAACTTAAGTTTAGAAACTACTAACTCTGCACCACCGTCCGCTCTGCTATGATGTTACTCTGCTAATGCTACATGAGTACTGGACTAGTAAATGATATAAACCAGCTCCCAGGTCTTGTGTTGTTGCACTTTTGTGTTGTTTGGCTGTATCCACTTGTTCATTTTTGATCATAAGTAATGTAATCAACAGATAGATATGGACAGCTGTCATTTCATGTCATCAAGGGATAATAATGCTTTCTCGTGCCACAGTATACAGGAGGAGACATCGTCTCTCTCTTCCATTTGTTGCATCCTTGTCTGTTTTTTCATGATGGATGAGGTGGAGCTGGAGTCTGAGCTCATCTCTTTGCATTTTATTGTGACAGACCACCGGAGAAATCCAAGCATACGAGTTAAGTACAACATGATTTGCTGTCGAAGAAACAGTGAACTGGTTTGGTTCCCCTTGCGGGTCCGTGTAGTCTTTGAATTTAAAGTCGCTAAAACTGTTTCCTGTCAGTCAGCGTGACTCATGTTCACAACACTTTGTTCATTTATAAATAAGCCTGCGTGCACCTTAAACAGAACAGCAAGGAAACCAACAGTGGGCCATTTTCTGCTTTGATTCACAAAACTCTTAACAGCATGTGTCAGCTGACAAAGAGCCGACCACAACCGCCATCTCATCCTAGAGTGCTGATTTGGCAGCTTAAATGCTTTATGTTCACACCTGCCCCTGTGGAAAAAAAACCTCCCTGACACCAGACACCACCTGCGTGTTCCTCATCTTTATATTCACCTTAGCCTGCATTTATTTATTGCAATACTCCGTCTGTTTCTGTGTCATCTCTTTGAAAATTCTGTATTTGCTTTTATTCTGAAATGTCATAACATTTTAGGAGAACATTACATTGAGTTTATCTTGCAGCTTTTTATTGCACACATTCTGAATTCATGTCGAATGAGTTTCTGAATGTCAACAAAGATCTATGGAAAAGGTAGAAATGGCAGTTTCTTTTGAAAAGTATTTGCAGCTTTACGTGTCATTCTGTTATCTGCCTGTCATTAAATCCACTAAAACACTTTGATTGCACAGTTTCTCTTCCAGACATTTGTTGTGTTTCTTTCTTCTTTAAAAATCCATTATACAGACTTGCACTTGCCCCCTGTGATGGACTCACCATCTTGACGTGGTTCGGTGTTACCTTTTAATTGCACTCCTTTGTAAACGCCTCATTTAAACCTTTTCTTGCCCTCTATAATTATGTACTATTAGAAGCTTTTGTAGGATGAATTTGTTTGAACGCTTTTTCCAACACACCCGCTGGTCTGATTCTTTGGTTTGTGTTTTACATATCTGATACCTGTCTGTTGTGCGCTGGGGTTAAGATAAGAATGCGGGAGCTGTGCTGTGTAGAGATAAAGGAGCAGCAGGGCAGTGCCGTTCAGTCATTGTGCAAAACCACTGGAATGAAGGCAGACACGCCCACTTCCTCCTTAACCAGGCTCCTCCTTTCTTCCTTCATTACCCAGCCATGACTTAAAGGCCTCAGTGTGCTTTAAACTAACCAACTACGGCGTCAGACAAGACGTCCAACCAAGTTTAAAGAGAAGTTTTGATAGCCTGTCTGAATTCCAAGTCTTGTTGCTAAGCTGGAGAAGTCTTTGTGGTCTTGCTGTGATGAATCATACAAATGCAATTAACCATTCACACGTTTCTTTTGAAAAGCATTTATGGTGTTGCATTTGTTCACAAGAAAGGTGACTCATATACTTGTATATAGAATGAAAGGGCCATCACTATATATATGTGTGAATCAGGTTGTTTGCTTTGGAAAGTTCGACATTGCGCATTAGGGTTCTGTACTTTTGGTCCAACAAGCACTGACTTGCATCATGGCCTTCACTCCTGATCGTCTTTTTATTAAAGATTCCTCACCAAAACCAATCACAATGCCACCACACACACACAGCTGCAATCTCTGGCTCATTTTCATCAGCAACCTCTCTTTGAACACCACGTCAACCAAATCACCACAACTGCCGTTTTCCACCTAAAATCCACAGCTTGTCTACACCCATCACTCTTTTTCTCTGCTGCTGGAACTTTGAGCCGTGCCTTCATCACATCCAGAATAGACAACTGCAACAGCATTTTATATGGCACATCATCCAAAGACCAAAATAAACCACAACACATCCAGAACTCTGCTGTCTGTATGCTCACTCAGTCAGACTCGTGTGACCACATCACCTCTGTCCTCCCGGAGCTCCCCAGGCTCCGTCCCACAAAAGATCCAATTGAAAGCCCTCCATAACTGTCACCCCCTGCTACCTAAGAGACCTGCTCCTCCACCACAATCAGTCCTACAGCCTCCGCTCCTCTGATGCCAACCTCCTGTCTCCACCTCCAAGGAACAGGGCAACAGAACTCCATAGCTGCCCCCTCCCTCTCTCCTCCCAAAGAAATCAGAGACTGCACCAACCTGACTACATCCAACCATGACTCATAAGCCACCTTTTTAGAACTGCATCAATGTGTGATCAATGATGTGTGTTGTATATTTTTATTATGTCTCTCTGAATAGGTTTATTATTATTTTTCATGACAATGATATTCAATGTGATCAGCATACCAAAAAGTGGCTTAGCATACACTTTACTGAGTAAATGTAAGGTTTGTTCTTACAGGCAGAAATTCTGGACACAAGAGTTGGTGTCAACATTTTAATACACAAAGAACAAAAGCCACCTTTTTCCAATAATTACTGTTTCCTCTGTAACGCACTCTAAAAATATAACAATTAAAATGCGTTGGCTCTGCATTAGTGAAGAAAATAAGATTCATGTCCTCACCCCTCTGCCAAACATCCAGTCTAATGAGACAGGAAGAAAATTGTAAGTTTTCATATGGGTTAGTTTGTTAGTCTGGTTTGTGTGATGAATATAATGTATCTGTACTGTGCATTGATGTTTTACAATAGGTTTAATTTAGCATTATTTATACTTGCAGGCCTACCTTAAAGGATCATACTCACTGGGTCCACAGACATCTGCAGATTTGCACAGGTCACGTCTTTGCACATGTGGTTCCAGTCATACTCCGCTTGCACTCAACACCTGGCACAACATCGTGACACCTGTGGGATGAGTGCCATGGCAGGAGGCGGCTACTGAACTGCAGAACTGTGTCTTTGTCCTCTTCCTCTTTGTCTCTGTCCAGCATGTGCATTCGGTGATATGACTGCTCATATGTGTATAGAGTCTGCACAGACCCTTTTGGACACAGGCTGATGATGTAATTGAAGTAATTACTGAGCAAAGCTGACACATAAAGTATGAATTGGCCTTTATGGTGAATGTTTATGTTATGAGATTCAGAGAGCCAGGCTTTGATTTGGAAGAATTTGCAATCATATATTCATTGACTTCATTTGAGTTTAGATTAGTTTAGGGTTATGATTATTTTCTGTCTCCTAAAATTGGGCACTGTAAACAAAAAGATCTTCCATTCCTACAAAGCTCAACTGATATAAACACCCTCAAAGTAAAAAGCTGAGAGTCAGCAGTTTAACTTCATGGTCATTGTTTCATTTCAAAGCCAGTGTAGCGGAACACGGAGACCACCTCCATAAAATGTGACACCGCTCTAATACGCATGGACTGTATGTCGAGAAAACAACATTTTCTTAATAGGGCTCTTTTTAAAAGTGGTGCAACGGTGCAACAACCAGTAGTGTTACCATCCTTCTTAACATCCAATAATGAGTGCAGGGCCCGTATGAAACGAGACAGCAGAATGAGTCAAACATTCCTTTGTCCCTAGGAAACTGCTTCATCATCAACAAAGCAAAAGCTTTAATTAGGAAGAAGCCCTTAAAGCAAACAAAATAGTGAGGAGAGGCAGTTTACAGGCAGAGCAACAGCAAGATCATTTAGGGGATAAGGCAGAGAAGGAAGTTAAGCACCCTGTATCTCGAGGAGACAGGTTTTAGCTGTAATGAAAGAAATGTAGTGACTGTAGTCTCGGCTGAGAAATGGCTTGGAGACCCTGATCCTAATCACCTTCAACCATAATTCAAGCCAGAAAATCAAGACAGTGGCTTGATGTGAGGGCAGGGTTAGACTATAATGTGGTGATGGTTGACAATTGTGTTTGTTTTTCATTGAAGTTGTCATATTGAATTTGTAAATTACGATACCTCAGATTTTTAAAATTATTTTATATTACAATGGATCAGATGACTCATTTTAAAGGGGTCGCTGATAGTGAAGAACACAGATTTATCATCAACTCTGCAGTTCGCCTTCTAGTGTCGTTTCAGCTCACAGCTTTGGTTCTGCTCGAGACTTCTGCCTCTTAAAGGAAGCCTGTCCTTGCCACTGTCGCCAAGAGCTTGCTCATGGTGGGAACGGTTGAGTCTGTAAATAATATTGTAAAGTATTTACAGACTTTATGGAAAGTGTCATGAGATATCTTGTTATGATTTGAGCTATATCAATAAAATTGAATTGAATTGAACTGGGTGGCTGTGAGGCGGGCTACATAACCCCAAATAAACAGGCTTGCTTTGTGTCTGCTGTGCAAAGTTGACAATAGTTTGCTAACATGTTAACAAACAAAAATGACATTATAAATGTGCAACGATTTTAAGTTATGATTTAACAAAACCTGTTATCGTTCTAAATAATAATAATAATACTTTTTTATAATAATACACATAACAACTTCACTTCCTTGTTCAGACTTCTCACGTGACTAAACTAACCAATCAGAAGCTAAGACTTTGCATTTTTAGTAAATTAATTTAAATATAAATTATATTAACTTCTGAGCCTTACAACTGTCAAATATGAATGAACTTCACTTCTAAACATTACACAAGTATGATTCACATTCTTTAAAACTGAAGGCATAGAGTATGCAAAGACACAAAGATGAGTACTGAATATTATGGTAATTAAAGTGGTAAAGATTACTTAAGTTTAGCCATGTTTATTAAATGTTTATTAAATGTTTATAGTGAGAGAACTGGTTTTGAACCCGACATGGTCAGCTGCAGCCTTTCTGTGTGAAGATGCATGTTCTTCCTCCACCTGTGTGGGTTTCCTCCCACAGTCCAAACACATGTAGGTTTCGGTGAACTGGAAACTCTTGTGTCTGTTTCTGTTTGACTGGCAGTCATTAGACGCTGAGCTCCAGCCACCCACAACCACAGGCAAGAGAAGCAGGTGTAGAGACCGGATGGATGAAGATTCATTTTTATTAGATTAGTCTACTCCTTGTTATGGATACATCCAGAGGTAGCATGCCTGGCTGCGTGTTAGTAGTACATTTTCAATGAGCTGTTGCGGAAAGCTATTATTGGCAACTTGATATTGTTATATTCTTTCTCAGCAGGACACATCGCATCACAGACATGTCAAACTCAGAATCTCAACTTCGCATCAGTCCATCAGTCACACCAGTTGTGACACATGGACTACTACTCCCCCAGGGCTGTTAACGTTTTGTGCATGAGTGGTAGAGGTAGGATTACCTGCAGGTAATCAGCATGAGTGCTGATGTCTGTTAATTAAAAAAGAAAGACAAGAAACTTCAAGTGGTACAAAGAAGTCCAATCCCTGAAAAAAATGAATCCACATCCAAAGAAGTATGACTCAATGAATCAAATCTATTCACAGGCATGAAGAAAAAAAAGCACACACACACACACACACACACATGATAGAGTCCACTGGACATAACTGCAGCATTGAGATGTTTGACAGGTTGGCATTCGATTCCTGGTAGAATGTGATCTGTCAATCAAACTCAACTATAAGAAGAAAAGGGGATGGAAATTCAGAGAGAGTGTGTGTGTGCATGTGTGTGTGTGTAGGTGGAGTTTGATGCTGCTGGAGGAAGGAAGCAGTGCATGCATTGTCAGCACTGGGGGGCCTGCCAGCATGTGCTTTGCCTCAAGGCCATACATCTGTCAGAGGTGAAAGGGAAACCCCGGGCAGCTCTGCGGTGACCTCCCTGACCTCCATGTCTGAGTCTGCTTTCATGTTCACTGCTCGATGTGGTGATAATGAGGTAGCATTTCCTCTCCACTTCAAACAGAAGCAATCATTCAGCTTCAGTTCATATTCACTCCTCAGCGTTATCGTGATCGCCGACGATTTTCAAATCTGTTTGGAAGTGACCATCATGTGGATGGATGAAAACAGATTGTGTTGTAGAAGAGACTTACAGAAAGAAAGAAAGAAAGAAAGAAAGAAAGAAAGAAAGAAAGAAAGAAAGAAAGAAAGAAAGAACAACACCAAACACAATAACGCAGTGTTGATCGAATTCATCACTTCACAAAAGTTCACATAGAAGCAAGAGATTTGGACTTTGAGAGACGTTGCTTTAGAGCTACAGTATAAAGAGTATTTTTATATATTTTTGTAATTTTGGTGAACTGACTAATCAACTGAAATGATAAAATGAGAGGACAGTGCACCCTGTCTGCTAGAAGTTTTTATGTTACAACAGATGCAGACAACAATGAATAGAATTTAGCAAAGATAATACATAAATAAAATTAGGTCATACAAGTCTAAAATGTCATGATAGATAAATAAAAAATAATCTAGTCTAATAACAATTGCATAGACAATAAGAGCACTGTGGTGAGGGTTAGGGTAGTCCTTACGAGTGGATAGTGTATTGCAAGAGTGTCTTTTGGTGGAAAACAATTTTATTTCTATATTTAGTAACAACATGTTTGTGACTTCCCAAGTACATGAATTAACATTTCCTCATTATGTTCATAGAAAATGTCATATGTCTGCATTACTTTTCCCTCAAACGTATCTGTTGTTGAAATCAGTCGTATAGAAATATAATCTCTCGGAGACTGGGCTGGGGCAGTCTCGGTGGAGAGATTAACCTTGTGAGCGGTTGCATTAATAACAGAGTGCTTTGCTGCATTATTTCAAACTCTAAGGAGAGTATAAGTCTCCTGATTCTCACTTAGTTCAACTTATTTTGTTACGGTGCCTTTTACCTGATCAATAAAAGGCCATTCTGTCTCTGCTGAGCTCACAAACTTCACCAACAAAGACTTTCGTTGCAATTAAAGCTTCTTAGTGGCCAAAAGTTTGAGAGTTGCAGACTTCTGGTAATATCCGTTTAAAAGACCCTGATGACTTGTGGTATTGTGTACTTTTGAAATTTTATTTCTTTTCCAGATGTTGAGACTTCCCAGTCCAAACTTTGGTCTCCTGTGGCAGCAACATATGAAAAGTTGTCAACTCATCCAACTATGTTAAGTCTGAAAAGTGTTGCACTCTGATGCAACATTCACATAATGTGTGTTACTGTGTGTGAGGAGTGGAGGCCTCCACCGAGGCCACGGGGCCACTTCTTCAAAGGCTTTACTGCAGTCCACTCGACAATGGCTCCTTACACATGTCAGTAGCATTTCCCTCACTGTGGACACACACACACACACACACACACACACACAGATTGACATCCTGTCTTTGAATGGATATGGCCAACGGACATATGGACATATGTCAATAAGAAGGAAAGAAGTTTTCTTTCAGGGAAATAAGAACCATTTCCTCTGTTTTTACTCAAAACCAGACATACAAGACATGCTGACATCCACAGTACCTTCTGTCCATTTGATCTTCTCCAATATCAGACACCATTAAATGTCTTCTCCTTTAAAGGAGACACTACACTAATTTTGTATTCTTTGATTCTGATTTTCTGATTAAGTTTGTATTTTAACTGCCGAAGAGGGTGATTAAATGTCTTCAGGGTCAACCTATTTTTTCTTGCTGCCTCTCTGCCTGTGTTTGCATCATCAAGGGTTTGGATCTGAGGGCATGAATAGTACTATCCAGAGAAAAACAGAGAATATCAACAAGCGTAAAGAAGGCTGTAAGACAAGAACTACCGCACACTGAGACCGACTTCTCTCCTTGACCCAGCTTGAATTAATATTCTGTTTGACCTGTCTGAAAAGTAAGACTCAGAACCCTCCAGTTGAAGTGACAAGAGCGAGAAATTACCAGTGGACCTTCTGTGTTTTGAAGCAGTGAGCAGACCTCAGGTTTCACAAAAACTGAAATATCATCTCCAAATTGAAACTCATTATTTTTAGCACTGGAGCCCTCGAAACATGTCTCTGGTCCATATTTGACCATCTTCCTCATGTCAACAGTGTAACATTAAAAAATATATATATATATATATATATATATGCAGTACTTAAAACAATATCTCTTTCTGGAAATTCTCTTAACATTTGCTTATTCACAACACCAGATACAGATGTATCTACAGAGTGACCCTGTTTCATCCAAGGAAAAACAGCAACATCTGTCGTTTGTTTTGAGGCCTGATGACCTCTTTAATATTCACTTCACAAGTACCTCCAGCCGCCATGAACATTTGAAGTTGTTTGTCAGAATAAAGACAAAAGTAGAGTGAAGTGGACTCAGCGTCTAAATGGGGCACAGAGAGGTACGGGTTATGGGTTTGAGTTCCCTGCTGGAAAAACCAGTATAAACCAGCATAGACCAGCATTGTTTACATGTTTTTTCCAGCAGGGTTGACAGACCATTGATAACCTATTGACAACCTATTGATAACCCATTGTTAGGGTGCTGGTATGGGTCTTTGATGATTACCCTATGATATATTTTGTCATTTAGTTTGGAGGACTTGTTGGTTACATTAAGACAGTGTTAGTGATAGCTTTTTTGTAACATTACATGGACAAGACGACGAGCACTGCAAGAGTCATGTTCTTTGACTTCTCCAGTGCTTTTAACACCATCCGTCCGGCTCTACTGGGTGAGAAGATGACTGTGGTGCAGGTGGAGGCCCCCATCGTGTCCTGGATCGTTGACTACCTGACGGGCAGACCACAGTACGTACGCCTACAGAACTGTGTGTCTGACAGGGTGGTCAGCAACACTGGGGCCCCACAGGGGACTGTCCTCTCTCCCTTCCTCTTCACCCTCTTCACCTCAGACTTCAACTATTGCACCGAATCCTGCCACCTTCAGAAGTTTTCTGATGACTCAGCAATAGTTGGTTGTATTGAAAATGGTGATGACAGTGAATACAGGACTGTTGTGGGCAACTTTGTCACTTGGACTGAGCTGAACCATCTGCAGCTGTTGTGGCCAGTGCGATCTTCTTCACTGTCACATGCTGGGGCAGTGGGCTGAAGGTCGCAGACACCAACAGACTAAATAAACTGATCAGGAGAGCTGGTGATGTAGTAGGGGAGGAGCTGGACACTCTGACGACCGTGGCAGAGAGGAGGATGCTGTCCAGGCTTCACTCCATATTAGACAATGTCTCACACCCTCTCTACGACACACTGGCCCAGCAGATGAGCTCCTTCAGCGGAAGACTCCTCTCACCCAGATGCACCACAGAGCGCCACAGGAAATCATTCCTGCCTGTGGTCATTAAACTCTATAACGCCTCCCTCAATGAGTCAGATACACCCCCTTCTGTAATCTGACACAAACACGGACAATTACTTTTTGCACTTATTGAACATTAATCAACTGTAAATTTGATCTCTCTCTATATATACATAGTTTTATATGTATATATATATGTATTTATATATTTATATTTTGTCCTGGAGTTTGTAACAAAAATAAGTTCCCCCTGGGATTATTAAAGTATTTCTGATTCTGATTCTGATTCTGATTAACAATGCTACACTAGTGATGTCTGTGTATGGTGTATTAAGGCTTTCAGTCTTAATGATGCTGGGCTCAGCACATCTGTCTATGGTGTGTATGGTACAGTGTTTAAGTGTTTAATAAGCCCAGTTTCGGGTTGTTGTTTTTTTACATTGCATGGAACACACAGAAAGCATCTCCACTGCAAAAAGGTCTGGGAACCTAAAATGGCCAATAGTGGCTGGTATAGCAGGATGTCTGTCACAGATGGTAAATGGTAAATGGACTATATATAAATGGACTTATATAGCATCTTTCTAGTCTTCCGACCACTCAACGTGCTTTTACACTACATATCTCATTCACCCATTCACACACATTCATACACTGATGGCATTAGCTGCCCTGCAAGGTGTCAACTGCTCATCATTTTTAGGAGCTAACCATTCATACACATTCACACACTGATGGCACAGCCTTCAGGAGCAATTTGGGGTTCAGTAACTTCGACATGCAGACTGGAGGAGGCGGGGATCCAACCGCCGCTCATCTGATTAGTGGATGACCCACTCTACCTCCTGAGCCACAGCCACCCCCACAGAAGCCCACAAGAGCTTGACCTACCTCTGAGACTGATAAACAGAATGTAGGTCTCTTAGCCATTTACATTTACATTTAGTCATTTAGCAGATGCTTTTATCCAAAGCGACTTGCAGAGAAGGGAAACAATCAAGGTACAGTGTGATAAGAAAGTGTTAGTGCAGCAGTAAGTGCTGTGACAATTCTTAAAGGGGTAGCTTTCTCATGTCCAGTTGTAGGTAGTTTTGGAGAGGAGGTATTCTCTAAAGAGCTGGAGGTCTTCAGGAGGTTTTTAAAGGTAGAGAGGCGCCCCTGATCTAGTAAGAACTGGTAGTGTGTTCCACCAACGGGGAACAACAGACAAGAAAAGTTTGGATTGCCTTGAACAAACGGGTGGCAGAGCCAGAGACAGCTGCATCCACTGATTAGTGCTGATTGTCTTTGAAATGTGAAGTAATGTAATGGTTCACTGTTTCTTTAGTTTGTTATGCTTATTTTTTATTTGGGTACTTTTTAATGTTGAACATGGTAAATCTGATGCATCTTGTCTTGTAATTCAGTCTTTTTTATCTTTTTACTCAGTCCAAGTCCGTAATTCCAGATTCCTTTTCAAACTGTGTGAATGGGAGTGATACAACATAGATTTGTGCAGTTCTCCTCATGTGACCCAAACACTGCTGTGATAAAAGCAAACAGTTGAATCTGCCTGCCGTACAACACAGAAGGAAAAAAGCAGCTGTCTGATCTTGTCAACAGTACTGGTGCTGCACAAAGATAGCCCAAACTGTGTTTTGCTGCTCTCTGTTCATGCCATTCACGAGTTGTCACGCTGTAAATCAAAAAAAGGATGCTGTCAAAATGAACATCAAGAAATTGCACTCATGATTGACACGTCTCTCCTTTCTTTGGAGGGTACAAGCTTTTTACTGACAGCAGTCATCAGGAGGACTTCATAACATGTGGCAGAACATGTTTCACTCTCAGTGGTCAGTGTCTTGTGGCCTGTTGAGGTATATTAGTTGGAGGAAGATGTCTGAACACTAGCTAGGACTTTAAAGGCATTTACACAAGCAGTGACAAAAAGACAAAGTGAGCGTTCATTTCAGATGGCTGCTGGGAGATGAGGAGTGACAGTGAGCGGAGCAAAGGCTGCTGAAGAGATGTCACCGACTGGAGAAAGTTCAGCAGAGTTCAACTTCATGCAGATGCAGCGACATTGGTGGAGCGATCAGCTGAAGGCTAGATGTGTCCTCTTAATACAACCTCTTGTGATTTTTGTTTTTTCTGCTGTAAAACAGCAAAACTGAAGAAAGGCTGTTTGTCAGTGTGTCCCTGATATAGACAATGTGAACTTGAGCTCATGATGAATATAAAATGGCAATGTTACTGAAGCATATTTCACTACAAATGTATACTTTATATTAAAAAATACAAAGCACATTTATATATGGAACGCTTGTGTGATAGTCCACTTTTAAATGCTTTCTGACTTCCCATGATGTAAACTTTTAAACACAGGTCACATATATATGATTTCACATTTAGAAAAGGCACCTAAAACGGCTGCCAGTGTAGTTTTTTAGCAAACGTTATATATGGAGAAAGTGCAATATTTGGGGACTATTTTTAGTGGCAGATTAATTTGGTGCTCTACTAAGTATTTGGGGCAGAACGACGGTGTGTGTGTGGGAGAGTCCAAATAAACCACAGTGTGTGCCAGAGTTATTCTGGTTTTGTGTTTTCATTATTCATTTATTTTTGTTTCAGTCTGTTTCCACAGAGTGTTTTCAAATTTTATTCTTTCAAAATGTTTAGTTTTATTAGTTTCAGTTTAGCATACTTCTTATTTATTATTAGTATAATATGGTAGGTGTTTGTCAGGGGCAAGATTTAAGAAGTACAGAACAGGTATCACAATACAAATTCAACAGTTTGTGAGTGCAGTTGTCTCACAGCCATGTAGACATGCAGTTCCAGACAGTTTCAATAAACATACACTGATGACATGACCCTGATGATGATAGAATTAGAATAGAATAGAATCTTTATTGATCAAGGGGAAATTCAAGTTTCAAGTTTTCAAGTTCTTTTACATGCATTTTTATCCATAATACAACCACACACACACACACACACACACACACACACGCACACAAAGGGCTCATAGACATGCAAATGTGGTAAGATGATGACGTGATGGGCAGCGACACAGAGCGGTCCCATGGGAGCAGTCGGGGGTTCGGTACCTTGCTAAAGGGCACCTGGGCAGTGCGCAGGAGGTGAACTGGCACCTCTCCAGCTACCAGTCTACCTTCCATACTTTGGTCCATACTAGACTTGAACCATCCACTCTCCGGTTCACAAGCCAAATCTCTACAGACTTATCTACTGCCTTCCCTTAAGCAGTTACAGATAATGGATGGATGGAGTATGATGACATTCACTGTATATTTTATTTTATTTTGTTTTCATGTACTTCTAAAATCATTATTTTAACTTGTCTATATTATACGAAGTCAGATGAATGACTTGGTGTTCATCAATACATGCAGTTGTACAGTGTTCCTTGCATTAGGTAAGACTACATTAAAATGAGTAAAGCAATAGAGTGAAATGGGTTTAATGGGTCGGGTTAACATGGGTTCAGACTCCTTCTTGCTTTACCCACATTGCTTACCATCATATCATGAATTACAACAGCTGCCATCTGTTTCCTGTGACCCACAGTTCAACTGCTGTTACTCACACGTGGTTTGAATATTTTCATGTAGCACATTGGGAAATTTTTTTCAACTGGATTGGACAACTGGATAGGGGCGGCTGTGGCTCGGAGGTAGAGTGGGTTGTCCACTAATCAGGAGATCGGCGGTTCAATCCCCGGTTCGATCTCCTCCATGTCTGCATGTTGAAGTGTCCTTGGGCAAGATACTGAACCCCAAATTGCTCCTGAAGGCTGTGCCATCGGTGTGTGAATGTGTATGAATGGTTAGCTCCTCAAACTGATGAGCAGTTGGCACCTTGCATGGCAGCTAATGCCATCAGTGTATGAATGTGTGTGAATGGGTGAATGAGATACGTACTGTAAAGCGCTTTGAGTGGTCAGAAGACTAGAAAGACGCTTTATAAGTACAGTCCATTTACCATTTACATCATAAAGCTAGAGATCCATGAAAAAATGCCATGTTCGTGATTTTGATCCTTTAGCTTGGCATCAGCATTTTATATTATACTAGAAAAACATCCTGCATTGATTGTAATGAAAACTCAAACTTTCAACCTATAACTTGTTAGTGACTAATAATGAAGACTACTGAATTAACCTTAAGAGTTGTCTGTAATATGTGGCTTCCATGGGCAGTAATATATTAGTGGTCAAACTTACACTGTTGGTGAAGTAACCCAAACGGGAAAATCACACCCACACTAATGATGTGGTTCTAAATTTGTAAGTCGTGGCACTGTTTCATTAGCACCTCAAAAGAAAACGCTGCTCTGACCAACTGTGCCCATTTTAGCCTCCAAAGGTCTGTACGACAGAGATTCCTGATGGAATGTTGTTTTCTACCTTTTTCCCTCACAGAGCAGAGCGTGCTGCTAACAGTGATATAATTTGGAGGGGGAGAATGGCACAGCTGTGCGGGTCGAGCTCACAGTGAAAGAATATGGAAGACCGGGTCAGAAAACTAAATAACTGTTGGAATGATGATTGATGTGCTTGGCCAATGGGCAGTCCTACAACCAGCTGTTTGAATTGCTGGCTGTGCCGCCTGACAGGAAAACTATTTAATGACAGTGGTTTGTCAACTCAAATCTTTATAAAAAGTGGACAGGGCAACAAAACCACCAAAAACTCAGGAGAAGAGAGATGACTCCAGAAACGATTCCATCTTTGGCCAATCTCTGAACCCAACGGCTTTCGTCTGATGATGATTTAACCTGTGAAGGCAACGGACAATGTTTCCGGACTTCCACTGTAGCCAGTTGACAAAAGTTTTTCATGGACCTAAACTTGACCTGTCCTGACTGAACCCACTGATATAGGTTTCTAAAAATGGGCTTCATTTTGTTTGAAAATATTAATCAGTAACAGGCTAATTAGGTCCAATTGTTATTATTTGTTGTTGGGTTTTTTTCCATTTGAAAGTCTGGCCCCTGCAGTGTCTACATAGCAAAACTCTGACCCTTGACCAAATGTAGTTGAAGATCCCTGCTGGAGTGTGTGAACTGTGTGTGAGATTTTGAGATCAGACAGAAAAGAATGGGTGAAGTCTCTCCTCATGTGCAAGATAAAACCTGATTTCAAATTCAGTTTGGATTCTCAAGCTCCTGTAGTCTGAGCCCAGCTTAAGACTCACATTGTAGTACCTCAGATCATCATCTGAAATACATTCAATTTGCACACAGATAAGTAATCAAATCATAGTGAACTACAGTACTGGTTTACTGACTCCTGAATGAGTTGTGGCGATCACGCTGGAGCCGTACGATGAATGGAGCCATAGTTTGGTTGAAGAGTAGTTTAGCTGACTTTATCACCATGCAGTGCAACTGCAACTGAGAGCAATGAAGAAACAATGAAGAAACAGGACATTCATCATGCTACTCTTGATGCTCTGTGCTGCGCTGCTCTGCACTCCTTTATATCACTCTTCTTTATAGTTAGGTTTGCAGTAAGGTAATGTTGAAACGTTGACCTTATTTCCTGATGGACCATACTGAGGTTTTGTGCAGGTAAAATGGAACTGACTGACTGCTGCAGCAGGAAAACTCTGTCTGAAACTTAACTTATGGGAAAAGCAGGTGTGAAATCTTCAGCACAGACATGGAGGGAATGAGACCAAGGCCAAGTCTGAGCAGCGAGGGTGGAGGGAGAATGAAATTCAAAAGCTCTCTGCACCACACAAGACAGCAGCAGAGCAACAGCCTGTTGTTTTTCAGATGACTTTACATTTCCACGCTCCGCAGTGGCCTCCTGAAGTCAGGTGACATACTTCAAAGTAAGAAAGTCTGCATATGGAGGAGTTTTGGCTGAATGGGTCAGTCAGACAAACACGGGACATTCACTATCATAGTTTGTGTCCCGTGTGAAACCAAAAGTCCAATTTGACTCCTTTTTAACCTGCAATGTTTGTAATGGAAGTAGTCTAACATACATAAGATATTACCTACTTATTTTAACCCAGATGTAACCAAACTGTAATGGTTTAAATCATAAACTGTATAAAACATGGACTTAGTCTCTGTGATGTCACCCACAGGGTTTAGAAGAGCCGTTGTGAAGCTCAGTGTGGTGGCTCTGCTCCATCTCCATCTTGGCAGTCCTGCCTTCACCGGTTCCCTATTACTCCAAAAATGGTAAAAGAGTTGGAGCGTGGTTTGAATGAAGCCTGGTTGATCAAACAAGCCACCTGTGATGCCACTCACCTGTCAATCAAGTGTCCACCCTCTTAATTCTGCATAACTTTAAGCCTTAATATAATTTGAACAGGTGAGTTGTATTAAAATTCACCCTCAGTACAGTTGTCATGAATGGGGAAATTAGCTATTGAGACCAAAACTGTTTTTTTGTACCAGGCTGTAAACATGTTTATTTCTTGGACATTTTAAGATGGGGACTTGTGGAGACCGACAAAATGCAATGAACATACGCTCTATGATGATAAATATGACCCCCTAAAAGAGAAAGCTTGTTGCATTTTGGTTTTAGCAGTGTCCCAAATGACAACAAACACAATGGTATACAGTAGTGGTGAGGCTAAACAGCTGAGGTGGATGAATTTTATTGTTGAGCAGCAAAAAAAGAACAGAACGAGGAGGAGGAACACCCGGCAACATATAAATATATGTTCATAATATAATCATAATATAAATGTAATATAAATGTTCAGCGCATTATTGTTCTCCCAACTTTTTGTATCTCAACCTGAACTCTGTGGAGAGCAATTTCCCCCATACACAAACACACACACACACACACACACACACACACACTTTAGTTTGTGGGCCATTTCAATTCAGTGGCAAAAAAAATACAAATTGTTCTCATGGAAAAAAAATGGCTGGTTGAAGTGGAGGCTCATGAAAGGCTGCTGTATGTTTTGTTTTGCACCAGAGTGCTCTCAACCAGAGGGCTCCGAGTGCGCTCGAGTGCCGGGACATCGACACAAAGGGAAGGAGAGACGGGATGAAAGAAGAGAGAAAGGTACTGCAGGAAGAAAAAAGAAAGGAGGGGAAGATTTGAGTGTAAGGAGAAGCTTGATAAAAGCTTTCCTCTGGACTTGGACTGGCAGTACTTGAATGCACACTGGGCTATTGCCTACATAGCCTTAAAGCACAGAATTCTCCTATTTATTCTGAAACGGCTTTTGTGGTCGACTCGCTTGATGTTGGCTGCCTGCTATCTACGGAAGAGAACAAAAAACACACTCAAGTGGGGTTTGTTCCACTGTTCCCACATCCTTTTTGTGAGTATCAGCAAATGAGTAAAGCCGGAAAACACAATTTTGATTGTTCCACAATCCCACATCAATAACCACAAATACCTGACAAGCTCTTATTCGAGTTGACGGTGAGTTGGAGGACACTTTCGCAGAAGCTTCTGCACTCTTTTACACTTTTTGTTGGGTTCCTTTTTTTGTCTGTTCCTGCCACTTTCTTTAAACCAGAAAGCTTCACACACTGGAAGCTCCGCACGAAGCAGGGGGAGGTAAGTATTAAATATAGAGTTCTCCTCAGTGCCGAGAAATGCTGTAAGGTAAAGATGATACCCAAACAAAGTATCTTTAGAGGTGCAAGCGTTGGCTCATGTTTGGTGTGGAGATATTTTGGGGATTTTTGATAAATGACCTCATGGAGATGCACCGACTATACCCCAACTCCCAAGTGGTGGACGCAGTATTATGTTATCATAACTATGCAGATGACTGGATGTCACAAAACCTTCTAAGGTTACAGAGAAAGTACAGAACTTCTAGTGTCACCGCAAAAGAAAGGTTACCAGCTAGTTGGTTTGGACTTGTAGCGATCAGGTTAGGGTATGCAGGAACATGGAGGGGAACATGAATGTTAGAATGAATACTGACTACTATTCCACTGATGTGCAGGCTGTAATAATGCACCATGGAATGCAGCAATGTGCAGACAAAGGCAGTGAAGAAGAAGACATAGGTATCAATAATGCAACATTCAAACTGTTAACAATCTGATCTGCATTGCAAATGATTTCTGACAAAGGAAATATTCAACATGTTTGACAAAATTCTGACAATTGAAATGAAAACTTCACAGAGCCCCTATAGGAGCTTTTTATCTCCTCTTCTTCATTCAGAAAATGGAACTGACCGAGGCGTCATGACATGAACTAACTGGGACTTTAGTTCTCTATCACTTTGCATTTTTACAGTCAATACATTTTACCTTTTGGATTTTAACTAGTGCTTCAAAACCAGGCAGAAACAGTGAGGCGGGGCCTCTTCTAACTCAAATGCACACATAGTCTGTACATGAGCAGGTTTTGTTTTTACTGCACAGTCTGCTAGAGTATCAGATCAAAACATGTCAATAGACTGACCAGTGACCAATCAGATCACTGACCAATCAATCAAGACAGTCATCAGTCCTACAGGACAAAAGAGTTTACAGTCATGTGACAATAAGGACCAACAGGTATATTGATGTGTATGTCTCAGAATAGTTTGTTCATCATCAGACAATATAACAAACTTCTCACTTTTATATTAAAGACAAACTGTAGTCGAGGATATCCACACTTTGTATGAGTCTTACCTTTAATATTATTTATAATCATTTCTAGTTTTTCTAAAGTTTCTAATGTTATGTGATCTTATTATTTACATTTCACTTTGTTGAACATCACTTTAATTCTCCGTAACTGATTTTTCCTGCAGGACACCTCACTGTTTGATCTTATCTTAATACATTCATGGTTCTTGTGATGGTGTCTTGTAATGTGTAAACCTCAGAGTTAACAGAGACAGGTAATAACCAGCTTCATCTTACAGTTTAAACTAAACTGAGTTTAAACTTATTGAGTCTGACAGTTATTGGGGCTGTCAAATTTCCCTCTTTTGTACATTGGGGGGGCTTGACCCCCTCGTAAAGTTATGTAAATGTAGAATACTGTCAGTAAACGTGAGGTTTGTTGTCTCACCTCCTTGTCATTCTGCACACAGAACGGAAGCACCAAGCTTAACACAGGAGGGAGTGACGATGATAACATCCTCACTTTGGAGAACACATATCCAGAGCCCGCAGGTGGATGCTGGGGTGGAGGTAGGCCTTTAGAATGCACATGTAAAAAGCAGCAGAAGCCGCTGCAGCAGTATTAGCAGATGATTGCATCAGTTACAGCATAGCATTCAGGTGCAGCAGAAGACAGGGTAGAGCAATGACAGCTTAAATATTCAACCACAGCGAACAGTGAGCTGGATAAATGCTGCAGTGAGAAGAGAATGCCATTAGAAGTAGAAGCAGACTTCAGCTCTCTGCCTTTAAAAGAACATTTAAGTTTCTGTTAGTGAAATAGAATTGGGAGTGACATTCCAAAGTCGTAGTTTGATTGATGTCCGCCTGTGTTTTACATGTTCTGTATTCATTGAGACTAAATAAGACAGATGGACGTCGTTGACCAGAATATATGGACACACCAGGGAGCCCAGTTTGAGTTTGGTCACCATGGACTGGATTTATCCCACTGCTCAAAGGACAGCATTTGATCATCTGGGCCTCACAGCTACATCCAGTCCCTCCAGGAACCCTGTAGAGATGGACAGTGAGAGAAAGACAGATGAAGGTAAACTGGAGAGTAGAACTGCTTCAAATAAAGTGGAAATGTGACCAGAAGATGGAAAGTCACGATGGAGGTTCTAGAGCTGGCTCCACACATGGTAAGCAAACAGCGCTGTGGTGTGGGGTATCAGTATTGATTGAATATATTCTCTCAGGTCAGAGAGACCAGCAGGACTGTAACCAGAAGCGAAGGGCAAAAAGAGAGAGAAAACAAATACCAGCTACAGAGAGCACGTCAAACACCACAACACCAGGGGAGCGAGGAGACAAGGGAACAAGTGTTTGAGGATCGCAGGCAGCGGTGGATGCTGGGAGGTGATGTAAGTGGGCGGCGCCGGTGTGACCATGACGTCTTCATAGATGTTTATTCAACAAAATGGAAATAAAAGAACAGAATGAAAATATTACTGTTACGGCTGCCGCCATGTGGCCTGTTTTGGTGCAGGCTATCGGTGTGTGTGTTTCTTGTGCTATGTTCCCTTATGTAGGACCGAGGTGGCTGCAGGTGCCTGATTGGCCCCAGGAGTCAGAGACGGGGTCTTTGTCTGAGGATGGCGCCCTTAGCGAAGGGGAGGGCAGCCTAAATCCTGAGGGTGAACCTCAAGGTGCTGTGTGAGGGCTGGAGGGGAGAAACTAGTGGTGGGCGGATCGATCCAAAATATCGATATATCGATCCAACGTTGGTATTGATATTGATCGATACCAACGTAATGGTATCGATACTTCAGTTCCTGTCCTGTCCGCGCTGCTGTGGAGGCGACCTGTCTGTCTGTTTCTGTGTAAAGTGTCGCTACTTTGAGTGCCGCTGCTGCTGTCACAGCGCGGAGCACAGCCAGGCAGGCACACTCTGCTCCTCCTCCCCCCTCTTGTGCTTTAATGTCACGTGACCCAGGTAAACAAGCATAATTTACACTTTGTTTATTTAAGAAAAGAAGTGCACTGAAGGGAGAGAATTTGTTTTAATTTGTGTGTACTGTTTTGTTTGTATTATGTTAATAAAGTATTTTACTTATAAACTGTCCTAGATGGATTACTATTAACTAATAATTAACTAATTAATAATCCAAATGAAAGGACGGAGAAGCATGAAAGGAGCGCCGTAAGTATCGGTATCGGTATCGGCGATACTGACTGGTATTGGATCGGTATCGGATCGGTATCAGATCGATACCAAATTTTACGGTATCACCCACCACTAGGAGAAACTGGCAGGTGAGTGGCTGAAGACGCCGTTCACCTTGCCTTGCTATGATCCCCTCTCGTCCGGTTGTACTGGGTCCAGAGACGAGGCGAGGGTAAAAGTCTGCATTGCCCGTCTCCAGGTTGAGGCCCAGGAGAGGCAGGCCCAGGCCCAGCTGAAGTACCAGTTGGAGGTTAAAAAAATGGAAATTGAGGCTGACAAAGCTCGAGTCGCATGCGCTGCGTGAATCAGCTGGTGCCGCAGGTACGTCTCCTTCCTCCACCAGTTCACCTAGCAGTGATTTCGATATTAGCAAGCATATTGCTTTAGTGCCCCCGTTCCGTTAGACCATTTGAGCGCATAGCCTCGGCTCTGCAGTGGCCCTGTGATGTTTGGCCACTGCTGCTGCAGTGCAAGATTCATGGGAAAGCCCAGGAGGTTGTGTCAGCGCTCTCCTTAGAGGAGAGCTTAAAATATGAATCTGTTAAATCAATCTTAAGAGACCATGAGTTGGTCCCTGAAGCCTACCGCCAGAAATTTAGAAATCACCAGAAAGCCACAAATCAAACGTTTGTAGATTTTGCCCGCGGAAAAAATACCTTATTTGATAAATGGTGTTCGGCATGCAAGGCTAGTGATTTTAATTCCCTATGGGAATTAATTATGTTAGAGGAGTTTAAGAAGTTTCTACCAGAGCGTATAGTGATTTATTTAAACGAACAGAAGGTTATGTCGTTGTCCTCCGCTGCTATATTAGCAGATGAGTTCATGTTAACACATAAGACAGTCTACTCATCAGCCAATGTAACCCAGCCGCGCTCTGCAACAACCCGGCCGAATAGTGTGTCTAAGGTGCCAGGTCCCAAGAAAGAGGAAAGGGAGTGTTTTTATTGCCGTAGGCCGGGCCATGTAATAGCAAATGGCATTGATTATCTGGGCACAGCTAAATTTGTATTTGCTAAATTGGATTTGCTCAAGGGATACTGGCAGGTGCCGTTAACTGAGCGTGCCTCCGAAATATCCGCATTCGTAACTCCTGATCATTTTCTGCAGTATACTGTAATGGCATTCGGCATGTGCAACGCCCCCGCTACTTTTCAGAGGCTGGTTAATATCATGTTGGCAGGTGTAGACAACTATAACGCGTACCTGGACGACCTGATCATGTACTCTGTTACTTGGGAGGAGCACATGCAGACCTTAGAAAAAGTGTTCACGCGGCTGGCCGAAGCGACTCTAACTTTGAATTTGGCCAAGTGTGAATTCGGGAAAGCCACTGTCACCTACTTGGGGAGGGAAGTGGGTCAGGGCCAGGTGAGGCCCATAGAGGCCAAAGTTTCAGCTATAATGGACTGTCCGGTCCCTTCCACTCGGAGAGCCCTTTGCAGGTTCTTAGGCATGGCAGGAAATTCTAGAAGCTTCTGTCGGAACTTTTCGACCGTAGTTCATCCCTTGACCAGATCGAGAATGTGAAAGCTCTTCTGAGCCATGCTGCGGTGCTCGCTGCTCCCGACCTCTCTCGACCGTTCAAACTCGAGGTAGATGCTAGCGGGGTGGGCATGGGCGCGGTCCTGCCACAGGTGGATGCTGATGGGGTTGATCACCCTGTGTGTTACTTCTCCCATAACTTCCTGAAACACATCTCGGCTATTCCAACATTGATAAAGAAACACTTGCTTTGTTGATGGCTCTCCAGTATTTCGAGGTCTACGTCGGCTCCAGCCTTTTGCCTGTGTTGGTCTTTACTGACCACAACCCCCTTGTCTTCCTGTCCCGCATGTACAACCACAACCATCGGCTAATGAGGTGGGTGTTGATTATGCAGGAGTTCAACATTGAAATTCGGCACAAAAAGGGGCTAGACAACGTTTTGGCTGATGTGTCGAGGGCTTGAACAATAACAGGTTGTGGTTTGTGAAAAAAAAAAAAAGATTAAGGGGGAGAAAGAAAAATTGTTAACAAAACCCTTCAGGTTTTGTCTTAAGGGGAGGGGTGTTACGGCTGCCGCCGTGTGGCCTGTTTTAGTGCAGGCTATCGGTGTGTGTGTTTCCTGTGCTATGTTCCCTTATGTAGGACTGAGGTGGCTGCCGGTGCCTGATTGGCCCCAGGAGTCAGGCGGGGTCACGTCGGTGACGCAGCACCAGGATGTGCAGGTTCGGGATTGGCGGGGCATCCTCCACGTACCACCAATCAGAGGACCCTATGATCAGCATCCCGATTATTTAAACTGGGAGCGCCGCAGCATCGGTGCGGCTTGTATTTTTGTGTCTTGTGAGCTCGCCTTGGTTGGATTGATTGTCATTACTAACTCTACACTGATTGCATTGAGAATATTTTTGTTAGATCCACTAGTTTAGGGGTGCTGTTTATTTATGTGTTTTTCGTTATTGCTAAGTAAGTTAGATAGTGAGGTTTTCCTTTCTCGTTTTGTTTCAACTTAGATAGCATAGGCTCTGTTTAGGGTTCTCTTTTTGTTATATTTGTTTGTTATTTTGAACAGCATCCGCTCGCCCTTTGTTCCCTTAGCTCCTCACCTCCTTTTGTTAAAATCAATTTGTACTTTCATTTAATAAATACCTTTGTTTATTAACCACAACACCTTGGTTTTATGTTACTTCCTTCTACCCCTACGCTGGTCGTAACAATTACACAAAAGGAAAAAAATTGATCAACCATAAGGACAGACCTCTACAAAATTCACTTCATTGGATGTCCATGAAAAATGGATACCTGTTACATTCTTGAGAACGGAATGTAATAGCCATGTTGGAAATGTAATTCAGCTCACAGACACAATAATCAAGATATCATTTAAAAAAATCACGTGACATTCTCCGTGGCTGGGAAATGAAGCCTATGTGGAAGTGCCAAAAACAGCAGTTCATCAAACATCCACTTGAGACTGGCTTCAGAAGTGAGTCAGTCTCCATAACCACCTACTGCGGTGACACATCTGCTTCCATTGCTCCCATTAGCAGTTTTCCCAGTTGGAAACAAACATTACCATTACCAGTATTACAGTATGTTGGAGTAGAAACTGGCTACAAAGACGAGGCAGTTTAGTGTGTCACAGAAACAAACATTTATAAATAAATGCACCTTCTCACACTGTTTTACATACAATGTTCCTGGCTGCACTCAGTGCATATTTTTAAAGATCTCTCTGCTTTCAGAATCAGTTTGATTGGACAGGTGTGTGTACGCACACACACACACACACACACAGAGTTTGACTCCACTTTTCATTGCTTTCAGTGTGTACAGCACACTTATTTATAGAGATTACTTATGCATAGCGATGTTTCACTTGGACCTAAATAGCTAACCCTGCAGTGGTTGCTGGGAGGAGTGCAATGCAACTGTAAGGTGTCACTCTTGCCTGTCACTCTCTTTTATCACATTCTATTAGCACCATATGTGCTGCCCACAGTGGGCCACACATTATTCTGAGAAATAAAAAAATCCACAACACCTCCATGATTTCCATTTATATTCAAATCCACATTTACATGTCTATATTCTAAAGGAGATATAAAACAAGTGAAAAAAATAGAGCAGGCAGGATGTATAAGGAACCATGAGTGTGTTATTTAATCTAATTCTAAATTCTAATCTGCTTTATTTTAATAATAAAAATGCTTTAAAAAGTCACTTTATGTACTATTTTTTTTACCAATTTACAGTGCAAACCCCCACCTCATGACCACTGTCTCAGCGTGAATCAATAAAGCGGTCTACATTCTGGCTTCTATTTCACTCCAGCACAACTGTAACCAAACTACTGTCGGTCGCGCTCCATCTCGAATGACAACCCCAAACAAAAGTACATCTGGGTGATCACCAGAGGCAGTATGTCATACCTGGCTTTCCACCATCTGTGGTGGTTAAAAAAGATAAAGCAGAACAAGATCCGTTTCCAACAAGAGATAAAAAGGTCCCCGACAAAATCCATAGTCCTCCTTCTGTGCAGAAAATGTGTTCTAAAGGTCAGCTGAAGGTAGACACTTCAAGTCAAGAGGGTTAGTAAGTTATCTTTACTATAAAACTGTTTCTGTGCTGAGTGTGAAGCAGTGCAGAGTACAGATTTTGTCCTACAATGGCTGTCATTTTTTACACACTTGATTTGTCTAATTCATGCTTACTATGAGCCTCAGCTGAACCTCACACACAAAACACAGAACGAGGACTGTGGGTTTTGTTTCCCATCACTTATATTCAAATTGCTTTAAGGATGGATGAAGAGTCGAGACAGTTACAGCGACATAAAACTGTTTTATTGTATGGTCATGTCAGTAAGTCGTTAGATTTCAGTCTTGGTTGGTTTGGCAGCTCACATGACTACTGCTGGTAACAGAAAGTACAGTTTAGTATTACAGCAAACACTTTAGCACACACTGTGTGTGAAATCCAACAGAAGAGTGCAGCCAAACAAACTTGTGTTTCTATAAAGAAGTCAGTCAATATCATTTACAACCATCATCTACTTTCATGCTGTGCACAGGACACAATTGTTTGCCTTGCTGATAATCTGGAATTGCAGCATGTTGTCTGTAACTCTTCATCTGCTTACGGAGGCTGCTCCTCACTCTTCCAACACCCCACAATGACAAAGACTGCTGAAAATCATGGCTGGTTTGTTGGCTAATTTTCATCATTTCAGTGCTAAAATCTGTAAGAAATAAATACATGTATGTTTCCTGTGACAGCTTCACAATAAGAGCCACTGTGTGTTCTGCCTTATGGTGCTTTTAATTTTAAGCAGCAGCGTTACCCGGTAACTTAAACCAGGAGATTGAACAGACAACAGTGAGGCTGATCTCTTTGAGATAAAGTCACAGTAAGTAAGTTGTTTCCTTTGTAGTCTCACACGTTATTCTCTAAATGTCTTTCGCTCAATAGAGATTGAGGACAATCTCCCAGCTTCCATCATTAAAACTGGGTAGAAACCATCAGACAGAGTCTTCAGGGTAACCTTTCATATTGTGGCGGAAAAAAGTTGTGTTTGTGTGTAATGCAGGAAAATGAGAGGAGAATTGTTTCTGGTTAAGGTTATTTGTTTGGTGGTGTCCATTCTTGCCATTGTCCAAGCAACTATAACAAGCAATGGCCCCGGGCCTGAAAACCTCCTTTTCCCAGTATTCCAAAATGCCACTAACATACCGCCGGTGCGCTGAGCTCACAGTCCAGGCAGCCTGGCTAACAAACTGAGCTAACATTAGCTAACAACAGCAACAGAACGGCAGTTTACTTTACTGTCCATCAGGAAACTCTGTAAATGACCTGATTACAAGTCAGTGTCACAGCAAAATATTTAAAATGATTGAAAAACAATGGGTTTTAATTGAGTTTATTGATGTTAATAAAAAGAATTAAGAGAACCTCGATTTGTCTGTGCACATCTTCTCCAACATGCAAACACATGTTTATTGACATGTAGGTGTGGAATATGCAGAAGGAAATGATAATAACTGCTGGCAGATGTTTAAAAATCCAGGCCAAGAAATATGAGTGTATTTATTTATTTATTTATTTTCTTTAATAAACAGGCCAGCTCATAACTCGCCTGGTTCAGAGTCAAGGATTATATCTAATTTTGGAGTCAGTCCAGCTGCTTTGACGGGCCAGGGGTTGACCTACATCCTACGTGGTGTTTGATATCTGATCTTTAATCCAGAATAAAAAATTACCTAGCATACCCAGGAGCGTTAAAGTGATCACAAGAATGATATATCACTCACCTGGCATATTGCCTCACATACCCAGGCTGTGACATGAACTGCATCTAATTGAAATGTTGTTTAATGTTGTTGTTGAATTCTCCTGCATGCAGAACTGCACCCTCATTTAGACTTTACATTACACTGATTCTTTTTAAAGATGGTAGGGAACAGTAATTACAACTAAGCTACTTTATCCAAACAAATTAAGCTCCAACATCTGTGCCTATGCTGAGGTCTCCATCAATAATGATTTTTTTTGTTATTTCCACATGCTGTAATGACGCCTCATGTTTGCATTTCTACTATTTTTGCAGTAAACGCTGTTCTTGGTCCCTGGGTCATAAAACACATTGTGCATGTGGAGAAAACAATTAAAAGAAAAACTCTAAACTAAATAGAGTTGAAGCAGAGGACAGCAGTGAAGAGAGGAGCAGAAAACAATTGAGAGGAATAACAGTGAAGTCACTGTGTTGTCTCTGGAGAATGGATGTGTGAAAGACGAGGGGGACATAAAGACGAAGGTCAAACAAAATCAATCATAATTCCAGGTTATTACAACTTGTGGTTTATAGTTGCGCTGTTGGCCATTGTTTGTATTCGTTATTGTAACAGTGTGCTCACTTGTAAATCAAGGCGCAGGGCTCAATGGACAGCAAAGTGCACTGACGGTGTGTGCAGGGAGTGATGGAGCCAAGGGCGTAGGTTTGGTTTTAGAAGGGGGGGTCAGCGTGCTTCTCCTTCCTGATTAAACATTTGCAATTTTTGAAAATACTTCAAATCCTGTCATGTGTACATTCATGTTTAATGGCATCCGGTTTTATAACCTTCAAATGTCGATCAGGGTGAAATGAACATCGATCGCACTAAAGGTATGCATGTGCAGATACAAACAGCATATACTGTACATATAACTATAGCACTCCTAGTGGTCAAAACATCAACAGAGTTGAGAAAGAGATAATCTGTGGCAGAAGAGTTCAAACTGTGAGGTGAGAGTTGAAGGGTAGGGCCAGATTGTTATCCCTAAATCTCACAGGGCAGGACTCTGTGACTGTTTTTTTTTTACAATCTGGCAGGGCTGTAGTGGTACCTGGAGAAGTGGGTGCTCTGATTCCCTAAATCCTTTTTAAAGCAAGTTGCAAGTGGTCTGAAGGTCAATAGTTTCTGTGGTAAACAGCTGATTTGCCACTGGTGATGCAAAGTGAAACACAGATGAAGATGAAGCATGACCTGACCTACTCTCATGTCTAAACCTAACCAATGCTAACCAATGAAGGTAATGAGTACAAGTCAATAGAGGCAGAGCAGTGCGGGTCAGGCCTTTGCTAAAGTTGGTTTGCAGCACACTACTGAATGATATGCATTAGAATACCTGCATATCCCCTGCACTACTGTCGGAAATCTTGAGGGCACAATGTAACATTACTGTACTCTTCTTAGTAATTGAAAAAAAAAAAAAATTTCTTAATGAAATCTTCCTTTTTATCCAAAACTGAATTAACACAGATTAATGAGCACATCACAGCTGCCTCCTGATGATTTGCACAACAAAATAATGATTGATAAACAACCAGTTTGCTGCTTTTTTTAAACCTGGCAGTGGTCACATTAGATTTAATTATGATAACCAGTGCTTCTGACACGTGTAATTACAGTTTCAAATCACTCCAATTAAACACTCCAAACACAAAAAAACCTAACACCTCCAGATGACTGTAAAGGGGATTAATAATCAGCTAAGAGTGAAGACCGGTGTGTATTAAAGTTGTTGTGGATGACAGTTCCTGTTAATCACCCGTCAGTCTCTCTTCTGCTGAACACCAAAACTGATGCAGTCTTCAGTGTCTACACATACTGAGAGAAAGCATGTGTTCATGTGCTGAAAGGTGTGTGTGTATGACACAGTTAGCAAAGTGCCTGTGGTGTTTGGTTGTTAAATTCCCCTCACAGGTTTATAACGGACTCATCAATGACGGGATGTAACAGTCTCATGGCTGCAGCGTGTTCTATCAGCAGCTCAGCATTTCCGCTAACAGCCCTCAACTCCTCGAGTTCACTTTGCGTTTCCTCTCTGAAGTCAGACGGATTTTATAAGTTTCTCTGGCACCTTTGTTCTGCAGCCGGTTTGAAGTTTCCTCATGGAAATGGTGTCGTTTCCAAAGTTCAAATCTGACGCTGCCTTGTTACTCTCCGCCTGCTCTGTTGAATAAAGCAAAGAGCTCCTTTTTAATCTCTGAATCGCTTCACGCGAGAGCAAGAAAAAAAAAAGTCAAAAGGTGAAGAAAGGGAAAGCAGCAGAGAGAATTAAAGGGTTTTATTTCCCCCCAGGAGGATTTGTGTGGAATAAGAAAACATGGATATTAAAGAAAACATGAAAAACAAAAGGCCAAATGGATAATGCTGCCTGAAATATAAATTTGTTGCATTACTGCTCAAGTGTAAATCCCTGTTTTGAATTTCTGACGGTGTCTGACTCATTGTGATTCTTTTAAAAAGCTGTGATTTGGATTTTGTGAGGAGCAAATGTGTGCAGCTAGTTTATCAGTCTAAATTAACAACAGATAAATGGGTTTAATTACCAATGTGGTTGCAACCTCGCAGGAAAGAACGTTTACATAACACATTTTTTTATCTTCTGATTAGAATCTAAAAGTTTTATCCACGTTTTCACTTCGTAGAATAAAAGGCTTCTAAATTCACCCTCAGTACAGAGCTATAGAGACAAAACTGTTTTTTGTACCAGGCTGTAAACATGTTTATTTCTGCTGTGAAGTTGGACATTTTAACATGGGGACTTATGGAGACTGACTTGTTACTTTAGCCAGCCTCAAGTGGACATTTGAGGTACTGCAGTCTTTAACACATTGGCTTCACTTCACAGCCTCGAGGTTGCTGCTTGGTAGCTAATAGTGCCATCAGCTTTACACACTGATCTGACTTCACTAGCAGATCTTCCATTCAGTATCCCCACATTGGTATTCAGTGTAGGCTAATTAGGCTGTCACTGTCCAGAGATCAGTGGAAAAGCTTCACTCTGTCACATGTCACTCATGTGAGCACACCTTGGAGAATGCTAGAAGCTAGTTGTTTCCATTATTTGTTAATTAGTAAACCAAATGAGTGTGTTAAGAAAGTTGGGACATTGTATCATGGATGGGTTAGCAACCAGGAGACTATGATGCTGTTATAATTGAAGTTTTGCTTTTGTTTCTCTTGTTCTTTTCCCTTCTCTTTGTGTCATGTTTGTCTGTGTGTGCCTCTCACCTGCAAATTCACCACAACACTTGCTACCAATCATCTCCTCAACCTGACCAGTATATAAGAACTGATTCAGCCACCCAGACTGCTACTCTGTACTCCGCTGAGTGATAACAAATGTTTACAGCCAAACTTTCTTGCTTTTCTTGAACTTTCTTGAACAACTTGCAGGTAGCCACTAGGTGCTGCTTTGGAAGTTGTGGCTGGCTGTAGCAGGATATAGTCAGTTTTCACTTTAGCTTGTGTAGAATGGTGTGAAGTGTTTACTGGGCTCATTCTAAATTCCATGAACACATGATGATGTACCTGGGCGTTAATTCAGGTTCTCCGTTAAAGTCCTGGTGGGTCAGTCAGCAGAGCAGCTCTCTGTTAAGTTGGAAGGTGTTGTGTTCGGGCTGTATCAACACATCATTACAGAGAAAGTGCAACACACTGAGGGTTATTTTTCCAGGTGATGATTCAATTGGCTGTAGATCAAAAGAGCTGCTCTGCTGTATTATATTACCTGAGTCAGACCTGCAGCGCTGGCACTCAACTAACAATTTTGTCATCTCTATTCTCCAGTGTAGCCGTATATTTAATTTTTCTCTTTATGATCCTCTTCTTATCCTGCCTCTCTCTTAATCTCTTGCCTTTTCTCTTTGATGTCATTAAAAGGCAGCTCCGCCGAGACTTGTATCTCTGTCAATAGAAACACTGCCAGATCAGATGTACCCAGGGACTCTGGGACGCTCCCTGTGATCTGATGCTTCAGATCAGGTCTTTCCTAGAAAAATGCTCAATAAACGGAAAATGTGATCCACACCCTGCGTAACTATAGTTTGATCACAGAATAAAGAGATAGCAAGAATTAGATTTTTTTTTTCTTGATTTTTGCCTTTTCAAAGAAATCTGATTCATTTCAGACATGTGGATGAAGTGTGGGCCACAGATGACTTGAGTTTCCCTCCATCTAGCATGCTCTTTGTTCTTCCCCTCTCGCCTTGAGCTGCAGAAACTGAAGGTTGATCTTTGCCGCTTCATCAAAGACACAAACCGGGTGACATAATTCAGCCTTTTCCTGACGACAAAAGCGTCATTTTTCTTTTCCTGCGAATGGCATTTGATAACCGAAAGTGCGGCCATCACTGTGTTAAAACATTAATGACCTTTTCCAGTTGTCACTCAAGTGTTACAGAGTGTGACTCATGAATTTCTGTGGCACAATGGTGTGTGAGGCAGGCACAGCAGCATGAAAAACATTGAGACATTTAAGCAAAAACAGAGTGAGAGATTTAAGACAAACCTATGATTACAGTCCAGCAACACAGAACACTTTGAACTGCTCCACTGACACTGACAGACGATGGAGATGTCACGGAAAAGACTGCAATCACAAGGAACAAACATCCCTTTGATATAAGTAAAGGGTATAAAATCATTGAACTGACTTTTCCCCCTTAAACATCTGTTGAATTCTGAACATACCTAAAGTTTAGTCAAGGATTGAACCCCTTAAATAATGTAAGCAAAACTATAATTTATTACAGAAATAAAAATACCTGTATACCTGTGACACTTGTGCCCGGTAAACACATATGGAATTATGTGGTGATTTGTTCCCCACAAGTCCAACCATTCCAAACCATCAACCAAACCTGGGTTTAGATCGGGTGATTAAGGAGGCCAGTTAGGTGATACAGCACTCAATCACTTTCCTTCTTGACCTTATATACCCAGGAAGTGTGTTTTGAAGAAATTACCAACAGAATCAAATCACTAGCAAAACTCACCCACACCACCACACCTCCTCCTCAATGCTTCATGATGGGAACCACACATGTGGATATGATCCATTCACCCTCTCCGCATCTCACATGGAAGTTGGAACCAAAAATCTCAAATCTGACTCATCAAACCAAAGTCCAGGTTTCCACTGGTCTAACGTCCATTCCTTGTGTTTCTTGGTCCAAGCAGTTCTCTCCTTCTTGTTGGTCTCCCTCAGTCTTGGCTTCTTTACAGCAATTTGACCATGAAGGTCTGATTCACACAGTCTCCTCTGAACAGTTGATGTTTAGATGTGTCTGCTACTGAAGCATTTATGTGCTAATTATGAAGTCTTGGTCTTCTTTTCCTTGCCTTCTGCAACTCAAGCCAAAGGTTTTCCTTTGACTGTACAATAGATCTACCCAGTTTATTTTCCAACTCGCCCCAAATTTGCTCTATGGGGTTGAGGTCCGGACTTTGAGGGAGCCAGTCCATCATTTTCAATGTTTCAGCAGATTCCTTCTGTCACAGGTAGTTCAGACAATAGTTAGAAGAATGTTTATGCTCATTGTCCTCTTGGAAAATGAATCCAGGCCTAAGAAGATAACTCCCAGATGCTATTCTGTGTCTCACCAGAATGCTGTGGTATACTTTCTTATCCATGATGCATCAATTTTCACTAAGTCACCTGTTCCTGAGGCTGAAATGGCCCCACACCATAATACTACCCCCTCTGTGTTTAACTGTTGGCAAGAGACACTCATTTTTATATCGCTCCCCCTCCCTCCGTCCAACATACACTCTTCACTTGTTGCCAAACTGTTTAAACTTGGACTCATCAGTCCACAACACTTTATACCAATCTTCTACCAAACCTTTGTCCATTTCTTGTGTTCTTTTGCAAATTTCAGGTGTTTCACTCTTTGTGAAAGTCTTTCTTCACCCAGTTTCTGACACACACTTCGTGAAGACACTGTTGCACCATTAGTCATTGTGGCATTGATCTCGTCATGCAGTTCTCGTGAGGTCTTTCTTCGGTCCTTAAGACTGAGAATTTTACCTCTTCCCTTTTGGTTCTGGTGTGAATTGGTGGCATCATGGCGATCTAAAGTGTACTTTACAGTGCTTGGACCAGTGGCGGCTGGCCAATAGAGGGCGATAGGGCGCCGCCCTCCCTAAGCCACAAAAATAAAATGAAAAAATTTTAAATTAAAAAAATAATAATAATATCAAATCATTCATATTTTGAATATTTGTGTGTTTAAATAATGTTATAATCCATTAATATGTGCAAAATATGATAGAAAATCCACTGCGCAGCAATATGCTGTCCCTTGTCTGCATGACATGTCTCAACTGCGGTGGAGAAAGCGCCCCGAGGAGGCGGCAGTTAAAGCAGTTAAACCAATCGCTAATTTAAGGTATGAACGTTTGACATATGATTTAGCCAATCAGCGTCCTCAAATCTACTCCAGAAGGGGCGATTATTTTATCGTCCCAAGCCAGCTACGGCTAAAGTCAGGGCCGCTATGTACAAGCGCTATTCTACATGACAATGGCGTACGTTACGGTACTCCTCCAAGACCCAACCCTCTCTACGGTAAAATCACTCCTTCAGCATCCGTTGGAGAGGAGAACTTTGCTGGACAAACTACGTGTGAAAGAGCTGGACCCAGATCAACCTGACCATGATATCAGACAGCAAGCTAGCGAAAAAGGGAAGCTAATATTACTGTATATGTAAGGTTTGAGTTCAACCACGGATATGCATTTCTATATTATACATCCTTTATACAGAGTTCATATAAACATTTATTAATCTATATAATTTGATGTTATATATTGTTCTGACGGTATGCCTCTTGTGTTGCCTATTAACTACTAACGGCACCGTTTCATGAGCTCAACAGGCAGCTGATCAGCTCTGTCATAAGGAGGCCCTGCACTCAAAGAAATGGAAAATTGCTGTATTATACTTGATTTAAGGTATTTATGTTGAAAATACTAGAGGCACTCACTTTTAGTAATAAAGACAAGGGAGTTTCATGACATTCAAATAACAATAAAAGTCTTGAGGGATATTCAATATTGTTTACTTAAATTTAGTCGACGCAGTTATTTAGAAAATGAAGATTGTCCCAACGCGCTCATAACACAGGTAAGAGGAAAGCGGCCGCCATTTCGGGTCATTCATTGTACGTGCCTGCATGATCTTTCGCCATCTGTTGCTTTTCTGGTAAGTACACTTATTGTCATAACCACATTATTGAAAACGATGTATAAACTACGTAGGATGGTGATTATTACTTGTGTACGATCCATCGGAGCTATATACTTTGGCGTCCTGATATGCCGACACTATTCAGTTTGACTCAAGTTATATATTCCAGGTTGGTTTAAACATTAATCCACAATGCTGACTAACAAACCATAACATAGGGGAATTAAAACGTTGCATTGTGTTGTTAAAACGTGCTCTAATAATGCCGTGAGCCTGTGGTGTGAATACGTTTTCAAAGACGATGCTAACGTTGCTAGCATAGCTACCTATTAAACACATTATAATGCATCCAGGCAGGTGAGATTTATACCGCGCCGGCTTGCTCAGGGGCTTTATTCAGATCTCCATTAGCTTCTGCATAGCATCAGTTGTTCTTCTTGGGGTCTAAAACGAGACCAGTAGATGAATGTTTTGTGAAAAAAAAAAGTAGTCTTATAATTTCATGTGGGACGGACCGAATGTATGGGATGACACAGAAGTAAAATAAATGGAAATGAGTGTAAATTAGCATTTATTGTTTCTAATGATACTGTATACTTTAATAATAAACATAACTAAGTTCATTTTAATTACTATAAAAGAAGTACTGTCGCTATGTACATAACATATTTTGTTATGAATATAATTTTAGTAAACATGCCATTTCAAATTCAATATCAGGTGAAGGCAGTTTAGTTAAGTTTATTTAGGATCCCCATTAGAAGCACACAAATGTGCCTCTAGTCTTCCTGGGGTCCTGAACATAAAAATACAGTACAGTACAATCTTACATTAACGTAAAGATGCCGTACAGTACAGTCATACAATGAAGAAAATACAGACATTCTGAAAACAATCAGACAATCTACACAGTAGAGTTATGAATTGGCAGTTTTATACATCTTACAACTGTTACAACACTAAAATAACATATTCTGTTCTCCTGAATTCTATTAACAAGATTTGTGTCACTGTGTTGTCATTGTGGCAGACTTTGCGACGGTGTTAGGCAAGAAGCTTCAAGTAGTGGTGAGTATGTGTCATTGCTTTAGACCGGTGTGGGCTAGTATATTAGCTGTGTTAGCCATTGTACAGTAAAAATGAGGCTTTAGGTGGGGATATTGGTTAAGATTAGGGTTTTTACCTGTATATCAATGTCCTTGGAATTAAAGGGATAGTTCAGTTTTTTTTGTTTTTTTTTAAAGTGGGTTTGTACGAAGTACAAATAGCCCCGATGCAGCAGGGCACTCTGCTCTTCCTTAGTCAGCCACAGCAGCGCAGAGTGCTGTTTCTCTGTCCAGCACTCAGCAACAGTAATTTTAGTGTTGTTTTAGGTGAATGTTACAAAAACATTGCACTCATAAATAGCATGTTATTTCGGCAGTGCCAGTAGAATTATGTATTGGCAGTTTTATACATCTTACAACACTAAAACTCTATGTTCTGTTCTCCTGAACTCTATTAACAATATTTGTGTCATTATGTTCTCAAGGCTACAACATAGAGGTCCTGGTTCCAAGCTGTGACAGCCTGGGAGATGATGGGTGAAAAGCCAGCCATTCACAAGTGGTAGTTGTGTGAGTATCATTCACAAGTTAATAACTTGTGATTGCTTAAGATATGATAGGACAGTGGTTTTCAGTGTGTTTGGACTACCTCAGAAATGTAAAGAAGCAACAAAATATGCTAAATACTCATTAATTACTCTGTCCTCTTTTTCTTTAGGTTATGTGGAGATGCAAAGAGTGTTCGGAAACTGTATCTAAAAGGTACGAGCTACTGAAGCACTATAAATTAGCGCATGGCCATTTTGGCCAGAGACACCCATATCCATGCACATACTATGAATGCCCATGCTCATTCAAAACTTGGAATGCTCCAACCATCAGGACTTCTGCTTCAAGGACAAGATGATGCTTTGTCCTCAGCATCAGACACAGACATTCTTTCCTCCCCCTCGTCCTCAATTTCAATGTCATCCACAAATTCAGGCTCATCCCTGAGATCACAGCCATGGCCTCAAACCTTCACTATACCCCAGTTTGCTGTTGAGATAGAGCATCAGCTAGCTGAGGCCAACGATGTCTATCGCAAAGATGGCACTCCTCTGAATCCAAGTACCAGAGTTAGATCAGGCATTCTTGACGTGTTGGCAAAAGAAATAGTCAAATACAAAATGTATCCTGAAAATGAAGACTTGGAACAAGTGGCCCGGCCTCTGGTTGCAAAGCATCCTTGTTTAGGAAATCAAGGAACTGGTTACGGCGGCTGGAAGATAAGGTTGGGCACTAAAATGAACAATTACCGCCAAATACTCAGAAATGCTGGCTACCCAGAGTTGAGGCTAAATTCTGTGAAAATAAAGAAAGAGTGGGGTGCCTCAAACCTAGGACCAAACCAAGTGAAGAAGCCACGTAAAGCTGAAGTAAATTACCTTCCTAATTATCCAGAGGGTGAAACTACAGAAACTCTTGAGGCCCAAAGGCAAGCACTGGTATTGGAGCATAAGCAGAAAAACTCTGATAAAAACCCACAGATCAAAGTGAAAATGGAAAGAACCTTTGCCTATAGAAGACAGGAAATCGTCACAGAGATGCCCTTCATCACACAGCTCCAAAACAGATGGCCAGCTCTGTTTACCCAAAGTGAGGTAAAGTACTAGTGATCCTTTGCGTGTTTAGCTCATGGTAGGTGTGTGTATCACTGAGTAACCTCAGCTGAAAGTCTTGTTTTCAGGATTCCCTGGCAAGTATGGAAAAGTATGGAAATACAGGTTTTAAAAAGTAGTGTTGCATGATAACCCGGTACCAATGATAGACCGTGGTACAAAAACACGACGGTACATATGATACCATAATGTTGGAGTACTGTAAATTAAGACCTCATAAAGCAAAATGTGATATGTCTTTTATTTTCCTGAACTGATTATTTAATACAGGTGGCAAACATTAAAAGTGCTATGCTTGTCCACCCGGCCCACTTTGACTTACAGCTGCAGTCAGTAGGAATGAGAAAAGAGAGGACTTAAAGGAGAGCTCTGGTCATTTTCCATATAACGCTCCACAGCTCCAGGTCCGCGAGTGCTACAATAGGAAAAAATGCAGGTGGGACCGAGCGTCCCTGCTACGTATCTGCGCAACATTGTAGAGGTACGTTACAGAAACACACGTAGCACTGCTCTCTCTTATTAACGGAGTTTATCCACACTCAGTGTTGTGTGGTAAGGAACTGGTGGATGTTACAAAGCATGTGTAGTGATATTTTGAGCATAATGGCCAAACTCACGGTTAGACCTGCCCTCATCACTTCGCTGTTTAGCTATGATAGCACTCGTGGACCTGAAGCTGTGGAGCGTTATATGGAAAATTACCGGAATTCTCCTTTAACTTCAAAATTTGAACGTTCAAGTCCACCTCCTGTATAACACTGCTTTTCAGCTTCAAATTTTCTTATGCATCACTTAATGTGTTTCAGGTAAATGCTGAATTCACCCGCATCACCACTAAGCCACTGGTGTCCACCTTCATGTTTCAACTGGATCTTTACACAGACCCGTTGTTGAAGGCCTTCCGAAAGAAGGGGGGAACAGCAGGACAAAAGATAAAAGGGATCATGGCAGCCATGGACAAGGTTGGTATTAGCATGGAATCATTTAGACCTGAAGCCGATTCTAAAAACGGCTTCGAAATCCTAACTTAGTGTTCTGAAAAACTTGTCAATGTTCACTAAAACAGTTTTTTCTATGTATAAGCAACATCTGAAATGACACGGATGCTATTCCCGGATTGAGGGGTAAAATGTATATGCTGTTAGGTCTAAATGGGTTAAATGGTGTATTTTGAGCACTTTACCCTGTGTCACCATCTTTCACTTTTTCTCTCATTAACTCATTGGCTGCCAGTCGTTTCCAGCTCAGACTGCCTCATATTCCCAAATCTTTTATAGAACTTTGACTGATCTTTCAAGACCCACAGCATATTGTGTGCTATGACTATGTAAACACTGAAACCACCAAAAAAACAGTTTTTCCTTTTTCCGTTCTTTAGTAATCAGCAGAAGAACATAGGTTGATTTCACCAAAAACAGCTAGTTTTGACCAAAAAACAGAAAAGAAGTGAAAAGGAGCATTTCAAGCAGAACAGTGACTCTGAAGCTAATATTTTTGTCTTTACTGACACCTAAAACATCTGAACAGTGGTTTCCTTCTATTACAGGACCTGTAAATTATTGAAATATATATTTTTCTGACCCAGAGCTGTCTCATAGCTGGCCAGTGTTGGAGGCAGGGCACCTTGACTTCAATACCGGTTCCTGTTTTTTTTGTTTTTGTTCTGCAGCAGAATGAAAAAAAAAACACAACAATCCTACCTACGGAAATGCATACCTCTAAACCTATTGTACTTTATCATTTTACCTGTTGGAATAAATTCATGATAATTCCAAATCCTTCATACTTAACTGTACCTGCCGTACTTGCTTTTAGAGATAAATCCAAGTGGATTAGATTGAACACTGATCACCTGCACCCTGATTCTGCATTGTTTCTGTGAATAATTGCAGTCCAAGGTGTTCAGAAGTCAGCATATCAGTTTCCTGTTCTGGTTCATTTTCCCATAGCTTTGATTGAGTAAGCGACCTGGGAAAACGGACTAAAACAGGAAATGGGTGTGTCACCTTATGAAAACCTGTGTCCTGAAGATGTGCACTTAGACTAGTGTGTGTATATTCTGAAGCTTTATTTCTCTCCCACAGAATCCCTCTGTTGAAAAACGCAGAGAATGCATCCTGAAAACACTTTATGTTTACCTCAATGAAAGTCCTGATGACCTCATAAAGGAGTTCCTGGTAAGTTGGGTGACATATGTTGGATTGGATGCTCAATATAAATATTTGTAGTAAAACTAAGACTTCACAAATACTTTCTTCTAAATCCCTTTTTTAGGATGTTGATCCTGAAGCAACACGAAGAAGCTGAGCCCACATATGACTCTGAGGACGTCGGAGTTATTATCGAAGGAGTGGAAGTGCTGCAGGACGTGAAGGACGTGGCAAATGGTTGTGCACTCCTCCTTGGGCTCATCTACTGCCTAAATCTGGAGTACCCCAGCAACCTCAAATACACCTTTGAATTTATTCAGAAGGTGTTGATGGACATGGATGGACAGAAACTGTCTAAGAAGGTACAGGTCCTCAAAGGCAAGTTATACGAGTAAGTTACGAGAAAGGAGTTTACCATGTGCTTGCACCAGTAGTGCCTATGACTGCTAGCGGTTGGACTGCAGTTAAATACAATCAGACTGATTTTTATTTTTTTTATTTTATTGTTTTTTCTCTAATGCAATTTTTGGTTAGTATTTTCAGCATGTATGTTGCACTACTTGACTGCTGGAGGCTGGAACAGCAGTTTCAACATGTGTATTGGATTGAGTTCGAATGAAAATGTGTTGTCAGGAGAGTTGTAAAATCTATGCTAAGGTGAGTATGTTTAGATGCTTTTTGATTTGATTATTTGATTATTTACTTGTTCCAAGTGCACCAAGCATCACTTTCCTATGCTGTTAACAGCTTCTCTAGACGCCAGCACCGTCCCAATATACTGTTGAAATTTCTGTTGAAACATTGTAGGATAGAAGGTATATTGGGGAACTGCTGGCATCTAAATAGAGACGCTATAGTAGGTGTCACAGTGTTGGAAAATGACTCCTGTGGAGCTTACCCAAGTGGCCGTATACAAGTTTGAATGAGAATTCACTGCCTATTCTGGTGGTTCGTTGTTCCCCATCACCTCACTGGTGCACTTTATGTTTTTGCGTTTTAATTTGTAATTTGTTTACATACAGCTATTTTCAACTAGGAAAGGTAACAAGTTCTGGGTTCCTGCACTTTATGTTTTTGCATTTTAATTTGTAATTTGTTTACATACGGCTATTTTCAAATTGGAAAGGTAACAAGTTCTGGGTTCCCGGAACTCAGGGTTAGTACCACCTACTGAGTAGGGTCCAAATGAGGTTCTGAGAACGTTCTGTGAAACCGAGCCAACCTGTGAAATGTGTTAAACAGATCGGTACGGTAGAGCCAATTTTTTTCCTGTTTCCTGTGTTCCTGGGAATTATGATGCACTGTTTGTATTGTTGGAAACAAAAACCCGCACACACAGAGGCAGACAGACAGAGTCAGACACCCACACCCACTGACACACCCCCTGACTGACACACACACACACACACACACTCAAAGCAGTTGGGGCCTTGCACATTTGGCACATGCCTCACTTGCCTCACCAGATATTTATGTTAAAAAAATAAATAAAATGAAGTCGGGTAATGTGAATTGACTAAAGTGGTATTTATTTAAGTCCTACAACATGAATACAACTAATATGTGTTAAGTATATTTAACAGAAGTGATTTTAGTAAATTCAACATAATGGTGTTTACTAAGGTCAATGTAAAGGTCTTTAGTAAATTCAACATAATAATGTTTAGTAAATTCAATAGAATGGTGTTTAGTAAATTAAACATAATAATGTTTAGTAAATTCAATAGAATGGTGTTTAGTAAATTAAACATAATAACACAGTATATTCAAAATAAACTGTATGATTTAGCACTTAATTAAGATGGTTTGGTGAATTTAAGTCATCTAGTATACTTCCAATTTACATAACTTAGTTTAGTGGGACCGGTTGACATTACTGTATTATTTAAATCTTATGTTTCATTTGTTTGAGTGTGGTTTAAAGTCAAAAGCCTTTCCAACATGTTCTGCTTTGTTAGAAATTGATACATCAGTACATCAGTTCTGTTTTACATGTAAAGCTTGTGATTGTGCAGTGTTTGTTTTTGTATAAGAAGGCCTCAAAATTTTTATATTAGCATTAAATAATTACTTATTATTTCACAGAGCACTGGTATCCTGCAGTTTGTGTTAATTGTATCGGGATGGGATGGTATGGTACAGCCCCACCTAGAATATTTTTCACCAGCCGCCACTGGCTTGGACTGCATCTCAAGACACAGGCCTACCTTGTTTTTTTGTTTTTTTTAAGTAAAATGACGTAAATCTCCTTATGATGGCTCTATTCTATGGTTTATAGAGCGTAATGATGACATTGTAGATATTTCATTGGTTTTACGGGTATTTTAATGACCAATTCAACAAAAACAACTGAAACCTCTTAAGTATACCAAGTGTTCTAAATTGTATATGTTCAAAATCCACCTCTGTAATATGTGAAAATCCTTTACATTTCTGTTGTAACTGAAAACATTTTTGATGTTTTGTAAAAAAAAAAATGTATCTCAAATTTAGAGCGTGGATTATTTATGAATTAAAACAGATGAACAGCACCTTGTACTGCAGTGCTATATACTTTAAAAATACACCCTTTTGTTGTGTATCTAGGTGAGTGGGGATCTCTCAATATTTCTAAGAATACACCACCAATGCTGTTGTTCAAATGGGAAGGTTGTCAGGGTGTTTTCACAGCTGAGGCATCCATGTTGACAACATCCACCCCTTGCTGGACCACCCTGACCTCTTCCTCAGCCTGCACTCACCCGGTCTACTGCCACCTCTTCCTCTGCCACGTTTGCTTCTCTCCATGCATCAGACAGTGAGCTGCGATCACTGAAGTCCTGTGACATACTGTGTCACCACTGTGCTGTAAATATTTGATAAAAGGCAGGATGCTGACAAAGAATACTGATGGTCAGGTTGATATAGACAGCTTTAAACAATTTTGATACTTCCATAAACAGGGTCGGGTAGTAATGGATTACATGTACCGTAATCTGGATTATGTAATTGGATTAAAAAAGAAAAGTAATTATAATCACCCCAGAATACGTTTGAAAAAAATCATGGAATACCTGATTAAATTTTTATGTCTTTAAAATATGGCAATTTTATAGAAACTTTTTTCCTGATCACAAACGCTCCATTATCTCATGAAAACCACATCTGCTCTGACATATGACATAGACAAGTGCTCCAGCTCCCCAAGAACACTGTTGATAGAAGATGAAAGGTTCAATGAATTTTATTTTGCATTGAAAATCTATAAGATTTTTAAAAATAATATATATATATATAAGTCCCCACCAGTTCACACAGTTCCCAGGTACCTTAATGACATGTCTGTGAAATCCTTTGGTCAAAATTCCTCACAGATCAAGCACAGCAGCCCTGTTTTTAGCGCTCTGTGGTCAGGCATTTGATTTTAGTGTATGTCCCTTTAAATGCAAATGAGCTGCTGCCAGCTGCTGTTCATTCTGCCCCTCTCTTCCGCCCTGCTTCCGCCCACCATGCTGATGTGAGTTCAGCATCAGGATGCCATGACAACAGATGAGCACGAGCACTGGGCATGGCTGCAGGTAAACACGTACCATTGCAACCTTATATGTTTGAGCCAGAGTCAGACCTTCAAAATAGAGAGGCCCCAGAACACGCCAGAGAACCGAGGAGACAACAGGATATTTCTGAATGGTAAGTTTATATAATGTGTTTTTATATCTTTTTATATGTTTGAACTCTGGCTAACTGGCTAGCGTTAGGCTAATGGTACTACCCTGTAGTGTGTTTATGTACTGGCTATTGGAAAGCTACATAGATAAATGTAATTAATTGCAAGTAACGTACGTAACATTACTCAGCTGTTCCCCTTACACCAGTAACATACAGGCTCAGCCAGCATGTTTGCTCCACAACCGTACAGGTGGGAAATTAATTATGGGTCTTTACGTCTGAGGGGAATAGAGCAGTAAGTTATTTTATGCATAGAAGTAGTCTGTTACTATTGTAATATAAATGAGTAAGGATTAAAGTACAATAAAATACTGTTCCCCTTTATCTTACATTGTCTTTATTGTTTACCTTTATTGTCATGATTCCTTCAAACATCACACAACTTTTAAAAACAAACTTGTTCAATATACTACCTAGAACAGCAGTCTGGAAAAGTTTTGGTCAGCATTTAGGTTTCACAGAATTTCAGAAGAAAAGATGGACACATGTTATAAAAGCATGTCACTGTGTAGTTTAGACTAAACATTATGTACACTTTATTTTAGCTGTTACAGATACTAGGCCTACAGGAGCTCTGTAAGCTGGTGTTGGGGATTTCTCGGCCAGAGAATCAGGGTGGTACTGCTCAGCTGTGTGGTGTGACGGATATGGAGTCCCCAGACAGTCAAGGAAGCTATGCAGGGTCAAACCGGTCCTTGACTGAACCTCGACACGTAGCCGGCTACAACCTCTTGCTTCCCTGGTCTTGCAAACTGGGCTGCGAGATCCTCAGGGATGGGGATCTTCAGCACCTCATCCATGTATGGGCCAGAGTCTAGGAAAACCTTCTCGAAGATGAGGTCCAACATAACCTATAAGACAATATAGGAGGGAGAAAATTAATATACTTATTGATTATCCAACTTACATAAGTTAAGAGCCCTGTTTTATGTTATTTATATTTCACTTGTATAATAGATGTTTGCACATTCTTTGACTTATTGCCATTTTTAATAAAAGGTTGTAAAACTTACCGACGGTTGGTTCTACTTTCACTGTCTTAGCTGTTGCTGTTGTTGAGAAGTTCAATCTGAATAGCGGCTCACCAGCTGATGTTGTAGCTTAGGGACGCCCAGCACTTTCATTGAAGTGGAGGGCTGCCAGGTGGAGTCTAGGGAAGAAAAAAAAATAACAGAAATATGAGAAATATGATTGAGAGCACAAATATAAATATTAGTGCTGTCAATCGATTAAAATATTTAATCGCGATTAATCTCATGAATGTCATAGTTAACTCGCAATTAATCGCAAATTAATCGCACATTTTTATCTATTCTAAATGTCCCTTGAATTATCATTTTAATACTCTTATCAACATGGAAAAGTGGATAGGCTTGCTTTGTGCAAATGTTTTTTTATTGCAAACCACAACAACAACATGTAGTGTTACAGCCATTCACGTCTGAAGCAAAATCTCAAACAAAGCAACACTATCAATAAACAGATGACAAAAAAATAAATACCTAGTCACAAAAACAGCCCCCTCAACAACCTTCAAAACAGGGTGATACAAAATAAATCCATCCATTGTCGCCTGGTTATGACACGGAGGAGGCGGAGAATTTGAATTGCCGGTGTGTTTGGCCATCAAGTCGTATTTCAGACTGGATGTGCTACGATGATAACTCAGTTCACACCGACAATACACACAGAACTTTTATCTAACGAACTTTTCCATTCATAATTTTGTTAGCAGCGTCCATTTCAGCATCTCGTGCTCGACATCCACACAATACGGTAGCGTGGGGCGCGCTTATTGTTTTGCTTCCGGTTTACAGCTGGATCCTGTAGTTTTTCTAACGTTACTAGCAGTGGCCACAGCTTATGAAAAAACTACAAGTTCACTAGGTCACAAAGAGCGTTAATCTCGCGATAAAAAAATTAACGGCGTTAAAATTGTTTTGCGTTAACGCGTTAATAACGCGATATTTTTGACAGCACTAATAAATATACATTGTACTCATTCACTAAGTATCAGAATCACCTTTATTTGCCAGGTGTGTGTGTACACACACACACACAAACTGTCCATACATATACATACATTGAGAGCAACATGTAAAGTTGTAAAGTTATTTTCTCATCGCTAGTGACAGCTATATTCAACACACAGCATATGGGACCGGACCTTGACCAGACTTGTATAACTTGCCGTGACTCTGAGGCCTCTCTGCGGGGCGGTGCTGCCTGTCTGCATGCAGCTGTGTGTGCTGAACATAACGCTAGCTAGCTTAGGCTGACCAGACGTCCCCGATTTCCGGGGACAGTCCCCGTTTTGGGTGACCTGTCCCCTGTCAAAGCTGTCCCCGAAAATGTCCCCGATTTTGACACTGAATGGGGGAAAAATATGTGCAGACTCAAACACCAGTTATTAGTCGGCGTTCAGACAGGGACAGGCAAACCGGACACCGGCGGCGTTTTTCAATTCATTTCAGTGGAGGGTCGTGTGTTTCTGCGCCGGCAGCCCGCAACGCAGGGGTTGCCGCAAAAAACGTCGCCGGCATCCGGGAGAGAAGTTGAACCAGATTCAACTTTTGGGAAAACGGAGCCCCCACGTCACGCTCCGGCCGCCAATCAGACACTCAGATCGGTCAAACCTCCACAGACAGCCTGAAATGTCTCTGAAGCAGAGACTATCCAGGTGGATTCACGGACTAAACTCTGATAATCTACCTCTGTGTGTGTTCTCACTTTGTTTATTTCATGTACCCAGCTTCTAAATCTGAGTCCGACTCGCAATTTACGCCGCAAAATATAATGACACGAAGAAGTTTAATTTGATTTGTGTCCGATGATTAGAGAGAGAGAGAGAGAGAGAGAGAGCACGCTTTGGTAGAGAGACATAGAGTAACAACACAGCGAGCGAGCGCCGGCCTCGATAAAGCTGTCATTAATCAGAGAAATAAAAAGTTATTTCCTGATTGTTTCACAGCGGTTACATTCAGCAGGTACAGACACGCCCACAGCAACCCACCTCAGAATGAAAAGATATCACACTGGGTCCCACCATCACACACAGGCAACGCCAACCATGTGCAGTTTCTGTAACCACACCTCTACCTGTGAAGGCTTCAACTCTCTTATAGTCCGATACCAACTGTACAATATCTACTGACACTGAGCTGTGATAATATAACACTGTGCAGGAAACATTCTGCATACAGATAAAGTGTTTGTTTAATTATAAATTAAATATTCTATTAAAATCCATAAATGATATGTTAATAAAAAAAAAACTAATGTTCTAATATTTTTTCAGGGCCCCTGTCAGTCACAGGCCCTCAGAATCATCCTAACTTTTCGCCCCCTAATGGCGCCCCTGACCTTTTGTGTAATAAAAGCTGGTTAAAATACATGAAAAAGTACATGTCCCCGTTTTTTATTTCATAATGATAATATTTAATGATTTTTCACCGCCGCATTGAAAATGTCCCCGATTTTCATTTCAGAAATCTGGTCACCTTAAACTAGCTGTTAGCGTTAGCTCGTGGTAATCGGACAAAAGAAACACAAAGCACCCTTACATTTCCATCATCTGTAGTTGGTATTACTCCTCTTTCGTGTGAGGTCTCGTTGCCGTCCTGTGTTGTTCTGTGTTCATTGTATTTGTCCATGAAGCACACGACCATCGTGCACACACACGTTCAGGTCTAGTCGACAGTGTGGGGACGGGGCCAATATAGCGACTTGTGCCGGTCACTGCAGCCAACAACAGAGTGACAAGCATGCCTAGGTCTGAGCCTCGCCACACGACCAGCCATTCTTCTCTGTGAAGCAGAAACTGTCGGAGCTTCACCTGAGCTCTGTGTTTTCATCACCTGTAGGGCGTAGCGGGTGGAGACTGGGTGTTGGCCTCTGCCGTAGAGATCAGGAAGTGGGTCTGGATTATGTTAATGAGAAATTTGTTACGTAGCAAGGGGAGCTGAATCTGATTCGTCTGCCCGGAGACAAGCCGCAACTGGGGGTGTGCCTGCAGCAGCTGCATGTGGTTGTTGTTTTTAACACTGGGGGGGATTTGTACGCACCCCGAATATGAAAATATTGGTGTAGAAGACCTGGAAAAGTGATTTTTGCATGATATGTCCCCTTTAAGGGTTCTGTGCAGTATCTTAGCTGTTCCTAGGACTGCACACTTCTGAACAGAGACCTCAGGTGTTGTACCTGGAATCTGCTGTAGCCGCTCCTCCAGTTTGTGGGTCACAGCTCCCAGTGCTCCGATTACCACTGGCACCACTGTTGCCTTTACTCCCCACATCTTCTCTAACCCCCCTTTCAGCCCTTGGTATTTCTCGATCTTCTTGTGTTCCTTCTTCCTGATATTACTGTCACTCTGAATTGCTACGTCTATCACCACAGCCTTCTTCTGTTGTTTGTCCACCAACATGATGTCTGGTTGGTTAGTCATCACCAGCTTGTCAGTCTGGATCTGGAAGTCCCACAGGATCTTGGCTCGGTCATTCTCAACCACCTTGGGAGGTGTCTTTCATTTTGACCTTGGGATTTCCAGCCCATACTCAGTGCAGATGTTCCTGTACACTATGCCAGCCACTTAAGGTTATGGCGTTCCATGTATGCTCCACCTGCCAGCATCTTACACCCTGCTATTATGTGCTGTCTCAGGAGCATCTTTGCACAGCCTGCACCTCAGGTCCTGTCCAGTGTGATAGACATATACAGTATATATATGTGTGTGTGTGTGTGTGTATGTGTGTATATATATATATATATATATATATATATATACAGTGGTGGCCAAAATTATTAGAACACTTGGCATACTTAAGAGGTTTCCGTTGTTTTTGTTGAATTGGTCATTAAAATACCCATAAAACAAATTAAATATCTACAATGTCATCATTATGTTCTATAAACTATAGAATAGAGCCATCATAAGGAGATTTAGGTCATTTTACTTAAAAACAAGCTAGGCCTGTGTCTTGAGATGCAGTCTAAGCACTGTAAAGTCACTTTAGACCGCCATGATGCCACCAATTTACACCAGAACCAAAAGAGGAGAGGTAGAAAAAAGAGACTTTCAGACAGACAAGTGAAGCATCTCAAAATTCTCAGTCTTAAGGACCGAAGAAAGACCTCACGAGAACTGCGTGACGAGATCAACGCCACAATGACTAATGGTGCAACAGTGTCTTCAAGAACTGTGTTGGGCAACACGTGAAGAGTGTATGTTGGACGAAGGGAGGGGGAGAAATATAAAGATTAAGATTATGTAGACATTACTGTGTATCTGATGAATCAGCTGGCTAATCTGTGTATTCTTAACTCTAGTTTTACTATTGTTGGGCAACACTTTATCATGCAGCTGTTGTTCAACAAAAAAGGGTTTGTTTGAGCCTGGCAATGAATTAATGTCTCCAACACCATAGCTGCGCTTATGCAAAGATGAAAGATTTGCCCAGCAAACAATGCTTACATAAGAATGGAACTGGACATGCCATGTCAACATAGAAAGAGTACCATATGATGATTTATACATGAAGTATTTTAAGTATATTGGGGAACTTTATTAGACAGATATAATAGTTAAGAGACCAGTGTGTAGGATTTAATGGCATGGAGTTGCCACTGTATAAGTTGCCAAAGGTACAAGGAGTACAAAGGAGAAACTACGGTGGGCTACTGTAGAAACGGGAGGTTCAACATGGTGGACTCCATGGAAGAGGATCCAAGGCTCATTTTGAAAGTAACAAAAATATAATCATTCTTATTTTCATGTGACTATACACTAATAATTTGTGTCTGTTGTTCCCAACCTATTTGTAATATTGTGGAATACTGTATCCCTGACAGTCAGAGGGTCTATCTTGCATTATCCTAAACCTATTTCCTGATTTTGTTTTTGTGGATGGCATACCAAAGAAAACAGTATTAAGAGAACAGTACGTGGTTGGGAAAGAAATTTAGGTTTACAGAGAGACAGTGGTTTGTATAGTCAGCCAAAATGATAAATACTGGATGACACTGCATGGACCTTGCTCCCAGCCCGGTCATGGAGAATCACTGCTGTAGTCCATTACAGTGTATGGAAAGTAAAAACGTCTAGATTTTGCATTATTTTATACAGTCAAAAATTCAGGCAGGCATATTGGCATTTAAGTCATGACTAGAATATGAAGTAACTTCCGCGGGTCTGCTACATGACATAACATGCATTTATAAAAAAGGAAGCTACGCGTGGTCTTAAGAGATTCTATTTCCCAGAGGTCTGCATGGACACATCTTTATTTCATATTTGGATGTGGAAGACACAGAGCTTTATGGACACATTCATTGTTTTTTTATGATGCCATCGAGTTTTAAATTGTAGATAAGCTCAGGTCATTTAGACCATTACATGAGTAAAGATAGCACCAGCCAGGTTACTTCATATAAGCCCAAATATTGATATAAATAATACATAAATGAAGATCTTTCTGTGTCTGTACATCTGTTGAGTGAATTCTGTGTGACGCAGTCATCAGAGCAGCAATCAGTGATCAGATTTTGGTGCAGTCAGTCCTGATTTTAGGTTTTGACTTTGAAAGTAAAGCATTCAGCAAAGCCTCATCTGCTAAAATAGATAATTCACTTGTTATGTATTTATTTCTCTTCCATATTCAAATATTACTCCTCAACCTCCCCCCTATTTTCTTCATAACTCACTTCACACATAATCAATTTATCCCACTCCATCCCTCTAATGATTGCAGTCTTTCTCACTCCATCGTCCCATAGGCCACAGGGCGGTAAAAGGTTGTCAGTTCAGCGGGCCAACATGTGGGAGTTGATACACAACACTGCAGTTTTCATGTTTGATTTTCTGTTTTTCAGGATGTGATGTTTGGAATGTCGTGTCAAGTATTTATTACAGTCGGCTCCACAGTCAAAAGTCCTGAACACACATTTTCTGTGCTCATGTAGCAGCATACATGTGCTATCAGTCATTCAGTGCTGCTGGTGTGTATTTAGCGCCACAGGTGGACCAGTATAAAAGCCACCACCCTCCACTGGCTATTCCTCTTGCGCCTCTGTCGTCATTGGTGCGTAATTTCCGGGTCATAGGTTGTTGGCCCGACAGGTATGGTTGCCTGCTGCTTCACCACACTGGTCGCTCGGTCCTTTCTGCGTGCTACGGCATTTGTGTTTGTTTGTAGGGCAGTGCTCGCGTGCTGCTTCGTGTGTCCCGTATGTGCGTAACTGCGTGGTAAGTGTCCTCCCTTTCTTGCCATTGTAGTTGATGCTGTCTGAGGGCTAACGCTAGTGTGGTCACAGGTAAATGGTAATTGGTCTATTAATTTGTCTATTTCTCTTTTTAGTTGCTGGAGACTGGTGGTGGCGGTGCTGGTGCCGGGTGGTGGTATCCCCTTCTGTCTGCTGTGTCCGGGGAAGCAGGCTTCACTTCACTGAGTGTGTGTCACGTATGTCGGGTGTTTTTGAGTTGATCTCTTCTTTTGGTTAACCCCCCCTCCTGCACTAAGCCCCTGTCCATACACTCAGCTCCAGCACCCTTTCTTTGATTTCCCTGTTTTGATTTTCCTTTTGTATGAGTGAAACTGAAATATTTTAAACTAAATTTTTCTATAAATACCCAAACCACGTCTCATGCCTTACTGAGTAAACTTACCTGTGTGCCTTCCAAATTAATTCCCTGTGTGAAATTCCCAGGGTGGCGTTGTCGGTTCCTTTCCCTAATTTGGTTGTTGGTCAAATTATTAGGTTTAATTTCTTTCTTTTTTTTTGTTTTCACATTATCCTCGCCACACTCAGAATGTCTGTTTGCCCTGAATTCAGGAAGATCTTGACACATTCAAAGATGGCTGGAAATATACTCTTCATGTTAAACACAGCATGCAGAAACCAGAATCATTATGTTTCACTTTACCAGGCACCTTGCAGTAATCATATGCATAATCAGTGCATAATCAACAGCAGGGCTATGCAACACAATGTAACATAACATAGTTAAAGAGAAAGTGCTTATGTCAGGATTCTTGGGCTCTGTTGGGACTCATATGATTTCTAGAAAAGATCAAGTCCAGTGTTTCAGATCTGATTCACAATCAAACAGTGCGGTAAAAACGCAGGGTTTTATTCATTTGATTTGGGGTGCTGTGTTTTGGCTTCACCGTGCGGGCTGCAGGGTGCCAAAAAAAAAAAAAGCAACTGGAGAAATTAAGCCAGATTCAACTTTTGGATTACCACAACCCGACATCACACTGTCATGTCCAATCCAGGATCAGTCAAACTGCTCCACAATCAGCCTGAAACTCAAGATCCAGGTGGAGTTCAAGGACTAAACTATCATACTCCACCTGTTGTGCTTTGTTTATTTCATATATCAGCTTATCTGTCTGTGTCTGGCTCTGGTCTATGCTGCAAAATAGTGACACCAATTGAGTGCCATGCCTGATTTGAACTGCATACGGCCTTAAGCACCTTTAATTCTTTTTAAACAACCACTTTTTTCCAGAGATGGAAACTACAGATGTGGATGAAATTAGAGTACACGTTCTGAACTGGCATCTCCTCTGGGCATCAATGAACTGCTCCTTCATCCAGTACATAATAGGTGTCCTTGAATCAAGACAAGAAGCAGGCACAATGCATACTTACTTAAAGTTAAGTGCGTGAGACTTGTTGGATTTTTCTTTTCTTTTTTGTGGGGGTGGTTCATATGGAGGATGATGTAACATAAAGGGCATGACTGTTCTAACTTTTATATTGTCATTTTGAAAAAGAAAATAAATGTATTTTGATTTCAGGCCTATGTAGTAACCTTACATATTCCTTGTTAGAGTAACATGGCTTTCTAACAGATACATATATATATAGATATATTACAGATACTACAGCAGTTTCAAGGACCATAGCTGTGATTTTTGTATGTTTGGCCTTGGTACAACATGTATAGAATTTTACATTCCCAAAGCAAGCAGTGGTATTTTAGAATTTACAATATTTTTCCAACCTTTTATTCAGACGTTGGCTTCTGTTCATGCCACTGCGACGTGAAAATTCATTGCAGACTTCAAACTGCATTCAAAATAGTCTCCAGGGAAATGTTTACCCAGCAAATGATCATTTGTGTGGTTTATGAATGGAAACGTCTTTGTTAGCAGCAGAGGCAGAACATTATGAGGTGGGTGTTGAAACCAATAATTCAAATTTGAAAGAGGGATTTTGATTGCAACAAACCATTTTGCAAATCATGCATGGTTATAAAAGATTTCACAGCAGTGTGAAATGTGTGTAAATTGTTGTAAATTGTCCAACCATTCAAAATCACTCCTCTGGACCTTTCTAAAGGAGTAATGTGCAACTCCTGACCACAAGCTCAAAGAAATATCGGGATGCATTTCACCATTGAACTCACTTCGATCCACTATGAACCCAAAATAAAAGGATGTTGCTGAGGTTTGATTGCAATAATGGAATCAAAAGTATACTGAAATAACTACATCATGATAAGAATTTGTAAAACGTCATACTTTCTCAGTTCTGTCCGCAAGATGACAAGCACACAACTTTTAAAATGCCTGTTTTCTGAATGGAATTCAGATCAATCAGGGATATGCTAACTAGCAAAGTACAACTGATACATGCAATCAAGTAACAAACATATTTTTCAGAACTGCACTCTTGTTTAATTTTCTCCAAGTAGTCACCTTTTTTGTCTTTGTGTAAATATGAAGTAGAATTACGTCAGCTACAAAATGCTACTGCAGAAAGGTTGAGAGATGAGAGTGAAGATAAATCCACTTTTTAATCCCAGAAGTTAAAAACTCAAACAAACTCTGATCTTTCCTCCCGCAGCTCCAGATCAGAGCAGAATCCAGCATGACTCTGGGTGTTTATTCCTCAAGATACTCCGGCTCTGTCTCCAAGACTCTCCTCCACCGACCTCAGCAGCCTGGAGTCAGCTAGCAGCAGCTCTGTTCCTCCTCTCTGCCTGGTGTAGACAATTGTGAACGTGTATTTGTTCTGATTGCATTACTTATGATAAAAAACTCAGTCCCAGACAGTGTTGGGTATAGTTACTTTGGAAAGTAGTTAATTAGGTTACAACGTTACCATCAATTAAAAGTAATCTGTTACGTTACAGCGTTACCTATGAATAAAAGTAACGCGTTAGAGTACTCATGCGTTACCAAAAATTAAAAGCCGTTTGCAGCGCCTCGCACATGCTGCAACTTAACTGACACAGACACACAGCCTCCTTTAAATGCACCGAGAAGTCCTGCTTGGATACAAGATGTTTTTTTAAATTGGAAGTGGAATTTTTTGCGGTCGACAGAAGCTTTTCACCAACGCAGAGTGTGCATTTTCCTCTCTGCCATCTTGCCGGCGGTTCGAAAACACTCACACAGACACACAGGTAACGTAGGTCAGCAGAGCACAGACGCATCATCACAGCGCTGCGCCTCTGCTGACACATCCGCAGGTGGCACAGTACCGTCTGACAAAAAGCAGGCTGCAGTCGGAATTTTTCTTTCCTTATCCGGAGAAATTCTTAAAGCAACGGATTACTATTTTAAAAAAATAACGAAGTTACTGATTGCTTAACGCACGAAACTAACACGTTACGTTACACGAAAAAAGTAATTACAGTACTCTAACCACAACACTGGTCCCAAATTTACTCTTGTCTTGCTCGCTCACTCTCTTCTTTTCTCTTCTTAGCTTCCTCTGTCAACGTCCTCTTCAGTCTCTTTGTCATTAGCTATGGCTATAAAGGCTTGCTGAGCCTGGTTACATTGCCTGCTTGCGCAGCTCATGTTCTGGCACGACTCCGGCTTCGCCACCCATTAACATTTCCCCGGCCTCAAGTGGTCGTTTGAGGAACTGCAGTTTTTGGCTTTTCAGTACTGTGTTTACCAGTGTTGTAGTACTCAAGATCAGTCTTGGTCCATTGGGCTCAAGACCACTTTTTAAAGGCCTCTGTCTCGGACAAAGAAGACTCTGGATTTTAGTTCAAGACCACAACTTTGCATTGCCTGATTTATTTGTTAACTGTTAACTGTCTGGGAGGAGACATCAGTCAAATCTTCTGGAATAAAATTTGTTTTCCTAAACTGCAAAACAGCGTCTGAAAGAACACATAGCAGTTTGTAAATACTGCAATAGTGCTTAATGAGGTAACTCCCAATGAGGTAACTCATTAAGCGTTGCAGAAACCATGCTTCACCCAGAGAGTTTTGGTCAATGTCTAAGTAGGCTATATACAGTCTGGTCGTGGTCTTGAGTCAGTCTTGCAATACCTTGGTCTTGGTTTGACTTGGTCTTGGTTTAGTTGGTCTTGACTACAACACCGGGGTTCACTTCACAGCCGCGGAGGTTGCTGCTTGGAACAGACGTACGAATGACAGAGACACCATTCCCCTGATTACAGGTATGTGTGCTATGGCGAGGTGGGAGGAAATTAAAACAATAGATAAATAAGTTAAAATTAAGTAGTAATAAGTTAATAAAAAAATACCGCCAACGCCACCTCTGCTACTCCGCCTGACTTCCCCTCAACTCTGGCGGTGGCTGTCTATGGCTAAGCCAGCTGGAGCTCTGCCCTGTGTTCTGCCGCCACCGCGTTCCGCCTCTGTCCGCTAATTTCGTCCGCTGCCTCCAGTTGGATTACTTTTTTTTCCTCTGACTTCACTTTGAAAATTTTGTAAAGCTGCAAATTTTCAGCCACAAGGAAAGTTTGGAATGAACCGCTTCTGTGCCGGCTGCAGCAGCAGCGGCAGCTGTCCCTCGATTGATCGGGAAATATGGACGTTTATCTACAGAATTTGCAGCTTTAAGTTTGAGTGAAGATGATAGCAGCAGCGAGGGGCTGAAGTTGAGAGCAGAGGAGGAGCTTATTGTACACTGCAATTACAGGCTGGCTATGAAATGTATGGTGAAAAGAAGAGCTACAGTGATGACTCTGAGGGAAAAAAAAACTATAGCATAGCTTTAATGAAAAAAGAGGCATATATATGTTTTTCTGCACTACTCTGCAGCAATATTCAAGTGCCTAGAACTGAAACTCAATTTTTAGTGGCAATTTTCCGTCCCTCCTAACACAGTCACCAAAAAAGAGTCTGGTCTGAAATCTGTCTGGTCGTGGATGCTCAGTTGGTATGAATCATCATCTGACCAAGTCATCTGATTGAACAAGAGGCATTCATGAGTACTGATATAGAATACAGCATCACTTTTACTGCACGTATCACTCAACTTTATAGGTGTTCTAATGAGTGTTACATTAACATTACATCATCTATCAAACTTTGCACCACAAAGATGAACATATTCCTACAAGTAGTTTAAAAACACACACAAGGGACAGCCATGTCCTGCATACTGCCGTTAGAAACTGTATATGGTTAGCTGATAACAAACCTGATACCCAGAGAATACAGCCACTTTTGAGGTAGTTTAACATTTTTATATATTTTATTGGGAAAAAGTCCTTCATATGATCATATTCAGCACAAACTCAGTACCAATAATGCGACAGCAGTATGAATGTCATTAATCTATTTGTAATTTAAATCAACTTCAAGAATACTATTTTCAGAGGTACTGAGATATTATAAATGTTCTTTCCACACCATCACCCCTCCTCCTCCATGCTGGGAACCACACATGCAGATGCCATCTGTTCTGCGTTTCACTAAGACACAGCAGTTGGAGGCAAAAGTCGAAAATGACTCATCAGACCAAAGCAAACGCATTAAGAAGGCAAGAAATTCCACTAATTAACTTTGGACAGCTCACCTGTTAATTGAAAATCATTCCATGTGAAGACCTCAAGAAGCTGACTGAGACAATGCCAAGAGAATGTAAAGCTTCCTTCAAAGTCAAATGTGATTACATTGAAGAATCTGAAATATAAAACATATTTTGCTTTGTTTACACTTTAGTGTTCTTTACAACACAGTGTCATATGTGTTATTTATCTGTCACTGTCAGTAATCAATACAAAACTATTAATCAAACTAGTAATTAACAGCAGTCAACATTACACAACAGTTTCTGTAGTGTTGACAAAATGTTCCAAAATAAACATATCAGCATTTTGAAGTGACATAAAGCTCCCTGCGCTGTCATTATAAATATGACACCTTTAAGAAATATGACATATATATAATAATATATAAGTATATACAGTAGTAGCAACTCAAAAGTTCCCCTTCAAGCTGAAAGCCAGCTGAATGGCTGCCGTCTTCCAGCCAATTTCCAGTCAAGTTCCTGCCAAGTTCCAGCGGCTGGAGTGACCCCCCCCCCCCCCTTCTTCTGGGCGTGTCTATTTTTTACTGTAACTCCACCTATTCATTTAATTACAGGGTATGACCAGTAGATGGCGCCTCTCTCACAGAATCTTTTTTACAGTTGTTCTACCTGGAGATGACGTAGCTTACACACCTCATTAGCATTCTCATTGCTCAACCTTTTGTTTGCACGTAATGGGCTATTTGGTCTCCCAGTGTCACACAAATCAAAGAGCGGAAAATGCAGCTGGTTTGACTACCGTATACAGTAGCTGTGTGATTTGAGTGTGTTCATGAACAGGAGGATGACTCATTTACTGTATTTTCATTTTTGTTCATCCCATAGGCCTAATCCCGCATAAATAAATTTAATTGAAATTAAATTTAAGGTGTTTATATCTAACATGTCACCGTTTACTAAATCAATGACATCAAGGCTATTCTGTCCTTAAATAATTACTGAAGCGTCTATTCTCTTGTGCTGGCGCACTCTTTCTCTTGCATGTAGTGAAAGCCAGAGCTGGCCACACTGGTCTATAACAGCTGTCTGAGGAATAAATACTCAGAAATCTAGTATGTTTCATAGGCTTCAGAAAGCATCAAACAAAGTTTGCTCCCTTTTTAATCGTGGCAGACCTACTACAACAGGCCAGGCAGCTGTTTATCAGGCCAACCTCAGCATGCCTTCAACCTCACAGGAGTGTCCCACAGCAGCCCCCGTGTACAATCTAAGAAGGACCCAAGACACAAGATGCAAGAATAGCTAGGCGTTATTTAAAACTAGATGAGGGCTATATCTCAGTGCAGCTATGATGAGCCCTGGTAACAGGGCGTCTCCTTCATAAAAAGCAGAACTATTAACGGAACACTCTGCTGTGTGTAGAGGTCTGTATGTAGGTCTGTATGGTTAGCTTGATATAGTTTTCAGGTGATTTAATGAAGGTAAAACACAGTGAATGGCCGTGCGTAATGGCACTGCGCTCTGACGCGGCACTTCTCCGGGACTGGAGAAGCTGCTGCGGCTACAGGGATTTGGTGAACTGAAAGAGAAGCTCTTCATATATTGTTTAGATACAATAAGAATCACCTACATTCATAGACCAATGCAGGCTGAATATTTAGTTTAGTATTGAACGTATTTGATGTGCGGCGACACATTGTCTAAATTAAAAAAATACACTGTACACTGTATTCATTTATACTGTATTAATTTATGTATTTTGTGGTTGATATATGCCATTAAACTGTGGTACAGTGATTAATACAGCAGTAATACATTTTTTTAATTCCATAGTAATTATCTCCGTACGGTATAATCTCATTATGCATTTGTCTGTCTGTCTGCAGTCCGCTGTGTGAGTAACGTGCCCAAAGCTGTGTCGCCGATCATCAAATACGTTCAATACTAAACTAAATATTCAGCCTGCATTCGTCTATGAATGTGGGTGATTCTTATTGTATCTAAACAATATATGAAGAGTTTCTCTTTCAGTTCACCAAATCCCTGTAGCCACAGCAGCTTCTCCAGTCCCGGAGAAGTGCCACGTCAGAGCGCAGTGCCCTTACGCACGGCCGTTTTCGGCTCTGTGATTTGTGTGACACTGGGAGACCAAAAAGCCCATTAAGTGCAAACAAAAGGTTGAGCAATGAGAATGCTAATGAGGTGTTTGTAGGGTTTACCTGGCCTAAAGCATGCACTGATGGCTGTTAATCACCAGTTATTCTTCCTCTTTAAATGGCGTTTCACAATGATCAAACTGTGATCAAATATTCAACAGGAGATACTACTGTTGTTATTCTTCCTCTTTCAAATGGAGATTCAGAAAAAAAGTTGTTGCTTCACGGAGTTTCACTTACGCTTTAATTTATTTATGAAGCGTAAATGTCCATGAACACACTCAAGTCAAATGAAAAAATAAATAAATGACAAAGAAAAAAATGCAAACGGCCCTTCTTGTCCAAAATTGACAACACATAATGTAACCTACACCCGCAGAGACCGGTGATTGTACCTGGAAAGCAGCTGGCAGATTTATTAGTTTATGTTATCATTCAATAGTCATTATAAAGGAGGTGAGTATTTATGGTGTTTATATCTATCACTGTTTACTACATCAACGACATCTAAGCTATTCTGTCCTTACATAATTACTGAAGCGTCTCTTCTCTCGCGCTCGCGCACTCTCTCTCTCTCGCTCGTGATCTGCATGTAGTGAAAGCCACAGCTGGCCATCAATATCCATCATATACCATCAATATGACCACTATGGTGTTCAGAGGAATAAATACTCAGAAATCGAGTGTGTTTCATAGGCTTCAGAAAGCATCAAACAGATATAGCCCTTAAAAAAAAGTTACAAAAAAAAAACGGTCAATCAGACGTTATGGGGCTGCCAGACCTGTGTGTCAGACCTGCCGTTACGAGCGGAATTTTTTTTATTTTGTTTGTTTATTTGGAGGGGGGGGGGGCATGTTGTTGTTGTTGTGCGCGACATAGAGCTGCAGATACGAGCGGCTGCAGCGGTGCCTCAGTGTTATCTTATCACAACTTTTTTTTTCCATCAACCGATCCGTGGACCACTTGGTGCCGGTCTGTGGGGAGTGATCTGAACGGATCAATGATCCGTTGCACCACTAGCCACATCCATGATTGTGCTCTGTCTCAGCTGATCGGCTCACCCACTCACCCCAGTGTCCCCAGCGTATCTGTTCAGATGTGTCTTTATACAGTCTATGGTGAGAGCAGAACATTAAAATCACTGCTCCTCCCCGTGGACAAATCGTACGTCATCGTGGGGGATCACATTACCGTCACGGACCAGCGAAGGACCTTTCAAGTACCGTTCACGGACCAGTCACGGACCCGTCATGGAAACACGGGAACTTTTGAGTTGCTACATCTGTAGACAATACCTGACTATTCATACATTTAAGCCCAGAAATATTTGGACAGTGATACAATTTTCATAATTTTGGCTGTGCACGCCACCACAATGAAACAATTAGCAATCAAGTGCAGACTTTCAGCTTTAATTCAAGGGAACAAAAATTTAAAACATTTTGGTAAACAGCCAAAATAACAAAACTTGTCTCAGTATCCAAATATATATGGACCTCACTGTAGATATAGGATGTCCATGGAAGGCTGCTAAAATAAAAAGAGGTAATACAAAGCCTTTTATTATACATATAGTTTTTTTTTATATTCTCTTATATTATCTCCAATTTTAAAAAGTTAACTCACAAAGTGTTGAAAAAGGTCAAAATTTTGATTTACCCCATAGACAGATTAGTTCCTAAGTAACAAAGTAAATCCATATGGGGAAAAAAACAGGGGTCTTTAGAGGTCATTATTATCATAACATGAGCAATAGCTAAGCACACTCTCCACCCTGTGATAATCCTACAATCTCCATCCACTTTTATTATTAATGAATTTATACATGTATTACAAGAGTAAAGGTCCATGCAGTTTTGAGGGCGAGCTCAATTAACTGTCCATGTTTGATCTGATTAGAGGTTCCAACTTCTTTTTCTATGAAGACCTCTTTTGAAGAGAAGTCTGCTGCTTGGGGGCAAAAGATGATTTTAAGGTATAATTAAAATATGAAGAGAATAACAATAACATTTTAAAGATGGTTTTAACTGTCTGTCTGTACAGGTGTACTGAATGGAGAACTAGAGCTTTCAAACATTCTGTATTTATCATAGACAAACAATGTCATGGATACAAAGCACTGTCGTTCACGTAGATTTACATTTTACCACAATGTGACAAATGACCAATAGTGTTGAATAAGTTGGTTTGCTTGGTTTCAGAATATGTTGATTGTATGGATACATTTTGACTTGGACATTACCATTTCACCTTCCTGGAGCTATGCAGAATCAGATTCCTAAAAATGGATTTGAGATTTTCAAAATACAAACTATGAACATTTCCCTTCAATGTCCATGACGTGCTTTTGTTTTTAGGGTGAAAATCACTTGAACTGAATTGTGCAGAATTAGGATGAAGAGGTATAGTGATTGTGCTTGACCTAAGCAGAAAGGCTCTTCTGTCTGCATACCACCTCAAATATTTCATGGAAAAGACAGCAGATGTAAAAAAAAAAAAAGTTGATAAACAAAGTAAATGTTTTGACTGGGAAGAGGACAAGTGTATGTGAGTGTGTGAAGACTTGGGCTTTGTCCCAATCCCCACACTCACAGTGTAAGTGTGGGTAACTGTTCCATTTAGGAAAAGCAGGTGCAGTTCATGCACCCTTCCTGCAGAACTACTTAGCAGTATTTAGGGCAGAGTGTTTTCCACAAATAATCCAGAGTTTATATGAGCATGCAATAAAACACTGATGTATAAAAGTGATACGGTTATTGTTGCCTACATTACTGAACAATATACCCACAATAAATTAATGAAGTGTCATTTACTTGTTTATGCATCTACATCTTTATATATTTTTTATATTTTTTCACTGTTACGGCCTGGACGCACTGCACGCGGAACCGAAGCGGAACGGAAGCGCAGCGCCCTGGAGCGGAGGCAGTTTCAGATAGGCGCCCATGTTAACCGGTCTGCCCGGTCGCACATCTCGCGGCTGCAGAGCGCAGTGCGCGCGGCTGCAGCGCTTTGTTCAGCGTCTGTTCTATTTTTCACGCTCGCCGCGAGCGCCGTTTGTTAAGCTGGACAGACCACATTGTACCAGACAGGAAGTCGGGCACAGAAAAGGCGAGATAATCCGGTCAATTTTCAAAATGAAATAAATAAAATGATGATTATTGAAGTTGTTGATGTCCGTCTATAAATATTTGACCGTTGCGTGTGCACACGGCCCACACACACACACACACACACACGCACACACAGACACACACACACACACACAGACACACACACACACGGTACACACGGAGCAACAGAGAGAGGTAGGTGGGAGGGGCAAGGGCTTTCCGGAGGACACCAAAAACAACACACATGCATACAGACAGAGACATATATCCTAGAGACAGAGGTTTGAAAATGTTTAAAATGACGTGTGTGTGTGTGGAAAACCGAGTGAATACGAGTCTGGACGACTGCTGTCGATGTCTGACGGGCGCGGAGAGCGGAGGAGAAGTACGCTCCCAGTGCGTCCACCCAAGCGCCCGAGAAGGCGGGCGTAGTACGCGCGCACAGCTTCCGCGTGCAGTGCGTCCGGGACGTTAACCTCTTCCTTTTGCCAAATGCCTCCTGATGTAAATAGACTGCAATTATTCAGCACCTTTCTAGCCTTCTAAACACTCTACTACATGTCACATTCACCCATTCACACTCTCTCTCACACACACACACAAAGTGTCAACACATTCAGTATCTTGCCCAAGACACTTTGGCATACAGACTGGAGGAGCTGGGGATTCGAACAACCAACCTTCTGGATATTGTTTTTGATTTAAATAAACTGTAAACACACACTTAAAAAATCTATTTTCAGAGCTGCTGAGATAATATAAACAGTTCTGGCCTTTTGGCAAAGCAACACCACACACCATCACCCCTCCTCCGTGCTGGGAACCACACATGCAGATACCTTCCGTTCACCTTCTCTGCTTCTCACAAAGACACGGTGGTTGGAAGTAAAAGTCTAAAATTTGACTCGTCAGAAAGCAAACACATTAAGAAGGCAAGAAATCCACTAACGTCCACTCCACAAAGATTGAAGGTTTAAGGAAATGTACAATATACCCACTCTACTCTCATACTCTCTACTCTCATATAAAGTAATGCAGGTCTATTGCACTTTCTAAAGTGTATTTTCAAAAGTTATACTATACAATAATATATAATAAAAAAGTACAAATAAAAAGTTTAGCTACTTTCACTGTTACCAAGTGAAATTGTGGACTCTAGTTAGTTTCTAAATGTATTCTGTCCTTCCTCTCTCCTCTGTTAGGCAGTGTACTTTATCACTTTTGTGTTTGGGTGGCTCCATTTCTTCTTTTTGCTTTCAGCCTTGGTATTTCTGCCCTTAAATGAACCTTGAAAACATTAAACTCCCTCCAGGAGACAAAGAGACAACAGCTGAACTTCGCCCAGATGGATGTGGCGGATGCTTTCTGCTTCCTTCTAACCAGATAAACAAGACATTTGCATTGTCTAGATCAACAGAGGCTGTATTTATGTCATCATCATTGGGGTCCACAATAGAGCCATTCATAGTTCTCAATAGCACAGCTAGGAAATACTCTCATCAGAGTAATGTTATTCTTACCTTCTTTGAACCCTCTGGATGAGTGACTTTTATGGAATGTTACCACTGATACTGATTTCTGTCAATGTATTCATCCATCTGGCTGCTTTGTTTAATATCCCCCTCCCCCCCAGTGTTATTATTTGTCTATATGTCTAAGAAAGTTAACAACAACACCAAGTACAGCTCTTGGACATTTATATTGATTGTGTTAGTACGTGTCGACTTTTTACGGTCAAATAGTGTAATATTCAACAAACAAACAAAGAACAAAAGATGGGTGTGTGTGTGTGGAAGCATTGGTGTGTGAGAGCGTGCACGTTGGGATGTCTCTGATCTACACGTGCGTACTCAGCGAGCATACGCATGAAACATGTGTAACACCAGAGATACGTGAAAGAAAGAAACGTGGAGCTGGAGCTTTAAGTTTGCTCTCCACTTGTGTGGCTGTGTTTAAGGCCCACAAAGGTCTGTGTGTGTGTGTGTGTGTGTATGAGATCTATAGAGTTAGTCAGTTTTATACCACAACCGCATCTCTGTGTGAAACAACACACTAAAACACTGTATCACAGAACCTGAGTTTACTGACCTTAAGCTAACCACAGAAACAAGGCCTGCTAACTGCTAACTGAGAGCAGTGTGCTAACCAGAGAGGCCTGAGGACAGGCAGGTGTCATGGCCTGATCCTTTGTCCTATGGCTCATGGACCCTTCTGGTCTGTTTAGAGCAGAGGAAAGAGCGTTCAGGGGGTTGGGTAACAGGACGTACCCTGTGACTTAGGGCGTGACCTGTGACGTGAATATTTCATCATAAAAGTCCAGTTCCATTCACCCAATGAACAAAATTCATGCGTGGAGTCCACGTGGTCCCAACAAAGATGACAAATAAATAACTCAACTTCTCTTTTAAGGTAAAAACAGTTTGGGCAGCTTAAGAAACACATGTTCTGCTGATGCAACCTTGCAACACATCACTTCCAAGTTAAGTCATTTCTATAGGTAACCATTATACTAGTATCTGTCAGTTCTACAATACATATGTCAATCAATCATTTCTAATGATTTTCAAACTCAAATCACTCAATCACCTCAGACTGATGTGGATCACTGTGGTAAAATATGCTGAACCTGCTCCAGAGTAGGTCAAATCAGGTTTGGGCTCTGGTCATTGGTTTAGTGGAGTCACTGGTTTAGTGGAGCCTCCTGCATTCATGATCCACCACTGGGTACCATATATTTTTAATGTCTCAAAGTGTAGCTTAAATCATTTTTTGGTCAAATTTAAGGTGCTGTTTGTGATGCTCTATTATATCATATCATATATGCACCAAGTTCTGTTTATTTGTGCTTAAAGATGTGGAACATAGAAGACCTGAGCTGGACTGTCCATCAATCTGTCTATATACTCTATGATGATGTATTTTTCCTACTTTAACCTCTTAAGCCTCTTTTTTAGGGTTTGGGTCAAGGTCAGAGTTAGGGAGACCCTGGGGCTTAAGAGGGTTAGGGTTATAGTTTTCTGTCACATGTGAGTCCATCACATGGAAGTTAAGATAGCTTCCGCAAGGCAGCAGCGTTTGATCCCATTCAACTACAGAAGTATTGGATTTGAAATGACACACGTTGTGTAGAACAGTGTAACTGTTTTTGCACATAGTTATACAGACACTATAAAACATAGTTGTTGTGTCTGTGACGTCATCCACAGGTTTGTGAGAGCCGTGAAGGTCAGTGTGGTGGTTCTTTCTTGCCTCTGCCATAGTGTTGCCACCCGTCCCGTTTTTCCCAGAATTGTTCTCTTTTTTCATCAGCTGTCCCGGGGAAAGATAAATCTCTCCCGGGACACAATTTGTCCTGTTTTTTTTGAGAAAATGTAAAAACTTTATTTGGTTTCCTTCGTTCTGTAGTCCAGAAAGGTTCCCAAGCTTCTGTAGCTATTTAACCCTCTGGGGACGGATTGGGCAGATCCGCCTGATCCGCCTCGTAACTTTTACATATCTGTGAATATCTCTGAAACCATTTATAATAGAGAGATATGGTTTTTGCACTGTTTTCCTGAGATTCCGCTGAAGACGGGGATATGCGGTTTGTGTCTGTCCAATACTTCCTTGTTGTTCTTTGCCACCGCATAAAAGACCAATCGAAAAATAGATGTTCGGCAGACTGGACAACAAATGGACAAACGTTACTAGATGGGATATTTTCTTTTTCAACCAATAAGTGGAGGGTATCTATGACGTGTTGTAGCCAATCAAAGGACTCTGGGGGTCTTGGGGGGGAGGGACAACAGAGAGAGAGTGTGTCGGCGTAGAACAGAGTGCAGGGGGCAGAGAGCACACAGAGCAGAGTGACAGAATAACTTCATAAATACTATTTCTATTGAATGACAGGTTCCCCTCAACTTTCTGGAGGGTCTTTGCTTTTCTAAGTGGCATGCCTGAAGAAAATAAGGCAAAAACGCATGGGACCTTTTTTATTGAAAGGGCATTATTTTATTGTTCTTCACATATTTGGTTGAAAAACTGCTTATGTATGTCAGGCAAAGGGATTGAAAAATAATATTTTCATTCAAAAACTCTTCACTAGTACTGTTTGAGGTGTGACAGAAATCTACTTTTTGTTTTTGAAATTCTTCAGTGTATTGTAGATTTTTCATTCATACTTCCCTTATAAGCACATTACATGAATGCTTATGATAGCCTAGGTTCTCCTGAATCTATAGATACCAAACACATGGTGTTCCATATACATTAAGTATTGTTTATAAGCCCAAATGTTAAAGTGTGACCCCTGAATGAATAAATGTATTAACATTACTTTGTATCTGTCTCCTATGTCCGGATTTCATGTTCATTGGTCAGCCTGAACTAGTAATAATGGCCCGGCCCGGCACAACGTTTGGTCCCTTTTTTTCACAAATCTAAGGTGGCAACCCTACTCTGCCACCTTCCATCAAATCAAGAAATGGTCATAGAGGTGGAAAGAAAGATTGCTCAGTATCAAACATCTAACTGTTATTAGCTTGGACAGACATGGAGCTAACCCGAATGACTCAGCCCGCCGGATGGCAGGAGCCAAACCCAGCAAGAAAACCACCTCTATAGGCTGCTGCATTCCCTGACAGTTTGGTCACCACTGGTTTCAGAGGTTACAGGTCCAGCCATGTTCACTGAAGGACAGACACTGTTCTGTCACCAGCCTCAAGTGGTTCCCCGTATATAGTTCTGGTCGGTTTTGCCATGCCATTGCACTCCCACTGTATACTGTTATTTAAAATATAACTGTATGCTGTAGCAGTAGCATTTATTTCAACTGGTACCAAGGGGCCCAGCCCAAACCAAGAAAACCTGCACCAGACAAAAAGCACACAAAAGTGTGTTGGATACTTTTGTGTACCTCGAGGAAGACAAATGAAGAACTACAGGATTGGCATTAAGCTGCAGAGCTCTGCAGATTATAATGAGAAAGACAAAGTAGGCATGTGGAATTGGTAAAGTCCTCTGACATGGTGGTACAGGCAGGAAAACATTCAGAGAACAAGGCGCTTCAAAATGTAATCCCACCTGGAGAGACTTTAATCTGCAGAATGGCTGATCTTCCTGCTGCTTCACTTGTTTTCTCCACTCGGGTGTGTCATTTAAGGGTTTAAAGCTTTTTCCCTTCATCTTAATCTGTTTATCCACTTGTTTCATTTTTTTGTCTTTTTGTGTCATTTTAATACCCAGGAGAGCTGTAGTGTTGTTCAGTGTTTTTCATAATAACATTGAGGCATTATGTGGATGACTTCTCACTCTCCCTCCCTCTCTCTCTCTCTCTCTCTCTCTCATATCCACACACACACGTTCAAGCTTCCTCGCTCATTCTCAGTGTCTAAATCCTGCTTTCTAAGTTACAATAGAGCTGTTTAAAGCTTCTGAAATGCTGAGCAGGCCTTGAAACTGCCCATTGAAAAGTGGGCAACAGATGGACAGTGAGGGAGAGGAAGAGAGAGAGAGTCAGAGGTTGGTCTGAGAGCTTCAAAGTGCCTTTAGCGATGTTGGATTAAGGTCACAGCGGAGTTTCATAATGACAACACATCACACAATGTCAGTTAATATCACAATCACTCACTCTTATACACACACTTCCCTCGAGAATTGCTGTGTGTATGGCTGGACTGGGCAGCTCCCACCAATCGTACTGGATCTCAGTGGTGTGGACGGCCTGGTCTGAGGTGGGTGCGGGGGTCTAAACATTCTGATTGGCTGAGTTTTTCACAAGCAGTGCTCCCAAAAGAGTGAAAAGAAATCCCTGCTAATCCCCGAATCCCCGCCAGTTTCTACTGAATGATTCAATTTCCCTCTCATTGTGTCACACTCAGCCTGCCTTTGTGTGTGTGTGTGTGTGTGTGTTGCTTTGTACCAGAGTGGGTGTATAAGAGAATGCACATGTATGCAGCAAATGTGAGGCTGTGTGTGTGTGTGTGTGTGTGTGTGTGTGTGTGTTTGTACTCGGTCTCAGGTCACCAGTCTCGAGCGCGTTGCAATGAAGCTTTCTGCCACGGGTGTCAAAGCATGGACAATAACAGCTACGGAGCATGCTCAGTGGCCTTTTGACTGACAGCCAGGAGCAGTGGGCTGTGAGCTTGCGTGGGTGAGGGTGGATGGACGCTGAGTGGAAAGTGAAATAATGACTCTTACGACTTCCATTTTCCGTGCTCTCTGGGGTGAAGGTCTGACTTGATTACTGGCACACATTTAAAACACTGCAGACAGATTAGAAGTGCTTCAACCTACAGCTTGCAAATTGTTGTTCTAAACTTTCATGAGCGCTCTCTGTTTCTCTCTGCTGTACATGAACTCACACTTCACATGAAGTAAAAACAGTTGCATTACTTTACATAATTGCCGACTCTTGACTTCAGCTTCAGATTTGTTCCTGTTGGAGCAAACCCACTCATGTTTATTGGGTAGCATTTTATACACATATCCAAACATAGGATAAGAAAGATCTATAGTCCTCAACAAGTCATCATCTGACACTTTAGTCTCTCAGGTGTGTCCAAATACAAGTAATATCTGAATAAATCATCATCGATAAAGTCAGATTGTATAATTATTTTTTACCACTCTGGAGTGCACAGGTCTCTCATGTAAGCCTGTCTAGAACCAATCACCATAAGACCTCACCAAGAGAGAACAGACAAGTCAATAAAGAGAAACAGATACTGGAGCAACATCAGCTTCAAACACTGATATTCTTTATCAGACTCAATAGCAGAAGTCGCTATTTTAATATTGTCTTATTTTGAAAGATTACCTGCATTTGAAGACACAGTCTGCTCTATTTAGCTGCATGATAAGGTTATACATAGCACCAACCTCCATGGCTGTGAAGTGAAGTCAATGTGGAAGTGAAAAAAAACTTCAGTTCACAGTCTCCAACTGTATTAAAATGTCCAACTTCACAGCAAAAATATATGCAGAGGAGCGTGGCTGCTTTGATTGACAGGTGGGTGCCATTACAGAAGGCTTTGTTTGATCAGTCTAGGTTCTAGTGGTGGTGTTTTTGTTTTTTTCATTACCAAAGTAACTACTCAGTTTCCTGCTTAATGCCAAAGAGAGCCCTACGTTCTGATTCACTTACACAATACATAAATGATTAAATAAACAATTTATGATCAAAAAAACAATGATTAAATAAATAGGGTTAATTAATCTGTTGTTAATTATTATTGTAAAGAAGTAGTTTAAGTACGTAATGAATAATAAGTATTGAATGCCACTTGCAGAATTGTTGTATAAAAGAAATATTACTTATATGCACAAGGCCACTGACCAAGACACAGTCATGCTAATATTGTGTGTAACAGCATTCCCTCTCATGTGATATTGCTTTATCATGCTATTATACTTCACCTTCAGAAATCTAATGAATGCATTTTATAACTGGACTTTTATCAAATTTTGTATACTGAATAACCCCAAAACCTCACCGGGCAGCGACTGCAGCACTGTTTTGGTCCGTCACTTCAAACCCCACCGGGAGCGTTTCATTTTCCTGGTTTATATGCTTCTAAATACTACATGTGTAAATATGCTATTTCTCTTTTGTCTGTTTTTACGACCGGCAGTTTGCACGGGGTATTTTATTTTGAAAATCTACCGGATTCTCTATGCTGTTTCTGTGTCTGGCTTCCGCCCGCTCGAGGTGCTCTGTGTGAATTGACGCATGCAGGCTGGTCATGGCGTCCGTCAAAAATAGAACAGCCGCATATTCAACGCGGAGGAGGTGGGGTTTAAAACATTGACTAGAACAGCCGCGTATCGCTGCGGTTACCGCGGCGCGCACACAACGCATGAATGCTATGCTAACTATACACAACTATTTCAAGCAGACAATCAACCTCAAAAACGCCATGCTCAGCTACTAGCATAGCATGATTTGTAATTTCCCCAGTTTTATGATATCAGTGTCTTTCCAAATAGACTTTATATTAATAATTTTTTAAAGCATCTAAAAATACATTGAATTGCTGCTGCTCAATGCAGTCCTTGCAATGAATCAGCCCCAGTGACATTCAAACCTGCAATACTCCACATCTCCATGAATCTTTGTATTCTAAAAGATGTATAATGTTTGGCCCCTTAACATTTAATAAAACTGTTCAAATCCCTAAATGCAAATTTATAGTCGTTTCCTGTTAGCTTGTGAACACAAATTCAGCCCTGGAGGCTGGATGGAGCTTCTTCTCTCTCATTTCCTCCTCTCATGGTTCTGTACTCACACCTGCTGCTCTGAAAGGACTCCACTCAAGAGTGAAGAGGCCTACTTGTGACGCTACTTGAACCAGTCTGAAAGTAGTATTGAATTTTCTGAATGTGGTGTCACATTTGGACTCATGAGGGATCCTTAAATGACCAATTAATGGAACTCAATTGGACACTACATGAACTACAAATAAAATATACGTTTATTTACTTTGCTCATAGTCATAAATCAGACCATAACATGTGGCAATATGTTTCACTTTCTTCTGTTACATTTTGTATTATTTTCTCGCCAAAGTTTGACCAGGCATGTTGCTGCCACATGTCTTGGTATTCGATACCTTCTCGTCAATCATTACTGAGTTTGCTGACAGTGGCGAAAGCTAACTACATGTAATAAAGAGTAATTGATGCCACTTGAGGTCAAATCAGGGTAATTTGGCACTGATTAGCAGCTGGCATTGACGGCTCCTTCTGCCCGACCAAAGAGCCTCAACTGACAGAGTGACTGAAGGAATCAATAGCAGACATATGGCTGCAGTGAGAAATGATTCTCTGCTCTATGGCACCAGTGTAACAAGAGAGGGGGAGACAGATGGACACTTCAGAGACTGACTGTCCACAGGTAAAGCAGATGCAGCTCGACCCGAGGATGTTTAAGCTAGAGCTGCTGAAGAAAAAAAGGAGAGACGTTTCCGAGACGTTGTTGAATGTTTAAACATCAGAGACTCATAACCTTGTTCAACCCTGCACGTTATCATGGCCACATGCCTGACGTGATTTTTATTTATGGTTGTGAAGTCTGAACTCTGTTTTGAAGACACCCACGTCTCTGATCATAGAAGAGATTCCACAGAGGACAGCAAACAAACTGTTTGATCTCTTCTTCTACAGTCAATTCGCTCAACTTGACTACATTTACTGATTTGGCAAATAGTCAACATGCTCTTTGAATCTTAATGACCTGAGCCCATATTTATCAGACTACTATAAAAGACATTTTGGACTTGAAGGATAGTTAATATCAAAGATTTATTTTTATTTCCTTAAACATACTGAACCATTAAAGCTATTCATTACATTTCCTCCAATTTAGAAATATGCTTAGAGCACACATCACACACCACCAACTATTTGACTGATTTTGGTGAAACTGGATCATATTTTATGGAGAAAATGTTTTCTGGTTTTCCCTCTGATGTCCTCCGGCTGCTCCGCCTCAACTCTCTGTGATTTACAGAGTTTCCTGATGGACAGTGAAGTAAACTGCTGCCAACTGTAGCTGCTGTTAGCTAATGTTAGCTCAGTTTGTTAGCCAGGCTGCCTGGACTGTGATGTACTGTGTTTGTACCACAGGCGTTTTGGAGCACCGGGAAGAAGAGGTTTGTGTTGCTGTGTTGTTGACCTTGCTGATGTTTGGCTGTTAGCAAAGTTGTCGACTCGCTAGTTTTTGATCATAAGTAATGACGAAAATACACATGTACAGCTGTCCATATTCACCACAGTGGGATTACAAAGTGGGCGCTAAATCACAAAAATACCAATTTATACGCAGCGTCATTTTAAAATTAGTTTTGATCATTGGGTATTATTAAAAATATGTAATGTCCTTTTGCATTCCTCACCTCATTCCTCAAACAGTTAGACTATAGGTGACACTGATTTAGTTTGTGATCTTTATTGTTTGCACCTGTCCTTGTATTATATGTAAATGTTATTTGTATCAGGGGATTTTACATTTAGTGTCATAATAACATAGAGCTGGTGTACCTGGCATTAACATGCGTCTTGGGGTATTTGATTATGAGTGGACTGCTCTAAGTATGTCAGTTCACACATTAGAATGCGTCTCAAGTGACCACTTGTGATCAGATCTCACTTCCCCCGCTCTGTATGCAAATAAACACGTTTCAGTTTGAAAACACTTTGTTGTTTTTAATCGGAATGCTACATGGATATCATCACACAGAGGAATAAATGATTTTATGTATAACAGTCAGGATTTTCAAGAAATAATTAAGGAGAGAATTAGAAGCCTTTCTTGGTGTGAAATGACATCATCACGATTACGTGCTTATCACTCTTAAAATTGCCACTTCTCACAGATTTTGTGAGATTCATTTTTCAAGTGTCTCTTAAACAGCTTATGTGCAGATATCAGAATACAGATGTCAGATTATATCCAGATTACATCTTCTTCACAGGCTGTTTTCTAACAACTGTCTCTGTAACTCAACTAAATGTGGTGTTCAGTGATGGGAATCCCTGCACAATGTACATCTGCTGAAAAGGCACCAGTGCTTTGTCACAATAATTCAATTATTCTGTTGAATTTCAATTGATTTTTGGGCAATTTACGCAGGCTTATGTTGTTATATGATAATTTTGCTCAGACTCACAAAAAAATGTAAATTCAGTAATGTCTCTGTACTACTCAGTGTTTAACATGCAGACTGGAGGAGCCGGGGATCAAACTACCAACCATCTGATTAGTGGATGACCCGCTCTACCTCCGGAGCCAAAGTCCATTCAAACTTCCATTAAGAGGCAAAAATCTTGAGCTGATCAACTGCCACACAAAGAAACAAAGACGCAGAGCAGCAATAATGGTAACTACAGTTATATTTATTGTTAGAAATATGACTAATAGATGTGCTGTGTAAGTTACTTTACAGAATGCTGTGAGTTTGACTGCTCTTGGTTGCTGATCATTTTACACTTTGTCCAAACTTTCTTGTGATCATCAGTCTCACAGTGAGCCATCTTTCCAGCATCTTGTTTCACTCAGTCTTCAGTGTCACTCAGTTGCCGACATCGTTTCCTTTCTTCTTTTTTTGTGTTTTACTTGAGTTATAATTCAACAGTATCATGAGTATCAGTATCACTCTCGGGAGTTAACACTCGTCAAACAGATACATTCAGTTCGCTAAAAACATGAGCTCGTTTAGCATGTTCGTGCACAACAGTGGTACAACTACTACTAAATTGTTGTTGCAGAACACTGATGAGGCTGAAAGTGTTGCCCAAGAGCATAAATAAGTGATGGAAGCTTATGGGTTTGCATAACAAAAACATCTCTCCTCTTCACATTCAAGTGGCAGCTGAGAGGACTTTTATTCACATCAGTCCACAGAGGGCGGCTCCCTGTATGTGCTGCTTTTAACCTGGAACCTGTTTGCTACCACTGTTCAGGATGAGAAGCATCATTATAATTCTGATACAAAGCTGATACAAAGCTAAAGGCAAAGATCTATGGATGTCGGTGACGTCTGTCAGTTGACTGTATAAAACATGGACGTGGTCTCTGTGACATCACCCATAGGTTTCTGAAGAGCTGTTGTGAAGCTCAGTGTGGTGGCTCTGGCTGTCACTATCTTGGCAGTCCTTCCTCTGCCATCTCCCAGCTATATATGGACCAAAAACTAATGAATGCTCTCAAGCAAGGTCAACAACAGCAGACATAGCAGCCAGCTAATATTACTTGCTAGTCCAACAGCAGTCAGCCCAGCTCGGCGTCTGTCTTTCAGCCTTTTATTTCACCAAGCTCTCACCAACCACTAAAAGTCAGTCCTAGATTTACTCTTTACTCATATTTACACATGTAAAAGCATATTAAGAAGCACATACAGGAAAACATCCAAATCTGAGCAAGTAAAAAAAGTCTGGGGGGCAAACCACTCTGCTTCTGAAACTCTCCCGGTGGGGTTTGAAGTCATGTGAAGGATGGACCAAAACAGTGTCTGGGCTGCAATGTGACAGAGACATGCCCGGTAGGGTTTCGGGGTTAACCTCTGCTATTATGTCTATAGAGGCTGCTGAGTCCAGTTACATAGCCCTCTTGCTCAGCTCTGGTTCTGACACGACACCAGCTCTACTCCCTCACACCTGAAAACCTCCTCTTCTTGTGGCACACGTGGTACAAACGCTAACACTCCACTGTTGCTCTGAGCTCACAGTCTGGACAGAGCAGTTAACAAACTGAGCTAACAGCAGCTACAGTTGGCAGCAGTTTACTTCACTGTCCATCAGGAAACTCTGTAAATCACAGAGAGTTGAGGCAGAGCAGCTGGAGGACATCAGAGGGAAAACCAGAAAACATTTTCTCCATAAAATATGATCCAGTTTCACCAAAATCAGTCAAATACTTCCTGCAGTTACTTTATCAGCAGCTAAAAGACATATAGATAAAGATAAAATAAAGAATTTGTTGTAAACTTCTAAAATGCTGGAAATTCAAGCTTGGATTCTTTAGCACTAACTAGCTAAACTAGCTGAACTAAAGCATACTTCAGACAAGAACTACACAAAGAGGAATGTAGCACAAATTGAACGGATACCTGACTTTCTCTGTATAATAATAGTAATACACATAACAATAACACACAATAATACCAGACCATCAATGATCTGTTGGTGCCAAGGTGGTTGTTATTGGCAGTTGGCATCCTTAAAGTTACATTACTGCCTCTAATTCATCCACTATTATCCTATTACGTTACAGTCTTATAATTAGTCAAGTTGCTTTGAAAAACCTAAATATGCATTTTCTTCCTTAGTTCATGGTAGTGGACCGAATATGCAAACACAATCCTTGAGACCAGAATCAGTTAAACAGTTTATCAAAACAAGTAGGGATGTAGTTCCAACGGAATAGTCGGGGAAAGGGTGACAATGTGAGTCAGAGCAGGTTCAAAGCAGTGCATGGCTGGTGGTGGCAAATCCAAAGGAGCTTAAAACAAGACCTGAAGATCTGTGAATGGTAGACAGGCATCCTGAGGCACAAGAAGATCAAGGTTAGTCACAAAGCACACAAAAAACAAAGTTGAAAAAGCACTGAGAAGGTCAAAGTGTACCACTATGTGTTGTACCCAGCACGCAGGAGAAAGATTCAGGGTAAAAGCAACGTCACCCAGTCTGCTAAAACCTGCAACATCATGGAGGAGGATCTCAGTTTCAGAAAGAAAATGGCAATTTTGATGTTGGACAACTTGAAAAGAGGTCAAGGTACAGCAGCAACAACACCTCTGACTCCAGCTCAGATTTAGTGGTGAACTGCTGGTCTGGAAAGAAGAAGGCCGACCATAATGGCAAGCCACCAAAGAAAAGGGGAAGGAGCAGAAAACAACAACAAATCATCAAGCAGTGAAAGTGAAATGATGTATCTTGTTCATTTTACTCATGTAGGCTTAGGGTTATTGGTTAGGGTTACACAAATGTATTCTCACCACTTCTTGTTAATTATATCTACACGAAGAAATATTTGGAGAAATAGGACCTTACAGGTTCTTCACTAAAAACGTTTCTGATGGAAAAGAACTGAAACCACAGCGAAAATGTGAAATATATGATATTATCAGCAGAATAGGTATGATGACAGCAAATGTCCCTTTACAAAAACTGAGGGCTGGCAGAAACAAGAAACTAGCAAATAATGAATAAAAACACACAAACATTTTCAGAGAAAATAAGAAATAAAGTAAAAAAGTCAAGAAACATAAATAGAAAATAGAAACAGTTACAATACCCTAGTCCTTGGCAGCAGCATATCAGATGGTGGATGATGGACTCATCATGGAGGTGTCGAAGTTCACCATCATTGTCTTTTGCGGGTTGAACTTCTTCAGCTGTCACAGGAAGTACATAATCTGCTGTTCTTTTATTAGTGACGGGGCTGGGTGATGATCATTCCCAGGAAGCAGAAAGACTCCATAAAGTCAACTGGGGGGTCACACAGGGTGATGGAGGCAGGTGGGGCTGGCAGACATCCCCATCGGCGACGAGTCCACAAAGGGTGGTGCTGATAGAGCTAGACAGACTGATGATGTTTCTTTAATTTTCACTTGCCAACACAATGCAGCACAAAATAAAATGAAAAATAATGTTGAAATCTTCTCAAAGACCTGGAAGTTCAAGCTTGGATTCTTCAGCACTAAAGCTGAACTAAAGCATACTTCAGACAAGAACTACACAAAGAGAGGAATGTAGCACAAATTGAATGGACACCTGACTCTCTCTGTATAATAATAATAATAATAATAATAATAATAATAATAATAATACACAGCCATGATACTAAAAGTTCCTTTCACTGCCCATAATGTGGGCATAAGTGCCTGAGCATTCACACACACCCCAGCTGTAGTACCCTTTCAAAAGTAATGTAGAAAACTCATTTGAAGTAGCAGGTTAGCAATGTGTTGTCAACATCACAGTGATTGCATATATCTGTTTGCCACTGAGGGAAGGAGCTAAATGAACGGATATAAGGCTAAATAGACTCAGACAGATGGAGAGAGGAGAAAGTGAGCTGAACAGACAGACTCCAGAAAACTAGAGAGGCCAAGAAGGCTAAATTAAAGAGATGGAAGTGACAGATGCAGAGAGAGAGAGAGACAGAGTGGGTGGGTGGGGGTGGGGTTGCATGATGTTTTGTGTCTGTTTGTACACTACAGCCTTATGCTTATTGCTACTCTTCTGTCTCTGTGCTCAACTGGCTTGACAAAGCGTGACACCTGAAAAGACACAAGGTGAGAATAAGAATTAATGGAGAGGCAACAACATTCATCATTAGGTCTGTGTGTGAGTGTGTGTGAATGCAGAGTGTTTCCATGTTACAATCAGCATGCAGAGAAATGAAGTTCTGTGCATGGTGCGAGCAGATGTAAGTATGTGTAAAGAGTGTGTGTGAGTTTGTGTGTGATTAGAGGTACAGCTCGTCTCTTTGCATCACCATGACTACCATCTGTTCAACCAGATGTTTTACCTGGCAGTAGCAGAATATGTGAACACGGTTGCTGATGACACACCTGGCTTGTTTTACAAAAACAAAAAAACCCTGCCATGTTAAGATTGTGAATTATTCCACACGTACTGAATAGTTCAGGTTATTTCTGGATTTGTGGGAAACCATGTTTCTCTCAACATTTTTTCATTGATATTCTCACAACAATCAATTGTAAATGTAGCCTTCACCTTCACCCACACCTTATGATAAATGCTGAGGAATAAAATCTAAGCAGAAAAGCAGCGGCTACCTAAGCATGGTGGCTTGAGGAATGTCAGTGTCCAGTCTGTCTTAAACTGACATCCCGCTTCGTTCTTGTGCTAAAGGTGCGTGTCACAGTGACTCAAGGGGTACATACCAGTAGCATTGACCTCCCACATCAGGTCTTGGAGATACTTGTCCTTGAACAGCTCTGGCCCATGATCAGGCCACTCTTAAACCTACTCCAGTTCGTCTTCCAGCCCTGACTGGGAGTTGAAGATACCATCATTTACTTGCCAAATTCCATCTACACACACCTCGACAAGCTGATGAGCACTCTCCAGGTCAACACCATCAACACCATCCAGCCAGCTCTACTAGTGAGAAGCTGACAGCGATGTTGCTACACCACAGACTTCAAGTACCACAGAGAGTCCTGCAATCTGAAGTTTTCTGATGCATCTGCTACAGTTAACTTTGTCACATGGTGTGAAAAGAATCATATGCAGCTCAACATAACAAAGACAGAGTGATTGTGAAACTGAAAAGGGCCAAGACCCCGGTGATCCTGTTTCCATTCTGGGACAATGAACTGGACTGGACTAAGAGAACACAATGTGTAAACACTTCTATGTGCACAGAACATTTTCTCATTAACAGTTTCACAGAAAATCAATTGTAAATTCACCTTCACCTTTACCCACATCTTATGATAAACACTGAAGTATAAAACATAACCAGAAAAGCAGGGTGGCTTGAGGAATGACAGTGTCAGTCTGTTCTAACTACACCTACATCTACACCTGTGTCTTACATCCATGTAGTTCCAGTTAGTAATGGCTATTCCAGGAGCCTACTTTCTGTGTTTAGTTAGTTACTTTCATTTGAAATTAATGAGTTACTATTTTACAATATAACAACTGTCTGTAGAGTAATGCATTATTGATTACACTAGTTTTGCATTACTTTCACTAAAACATCTGCTGAGGATATTTTAATAATTTCTTTGGACAATGTCTCTCACCTACTCCATGACTTCCTGTACAGTAGTACATGCAGTGCAAGAGATTCCACTGAGATGCACCACAGAGAACTCATATAGTCAATAGACTGGCCATGTCAGCAGCTACAACCCCATCATTTATCTAGAATTTCTATTTTCAACTGTGGAACATCGACCTGCAAGTGCAATTATTTGTGCCATAATTCAACTGTGCAATACTCTGGTTTACTCTGACATTAATACTGCATTTTTATTCTGCTCAATTTGATTTATATAGCAGCAAATCATAATAGTTATATAAGTTATCTCAGGACACTTTTTATATAGAGCAGGTCTAGACTGTAATTTTTATAATATTATTTAGAGACACCCAACAAATCCCACCATGGGCGAGCACTTGACAGTGACAGTGACAAGGAAACCTTATGCAGGATCTGGCTCATGGTGGGCAGCCATCTTCCAAGACTGGTTGGGTTTAACCACAGTCCCAAATCTAGGCACAACCACAAATGAAAAGCTCTTGTGCACTCCACGTTCACAAAGTCTCATATCTTGTTTGTCAATATTCATAACATCCAGTCTAATAATCGAATCTAATAATACTAATAATGCTTATATATAATAGCCATAATATGCAGCATGATATGTTTTCAATCTCTATGTGGGTCCTGATAATGTGCAGATGATGCAGGTTGTCCAATCAGCTTAACCTTCTGGACGTGGCCAGATCGTTCCGTCTCCCTTCTAACCTACCTCTGTAAGCTATTCTACAGCCAAGCTCTGTTCCTTACAGTTTTGTATTTTTATGATTGTCCTGTTTCTTACTCTGGATTTTTGCCTGACACATCTGACACATCCATCCCAGTCTTGTTATCCTCTCCACTTCTTGGATTTCGCCACCACCAGCCCTGCACCTCTCTAGACACCCACTCATCGCTGACGTTCAGACCAGTCTGATCTCAAAGAACCATTCAAATAAACTGTTTTGACTAAAGCTGGTTTCATGGCTCATGTTTGCCTTTTGGGTCTTCAACCATTCATTATAACATACAGGTGTGAAGAGCACACTAAGAATACCAAAGTTGAGTCATCCATCCAACAATTTTGTTTGACTAGAATGACATTTGAGAAGCTTTTCATTTAGTTTCTGGACTGTAATGACTAACAGTCACAGATGTGATTGAATATTTATTTTGTGATGTAAATTAGAGACAGTGATTCAGAAAGTAAGCAACCCTTGCTGTATTTTGTTCTCAGGGCCTCGTTGCATAGTTAGGCTTGGCCTCATTAAAGCCACTATTTGGCATCATGACTCATTAGATTGGAGAGTGTCAGTCATCCACATGGTCTTGGGATGAGTCAGGGAACAGAACTTTCATCTCATGTTTCCTGATCCATGAGGATCATCACAGTTCTTTCAAACATGTTTGATTTTTATGTCTTGACGTTGAGATCTGACATCTTGACATGTTCATGTGGTGGGAGCAAGCCGACAGATTAAATCAGGATAGAAACTAGAGGCGGCCAATGACGTGAGCAACACAGAAAGAAACGTATCACAGGAAGTTCTGTTTCCAGATTTAGTCAGTTGTGTATCTGAGGGAGTCAAAATTTAGGAAAATTCAGATTTATTACAACTTATTTCTTATTTGTTGCAAATATGCTGAACTCAAGGTTGAATTATTGGCCTTGAACATAGGAGTTACGACCGTCCCCACATTACAAACATTTGATATCAAATGAGTTTGATGGGGCTGTGAAGTAAGGCTAAGAGCTCTACAAAAAGCTACAGAGTAAACTCCACAGATTTTTCAGTTCAGGGCCCATTGAGGACAGTGTGGTCATATGTAACTTTCAATTTTGGTGGAAATCAAGTGTGGAAAATTTCTTCCGCAGCAGTAATTAGAGATAAATCAACTGGCATTTAGACATTTAGTGCTTCAATACATCAAATGCTGCAGTAGATGGAAAGAGCGATGACAATTTATTTGATAGGTCGATAATCTTCAAGCTGCTTCCTGGAACAAATTATATCATTTATCATTTGCTTCTAATTACATATAGGGAAAATAGAGACGCTGTTCACTTGGTACAATTCTGGATAATTAAATAAATTGCTGCTGTAATTAGTCTTTTACTTAGTACACAGCAGGCAAGTTAAATATAGGAACGTGTGAAATATATCTACAGGCAACTTAACATAGACTCATTTTCCAGCTTCTGATGTCGATCTAGCAAAAACCAGGACTTTTCAAGGCACCCAAGGATGTATATATATATATATGACGGAGACAAAACAGGAAAGACAAACAGAAAATAATAAAAGCAATATTTGGTGATTATAACAGAATTAACCCTAACAGGTTTCCTAAAAAATGTCCATAAATGCAGCTTTACAATTGGTGAGAGTTTCAAAGGAGGGTGGCTGCGACATTCAAAGCTATGTCCCCAAAAGACTGCAGGATGGTGTGGCGGATGTCGAGCAGCCCTGTGTCTAATAAATTCCAGGATAGGGTATAAGGGTAGAGGTGGCCTAAACCAAATACCATGACCAACCAATTCCCCAGACATCCACTCAGAACCAAAACTGTAAACCTGTGGGTGAAGGGGATCACAAAGTCATTAGTGTACTAATTTGGTGCCAATCCATAGAAGGAGATTTTTCAGGTATTTCACTGGAAAAGTGAAAAATCTGACCTGATGGTGGTGATCCTCTAGGAACCATGAGAACATTGACAAAATGTAATGGCATTCCAACCAATAGGTCTGAAGATATTTTAGTCTGAACCAACTCATCAACTCATGGTCGTGCTAGAGGAAAGAAGTCAAAAGTCAGACAATCATCAAAGTCAGTAGAATTCATCCTCTGAAGACCATGAATTCAAAATGACGTGATAATTCCTCGAATAGGTGTTCAGATATTTCACTCTGGACCAGAGTGGTGGACCGAACAACAGATGCTGCCATGCCTAAAGCCATGCCATTAGCATTGCTAAAAAAATCCTGGAGTGCCGACCAAACCTACAAAAATAAGGCCCATATGCTCACTTTGTAATAAAATAGCCAGTACAGATCGGCTGATGCACTTTTATGAGGTGATTGATGTGATATTTTTTATAAGAATTTCTGTAAATAGTTCTCTTACTCTTGTCATTAAAATCATTGCTCTGAGGTTGTTCTGCAGTATAATAGTTTTCTAATAAATACACCATATCAATTTCAGGTTTAAATTGAAAATGTCCAGTTAGCTTCACTTACTTTAAACGTCATTGAGTGTGTGTGTGTGTGTGTGTGTGTGTGTGTGTGTGTGTGTGTGTGTTAGTGTTCTTTTACAACACAGAATGAAAAGCCTTTGCCAGTCAGTACTAGTCCTAACCAAGCCAGATGTATTACCTTCAGACAGACAGGGTCGTCTCTCTACCTCTCTAAGTCCATTAACCTGTTTTGATGCATTGTGAATCAGTGCTTTCTTTGCTTCCCTCTTTTATTGCTGTTCCTCTCTCCTCAGCATGGCCTCTTGTGCTGGTGGGAGAACAAATTCCACGGAACGTCTAGACATCTCCCAGGGCAGCCAACGCGTGATTTTTTAATAGGTTCTATGACCACCACACTTCTACTACACCGTCCATTCAGAATTCAGCCTTTGTAACTGCATACTGGAGAAAGTAAATGACTCTCAGCTCATCAACTAGAGTCAAGGTGCTCTTAAGCAATACGCCAAACCATCCCAAAGCTGCTGCAGTGGAGCCGCTCAGTGTGTGGTTGGACTGGGCAGTGGTCTTGCGTGTAAGGCTGTGCTGGAGCAGGAAGTTCATTCATTGAAAATAAAAAAAGAAATAAGACAAATGAAGTGAGATAAAACAGAACAAGGCGGTCACGAGGTTTCCAGTAAAGAGCCCACAGGAGGCCATATTGTTAAATATCATGCTGCCATCTAAAGCTCTGCAGGGGGCTCCAGCCCAGAGGTTAAACTGCAGCTGGCTTTGCCCTCAGTGTGTGTGTGTGTGTGTGTGTGTGTGTGTGTGTGTGTGTGTGTTACTGCATAGTGACAAGTACTCGTAATGTTCTAGCAGTATCAAATGTATTAAAGTGTGTGTGTGTGTTTTCAAAATGAATTTAGTTCCTGGTGGATAAAATTAAAAGAACTTTTTTACACACTCTTATTTATTTCAGTGAATTTGCATGAGTGACCTCCCTGATGAAGACGTTTTACAGTCTCCAGATCTGACAGATTATAGTAATCATCATGGATGTTCATAATGAAGCTTTAGTTCAGTATCTTGCACAAAGTGCAGTCAGTGTCAGGAGCCTGTAATTGTAGCACAGACTGCAGCAGCTGGAGGCAGAGGAGCCTCCATCTGAATACAGAACTCATGTCAAGATTATCGATTCACTCCTGTTCATTCCAATACACTATGTGGTGTAAGCGAATCACAAACTGAGGAGCTCATGTGACAGATTGGACTTATATTGACTGTATGTGGTGTAGCGTAGGAGCTGAAAAAGATGCTCGCAAGGTTAAAGTTGGGCGCCAGACAGGAGCACAAGGCAACCTGCCGTTTTTTCTTCAAATAGGAAAACAAACAAATATGTAAACCCGAAACAAAAGTCCAGCTAGCTCAAGGCCCTTGCTACAAAAGATAATTACCCCAAACAAAACACTGGTCAACAAAATGTCTGAAAATGAAAAGTTAATTATTCAGCAATCATAGGCAAATCACTGTAGGAAAAAAGAGTTAATCGAACAATAAATCAACATATTTCAAAAAACAATAACTAATTCAAATTTAAATGCAAGTCCCAAAGTCCTTATAACTAAATAACAAAAAACGCATTCACCATAAGAAAACCATGAGTGAATGGCTGCAGATTCAGTTCAGTTCTTTTTAGTTCATGCTGGTCGGAGTCTGTGAGTGTGTGTGCGAAGGTGTGTGTGTGAGGGGGGTGCTATAGTTGTGAATTCAATTCAGTTCATGAAAAAAAAATATCCAAAAGTTCAGTTCAGTCTTATGTCCTGTCTGTATGTATGTATGTATGCAGGTGTATATGGGGAGGTAGATGGGGACAGGACAGGGAACAGGGAGAGGTTTTGTTGTATCCGGTGGAAGACAAGACAGTGGCTGAGAGGGGTGAGGAAGCCTGAAGAGCGACAGGCCAAGACCACTTATCTGCACGTTTGGTTGAGCCCAGACTGATTGTAGCTCAGGACATCCGATGACTTTACACACACTCTGGGAGTGCTTTTAGTCCTTCTCAGCTTTTTTTAACTCCTCTACAGAATGATAAGTTCGGGTTTTCTCCTCTTTCTCTCACTTCCTCCTAGTCTCCTCCATGCTGTCTTTGTCTAACCTCGAAAAAATGACCCTTTCCCCCAGCTCCCAGGTGTACTTAATTTTTTACTAGTCCCTCCATTTACCTCTGAGGAGGGAATGCAGTGATTCACTTCCTGTCACAGTGGTGTTCTGATTTATTATCTGAAGATATGTTATGTGTATATAGTGACCTGGCAGGCTGGGCCAATGTAATCTAGTGAGTTTAGGTCGTGCATTCTATAGGTGTTAGGTGGAGGTTGTGTCTGTAGGTTGGACTGTTAATGAGAGCTCGTGTGCTGGTGGGTTTAAAAGGGAGGCATGAAGTGGATGACAGCCTGATTGCATGGCACTGAGACTTGAGTTGGCAACAAAACAATCTGTGTCGCTGCCTTTTCTGCCTGGCCTGCAGGACTGCTGCATTTTCGTGCCGCCACCACTCTCAAACCTGCTGCTAAAGGGAGGAATATATATTTGTGTATATATTTGTATTAAATCTTAATCCATTTGAAATCAGGTTGCATCAAGAGAAAGTGCACAGATTTTCTTGTCTCAAAGATTCACATACTATAAGATTTAAAATAATCATGCATCACGCACTATAGAGGGAGCGATGTACCACCTCAAGTGATCTCAGATGTAAACAAAATGGAGACTGTTCTGGTGTAACAGCTTTCTGTAATGGTGTTAGCCTTAGCCACAAAAACTACTTGGTTAGTTTCAGAGAATATCTATCTAAAATAAAGCAAGTAAAACAAATCCAAAGTGCAAACACAGACCAGGGGTCAGGAATCAGTTAAAGCAGTTTATTGTCACAAAAACTGGTTGCAGTGGCATTGCTGAAGGTCTCTCAGAGGGTTTGTGGTAATGTGAGTCCAACAACTGCACAGAAGGCGAGACTGGGATGGATGTGGCAGGTAACGGGCAGACAGGCACGATAATCCTGAGACAAGAAGAGAGCAGAAGTTAGCACAACAGGCCATCACAAACACAAAGTTCAATGTCAGAGGTTTGGCTGTAGCAGCATCGGTGCCACAAAGACTGAACAATCTGGCAGACTCTGGATGATCGAGACAGGGTTTTATATGGCACAGGTTGGAGTTGATGAGGTGAGGTGAGGTGAGGTGTCCAACGATTGCCAAGAGAGTGATCAGGAGGCCACGCCCAGCAGACTAGAGATGAAGATGATACATAAGGGAGGGAAAACAACAGGAAAACACAGGGAAGAGGAAGAGGAAAACCATCAGTCATAACAAAGATGACTCAAACTTATAAACTTAGATCATTCAAAAATAAAGTCCATATCAGAAATGACCAAGATCTCTTTCAGTTTTGCTACTCTTCTTTCATTCCCGAATCCAACTTCCAATACTTTATCTCAACCATACACTCCTGAATCACGTTCATGCCACCAAGAGACGGTCTTGTAGTAAAATCGTGTTTTGAAGGAAATGTAACGATGTAAAATAGTCACTGCATATCAGCTGATGCATATGACCTGAATGTGAAGGTCATTTGTAGAAGACAGTGCTTGTGTCTGGCAGAGAATGACCGTGTTGTGGTTCAGGATCTGATGAGTCAGTTGAGGTTAATGCATTTCTCCACCAAGAGGAGAGGGTGTCAGAGATGAATCACTGGTCACAATGAATCAACAAGAGCCAGGTTCACACCCAGACAATACAGCATGCCTGATTTATTCAAAGCACGCAAAGGTCTGGGCTGAAATGTATTTCACCACTGTCCACTGAAAACCATGTACCTCCAAGTTTGGTGTTCAAACTGGATGAAGGGCTCCATGTTTTTAGTGAGTTTGAGTGCATTTTATTAATAGTTACTGGATGGCTACACGTGTCCTTTGAAAGCTGACATTTTGGAGATACATCACATACATTCATACAATACATTCATCTGACCATTTCTTCTGTTCCAGTTGGCGTGCAGAAAAGAAAAAAACATTTAAATAGACTGGAGGAGCAAATATAATCATGCACGTCCTGCAGGGCATGAGAAGGTCATTAGTTGATTGTGCACGTGTGCGTTCATACTTCACACTCAGTTCTTCCAGAATTGCATCACAGCTCTCTAGGATCTGAAGTATGAGTGGAGAGCAGGGTGGAGCTTGTTCTCCATGACAGACAGACAGAGGATACAGCATATCAGGAAAGTCTGAAAAAGTGTTTGAATATTCTCCAAATATATAAAATAATCTCATGTCTGTCCATTCAGTACAGAACTGGAGTCAGGATAGCATAGCTTAGCATAAAGACTGGAGGAAGGGGAAGATTACACCTATTATCAACTCTAAAGCTAACCAGTTTGTTAGCTTTATAGCTGATTCTTATTCCTTGAAGAACAAAAGTTCAGGAAAACAAGTCAGTACTTTTGTGCAGCATCTCTGGGTACAGTGTTGGTTGCCAGTCAGGAAGCTGTGTTTACTAAGAAGCAGACGTCATCCTGAAGTTACTTCCAAGCTAGCTGTAAAAAAAATCAGTTCTGATGAATTGTACAGACATTTTTCAACACAAAAAGTTATTGTTTGTTTGTTTATATATTTTTTTTGAAAAAAAGTGATGATACAAAATAACACCTGTACACAAACTCAATGACTAAAGTCCCATCGAACAGGAAGCAGAGTGCTGTTTGCTTCCTCTTTTTTACACATTTCCTGTAAAAATGGTCAGATAGGGAGGGATCGTCACAGGTATTGATCTATTGCTGTTTACAGTAGCCAATGGCGAGTGTGCGTTACACCCCACCACTATACAGCTACTGCTATAAGCTAGTGTCAGCGTCTACTTTCTATTGAACATAGCTGGACCTGGGACTAAATATAACGTGACTGAGTGGTAGCCTACCAAGCTAGTTTTCTTGCTGGGTTTGGCTCCAGTCAGCTCAGTTAGCTACACGTCTGACCAAGCTAATGATAGTTAGCAGTTTGCCTCTTAGCAGTCTTTCCAACAAAGAAGTGTGTAAATCACCTCTGTGGTGTAACATTATTACCTGTTGGTCTCAGAAGCTGTGCTCGAACTCAGCCATACCGGACTGCAACAGTTAATTTGTGGTTCTCTACTTTCGCAAGTGGTTAGGCTAGAGCAGGGGTCATCAACTACATTTGTCCAAGGGCCAGAATTTTTCTCGGCAGACACTATCAGGGCCAGACGCTCTTGTAAAAAAAAATTAAATGAATATTGTATCCTAAGTAATATATTATTATTTCATGATTTCATGAGGCTGTCAACTGCTAACGTGGGGAAGGTGATGCCACTGGACGAGGCGGCTAATCACAGTGAACTGATCAACATCCAGGCCGCTGGTGACATGAAGGCTGCTCTCCGTGTTCTGAAAGCTTGAGCGCCTTTTGGCTTGTCCCCAAAAGTATGACACACTGAAGACACTGGCCATGTATGTGCTCACCACATTCAGATCAACACACACCTGTGAAGCTGCGTTCACAAAAATGAACTCTTTAAAAACGCACGAGAGGGAACCAACTGTCAAACCAGTCTTTGGAGGACTGTCTGTCTATCTGTCCATCAGGAAACTGTGTAAATCATAGAGAGTTGAAGTACACGCCCCCGAGTACAGGGTGAGTAATCAATAACTTTTTATGGTTAGGTCCATTCACAAATACATACATACATACATACATACACACGTGCACACACATAACCATACATATCTGTTGATTTTAAACAATTATACAATTATCTGTACAACATGTATATCCCACTGCATCAATAAAATAAAACAACCTTCAGCATGGTCATTGCATATTCTTGGTTGTACAGACATAATGTTTCTTTAAATTAAACTTTCTCCTCACATTTTAACCACCCTCCCTGTCAGAACTTTTTTTTCATATTACCATATAGTACATGAATTCTTTCTTTATTCATTATATCTGCTGTGTTTAATTCTACTTGATCCACAAACTTCACGTCATTTTACTTTAAAATAGTGTTTTTGTCCTTATGGCCCCTTTTTTGCAGTATGCATAATGGATGTGTCTGTCCTCAGTGTGCATGACCACACACATAAAAGCCCTGTGTGTCAGTGAATAAGCTTTAACTCGTCCTCAGCAAATTAACCTGACAGGTGCAACAGCTGGCCCAGTAAGAGGGAAGCAAGGACCTCTACACCTCAAGCCAGCGGTTAAAGCTCATCCACCCGGGCTGCACAGTGTCAGCTAGCAGGCATGCTTTGCCCTCGTCCCAAAATAATGAACCTGCCAATCGGCGTGCTGGCCCTCTCAACATACCACTGGAGTACATAATGAGGCCGCAGTAAAACTCTGTATGATGTCCACAGGTGGATTTACATGTTCCACCTCTCTCCCATTTATCTTTGCCTTCACAGAGAGCTTTGAACTGATTCATCACATCTTTATGGCATTCAATTCTTGGAATATAATATTCATAACTATGTTTTCATGCATGTATAATCACCTGAAAATAAGAAGTTTTTATTTTTGTAACTTAAAAACGTTCCTTTCATATCTACAGTGGGAGCGGGTCTTCTTTCATGGAGGCCGCCATGTTCAAGCACCGTATTTCTACAGTTGCCCAGAACAGACAAACTAAATATTGACCCTAGACAAGGCTGTTCAAGTGTTGTTTCTCCTTTACACTAGGAAGGTGAGGGTGATGTGAGGAGATTGCAAGACAGTGATTACACCACTAGATACAACTAAATCCTACACACTGGACCTTTAAGTTTCACTATATGGTGGAACTGTGAAAATCTGATTTAGCACGTCAGCTACTCCTAGATTCATTTCCAGCTGCGCCATGCGGGCAGCGTTCTAGACAATGCTCGTGATTCCACCGGAAGCGCTGTGTTTCAAAAGTGTCTCTCTGCTCTGTTCCATGGAGGATCTGTGGCTAGTCTATGTTTGAGGAAAATGCCACGACTGGCCATGTCCAGCAGCATAGAGCAGATCAAACTGGCAGGAAGTCAGAACACAGCATAGAGAAACTGGACAATTTTCAAAATAAAACACCCTCTGCAGACTCCAGTCTGGCTTTGGAAACGCTTCTGGGATATGGGGGTGGCTGTGGCTCACGAGGTAGAGTGGGTCGTCCACTAATCAGATGATTGGCAGTTCGATCCCTGGCTCCTCCAGTCTTCATGTTGAAGTGTCTAAATTGCTCCTGAAGGCTGAACCATAGGTGTGTGTGAATGGTTAGCTTTACCATTTACCTTATAATGCCAGGACCACGGACCTTTAGGGGCAACTGTAGCTGTCCCAGTGCGTGATGATCTAATATATATGTTCATGTTCATAATAAGATGTTTGCTGTGAATGTATTCTGGTACTAATTAGGGCAAAAACAGGACTGTCTTTACAAGAAGTTCAAACCATATATTTATTTATCATTTAAAACTTCATTCTTTTTATAACTTGTAAAAAACTGTCTACAGGCGAACAATACATGTCCAGCTGACTGGCTGTACACTAACTAAAATATTCTTATGGTTTCACACTAATTTATTAATTGGAATAAATTATGTACCAATTCAGCTGTGTTTCTAGAAGTGAAGTTTTCTTTACTTTCTTCTGTCTGTAACCGACTTTATAGTGATTCAATCTAAATGTCAGTGATCACACAGTAAAGGTGTTTAGTCTAAAAGAATATCATTGATCGATTACAATTTGATGCTCGTCCATCTGTCCAATGACGTAAATATGTATAATATATTTACATGAGAAGGACTAAATCATGATTTCAGCTCTACAGTTTTCTTGATTGCCACTAAAGGAGAGATCTTTAAGAAAATGAACTGAAGGTTTGTGAACAGCATCTTCAAAATTAGCCAGATTCATCTCAGGATGTTCTCCTTCAGTACCTTTCACCTTGGATTGTTTGACACAAGATCATATAAAATTCTTCTCCTTATGTTTCCCTGTGGAGGAAATAAAACAGTGAATGACTGCGGTACTAAAGACAGGCCAGAGGCCAGAGAGAAACGCTCAGGATCATCAGGCACACTGAATAATTAGATAACACTGATTAAATGAACTGCCTTTTGCCCAATGTATGCTGGGATGTGCTCCAGACCCCTGGGACCCAGAACAGGATAAGGAGTATTGAAAATGGATGGATGATTGAATTAATAAATTTAAATGAAGCAAATTAAATTAGTCATGAAATAAGATGCAGTATGCAGAACAGCAATCAGAACACTGGGAGATATGCATATAAATGATAATATCTGATAGAGTTTGTGATGGCAGAGTTTCCTTCACATGAGCCAATCACATTCAAGATAATGGATTGCCTTTTTAGAAAATTATTTATTTTTTCATCAACCTTGAAAACATAATTGAGTCCTTGAGGCGGTGAACCAGAAGTCCATTCAGAGATTTGGGGGTGAGTGCTGTTTACCAATTTCATCTCTGAGTGGGTGTTCTGTACTTTCATTTTTCAATAACTGGAGTGTACGTTGGGGCTATTCATATTTGCACTTTAAAATGTGGAAACAGTGTTTCTTTTCAGTGCTGCTTGGTACTATCACAGTATCCAACTAAATGAAAAATATCAGACAAAGTATGGTCGTGAAAGTGTGCCCTCGTTGTGAGCCAAACACTGAGAAAAGGTCAGTTTTTGTTCTTGCGAAGTACATTTGAGGAAAATACTCTTCTTACATGTTGTCAAAGCATTTATATTCATATCTGAATTTAATCAAGATAATCTACCATAAAAATACAGTATTTAATGAGCAGAGTGTCCAGAACCATCCACATCTTATTTTATTATTGTATGATTTGAAATCAAATAATTCATCATCACATAGAAAAAAATCACATGACAGCGTAAAAAGAACGAGAAGAGGCTCAGATACAAAATGTGATCAATTTATGTCAAAGAAAGAAAGAGACTAATATTAATGGCCAATCAGGAAAATGGTGATAATGACCATTGTTAATCATATGCAATATGCAGCTTTCTGTTGAATCTCGTCCTTTTTTCACGTATTCATTCTATTCATCATGTATTGTATTTGTTAAGCTTTCTACTGATGTTTATTCAATGCTGGTTTTCCTATATCAAATGTTATGTTTTACACCTCCAGGTCTGGATTATAGACTGTATAAAACATGGATGCCACCGGTTCATGAACAGCCTTTGTAAAGCTCAGTGTGGTGGTTTCGGACATTGCCTTTTCCGGTTCCTGGCTAGTCCAAAAATGGTCAAAGAGGTGGAGCTGAGGTGGGCTGAATGATATATGATAAAAATGATAATATGGGGACTCATTCTGTACCCAGCCTCAAGAGGTTGTTTGAGGAACTGCAGTTTTTGACTTTTCCACATTGGCTTCTTTCCACATCCATGGAGGGTTGCCGCTTCAAGGGGGCAGCAGGCTAAGTAAGGCAGCCCAAACATACCACCCAGCAACTTTCAGCTCCTCCCGTGGGATCCCAAAGTATCCCCAGGACAAATGGGAGAATCCCTCTAATCTGGTCTACCCTGTGCTCTCCCAATTGGGCATGCTCAAAGGGCTTCCAGAAAGAACGATGTATTGAAGAAGCATCCTTATCATCAAATCAAATCAAATTTTATTTGTATATCATGTGGCCAAATCACCTCAACTGACCAAAGCAAAGTTACTGTGATCATATCCCATGCTTCTTCCCAAGTGTCCAGGGTAATACCAGCAGAGCTAAGTAGCAAGGCGCAATCCTGACAGACCTCAACGCCTGCAGACAAGATGACAGACTTCTTGCTGAGAATACGAGCACAGCTCATAAAGCAACCTCCAACAACTCCAGCTCTACAAAGCACATGTATATTGGATGGATTAAATTGTCATTTTGTGTTATCTGGAATATGGAATGCAGTAATATGTGTAATATATCATAGAAAATCATTGATTTTAAATACATGCTTGTCCATCATGCTGAGCAATGGAGAAATCACAGTTATGATGAAAAGAAGAAGTGTCTTTGTTACCTATCCAAGACCTAACCATAACTTGGCAAAGTTAAGAGAAGGAAAAATCTTATAAATATCAGTTGACTTCTCAAAGACCTCACAATTTATAGTTATAGTATATCGAGTATAATTCAATTTAATTCACTTAATTGAATTTTCAGTTCATTTCTATGCAAGTAATGTTTTTATTTTAGAAAACACTGATGAGACACTTTTTTCCAGGATGATTTAGTACTTTGTGCAGTATTAATGTTTATGGATGTGCTGTATGGCTTCCACCATTTACCCTCAATATACGTCAGAGCACCTGACTCTAATGTTCATGTGTGTGTGTTCAGTGCATGAATAGCAAGGATATAGTATATACACAGTCTAGGGAGCCCGGCTAACAGACTGAGCTAACAGCAGCTACATTTGGTAACAGTTCACTTTTACTGTCCATCAGGGAACTCACAGAGAGTTGAGCAGCCAGAGAACATCAGAGGGAAGACCAGCAGATATATTCTGTATAAAATATGACCCAGTTTCACCAAAATCACTGTTCTTGTTGCTGGTGCGTGACTTTGCGCAGTAAAGCATTATGTACTTCTTGTGGGCAATTGTACCTGTGTGAGGACAGACGTACAACACCATTCACTTGATTGCAAGTCAGTGTAGCATCAACATGATTTAAAATCTGTTAGTTTATGGTAAAAAAAGTTGCTTTAAAAAGAAGCATCCTGAATTCTATAAAACCTAATGCTAATATGAGATGAGGTCAGGGGTTTTTTCCTATGAATGAGAGATGAAAGACATTTTCTATATATAATATATATTGTATATATTGTATCTAGAGATACGTCATTGAACGTAACGTAAGACAACAAACTCTCTTTTTTCTTTGGTAAACTAAATACTCACCCTCAGCTCTACTAGGTGAACATTCCCTTCCAAACATTATTGTGCACATGCAGCATTTAGCTCAAAGCACTGCCATGCCTAAGTACAGTCTCACAGAGCTGTAGATTCATGTAGCCTTGACTGAAAATGGAGACCAGAACTCCAGTCTGCCAGTCTACATACGCATTGTCCCTGAACTCCACAAGACATTGGGTGTGTTAATATAGAGAGCCACATAATGTCCAGATGTATTAATAGAGTCTATTAAGAAGAAAATGTATATACTATAGAAATAACTGCCTGTAAAGATAAAGTTTGTTGTTGTAGACATACAGCTTTCTGATATTTATAAATCAAAATATTTTTGACAACTTGAGACAAGGGATCGATGAAGAGGCTGCAGTCCCTTACCGCCTATTTAAAATTTCTTCTGAATGTTGCTTTAACCTCATTAACATTGTCCCGAAGTTACAGTACGAGCATGGAGTCACAATCCTCTGTATCGCTGTCTGAATAATGATGGAGCTGCTAGCAGCACAGAGAAATGAGTATGGATTTATATCAGCTAATAAACACAGGCGGGATAATAGTATTGATTTATGGCTGGCTTAATGACACAATGGAACAGGGCCTACAGGCTTGCGGAGGATTTTGCAGTGACCTGTGTTTGTTGCTGTGCAACAATAATTTCTTGTGTTTTTTTTTCTCCGTGCTGTCAGACAAAGTCTTCTGCCAGTGATACACTGAACTGAAGATGACTGATTAATGAGGCCTGAAACTGACAGACTCCCAGTGTCTCTGTGAAAAGAGAGGAGGTGGAGAAAGACGAGTCACTTTAATTCTCTGAGTGTGTGCGAGTGTGTGTGTGTGTGTGTGTGCCGTCTGGTGTTACCACAAAAGAAGTTCATTAACTCGTAATCCACTATGGGTGTCCTGCATGTGTGTCTGTAAGATTATTTTTTGTGTGTCTGCTATTGTGGATCTGCAGGAGCTCTAAGACATCAATAGTCCCCGTCAATAGACCTAACCCGTCAATAGAATGACTTAACCAGAATGGCTTGGTAAATAGTTATATAAGACTGTTTGTGCGCATGTATGCATGTATGTGTGTGTGTGTGTGTGTGTGTGTGTGTGTGTGTGTGTGTGTGTGTGTGTGTGTGCGTGTGTGTCCTTTTCCAATCAGTAAAAACTAGAGCGACTCTCCCCTCCATTGCAGACAGCAGTAGCAGGTTATATAAAATCCTGCTTCCTCTCACAAAAGCCACTTTTATAGCCTCAGAAAATCATCGTCTTCAGAAGCACTCTGGGTATTTAGACTGTGTCACCTCTGAAAGTGACAGTGATATACTCATGTTTTTAAGATGCTCTAGATTTGATCGGGAAGCCTTGAAACTACACTACAAATTTCCACAGGCAAAAAGATGAATTCATTTTCTAAACTATACTCTTATATTAATCATGAACACCATAACCATTACCCATAACCTAATCTTCATTCAGAAGAAAACTGAGATGAAAGGACGATTGTGTTTTTAAAAACTACAACCTTATTCTCCATCGTGGTGTAACCGGTGTTATTACTGGTACATTTTTTGAGAACGCCACCCTGGGATACCAAAAGATTTGATTTGACCTTAAAGTTTAAACTCTCAAAATTCCGGGGACTCCCACAAGCACAAGGAAGACCACAAAGTCAACAGATAACATATAAAATTATATTATTATAAGGTAAATAAAGTCAATAAAAGATGTGTCCATAAACCAAGGTTGAAATGAATTCATAGAGCAACAAAAATAATTCAAATAAAATTAAGATAGATACTATTAATGGTCAAAGAGGCATTACAAATAACATCTAAGCCACTTGAAACACTGTACGTCCTGGACTAAAATAGCTACACGACACGAATATTCTTATTCAAAGACGAGCTGGAACTTAAATAACAGTAGGCTGTCGTACATTCAAAGATTGCATATTTTCCCCATATAAGTTAGAGTAAATGAATGTATTGTAACGGACTGTGTATACACTGTGGCTGTTTGAGTTGTGTTCAAGTAAGTTGTGCTGCAGTGTATGGGGTTGACGTCTGGGGGGTGGCGTTGTTAGAGGCTGTGAAGCCTGTCAGTCACTCTGCTGGGGATGTGGACAACCTGGCCATCTAGTCCGAGACTGCCCCCACACACCCCAGAATCAGGGAAACGCATCGGGGACCACATGATCGGGACGATGCGGACCCCTAAACCTGTGTCCCGACCTCTTCCAACAGTGCAACTCTCCGAACAAGCAGGGGCAGAGCGACCAGCAGAGGAGCTTGATGGACAGCTGGAACGGCTGGTGGTACTGGGCCGAACCTGGATTGGAGACTGCTGGTACGCGTCAGTGACTATTGGAGAAACGTGCTGCTCTGCACTCGTGGACACCGGTTCCTCAGCCACCCTGGTGAAACCCAATGTGCTGAGTGCTGGGATCTCAGTTTTCCCCACTGTAGTGAAACTGCAAACTGTCACCGGAGAACGAGCTCCAATGGCGGGGGAAGCATTAGTGACTCTGGGGTTGGGGAAACAGTTGGTTCGCTGCCCGGTGTGGGTCGCGAACCTGGAGGCCTCTTGGCACTTTCCCGCCGCCCCTGCAGCGCTGACTCCTGCCAATACTGTGAGAAAAGAGAGATGCTGGAGGGCGAGCAGCTACACCCTGATGTGAAATGTGCGGCTGTGGGGGAAGAGGGGCCGACCACCAGCCAGAGACTGGCAGCTGTGGATAGAGCAGAGTGGGCACACAAACAGGGGGATGATGTGGACATCAGACCTGTGCTCTCATGGGTGGCGGTACAGCGTCAACCTCCATGGGAAGATGTCGCCATGTTTTCACGAGCCACAAAGGGACTCTGGTCAATGTTTGGAGCCCTGCGCCTGTGTGATGGAGTGCTACAGAGGGGGTGGAAGGAGCCAGCTACAGGAGAGACACGGTGGCAGGTGGTGGTGCCAAAGGCCCTGCGGGAGACGGTGCTCCAGGCAGTGCACGGAGCGCCTGGCTCTGGTCACTTTGGAGTAGCCAAAACCCTCCGCCGCCTCCGACAGGGGTTCTATTGGGGCCAGCATCGGCGAGACGTGGAAGACTATTGCCGCCGCTGCGACAGTTGCACTGCACGGAAGGGCCCCACAGAGAGATCTCATGCTCAGCTCCAGCAGTTTCCAGCAGGGTGCCCCATGGAAAGGGTGGGAATTGATGTTCTCGGGCCGTTTCCCCGTACAGACAAGGGAACCGCTATGGACTATTTCACCAAGTGGCCAGAGGCATACAGTCTGCCAGACCAGGAGGCTGAGACCATCGTGGACGCGCTGGTAGAGGGGATGTTCAGCAGGTTTGGGGTGCCAGAGGTCATCCACACTGATCAAGGCAGGAACTTTGAGTCCCGTGTGTTTGCAGCAATGTGTGAAAGACTGGGCTCCCACAAAACCCGCACCACACCCCTCCACCCTCAGAGCGACGGCCTCGTGGAGAGATTTAACCGCACACTAGCACAGCAGCTAGCCATCGTGACAGCTAAACACCAACGCGACTGGGATACACACGTCCCCCTGGTGTTAATGGTGTATCGCTCTGCGGCCCAGGACTCCACTGCCTGCTCCCCTTCTCTCCTCATGTTGGGCAAAGAGATCCGGACTCCGGCAAAGATGATGGTAGGCAAACCACCTGACACCCCTGTGGTTCCCCCGGGACCAGAGTATGCCAGGAAGCTACAGGACCGCCTTGAATCCGCCCACGAGTTCGCCAGAGGTCAGCTTCTGAGTGCAGGAGCGAGACAGAAGAGGAACTATGACGTGCGTGCCAGAGGACACCATTTTGAGGTTGGAGAGTCAGTGTGGGTACATAACCCTCAGAGGAAGAAGGGCAGATGCCCTAAGCTGGAAAATGAGTGGGTGGGGCCCTGCAGGGTCCTAGAGAGACTGGGTGAGGTCATGTACAGGGTCCAATTACCACCAAGAGGACGGAAAGTTGCTCTACATCGGGACAGGCTGGCTCCCTACCGGGGCACAGCTGCTCCACTGGGACCTAGGAATGAGACACAAGAGCCCCCAGACACAGCCCAGAGCCCCCAACAAGCCCCCTCTGGTGACCTGGATGTGTCATCCAGGCCCTCACAACCTGAACCTGTTGTCCCTGCCCCTGCCCCTTCCCCTTCACCAGGCCCTTCCCCAGGCCCTTCTCCTCCTATCCTGGGTCGGACAAGGCCACGGAGAAATCAAAGACCCCCTGCCCATCTGAGAGACTTCGTTTGCCCCCTCGAGGGTGAGGGACTTTGAAGTGGGGGGGTAGTGTAACGGACTGTGTATACACTGTGGCTGTTTGAGTTGTGTTCAAGTAAGTTGTGCTGCAGTGTATGGGGTGACGTCTGGGGGGGTGGCGTTGTTAGAGGCTGTGAAGCCTGTCAGTCATGGCAGTTGCCATGGCAATGAGGGGCGCGAAGTAGCCACCTGGGATTGGAGAGGAGGGTGTGTCCGAGGAGTGGGTGTTGGAGAGAGCCGTGGGAGAGCTACGGTGATAACTGCTAACGTTCTGTTTGTTTGTTTTATTGTTTTGGCGTTGGCTACGGCCCACAGTAGCCTGTGTTCCAGATTAGGAATAAAGTCCAGCAAAACCAGTTGCTTCGTAGCTTCATTATTCCAGGTCGCTACAGTATAATGATGACGGATCGAGGTTTTTAAGACCTGCACTGCCCGACCTGCAAAAATATCTGTTAATTGACCCGAACCTGCCAACTGCTAGGTTTATGCATGTAGTATCATTGTCAGCACTGAGCGTCAGTACGCCCACAGTACTGCAGGAGTGAGAAGGTCTCGGCTAAATTCTTGTTAAAACATTAAAGTCTCTTTCTCTCTCTGCTTGGTCCTCCTTCTGCACTGAACTGAAGATCTGCCTCTGGCTCAGTCATTGAGGATGTCCTGTTTACTAAATGTGAGGCATCATGGTTGTCAATTATTATGGAAGCTAACAATGACAGAACTGAGTAAGCATATTGGCTATAGTCAGTGTGACTTTGAACATCCTCTAGGCTGTTACAGGAAGTGACACCAAGTGAATTGCTTTGGATTGGATTCAGATCTGTCAAACCATTTGGCAGGTGTCTCATATTGTAGTTAGCACTGCTTGGAAACCACCCAGTCAGCGTGTATGCAGTCATATAGAATATTAACTGCAGGCTGCAGAGGGGCCGTCACTGGGACTGCCAACTGGCTAAATCTAGAGTTTGATCGTCTTCCTCCCTTACTACCTTCTGCAGCTGCTTCGCAGTAAAAGTTACAGCACCATCTTTCACAAATACTATAGTACATAGTATTACAGAAATGATGTGGTTCCATCTTGGTCCAAGCCAAGCAAACATTTGGCGTTTGTTTTACCGGAATCCACCCTGATTTCTAACATGTGAATGGATGCATTTCAGAAGTTGGGTGAATTGAGAACACTATAATCACTTCTTAGTTGTGGTAATACCAAACTTTATGCTTGACCTGACGTAAACCAGTCGTGAAATTTCACTCTAACCGTGGAAGTCTTAATCCTAAACTATTCCCTTGATCAAAAATTAGGGCTCTCTAAAATGTCCTCATGCTGAGGGACACACATATACCCTCTATTCTTTGCCTCTCTTTCAATCTTTTCTACCTAAAGCCCAGAGTTCATTTGTGTGTCTGTCCAGAAAGGAGAGGGATTTGTAGCAGCCAGTCGGTAACAACCATTTGCATTGGGCTCCGGCTGTTTGCAGAATAGAGAGAAGCAGTGGGAGTCTTCGTTTCTCCTCAGCTTCTCATCCAGCACCACTGACCTCTCTCAACTCCCCCCATTTACCTCATTCCAATTTTCACCCTCCCTGACACACTAACACAGGCTGTGAGCTGAATGAGCAGTGGGAGTCGGGCGAGGGGAGGGGGATTAAACTTAGGTGTGGGAGGACGACAGAGGAAGAAAGGCAAAAGGGGGGCATGGGGGGAGACAGGAGGATGAGACAGGATCTGTGTTTACTGGCTTTCAGTGCCGCTGCTAACAAGCAGTGTACAAAGCCAAGAGAGCCAACAATGCTGACCGACTTTAGCTGAAGCTAATTAAGCTGAATACTTAATAACAAGAGTGTATTTCAAGTCAGCACATTTCCAGGGTTTGAAAAGCAAAGTGAGAGTCAGGCGAGAGAAAAAGTAAAATGAAATAATTAAAAGCTCAATAGGTCTTTGCCATCTTTGTTGCAGCTAGTATACTGAAGCCGAGCACAGAGAAAGGATTGAGACTAAACAATATCATGTGAATCAAACAACACTGTCTGTGACGAACTGGAAATTTTAAGATTCAGGATTTCAGTCAACTACCTACAAAAAACACAACATGGGTCTCAAGGTAAAAGAAAAGTAAAATGGTTAAAAGATATATAAAAGAAGGTAAAGGTCATGGTTTGGGTATAAATAGCAACAGGAAACAGTTAGTGGTGTCCTGTGTTAAAGTGTCATGGTTTGTTGTTCAATTCCATTTCCAGGGAAGATGGATATGTTTCCAGGATTTAATTATGAGAGGAGTTCAATTAAATTGCTCAAGGATTTTATCTGATCCTTCAAAATGTGGCGTAGCAATGAAAGGACTCTCACAGGGCAACAAGGCCGCTGGAATGGATTTTATTTGCGGACGTGAACAGTGCAGTCAGCAAAAAATGAATTCACATTGACAGCTCAGTTGATCTGCCTCAAACATTCTCTTTTGAAGTGGAACCAATGTTTTTGCCAACAAATATATCAAAATGCACACCTCTGACCTATCATGCCGCTCTGATAGCAGCTACAACCTACGAGCTAATCTATCAGATTTGATGGATGGATGCATTTCTGAATAAACCCATGAAAACAGGATGCGTCATCAAAAGTATTTGCATAAAGTAAATGTATTCTTGAATTCACTGCTGTCAATTAAAGAATCAACAGACTGCATGGTACAGCTTGAAATGACTCGACGTTGGTGCCAGGTACTTTCCTCGATGTTGCTCTCCACTGCAGATAGTAAGATGTAAGCAGAATTCTCAGCTGATTGTGATAGCAACGCTGTGCGAAAGTGCTGTGTCATTTTCTTTAACATGACACAAACACAAGAACAATGGAGGATAGGCTATTGAAGGGATGTTATTCCGAACCCTCTTATTTGTCACGGCATAGAGACAGTGTTTTTTAGAAAAGGTTGAAGGCAGAAAGACAAACAACTGCTGAAGAAAACGTCCTCTTCTGCTTTAACTCTACCTTTTTGTATCAGATCAGATTGCATGGAACCTCAACTGAAAAAAGTACTAGGTACTATCCACAACTTTTTACAATGGAAAACCAAAAAAGAAGCGAGATTCAAGCAAGTCGTGAGAGGTTACTGAACAGGCAACAACACTCCTCGCTAAGGTTTCATCAGGAAGTATAAAGCAAAAGCAGATCAAAAACCTAAACTTTCTTTAAAGATTGTCTTGAATGCTTAAATTAGAGTCTCACCGCGATGTCACGCTAAAGTCTAGAACTGTGTGTGCTGACCTGCCTGCCCACACCTTTATCATCCGTCACTGTCAGCCAGCTGAGAACACTGGGTGTTTCTCACTGAATGACTCTCCTTTGGTGAGACGTGCATGGACAACATAAGGCCAAACAAGTTGAAGGCCAGGAGTGTCTTAAACTGCAGCACAGTTTCCTTCCTTCTGTTTTTTACTGAACCATTCTAAAGCTGTTATTGGTTAGCCCCTGGTGTCAAGTGCTGGAGGCATAAACTGAGCACTTCACTGGGCCAAGTTTTGTGCTGGGACATTGAGCACCCAATTACAAGAGGACGGGTCAAGGGCCAGGGTGAAGAGAAGAAAATGAACACAGTGCTTGTGGTTAACAAGACTTATGAACTGTTCTGTTACGACCTTAGCACTGGGCACATGCTGGGCAGCACTGCTTGCTGACAAGGACTGCTAGAGGGCCATTCGGTGCGGGCGCCAGTGTAGCACGTTGAGATATGACACCTCAGGTTGAATGGAGAAAATAAAAGAGGAAATATCAAGTGAAGAAAGAAAACGAGGAGACAACATGGAAACACAGCCAGCAACAGCCAGCATGTTGTGTGGTCGAGTTAATGAGACCAGATAAGTTGGTGTGAAGGGACTCAGTAATTACAGCGTGACTCTCTGTCCCTGTCTAACCTGATAACCCTGAACCCCCCTCCCTCATTACACCAGCTTGACCTCAGTGAACTGTGTCTCTTCCTCTTTCCTTTTTGTCATTTGTCTCATTCCACTTAATTTGTGTTGCTGGGTTATTAATACATATTTTAAAAGCTGTTACAAACAATTAAATATCATTAAAGATGTAGTTTATTTACACTACAAATATACAAGTCAGGCTGTCTCTCACTGTACTAATTAACATGAATGTGTTGTGACTGTGACTCGTTTGCATCTCCTGTAATTACCTACCCACTCATCACTTGTGTTTTTACATTTTCCTGTAACCTTTTCACTGTATATAGATCAGTGACAAATTAATGAACAACTCTGGTGATATTCTAGATTTTTCTTGTTAAAAAGACCAAAAACCGACAATGAATGTATCCTGATAAGTATGGTGTTCTGTTGAGGCTGTCTGCCTTCTCGTTCCTTGTGTTTCTGTTGTCTCTGTTGTCTGCCACTGGGTGTGTCCTCTCACCTGCCTGATCACCTCATCACCTGCTCCTCGCCATCCAATCAAAAACGTATTACTTACAGTGTTAAAGACCAGCTCATCCTCCAAAAGTCCAGATAATTGAGTCTACAAATGCTACAGCCAGCCATGTATGTTTGTACTGTGCATGAAACTCATTTTTCTCCTCTTGTTAACCTTGTGCCAACTGCTCATCAGTTTGAGGAGCTAACCATTCATACACATTTACACACCGATGGTTCGGCCTTCAGGAGCAATTTGGGCTTCAGTATCTTACCCAAGGACACTTCATCATGCAGACTGGAGGAGCCGGGGATCGAACCACCGATCATCTGATTAGTGGATGACATTCATTAACGTCACATTTTTAACAAAAAAACACTAGATTTTTTAAGATTAAGGAAGCACCCAATGAGCTTAGAGCTGGGATCTTCTTATCCTTGAAAACACACGCCTCTGCCCCTGCTACAGCCTCACTTGGTCTTATATTATATATATTATGGTGGCTAATTGTTGCCAATTGTCTGCTAATGTTAGAAGTCTTTTTACCATTTACAACTTTTCCATAATTGCCACTTGGCTACATTGTTTAGAAGAAGCTACAGGCTTTACTTGTAAAAACTGTGAATCAGATGCTCTGGCCTTCACAGTTACCATCTTAAGTGAACATCTATGGGGGATTTGGGAGCGCTGTGTACTCTCCACCACCGTCATTAAAACACCGGTTTGTGTATCCTCAGAAAGTCACAGTCTGTAATTGTTTGCTCATAACTTTTAGTGAAGTTTCATTTTAGAGTTTTGCTTACTTTCACCACTTTTCTCTAACTGTCTCCTTCACTCTTTCTTTCCCTCTCTTACTCTCTGTGGGCTTATTTATTCATTGATGTAGCGTAGAGTTTCACTAAACAATAAGGCGCTGAAGGGCACGGTGAAACAAAAGAGCCCATTTTTAAATGTGCCGTGTTCGGATCACTCAGATATGGGAAAACATTGCATACATTTGCATGCAAAAAAAATGCAGCTGTTTTATCATAGTTTGATTTGTCTCATAAGGATGACATGGCAGACGCTTTTCAGCTGAACAAACCTAATGAATTATGCCTCTTATATACAGGCAACAACTGCTTAGGTTTTCAAATTAGTTTCAAGAAATCTGAGTCTTAGGGACACTTCAACATTAAACCTAACTATCAGAGCTCTACTGAGGGCAACGGCGCTTTGTAAGGATGAAGCACTCCATGTATACGAAAAGCTCAGTCAGTACGTTTACATGCACAGCTTAATCAAGCTATGCTCAAAATTCGATTTTGGCGTCTAATCGGACTTCTGTCCTTGTCCCAGTTTACATGCAACTGAGAAAATCAAATAACCGACGGGAACGTGTCCTCCTCCTCAACACTAGGTGGCGATATGCGTCGTTTCAGCGGGTTAATACGGCCCCCTTTCCAGTTGACCTGTTACGTCACATAATAATAAACAACTGGAGTCAGGCGGCAGACCGGCATTTTCGAACAACAGCATGATGGATAATCGTACAGCTTCTGCCATGTTGCTGCCCTGGTGGTTCTTCTCCTGTGATTGCATTCTTCTTCTGCGACCGGCTTTCTTGGATGTTTTTGTTCCAGGGTCATACGCCAGCGTGGGGGGTGTGGAGCATGCACACATGCGTTGTCTGGTTTAACTCTGATTAAGGCGTATACATGCCGGAGAAAATCGAATTCCAATCGCATTATCTGGGTGTCTTAATCGGAGTTGGAGAACTCTGATATTAGTCAGACTAACGCGTTAACATGCACTTCAGTTGTCCAGTTAAGTGTCATGTAAATGTACTGAGTTAGAGTCTTTAAGCTGTGAAAAGAACCCGATCATTCTCGACCAACTCATCACTAACTGAGCTCGTGTACTCTCTCAAGTCTCACAAAGGTACCCATGGTTTCATCTAAACATAGCTTCAGCAGAGCCTTTCAAAGCAAGTCATTCACAAAATTCATGTGAATCCATCTCTGTGTTATGTGAGGTGAAGCTGAAGTGTTACCCACGGTGTGCTTTTCACTGTTGCTTGTGTTTTTCAGTCACTCAAGGTAAATATTGGAAAGGTTTTTTCGATGCGGTGACCCTTCAAGCTTCAATTAAATAGACATAATCATGTTTTTTTTTCCACAGACTACCAACCATGACACTAATTAAGTTATTAAATAAAGGCTATAAATGCTGTAAAGCAGAGCAGAGGGAATATGTATGATGGAGGGAGAGTTTCTTATGAGAGAGGTGAGAAAAGTGCTTATGCTTTGACCTGTGAGTGTTCCGAGTCAAAACTTGCTCGACACCACCTTGGCACACAAAGAAAGGTTCACTTGGAAATGAAAAAGTGGTTAGCACACAGAGTATGCTAGGACCTGTGTTTCTTACTTCAATAATTAATATTTTTATATGAAAAATGGGTCATATGATATGTATGTGACTCTATGTAAGGGGTTGAATCTCAGGACTATGGAGAGTGTTTGTTGCTGACGCATCCAACTCAGGAGTTGGCAGCCAACCCAGAACTAAAAGAAGAGTTAATATTGTTACCATGTTTGCCTCACGAAGGGGGTGATACAATGTCAATGTTGTGTAGCGTATCTATACCTGCTGAATGTAACCGCTGTGAAACAATCAGAAAATAACTTTTTATTTCTCTGATTAATAACAGCTTTATCGAGGCCGGCGCTCGCTCTCTGTGTTGTTACTCTATGTCTCTCTACCAAAGCGCTCTCTCTCTCTCTCTCTCTCTCTCTCTAATCATCGGACACAAATCAAATTAAACTTCTTCGTGTCATTATATTTTGCGGTGTAAATTGTGAGTCAGACTCAGATTTAGAAGCTGGTACATGAAATAAACAAAGTGAGAACACACACACAGGTAGATTATCAGAGTTTAGTCCGTGAATCCACCTGGATAGTCTCTGCTTCAGAGACATTTCAGGCTGTCTGTGGAGGTTTGACCGATCTGAGTGTCTGATTGGCGGCCGGAGCGTGACATGGGGCTCCGTTTTCCCAAAAGTTGAATCTGGTTCAACTTCTCTTGTTTTTTCCGCGTTGCGGGCTGCCGGCGCGGAAATGCACGACCCCCACTGAAATGAATTGAAAAACGCCGTTTTGCCTGTCCCTGTCTGAACGCCGACTTAAGTTTACTTTTACCGGAGACGTCCCCACACTGTTGACGAGACCTGAACGTGTGTGTGCGCAACGCGTTGTGTCCTTCACAACGGACAAATACAATGCAGCACAGTAGCAAGCAAGTAATGCCTGTACCAACAGCTAGTTAGCTATTTAGTGTCTCATATCAGCTGTACTTGGTTGTGATACACACTAACATAACGCCAGTAGTTTTTTAGTTGGATGTCTGTCTGTAAGACGAACACTTTTTGTTCCTGCTCAGTTTAAAGAGATAAAGAAAGATGTGTATAACTCGCCCTCTACTCATCGGTCCCACATGCAGCTGTGTGTTGAACGTAGCTGTCATTAGCTATAAGAAAATAACTTTTCTCTCATTCACCTTTCTGTTAACGGCACCCCCTCAGTTTTATTGTCTGTGTTCCCCTCGGTTTGAGAGAGAGAGACCCCTCACTGTTTTACAGCATAGTCTGAAACCGGTCTTAGAGAACTGGGTACATAAAGTAAACAGTTACAATACAAGGACAGTATCAGTTCAGTCCATGAGCTCCACCTGGATATTGTCCGGTTTTAGTGACATGTCAGGCTGCCTGTTCATGCAGGCTTCTGGACTGAAAGAATTAGCAAGTAGTAACTTTCAGAATCACTTTATTGGCCAGGTGTGTGTACACACAAGGAATTTGACTCTGTTTACATGTTGCTCTCAATGTATGGACAGTTTGTGTACACACACCTGGCAAATAAAGGTGATTCTGATACTTAGTGAATGAGTACAATGTATATCTATATTTGTGCTCTCAATCATATTTCTCATATTTCTGTTTTTTTTTTTTTTTCTTCCCTAGACTCTACCTGGCAGCCTTCCACTTCAATGAAAGTGCTGGGCGTCCCTAAGCTACAACATCAGCTGGTGAGCTGCTATTCAGATTGAACTTCCCAACAACAGCTACAGCTAAGACAGTGAAAGTAGAACCAACCGTCGGTAAGTTTTACAACCTTTTATTAAAAATGGCAAAAAGTCAAAGAATGTGCAAACATCTATTATACAAGTGAAAAATAAATAACATAAAACAGAGCTCTTAACTTATGTAAGTTGGATAATTAATAAGTATATTAATTTTTTCCCTCCTATATTGTCTTATAGGTTATGTTTTACCTCATCTTCGAGAAGGTTTTCCTAAATTCTGGCCCATACGTGGATGAGGTGCTGAAGATCCCCATCCCTGAGGATCTCGCAGCCCAGTTTGCAAGACCAGGGAAGCAAGAGGCTGTAGCTGGCTACCTGTCGAGGTTCAGTCAAGGACTGGTCTGACCCCGCGTAGCTTCCTTGAGTGTCTGGGGTCTCCATATCCATCGCACCACACAGCTGAGCAGTACCACCCTGATTCTCTGGCCGAGAAATCCCCAACACCAGCTTACAGAGCTCCTGTAGGCCTAGTATCTGTAACAGCTAAAACAAAGTGTACATAATGGTTAGTCTAAACTACACAGTGACATGCTTTTATAACATGTCCATCTTTTCTTCTGAAATTCAAAAGTTGTGTGATGTCGTCATGACAATCAATCATGACAATAAAGGTAAAGTCTATCTGAACTGTTTTGTGTGCTTTCAGTGTAACATATGTAAACTATGTAAAATATGTAACATGATAACAAGTAACAGACATGACAGATTAACAGTAAGCAATGTAAGATAGAGGGGACAGTATTGTATTGTACTTTAATCCTTACTCATTTATATTACAATAGTAACACACTACTTCTATGCATAAAATAACTTACTGCTCTATTCCCCTCAGAGGCCCATAGTCTGCTCTGTAGGTAGATTACACAGGTTCAAGGCAGGCTAGGGTGGTCAACCATGCATGTTGCTGGGTTGGAACCTGCTGTAGTCTTCTTGTAACCTAGTACACTGGAAACGGTAAGTCGCATTAGATTATAGAAATTATGAAAATTATAATATAATAATATAAAGTACACAGGTTACAGAATGCAACAATTTATTCAAGTTGTTCATGTCAATAAGTACATAGTATCTATGCTTCAATATCTGGTAAACATACACGTTATGAGGTTTCAGACAGACTGACACTGCCTGCTCTGGCAAAGCTAGCTCCAGTCAACTCATTTGTAACAGACTAATATGCATAAAATAACTTACTGCTCTATTCCCCTCAGACATAAAGGCCCATAGTCTGCTCTGCCAAATGTCTGTAATAAAGTAACGTGGCTAATAGAGTTCAGACAAAAGAATGACTTACTAATAAGTAAAAAATTAATTTCCCACCTGTACGGTTGTGGAGCAAACATGCTGGCTGAGCTTGTATGTTACTGGTGTAAGGGGAACAGCTGAGTGATGTTACGTACATTACTTGCAATTAATTACTTGCAATTAATTACATTTATCTACGTAGCTTTCCAATAGCCAGTACATAAACACACTACAGGGTAGCAACATTAGCGCTAGCTAGTTAGCCAGAGTTCAAACATATAAAAAGATGTAAAAACACATTAAATAAACTTACCATTCAGAAATATCCTTTTCTCTCCTCGCTGTTTGGACTTGTTCTGTTGCCTCTTCATGCTCAGAGTCTGACTCTAGTTTAAATATATCCTTTTGCAAAGCAACGTTTTCTCCAGCAGCCAAGTCTCTCCCAGGTAAACTCCAGCAACGTGACGACGTCACTCTCGTACGCGTTGTCGCATGCAGGGCGGAAGAGGGGGGCGGAATGAGCAGCAGCTGGCAGCAGCTCATTTGCATTTAAAGGGACAGACACAAAAACCGACCGCCTGAACACAGAGCGCTACAGACAGGGTACAGAGAGGGCTGCTGGGCTTGATCCATGAGGAATTTTGACCAAAGGTTTTCACAGACATGTCATTAAGGTGCCTGGGACCTGTGTGAACTGGTGGAAAAGGGGTGTAATTGTTCTCCTTTAAAAGAATAATTACTTTGTTCAAAAAATCCTAATTAAGGTTAAAAGAAAACGTCGTTGGTACTTTTTGTAGGAAACAGTATTTAACAGAACTCCTCCCTAAGAGGCTTTGCAGCATGAATAACAATAATGATCTAAAAGATCTACTGTTTTGCATCTACTTTATGTTAAGGGAAAAAGGCATTTTGGGCCAGTGTGCCTCACGTGACTGTTAGTGCACGATTTGACCTCTTGGCTTCAAAGTCAAGTCCTGTTAGCTTGGACTGCACAAGATGGTTTGTTACACTGAACCATCTGGTTTAAAAAAAGGCGGGCACCTTCAAAAAACACAGGCCAGGTGACTGGATGAACAGTCTGTCACTGTCTATCATGGACGAACAGGATCAATGAACCGTATAACACATCAGAAGAAAACTGAAAACATGTCTTGCCCTCCGGAAAAGTCTTCTGTGTCGTTCTTTACTCCAGCTCTGATGTAACTGATGTTAGCAGCATCCACGCTGTCCTCATTAGCAGCCGTTCTTGTGTTGAGCATCGGTCTCTTTTCACACGCGTTGTCACGCAAACCTATCATTAAAACACGCCTCTAGCTCCTGCTATAACTGCTAGTAGTTCCTCATAGGGCGCTGATTGGTCCAGACAACTGAGTTCAAACACAGGCACATAGCTTGAAGCCTGGCAAGATGGATTCTCATTCTCTGATCTTGTGATTTTGTGTTCTTGTGAATCCAGCTGCTATAAAAAAATTTTAAAAAATGCCACATGCACCGTCAAATTTAGTCAATGTAATTCATATCGCCCATTAAAAACAGTCACAGGCTTTACAGTCTGTGCAGTATACATATGACAGCTTCTTTTCAATGAATCAATCGGGATGATAGAATTATAAATAGCTTGTAAATGTGCATGAAGAATGGATCTGAGAGGATGTTGAGCAACTTCAGGTGTCGTCAAACACAGCTGAAACACACAACCTCGTCTCCGGACTCACAACAGCAATGCTCAAACACACCATTCACATAGGTAGAGTAACCCCCAAAATCCACCGGGCGCGAGCAACACGCTGCGTGTGTGCTGCGGTCAGCACAGCGATACGCAGCCGTACGCTAGCCAATGTTTCAAGTGTCCCAGAAGAGGGCCTCAGCTCGGCTCCGCAGGGAATGTCTGGTCGATTTTCAAAATAAAACACCCCGTGCAAACTGCCGGTCGTAAAAACAGACAAAAGTGAAACAAGCATATTTACACATGTAGAAGCATATTTAGAAGCACATAAACCAGGAAAATGACCAAATCTGAGCAAGTGAACAAAGTCTGGTGGGCTAAACGCTTCTGAAACGCTCCCGGTGGGGTTTGAAGACGCGTGGAGGACAGACCAAAACGTGCCCGGTGTGGTAAGAGAACAAACAGTGAATACATACAGTGTGCCATTTAATGTGATTAAAAGAGAGGAGTGCACATGTGCCAGACAAACCCTGATGCTGAATGATTCTGCAAAAAGCCTGGACCACATTCACTGACTGCTTTAATTTCCTACAATACGTGCACATGGCAACTATGGTTTCATTACAATTACTGAAATGACTATGATGGAGGCTTCTCCCTGTCGAGTGTTTCCTGAGCTGTTTGCATGTTTTAGCCCATTTACTATATCTACTATTATTTATCTAACAGGTAACAGTGGGATTAGACTTGATTGTTAAATGTGCCACCTTTAAAAGAACAGAGGGTGCAGAGGCAATACTGCCAATACCTGGTGGTGGTCACTCATAAGGGGGTTCACAAGCTGGGATCAAGCTAATTAGCTACGATAGCATCCTCCTCAAAGGTCAGAACTATCAACATTGTTAGCGCTTGGTTAACAACACACATTCTTTTTAGTAACTACGATGAAATTAGCTGATTTTGCAGGATCGTCTCTGTTATTGTATTTTTGTGGTTTAAGATAACAAATAGTGGATTTTTACAAAAGAGTTTTCACTCAGACACCAGCTGTTTCTTAACATAAACGTCCTTTAAAAATTTAATTTTAATCTCTCCTCAGTGGAAGCCCTTGACTGCATCAGCAGTTTTCCCATTCTTGTCCTGTGCCAAGTCTGAACTAACTCACATGCACACACATATGGAGAGGTGCCACTTTTCACAGGAGATGAGAGTTGTTTGCAAAAGAAAATATTAATGTAGTGAAGAGGGGCTGTGGAGAAGCTGGAGAAAAGCATATTTGCATTATTACCTGTGACTGTTTGACTGTGTGAAGCCTGGAAAATATTATTTGTGAGGCATGAATGCTCATTTCTACCCCCACCACCACCCCTCTCTGTCTCCTTCTACACAATAGCCTGAATCACATCTGGACTCCCTCGGCTGTATTGTCCTAATATGTTTGTGGTAATAGAGCATTTTTGTGATCATCTGAATGCATGACGTAAACCTTTGGTAATACATAATAGATAATAACGGGTTCTAATGGAGATTGAAAGCACTACTTATTCAAGAGGCAGGAAGAGCCTCCTGTTCCTTTCAAATGTACTGTATGATTTATTTATGTAATGTATGTACGTTTAAATTTACATAGATTTCATACATAAATGTATGTAAATTTATTAACAGAGTATCAGAACTCTCTTATAAAACAGACGAGGTTTGAGCCAGTGGTCTTGGTCCAGACATTAATCATTGTATGTAGCACTTGTCACACTCAGGGTTTTGTGGATGTTCACAACAACCGTTTCCATTTCCTAATACAGCCATGTATTATGTTAGGTCAAAGTTACATCAGCACGTTGGTCTCTGGGACTGTTTGTGGTTTTGCAGACTTCTTTTTGATGTTTTAGTGACTATGGGTTTTGAGAGCCCTAGATGTTGATCATGCAGTGACTATGTCAAGAGTTCCATTGCATCAGTCCTTACATTGAACCCTGACCAAACATAGCTTGTGGACAGTCAGATATAAAGATTCATGAATGCTCAGAATCATGGCTTCCAAAGCATTGCTGTCTCTCTAGGCAAGCCTCGCAAGGCATGCTAGATGTAGAATTGGTTGGTCGACGATGGCTTCGACGGTGATGACAAATTGTTTTGCATTCCTGTTAAATGATGGTGGAAAGGACATCAACACAATAGTAGTAGTAGGCCACACCACTGTGACCTCTCGATCACTGGGACAGCTTTTCTTAGATACAAGTAGGCGATGGGCTCCAAGAAAAGGTTGTGAACCATTGCTCTACATAATGCAGACAAATACTTGTAAATACTTATATTTATATAGTTATATACTTATAACTATAACTATATAACTATATAAATATAATAACTCATATTTTGGTCTCAGCGCAATATGGTTGAATATGTTCACTTGTGTCTTTTTGCTTGTAGGTGTCAACCTTGCTGATGGATAGAAAGTCTATAATTACTAATTGCAATTGAAGTCTAAAACAAAGATGTACTTCCTTACAGTACAGGGTCCTTTGCCCTGCAGGACTAACAACAGCTCAAACCAGTTAAAATGATTGTCAGCCTTTTAATGTTTAACAAATTGGGACAGACATCCTAGCTCCACCAGGATTACTGGGGCTCATTTGACTTTGACTGCTCTCATGGTGTTCCACATGTTCCCACAGAAGACATGTTCCTTTCAATGTGGTAACACTCTCTTTCTATGAATTTGAGGCAATTTGACCATTCCTGTTGTCGCTTAATGAAGGGTCATACAGCCGTTTGTAAATCCATACCTGTTGAGACATCCTTCAAACTTGTCCATCTTGAAATAAAAAGCCCTGCACGCACAGTGGTGCCTACTATGACCACATGTAACAACAACTTGTGACGCAAGACACGTGATTACATCCCTTTTGAGATAGACCCTTACATCAGGGACCCTGCATTGACCATAAAAAAGGCCTAAGAGTCATGTCATGTCATGTCATTTCACCCCCACGACCCTTCAGAGACATTCCACTGAATCACATGCTAAAAGACATGGCTGAACATTCTCTTATGGGAAACTTCTTTTTTTTTTCTGTACTATTGCTGATTTTGTGTCCATCTTATAGCCTAAATATGAGTCTGTGGTATGAGTGAAGCCCATTTTTACATCTACTCCTTATTTACTGATTGATCTAACAGGTTACTCTGGGATTAGTCTTGGTGTCCTGGTGGTCACAAACGAGGGCCCTTCTCACCACCGGCTATGGCCTCTCTTTTTAGTGGGTAGCAGCAGATTGAAGCTGCTTGGAAGCTTTCTTGCAAACCAGAGGGGGATGGAGAGCTTCCTGTGCTGAAAATGTTGAATAAGCGTATCCACTAGTCACTGAAGAAGCTGTAAAGGGAGATTTGAACCTCTGTAACTAATATATTATTCTGCTGCCTTGGGCAGATGAACATGAACATCAGCGAACATGATCTCTGCCTTTAGGCAAATATCAGGGGCTGCAAAAAATGCTGAAGGCTGGCATCGACAGTGGATCTGTACGGTGCTGGGTGTCAAAATGTTGAAGGTATACAGCAAAACTTGGAGGAAATGGATTAAGTTAAACAAAACAGTGCCACTGTTCCACTACTAAAGCAAGCATTTGTATTTCGTGAATGTTGAATCACTCTTAAAACTATGACTATCTAGTCATTCTGGTGGTGTGGCTCGAGGGACGGTTGACTGGTCTGTTGTTCCGAATGACAGCATCAGCTATTTCCACCAGTTACATTCAAATAGTAGATCAGTCAAGTGATGATTGTAATTATGACAGAAGAAAAGGAGGAAGTCAGGCAACACTGTTATGAAGCAACAAAGTCGGCATGGGGAGAAGGTCAGGGTGGATAGATGGGTCAACAAAACAATGGACTTTATCACTGGAGACTTCTATTTGCTTTCCCATGTCCTATCATCACTTAGTGTTTTTTTGTTGTTGTTTTTTTAAGCATTATCCTGCTTTATGGGAAACTGGGATGCTGCTGTTCATTCCATTTATGGGAAATACCGAAAGTCAATGCTGCAGCATGAACACAGTCGTTTCATAACCTTAACCACAGACAAATTACTTCCTGACAATACAGGTGTCAGATCATTTCTGTTTCCTTCTACAGGGCATGGACAAATAATGAATTTCATCTTTTAATTTGGAGAACTTCTAAATTAGTCAATTCTTCCCAAGCAGATAAATCTGAATGACTTTGGTGGTCAAGACCTTTTGTAACAGAGTGTAATGTCAGCTGCTGGATGGGTTGTCAGTCTACAGAAAGGAGCACTTGTTTGTATCTGTATTCTTTGGGTGTGCAGAAGAGGGACCCCAAAAGCTACAATACAGCTCTGTATCACCACAGGCATTAATATCTATCCAGGTAAGGACTGACCTTCTTGACCTAACACTGCCTCACCTTTTTGCTGTCACTTCCTTTTTCAAATCACTTCCCAGCCCCACATCACACACTCTTGCAAAGTCTTTCAAAGTGACTCACGCTCACCTCATTGAAAATGTAAAGGGGCAAACATTGCGTCATGTATCACATTCAATTAAATTTCACACTTAGAGAGATAGGGTGAAGAGCAAAGACTAGAACCTCATGCTGAAAGGAAGCAGTGGAGGTAGTCTCATAGGGATGCCTCCAGGGCACCTCCCTTTGTGAGTTACCGGGCACATCGAACTGGGAGGAGACTCTGTGGCAGACACAGGAGGAATTATATATATATCCCACATGGCCTGGGGACACCATGATGCCCCAAGAGGAACTGCTGAATGTGGCTATGGAGTGGAACATCTACTACATTGCTTATACTCCTGCCACCATGACCCAGACCCAGAAAAGTAATTGAAAATGTGTTTGCAAATAATCAGCATCTGGTGTCTGCTGGGTGTTTTTAGACCCTTAAACCACTACAGTAAAAGGGGACCTGCCACCACAAAACATTTTAAAACCTTAGAGTGTGAAAACGTCTTCATAAAAACTTAGATAATGAATAAATAATAATAATGGGAGAGACCTTTGAGGGGCCTGTGTGTGTGTGTGTGTGTGTGTGTGTGTGTGTGTGTGTGTGTGTGTGTGTGTGTGTGTGTGTGTGTGTGTGTGTGTGTGTGTGTTCCACAGTAAATCTGTTATCACCACAGATGGTTCCTGATGAGCAATAAGCAACACAGATTTTCCAACACCAGCCAAAATAAGTCAAGGGCATCCACACACACACACACACACACACACACACACACACACACACACACACACACAAGGCAGGGCTTTATGGCACACACAGATACACGCACACTTACACACAAACACACACACACACACACACACATGCATATGCAAAAGTACAAATATAATATAAAAATAAAAATGTTGAAACAACAGAACTAAACAGGGCAGTTAATGTGCAAAATTAATTATTAATTAGATGTAAAGTTAAAAAAAAACCTTTAACCTTTATAAAACACTAGTTCAGTGTTGTGAACCCTAACCTTAAATGAAATCTAATAATAAGTGGGCATGTTAATGAAATCAATCATGAAGGGTGATGAAAGCAAATGCTGGTGAGTCATCATAAAGGTGAAGGATGTTCCAACAACCAATCAATTATTAATTGGATATAAGTTCTAAATATTAATAAGCCATTAATAAAGAGTTCTTGCAATAATCCATTAAGTATTCAGTTGTAAGTGTTACAGAGACAAAGCAAGCGGGATTCCGAAGCATTTATAAACTCATAAATCATAATAAATTACCACCTATAAACTTTTAGGAAAGTGTGGCCAGAATGAGCATTTTACTGTCCACATGGACTACTTGTTTCTTCTGAAAATTCTCAGCTAAATTCAATTGAATGTGTCCTACCGCTCTTCCAATTACAGTATGTTGAGATTTGTCATGACAGGCTGATATATCTTTACGTTGATATCTATGATTTTTTTTTTCACGCATTTGCGTGATAATTCATGCATTTCATGCATCCCTGGCTTTACAATCCAAAGACACAACCTACTACTACTAATTACTGTTGTTTGTTAGAACAATGTGGGTTGCTCTAAATTTCATCACATAGTCACCATGAGTAAGCAGCGGGACTTGCCTGGTTCTCACTGGCCAGACAGAGTTCGCTGAAGAGTCGGCAGGGAGGACTGACAGGGTCGCGGTGACTTTTCCATAAACTGGGTGATATTTTTCTCATCAAGCTGCACTGCTGTTTGTTCTTATGAAGGAAATATCTATTCACAACTATATGAGTTTGTTTTTTTCTTTCCGGTGTTTTTGTATTGAATCAAACTCATCTTAAAACGCTACAAGTGCCACATATTTGGTGTTTTTAGAATGAAAACAACTTGTGATTGTCAATTTCTTTCTGTTTTTCAGTGGAGCTGTTTGTTGAGTGGGGAGAAAAAAAATTGAGTTCTCGGTGAACTGCAGAAACATTCAAGAGTTCTACTTGAGTCTAGAGGGTTAAACTAATAATAAAAAAAAAAAGTTGCAGGAAAGCTGTTCAAGGCTATGATGGAAACATTGAAAGTGCTACCAGCTCCATTTTCATTATCATAATTTACAGACCGACTATATCAGTTTTCTGACGCCTCTGACTGATGTTACCCGTCTTTACACATGCTGCACGAGCTCCACCCATCAATGTGTTTTGATGCCTTAATTGAGCTGTGATTGACGGATGGCAGCTCCTCAAATTACTGCAGGGACTAGTATGTGAAATCTATTCTGAAGGTGGATCAGCTGTGTTTTTACAGCCATAATTTGACACATTTGACATGCAACATTTTAGTTGCCGTCCACAATAACTGTATTCATTTGGGGAATTAATTAGGTTCTTGAGCAGATAACATCAGTGTTGGTTGGAAATTCCCCAAAAGGACCAAATAGTGACCAGGATGTGCCCACTTCATTTCCCAGCCTAACTCATTCATACATACACTGATTGAATGACAGACAGACAGGTAAGTAGGTAGATGCAGGCGAAATGATTGACAGGTGCTATGACAACGTCGAACTAATCAGTATGTGATTGACAGGGGCAGTGGGTGTTGTATTCGTCTGCAGGATGGATGGATGGATGGATGGAGGGAAGGATGGATAGATGGAGGGAAGATGGAGGGCAGACAGTCACGCTGACAGGCTGACCTAGATTGTTGGGGTGGTGAGATAGAGGAGAAGAGTAAACCAGAGAGAGACAGAGAGGAGACAGACAGAGAGAGAAATAGATAGATCACGGATTCACCTCTGCTCTGTTGTTCCTCTGTGTGAAGGATCATTTGCTGCTGTCATCTCCGCTGACGTTTTCCATCCTGTCAGGAGGCTGCAGCCGTCAGCAGCTGGAGAAGCGGCAGTGCCAGGCATACCACACCAGCACCGCTGTCTGACACAATCATGCCACATCACGTGAATTTCTGCCTCGGCCTTGAACTTAATGAGAACTTGTGGCGCTCGATGCGTCTCTCACAACAGCATGGGTTTGTTTCGAAACAAACTTGTCTCTCTATTCTCAGAGCACAAAATGAAACTATCACTGTGTGGGGTTCCTGTGGTTGTTGAAAAACTCCTGTTGAAAAACTGTTAACTATTTTTTTCTTTTTACTAGAGGTGCAAAGCATCACCCACATTTTGGTACTTTTGTACATCGATAAAATATATTTATTCATTTGTTCTTGTGACGGACAAACAAATCCATTTTGTGTGTTCTTTCAGTTTGTCTTTCTGCATCATTTCATCCTGCTTCCTCATGAATGATAAATCAAACAGAGCAGCGCAGATTCTCAGTATTTTATCCATCTTGGGGGTGAGTTTGACCCACACAGACTGGTAATATTTTGAAGTGTCTGCAAATGACATTGACGATCCTTTGGGTGCGAGTAGTGTCTTCCTGTGAGACTGGAAAGTCTCTTTTGGTGAAGGAGGGATGGTCAACCTTACCTGTACTTCTCTCAATAAGTACATCTCTGATCAAGCATTCACTTCATCAGGTACTCTGAGTCAGAGGTGATGAACTTGTTGCTTCTCCTTCCTTCATATGCTGGTGAAATGAACATTATCAGTTCAAACAAGGTGCAACCATGAATTTAACTGTGTTCTGCCCGCAGGAATGGCTGTAGGATTCTCCCTGCAGTCAAGGTTTCAGGGCTTGGACTGGTTTCCGATCAGTCAATTATCAGGTTGTGCCAGATAGTGTTCTCTGAAACACTGGGACACTAAGTTTGTTAGTTTATTTATATTAAAACCAAGTCATTCAAATGGATGGAAATTTTGATAATTGAAATGCATAAGTAGCCTAAACATTTTTGAGTGTAGCATTGTCATCTAATAATGAGAAATATATCAAAGAGCAGTTCAGAAGCTCATTGCTGTTTTGGTAATTTTACTGACCTCCCAAAAACAAATAGTCTACATGATATTTGATTAATCAACAGTCATCAACAATGTCCATCATAACTTCTTATCATAACTTTTTATTCATAATTCCTTATGATGTAAGAAGTGTTGGACAGAATGTAAAAATAATGCCTCTTTAATTTTAATTTTTTTATTAATGCTGCAGTGAATTCTTAATAGAAATGTTGTCTGTTTTAAGTTAATCAGACATCAGTCTTTCCAATAGAAGGATAAATGAAGTATTTAGAAAGAAAGAGATTTAATGGGAATTTAGATTACTTGTACATTACTGTAGATTGTTTAATGCTTCATGATTTATAACTTTCAGGCACCGGTTCCATTCATTTTATTCTGAAGCTGTGGAAACTCAAAGCTACAATGACAAACACTGTAGAATGACTTTGCAATCAGACTGATGCAAAGCAAAAAGAATTTGTAGTTAAGATGTCGCCTATAAAAGTGAACAAACACCACCATGTGGTCCTTCATGTTGGATTTGGTGTCCAGTAGATTTGGGTTGGGGCCAGAGTCAAGCTGTGCAGTATGTGTCGCTGAATTAATTAAACAGAGCAATGGAAAGAATATAATTAATCTTCCATATTATCTGTTTGTCATGATTGAAATAGTTCATTAAAGATGGAGAGCTCTCCTGCTCTGTTTCGAGTATTTTTTCTCCTTTGTCTCTCACTGCTCTCATTTCCTCCCTCCTGTCTGTCTGCTCTCTGTGTGACATTTAAGAGTCAGGAGGGAAGAGCTGCTAATGAATCTGTGGGGAATAACTGGTCAGATGACGCAGGGTGGAGTCGAGGCTCGCAGCCTGCAGATACAAAACACCAAAAAGACTAAACACACACCGAAATATCAAGCACACCGGTGGTTCCAAACCTTTTTTTTTCCAGACAGAGCCCCACAGTCCTATCAGATGAACTCAAGCAGCCCTTCATCAGCACGCAGGCTCTTTTCCAAATGTGCTCATTTAAACTGAATGTTATTTAACACTATTCAACACGTAAAAGTCAGTGCAGTCATTTTTTTTAATATAATCTGTCAATGATAAGGTTGGTTTGATCAGGTTTCCATTCATACTACTACTAGTGACATTTCTACTAATTTAACCATTTCTTTTACCTTCATCTATTTTCTCCAGCTCATTCAGGACATGATCACATAACTCTGATGCTGGCTTCCTACCTGTTGCTTATAGAGTTGATTTTAAGATATTGATTACTTATATTATTATTATTGATTATTGATTACTTAAGTCCTGAGAGGCCCTATGTCCCTTCTCACTCTCAGATGTGTCGGTCTTGGTTGCTCCACGGCTCAGATGTTGACATAAAGGTGACAGAGCCTTTGCAGAGACGATGGACTGACACACAACACTTTTTAAAAACTTTTTTAAAACTGTATAATTTATCAGAACTTTAGTCGCCTCGTTTTTCTTTTTTTTCTTTCCTTTTTCCATTTTTAGTTGTATTTTTACACTCACTGTAGTATTGTAGTACAATTGACAATAAATGTATGTATTCAATGCTACAGGTTTCTCATGTTCCCTCCTTTTAAGAAGGACGAAGAAATGTTTGAGGATAAGATGTAAGGACATAATTATATGTTGGAACTGAAACTGCAGAAGCAAATCGTAGTGTGTGTTCCTATTGTACATGTTACATGTATGTATGTATGTATGTATGTTCATGTAATTTCATGTGCAATAAAAAATTAAGTTAAAAAATATGTATAATTTATGTAATTGTTCTAACTGTGTTCCATGACATGTTTTATTTGATACTCTCTTTGTGTAGATTCACAGTTTTTAGTTCATTGTTACTGTGGTTTGTTTTAAACGTGTTCTGCTTTGTTGTAAAGCATTGTTTGCATTAATGTATTACTCTATTTAAATACTGATTATCCATGACTACCAATTAATATTTCAGTTATTTATCAATGACTTTCAGCTTTATCTATTTTAACCATTTATCCATTAGAATTAGCTTATTATTTAACTTTTCCTTGCAACAACTTGCAAACAAGTCAACAGTTTAGCTAAATGATCTACTTTTTTTGGAGTGAAAGTTAGTGTAAGCACAAAAAAAACTGTACACACACACAATCACAATAAATACAGCAGGTCTAAGTTGAAGCAGGAAGCGGGTATGTAAACTGTGATGGATGTTTTCAGCCAGTTTGGGTAATAATTTTACAATTTTCCTTCATTTCTTTTCCAAATAACTTTAACTAACCTGGGGATTTGTTGAAAACTTGTCTGACAGCCAGTTGCTTCAGTTTCTTGCCTCGTCTAACTTCTCTTTGCAAAGCAGAGCTCGAGAGCTCTCAGCAGCTAACTTGAGTATACTCACAGGAATGATGGCAAAAAGTACAGAAATAGGACATGGGCACTGGACAGACACAGGATACATTTACACGTACAGTCCTTACAGTGCAGATATGAGCAGATTGAACACCCTCACAGTTATATGGATGTGGACATATTGAACTTCAATAGAACACGACACACTGCCAACAGTTTAAGGGTGTGTTTCTTGTGTTGGTGCAAATTGCGTTCAGTATATCTCCTTCTGTTGTTTCTTTTGTGGTATGACACATCCCTCAGTACAATGAATGCTGCCTCCACCATGACCATGTGTAATTAAAAACAGAACTATGAACTTGAACTAATTTGATTCAGAACAGTTTTTGGGAAGAGGAGAGGCAAAAATCTCCCTCTTTTGAACACCAGCGGAGTGTGACGTACATGTGCGACAGGTATCATTTTTGCTTCATTCAGTATGTCCAGCATGTTTGCTTGAAGGAAAATTTCTTTTCTTCTTCTTTATTAAACCCAGTTTGTATTTCCATAGGTTGGGTTATCATTATTGTTACATTGAACTCCCTGTTTAATGGCTGTTGAGATGTGGGTCACAGGGGCTTCTGGAGATCTTTAGATTTAGGGGACTGATTGGCAGAATATGGCAGAAATAGAATATAATTTCTGGGTCTTGTTCACGAGTGATGGGAAAATGGAGCGTTAGATGGACCAGTGTGTTGGTGCAGAATCTGCAGTACTGCTGACGTTGTAACAGACCGTCGAGAGGAAGCGGTAGCTAAGCTGGTAGGTAAAGCTCTCGATTTGAGGATATATATTTTGAGGATGTATATATATATATATATATATATATATATATATATATATATATATATATATATATATATACACACACATATATATATACATATATATATACACACACATATATATATATATATATATATATACACACACACACATATATATATATATATATATATATATATATATATACACATACATATATATATATATATATATGTATATACACATACATATATATATATATAACCACCTCAAAACAAGATTTTTGTTTTCACATCTACTCAGGCTCATCTTTTTACAGTAGCCAAAAACAGACAAACCAAATGCTAGCTCTAGGGTCTCCAACACGCTTCGGAGAGGATGAGGTGAGGGGTATTCAGTTGGTTGCAATCAGCATCTTCATGGCTAAAAGCCACTCATTCCTCCACTCCAGCTTTATCGGGATCCTCGCTGATGTAGCTGTTCTTCACAGCCCATTTAGCCACACTGATCTTGAACCTAAATATTAATAGCAGCAGGAAACACTGATGAAGGTCGGTTGAGTACTTGCTTAAATTTATTTCTTTTGACAAAATTTCCCCCAAAGTTTGAAAACAACTATTTGTTTTGGATGTTTGTGAAAGAATCAATTCAATGGCAACAGGAAAGACAGTTGAACGTGAACTGCACACGGTCACGTAATGGAAGTGCTAATTCCATGTTGCAAGGGGCTCATTCAAAACCCACATCTTTACACAGTTTTTCATGTGACAGTGATGTGTTCTCTGGGAACTTTCTTGAGTTGCTTTTCACTTGCCAGTAAAAGTTAGAGCCAGCAAAGTGAAGCCTCTCATAACTCTCAGTAAAACACTGACTATGAAATACACTGGCTTACTTTGGGTGTGAATGCTGCTCAGCTTTCACTATGAGTCTTGTAGGAAGAAATCATTTTATTGAACAACCTCTGAAGCTGCCATGAAAGACTCAGGTTCATTAGGCATGCTCTCAGTGGGAACCAGACATCTTACTTAAGCTCTGATCAGTAACTAATAGAAAAAAAATACAGCACCACCAGCTCTGACATCCAACATTTGAAACAAAAAAGACACATTCAATAATACATTTTAATAATGATTCAAAAAATCAAACCCAGGAAAGTAACAATAAGCAAACATGTTGCGAAAAGAACAGAACGAAGGGTTCAGTCAGTTCAGGTTTAGCAGCTTTGTGCAGGAAAGATGTTTGTCACCACTGCTGAAAGCTCAGGTGTCTCAGGTGTCCTTGTATGCACCAACAGAAAGAAACTTTCAAAATGGAGACTAGCTTTTGCAAAATAGCTTTTAGGCCTGTAAATTCTCCACAATTTGTCATAAATCGAGAAATCCCATTACTTCAGTAATTTTAGCTACAGTGATGAAAAACTCAACTAATCGCTGAACTGGCATCTAACATCATGAATAAGATCATTTTGTAATAATTAAGAAACAAAACATTAATAGCACATATTCTGCAGTGCTTGCTTCATGAGCATGTCTTGCACCGTGAAGCTGTTGTGCAGATCCTGATGGAGGTAAAAGGTCACATCTCATAATGGTGAAATCCCACAGGTATTTGATGGGTTTAACGTTAAACACTTGACCTCGGTGGGTTTTTCTGAACTTAAAAGTAAAATAAATAAATAAGAAGAAAAACACTTTTCTTTGAATTGTGAACCTGTTCACTGCGCTCACAGTAAGTACAGTTTGGAGGTACTTGAACTTGAAAACTTACATTTTGTGCTGCTTTACACCTCCTTATACCTGAGTCCTCAGAGAGAAAATCTTGACTCTTTACCTCGATTTACATTTAACAACTTTAGTTACCTGTTACTTTGACATTCAAGATTTTTCATGTCAATCATGTGACCGGTTTTTGAAATCTGATATATTGTGATTGATTAAACTACTAAACAGTATATGATGTACTTGAAATTTGCTTTGCATCAACCACCTACACCCTTCAAAGCTTGTCTATGCGTGATGATTCATCAGTAATAACAATACAATAACAATTAGATGACACTCCAATGGGCCATTCTGCTTCCAATTTAAATACCTCTGAACATAGTTGTATATTCATGTAGAAAAAAAAAGGAATAAACAGCACTAGTCCTGGCTGCACCGGGGGGTAGATAGATAAACAGAGAGATAGAGAGAGATAGAGACACACAGATGCACAGCAGCAGCAAATCATTAACTAACTATAAACTGTAATGGAGATATGGTAACAATAATGACAGTAATAATATATGTAGTGGACGTCGTGCAGGACCACAGCAGCAGCCACGATCCATGATAACCTGCTGGACGAGAGAGCACAGAAACTCCAGGGAAGAAGTTTAGTTAGTAACATGCATTAACATGCATTAATGAGACATGTATGTTTACAGATGGTGGTGGAGAGAGAGAGAGAGAGAGAGAGAGAGAGAGAGAGAGAGAGAGAGAGAGAGTCCCCCGGCAGTTTAGTCCTATAGCAGCATAACTAAGGAATGACCTGAGCCAGCCCTAACTATAAGCTCTATCAAAAAGGAAAGTCTTAAGTCTACTCTTAAAAGTGTTGACCGTGTCTGTCTCCCGAAACCAAAATGGTAGTTTGTTCCACAGAAGAGGAGCTTGATAGCTGAAAGCTCTGGCTCCCAATCTACTTTTGGAAACTATAGGAACCACAAGGAACCCAGCATTCTGAGAGCACAGTGTTTTAGAGGGGTAGTAAGGTACTATGAGCTCTTTTAGATATGATGGTGCCTGACCATGAAGAGCTTTGTATGTAAGGAGAAGAATTTTAAATTCTATTCTACATTTAACAGGTAGCCAATGCAAAGAAGCCAAAATGGGAGAGATGTGATCTCTGATCTTGGTTCCTGTCAGAACACGTGCAGCAGCATTCTGAATTAGCTGCAAAGTCCTAAGAGACTTATTGGAGCAGCCTGATAACAAAGAGTTTCAATAGTCCAGCCTAGAAGTAACAAATGCGTGGACTAGTTTTTCTGCATCCGCTTGAGATACAATGCGTCTTTTGGCGATGTTACGTAAGTGGAAGAATGCAGACCTCGAAATTTGTTTTATGTGGACATTAAAGGACAAATCCTGATCAAAAACAACTCCAAGATTCTTTACGGTGGAGCTGGAGGCCAGGGCGATCCCATCTAAAGTAACTAAGTCTCTAGAAAGAGAGTTTCTGAGGTGTTTGGGTCCAATTACAAGAACTTTTTTGTCTGAATTTAACATCAGAAAATTGTAGGTCATCCAACTTTTTATATCCTTAAGGCATGCTTGGAGTTTAGTTAACTGATTGTTTTCATCAGGCTTGATCGATAAATATAATTGGGTGTCATCGGCATAACAGTGAAACTTAATGGAGTGATTCCTAAAAATGTTCCCTAGAGGAAGCATATATAAACTGAACAGAAGTGGTCCTAGTACAGAACCTTGTGGGACTCTGTGACAAACTTTGGTATGCATGGAGGATTCATCATTGACGTGAACAAACTGAGATTGATCTAAAAAATACGACTTAAACCAGCTTAGGGCGGTTCCTTTGATGCCAATTTGATGTTCCAGTCTCTGTAAAAGAATTTGATGGTCAATGGTGTCAAATGCGGCACTAAGATCTAACAGGACAAGTACAGAGATCAGTCCTTTGTCTGATGCCATTAGGAGGTCGTTTGTAACTTTGACTAGTGCGGTCTCTGTGCTATGATGCACTCTAAATCCTGACTGAAAATCCTCATATAAACTGTTCTTATGGAGAAAGTCACACAGCTGATTTGCTACAGCTTTCTCAAGTATCTTAGAGAGAAAGGGAAGGTTTGATATCGGTCTGTAATTGGCTAAAACCTCTGGATCTAGAGTGGGCTTTTTAAGAAGAGGTTTAATTACACTACTAAACTACTTTAAAGGACTGTGGTACATGTCCTGATAATAAAGACAGATTAATCATATCCAATAAAGAAGGGCTAACTAGAGGTAAAACATCTTTGAGCAGCCTGGTTGGGATGGGGTCTAAGAGACAGGTTGACGGCTTAGATGAAGAAATTATTGAAGTTATTTGATGAAGGTCGGTGGGAGAAAAACAGTCTAAATATATATCAGGTTTTACAGCTGTTTCCAAACTTGCTGTGTAAGAATGCAGATCAGTGCCTGTTGAGGGCAAGAGGTGATGAATTTTGTCTCTAATAGTTATAATTTTATCATTAAAGAAGCTCATGAAGTCATTACTACTTAGACCTAAAGGAATAGATGGTTCAATAGAGCTGTGGCTCTCTGTTAGCCTGGCTACAGTGCTGAAGAGAAACCTGGGGTTGTTCTTATTTTCTTCTATTAATGAAGAGTAATCTAGCAGCCATAGTTTCTCCTTCACAGTAGTGAGGAGAGGGTGAAATGAAGGGGTTGCAATTCCAGTTACACTGCTAAATCCTTCACACTGCACCTTTAAATCTCTCCCTGTTTGTAGCTTCACTTTAAAAGCATTTAACTGGCCAAACATGAGTTGACTTTTATTATGAAGTAGTCACAGGAAACACAACGTTGTTAAATGCAATGTTAGTGAGTGTGACACTATCTGCTAGCGTTCATTAAAAAATCGTCTAAAAAACAAGATTTTTTGACAGCGGATCAGTTCTAAATATTGCAGGGAATAATGGAACAGGAGCAGACACAGTGAGCTGTTAGATGAAGAGCTGCAGGGGACAGGCTTGCACGCCTTCAATCCAAAAACGTCATGTGCAGTATACAACCAGATCACGGTCGCTCACAGAATGATGGAAAAAGGCCAATTATTGCCTGACTGCTTTATTAAAATGACAGTTTGTTTTGATGCCCCCAGAATTCTGGTACCTGTAGTATTAAAACAAAATGTCAAAAAAATCATCCAGGACTGAAATCTTAGCAAATTTTCTTACAACATCCTCGATGGTTTGTAAAAGTCAGGTTTTAGAATGAGAAATATTAAAATAGAATTGTAAACTCTTTATACACCATCTCTCTTATGCATGAATCATTTTGCCATTTCCGGCTACATATATAGAATATATGTACTGAAAGTGAGTCTGCCAAAGCTCACTCTTTCTTCAGAGACCAGTGTGTCAGACTTAAGCAGCTCTATTTACAGAATATGGCAGAAATTGAATATAATATGCATAACTATGTTGTCATTAGTGTATAATCACCTGAAAATGTATATCAACAGACACCGCAGGTCCTTGAACCACCAACAACTAAACAATGGCACTGGCCTTTCCTGTCAGTTTGCAGCCACCATAGTTTTTCCTTCAAGCAGGACAGAGAGGGTGAAGTGAGGGGCTTCAAATCAGTGTTTCTCAAACATTTTACACCATGTAGTACCACAGAATATATTTCAATACTTCTCAAGTACTACCACTATAACAGACATTAAAATGCAATAGGCCGACCCTATTCAGCCACAGACAGTTTACTCAGGAGGATCCTAATGTTGAATCCTGAACGGAGACAGTTCAAGAACCTGAGTTACCTGGGTGGAAAAGGTCTACTACTGATCCTCACTTCTCATGTTGCAGTGTTTTTGAAATACTCATTTTATCTCCACTTACTATCTCCCCATCAAATTTCATTTCATAACTGATCTCTGGATGTATGAGCACTACCTCTCATAGTTTAAGTGTTTTCATTTAAATTATTGTAGTGTTAAATAAATGTTTCTAAATTAATATACACTGTTGCCCATAAAGTTGGAATCATTTTGTTTTCAGACACATTCCTCTTTTTATTCTTATTTATACATATCAGGTTACTTGTAGTTTAATTTTCACTGTGATATGTTTGGAAGAGAGCTCACGGCGGAACACGATGCAGACCACAGACAGGAAATGCGCAAAAGGTTTTATCTACAAGATGCAAAATGAAAAAGACACTACAGGTGAGGTCCAGGGGAGATCTTCAGGGCAGGATGGTGAAGACAGGTGAACAGACTAAGGGAGGCTGAGCGTGGCAGGGCTGGAGGACGAAGCAGACAAACAGGCGTCAAAAACAGGCATCCAAAAATAAACAACAAAAGATCTTCAACAAATAAGTTTCTCTGAGCTGGTAAGTATGACGTTACCACAAAAGGTACAACGACGAACTGGTGGAGTCTGGGAGGGTGAACCGGAGTTAAAGACTGCAGGAGCTGATGAGATGATGAGATGCAGGTGTGAGAGCTGAGCAGGTGAGGATCAACGAGGGAGTGGTCGGAGAATGAGGTCAGCCACGCCCAGCCTGCACAGACAGAGGACTCAAGCTGTGTCTCAATTCAGGGGCTGCATCCTTCGGAGGACGCCGCCTCCGCGGCCTTCGAGGGCGACTCCTTCCGAGAGACCCTCGAAGGCCGCATCAACCGTTGTTAAATGAGACGGTCTAGCCTTCGAAGCATTTCCTGGTTGCGTCACCAGCTGCGTCACCTGCCGTCAGTTGGTACTTTGTAACGTAGCCGTTGCCTGTCAGTTAGTCGTCAGTTGAGAAAACGAAGAAAAAACAGACAGAAGAAAGTATAAGACAGAAGAATGAAGTATAACATATAATAGTGAAAATCCTAAACGTAGCTCTTTATTCAATCCAATCGTTTAACTAGACTTTGCAGTTTTACAGTCTGGAAATAAAGCAGGGATAATAAAAGTAATAAAATATAAGTAATTAGTGAAAGTATAAGTAGTAATAAGTAAAAGTAATTAAATATAAAAACCCAATACTTACTTTTATTATTATTATTATTATTATTAAATGTGTTATTCATTATTAGGTATTATTCATCGCCGCTTGGTGTCGCATTTGTATTTTCCCGGCACTGAACAGCGGCGCGCAAAGGATCTTGGGATATGTGAGGCCGCGAAGGATACTCCGGTGCATCCTCCAAAAAGAGGGAAAAGAAGGACACATTTGAAGGACGCATTTGAAGGAGCCTTCGAATTGGGACAGCCTTCGCGCGGCGTTGTGACGTAATCGGCCTTCAAATGCGTGCTTCGAAGGATGCAGCCCCTGAATTGAGACACAGCTACAGACAAAACAGACACAGAAGACGAAGGGCAGGGAAACAGATTGATCAGTTAAGTTTTGAGAAGATTTATCTATCAAGAATAAATCGTTTGACAATCATTTCATGCCAAGGGTTATAAATATTTTATTCCAATTTTATGCAACAGTGTATTTTATTAAAAAAGTACATTTAAGAAATTTCTTCGCCTACCACTCAAGGTAGCTGCCGTACCACCAGTGGTACTTATACCACAGTTTAAGAAGTTTGAGTCCTACACACTGGTCCTTTAAAGCAGTGATGCCTTATTGACTTAGTTACTGCTGAAAATAATAAATATACAACACACTATAATAGATACAGTGGTGGCCAAAATTATTAGAACACTTGACATATTTAAGAGGTTTCAGTTGTTTTTGTTGAATTGGTCATTAAAATACCCATAAAATGAATGAAATATCTACAATGTCATCATTATGTTCTATAAACCATAGAATAGAGCCATCATAAGGAGATTTAGGTTATTTTACTTTAAAAAAAGAAGAAGTTAGGCCTGTGTCTTGAGATACAGTCCAAGCACTGTAAAGTCACTTTAGACCGCCATGATGCCACCAATTCACACCAGAACCAAAAGAGGAGAGGTAGAAAAAAGAGACTTTCAGACAGACAAGTGAAGCATCTCAAAATTCTCAGTCTTAAGGACCGAAGAAAGACCTCACGAGAACTGCGTGACGAGATCAACGCCACAATGACTAATGGTGCAACAGTGTCTTCAAGAAGTGTGTGTCAGAAACTGGGTGAAGAAGGACTTGCTGGCAGAATAGCAGCAAAGAAAGCATTACTGAAAGAGAAACATAGAGTGAAACACCTGAAATCTGCAAAAGAACAAGAAATGGACAAAGTAAGATTGGTATTAAGGGTTGTTTGAAGTTTGAACAGTTTGGCAACAAGTGAAGAGTGTATGTTGGACGAAGGGAGGGGTAGAGAAAGTATAGTATAAGTATACCACAGCATTCTGGTGAGACACAGAATAGCATCTGGGAGTTATCTTATTAGGCCTGGATTCATTTTCCAAGAGGACAATGAGCATAAACATTCTTCTAACTATTGTCTGAACTACCTGTGACAGAAGAAACTGCTGAAACATTGAAAATGATGGACTGGCTCCCTCAAAGTCCGGGCCTCAACCCCATAGAGCAAATTAAACTGGATAGATGTATTGTACATTCAAAGGAAAGCCCTTGGCTTGAGTTGCAGAAGGCATGGGATAACATTAGTGTTGAAGTTCTCAGGAAATATATTGACACAATGCCAGAGAGATGTGCTGCTTTAACTGCTGCAAAAGGTGGACATGCTAAATATTAAAGTTCAAAGTGGTTAAAATCAGTAGGACTCACTTTATCTGATATTTGTTGTGCTCAGAGTAACCATCTGCATGTTTCATGAACATTATGAAATGAAATCATGTTTTGGAGGCAAAAAAAAGGTCAATATTTTCAGATCTGCCAGGTGTTCTAATCATTTTGGCCACCACTGTATATACAGTACTATATTACTGTAACATGTTACTTTTGGAACACAACCCGACACTGGTCAGGATTGGCTCCTGACATGTTGATGTGGTTGGCACAGGAAGTAAAGGTGTAAACTGGAAGTTAGTCTGCTGAGTTTTTTTTTTTTCTTGTTTTTCTTCAGGTTTCTCTCTTCATCTTTCTCTCCGTTTTTTCTCTCTTTCTACCCACCCACCACAGTCTAGCAACACATCTTTCACATTTTCTTCTCTATTTCTTTCTTTATTTTCTGTGACCTCATTCACCCCCAATCCACCTACACACACACACACACACACACACAGGCACACACACAGGCACAGACATCCAAACACAACAAGTGTGTTTGGATAAAGGTGGACTGTTCAGATCTGCGTTGTGGCCAAGGTAAAACTTTTCTAATCAATACGTGGTTAAAACAGAGAGAAGCTGCATTATTTTTCTTTCAAATGGACATTGACTGGCTAAGCTAAATATGGCAGTAAGGCTCATATTATCTTCATAATGAATTATAATAAAACAATATTTTTTCTGAAGAAAGTTACACAGTGTTCAGACAAAGAACCCAAACAGACCAATAAAAACTCATGCTGGGAATAAAACAAAAGAAAATGAGTGAAAATAAAATATGATTGGAAATAATCCCAAACTGGTTCAGAAATGTGTTGTTTTTAATTGATGGTAAATGGTAAATTGACTGTGCTAATATATCTCCTTTCTAGTCTTCTGACCACTCAAAGCTCTATGGTGGCCCTGAAGTGCAAATCACAACGGCAAATCAGAAAACACAACAACAAATCAGAAAACACAACAGCAAATCAGAAAACACAACAACAAATCAAAAAACAACAACGGCAAATCAGAAAACACAACAGCAAATCAGAAAACACAACAACAAATCAGAAAACACAACAACAAATCAAAAAACACAACAACAAATCAGAAAACAACAACAAATCAGAAAACACAACAGCAAATCAGAAAACACAACAGCAAATCAGAAAACACAACAACAAATCAAAAAACACAACAACAAATCAAAAAACAACAACGGCAAATCAGAAAACACAACAGCAAATCAGAAAACACAACAACAAATCAGAAAACACAACAACAAATCCAAAAACACAACAACAAATCAGAAAACAACAACAAATCAGAAAACACAACAACAAATCAGAAAACACAACAACAAATCAAAAAACACAACAACAAATCAAAAAACAACAACGGCAAATCAGAAAACACAACAGCAAATCAGAAAACACAACAACAAATCAAAAAACACAACAACAAATCAAAAAACACAACAGCAAATCAGAAACAACAACTGCAAATCAGAAAACACAACAACAAAAGAGAAACGACAACGACATTAACCAAACCGGAAAAGGTAGGTACCCTCGGGCGACATGAATCGTTGCTGATTGGACTGGTCCGTCCTTTGAACCAGAAGGACATGGTTTACATGTTTTCAAAATATGAGCGCCGCTATTAAAGTCTGTGTAAAGTCAAAATAAATATGTGTTTTGAGTTTGTCAGACTAAAGAAGAAAGTGTTGATTTGAATGATTAAAAATAACAATAAGTTTATGAAATTAGGTGTCAAAATCAGGTAAAAATGGGTAAAAATCCAATTCTTCTTTAGTCTGACAAACTCAAAATGAACCTTTGGTTAATGTCGTTGTCGTTTCTGTTTTGCTGTTGTGTTTTCTGATTTGCTGTTGTGTTTTCTGTTTTGTTGTTGTGTTTTCTGATTTGCTGTTGTGTTTAGTAATTTGTCGTTGTGTTTTCTGATTTGCTGTTGTGTTTTTTGATTTGCTGTTGTGTTTTCTGATTTGTTGTTGTGTTTTCTGATTTGTTGTTGTGTTTTCTGATTTGCCGTTGTGATTTACACTTCGGGGCCACCGTACTTTTACACTACATATCTCATTCACCCATTCACACACATTCATACACTGATGGCATTAGCTGCCATGCAAGGTGACAACTGCTCATCAGTTTTAGGAGCTAACCATTCATACACATTCACACACCGATGGTTCAGCCTTCAGGAGCAATTTGGGGTTCAGTATCTTGCCCAAGGACACTTCAACCTGCAGACTGGAGGAGCTAGTCGAACCACCGATCATCTGATTAGTGGACGACCGCTCTACCACAGCTGTTGATGTGTAGTCCTGTAAGAAAATCAAGACAGCAATGTGGATGGTGAATGGTAGTTCATTCACAGTGGTGCTTCAAGCTAAATACTAACGCCATGTTGACACGTTTAACAAGTATAGTGTTTACCACATCTGAGTTCAGCATATTAACATGCTAGCATATGCTAATTTATCTGCACACCCATGTCACACAATAATAAACTAGGTGTATGGAATTTTCTGAACAGACATGCAAATGTGGAGAGATAGTGGAGTGATGGGCTGCCACATTACAGTGCCCAGGAGGTGAACTGGCACCTCTCCAGCTACACCATACTGTGGTCCGTGCTGGACTTGAACCAGACACCCTTCAGTTGCCCAAGCCAAGTCCCTACGGACTGAGCTACTGCAGCCCAGAAAGAAAGAAAAATATGAAAACGCTTCATGAATTTACTTGTCAAGTTATTAATAATAAAAGTGCAATGTCCAGTTAGCTGCTGCTTGATCAGTGGTCCTCTAGGCCCTCATCTAGTATTAGGCGGGCTGGGAGCAGAGACTGTATAAAACATGGAAGCAGTGTCCGTTACATAACCCACAGGTTTCTGAAGAGCTCAGTGTGGTGGCTCTGGTCGTCTTCATCTTGGCAGTCCTGACTCTGCAGACTCCCTACTAATCCAAAAATGGGCAAAGAGGTTGAGCATTGGTGGAGCTGAGGCGGGCTGAATGAAGCCTGGTTACTCTCTCTTTACTCTGCATAACTTTAAGTCATGAACGGGGAAATTAGCTATAGAGACCAAAACTGTTTTTTGTACCAGGCTGTAAACATGTTTATTTCTGCTGTGAAGTTGGACATTTTAACATGGGGACTTATGGAGACTGACTCAATTCTGGAGCCAGCCTCAAGTGGACGACAAGAGGAACTGCTTTTTTTGTCAGCTCTGTGTTAGTGGGTGTTCAGACAGGGACAGGCAAACCGGACGCCGGCGATGTTTTTCAATTCAAGTTTTTCAACGCAGGGGTTGCCGCAAATACGTCGCTGGTGTCCGGGAGAGAAGTTGAGCCAGATTCAACTTTTGGGAAAACGGAGCCCCACGTCACGTCTCGCAAGCCAATCAGACACTCAGATCGGTCAAACCTCCACAGACAGCCTGAAATGTCTCTGAAGCAGAGACTGTCCAGGTGGATTCACGGACTAAACTCTGATAATCTACCTGTGTGTGTGTTCTCACTTTGTTTATTTCATGTACCAGCTTCTAAATCTGAGTCTGACTCGCAATTTACGCTGCAAAATATAATGACACGAAGAAGTTTAATTTGATTTGTGTCCGATGATTAGAGAGAGAGAGAGAGAGAGAGAGAGAGAGAGAGAGAGAGCACTTTGGTAGAGAGACATTAATCAGAGAAATAAAACGTTATTTCCTGATTGTTTCACAGCGGTTACATTCAGCAGGTATAGACATGCCCACAGCAACCCACCTCAGCTCCCTCACTCCCCCCACCACCGCACTCCCACACCACCGGTTGCTGGTTTGCCTGTCCCTGTCTGAACGCCCACTTAGCTTCATTTTAACCAGAGGTTACCGCTTGGTTAAGAGGGGGGCATGTATGCAAGATCTGAACTAATATTTAGTATGTGCTAATGAGTGCAACACTGAATGTTTTCGTAGAGAAACTGTGACTGACGGTTGGAAAGAAGACAGATATTGAATATTACCATATCTCATGCCTTAAACTGTATTCTAGAAGCAACTGGAATCCACTGCAGGAATAATACACTTGATGTTCTGTGTTCTCCACAAACAGTTCCAGTTAACATTACACTTCATATGGGTGGCTGAGAAGTTCAGTTAACATTAAAACTTCTTTGACAGATTGAGAGATCTGATAAAAATCATATTTTTTATTTATCAGGCTTGGCAGCAGCACCATTGTGAGTTGAGCTTTCAGAAGTTTTGCTCAGACATCACTGGTCAGAGTTATTGCTCGCAAATACACAATGAGCATTTGAGCTGCTGTGAAAGTCGCGTGGGACAAATTTAAAAGGGCCTGAATAACATCCTGCTGACTGTCTGACTCCTCTTCACCTCACTTCGTGCTGCCTACAGTGAAGTTACAGCTTTCTCAGTTTGCCTCTGTCCATCGCATTTGCATGCAATCATCCAAATAGAATTTTGTTTATGTATTCTGTCAGAAAACAGGCTAAAAGGGCATCGTAAACGAGCCAACACAGAGTGTGAAGTAGGAAGTCCTGCTGTTTATCATGTAGTTACAGCCTGCAAAGCAGCAACAGTGGTTGTTACACTGATGAAACATGTTTTATCAGGAGGGGTCCTGTATGTATTTACAGGGCTCGAATGTTAGCTTCAGCAAACACACACAAACACACACACAGTTTTCAATCTTACATTTTTTACGATAAGTTTTTACAAAAGTTTGCATGCTTCCGTGGAAAAATACCAAAACTAAGAAGTGTGTGGAGAACTATTTGAAAACTTTTCCAATAACAAATTTAAGCAGCACAGCTCCAGGAGTGGCAACACTGGTTACTCGGTCCACCACTTTGGTCCGGGCTAAAAGGTTGCAACAACCATACAGACACCTATGAAAGGAAGTGGTCTCAGTCTGGTCCCAAACAAACTTTCATTTCTGGTGGTGGTGGGAACATGATCAGTCCCAACTAGTCTATCACAGGTGTCTATCAAGGTATATCAAGGTATCCTGGTATATACCCCAATTGTGATTGACGACCCAGGGTCACAATGGGGGGTCCCTTGTTTGTAGTGTGTGTATGTAAATCCTTCTGTATGTAAATCCAGGGCTGTGATTGTCTTGCCCTGGTCCCAGCTGAGAAGGCGTTGCTATCATCGTCCCCACTCATGGGAGCAGTCAAGCAGTAATTTTGAAGCGACATGACTAACAGCAAATGACATGACTAACTTTGAAACACTCAAAGTGAGAGATAAATTCATCTCTATCTCTCTGCTCAGGGTGGCCTCAGCGTGTCATCGAGCCACCCTTTAAGGGCCGCCCACAAAATCCTGGACTGAAAACTGGTGAAAAACTGTTTGAACCTCTAACTCCACATTTAAGTAATATATCGTTCAAAGTCTTTTCACATGTTTTCAGCAACTATTTTCCAACATATTTAATGTATTTTGAAAGAAATCTCAGAATTGCCTTTACACAGACTTTAAACTAGAACCATCAGACAGTTGGGCTGCTTGTATTTTTGTGTAGTGTTTTTTTGTATTGTTCTCGCAAACTGGCATTAACTCCTGTGTCTCATTTTTCGATGAGCTTTTTGTTGCTATATGCAGACTGGGCTAGGTTTAGTTAATTTGACTGATTTGCACACACCTAGAGATATTTTTGTTTGAGTCATTAGATTTAAAGGTGTTGTTTCTCTGTGACTTTGTTATTAGAAAATCATTTAGATAGTGAGGTTTTTCTTTCTCATAATTTTTGTTAGATAGCATAGCCTCTGATTTTTAGAGAGTATCTACTCGCCCTTTGTTCCCTATAGTTACCTCACCTCCTTTTGTTATACGGATAATTAAACTTTGTTTAACCAAAACTGGTTTATGTTACTTCCTGTCTGTTAAACCTTAAATTTGTTCTCTTCTCAACTGCCGCCAGCTGTCATTTCAGATTAGATTAGATTATACTTTATTTATCCCACAACAGGGAAATTCTTTTGTTTCAGCAGCAAGGGTGTAATATACACTACAGAAGTACAATAAAGGATAAAAATAAAAATAGGAAAGGCAAAACAACAACAGACCAAAGTATCCTTCAGCCTATACAGTAAATAAGAAAACCAATAACAAACAACAGACAGGTGTACAGATGTGCAAGAGTACTAAAGGTGAAAGTGGCATGATATAAATAATAATAAGGCAGAGGTAACTGAAGGAGCTGCTCAGGGACCCCACAGTGTCATGTAGGTGGTGAGAGGTGTTGTCCATGATGGATGTCAGCTTAGCTAACATCCTTCTCTCCCCCACTTCCTCCATAGAGTCCAGAGGACAGTCCAGGACAGAGCTCGCTCTCCTGATCAGTCTATTGAGCCTGCTCCTGTCCCTGTCCGTGCTGCCCCCTCTCCAGCAGACCACAGCATAAAAGATGGCTGAAGCCACCACAGAGTCATAGAAAGTCCTCAGGAGAGCCCTGCACACTCCGAAGGACCTCAGCCTCCTCAGCAGGTGGAGGCGACTCTGGCCCTTCTTGTAGAGAGCATGGGTGTTATCAGTCCAGTCCAGTTTATTGTTGAGGTGAACACCCAGGAATTTGTAGCTCTCCACCACCTCAATGTCCAATCCCTGGATGTTCACCGGTGTGAAGTGAGATGTTTTCCTCCTGAAGTTGACGATCATCTCCTTTGTCTTGCTGGTGTTGAGCTGGAGCTGGCTGAGCTCACTCCAGCTGACAAAGTCTCTGATGACCGTCCTGTATTCCAGGTCGTTCCCCTCAGAAACACATCCAACAACGGCTGTGTCATCGGAGAACTTCTGGATGTGGCAGTGGGTGGTGTTGTGGGTAAAGTCCGAGGTGTAGAGGGTGAAAAGGAAGGGGGAGAGCACTGTACCCTGAGGGGCACCTGTGCTGCAGAGCACCACGTCAGACACAGTGATGGAGCCTCACATACTGTGGCCAGGTGTTGGTCCACTCCCACGTTCTCCGTCTTCACTCTGAGCAGTGAAGGCTGGATGGTGTTAAAAGCACTGGAGAAGTCAAAGAACATGACCCTCACAGTGCTCCCGCTGTCCTCCAGGTGTGCAGCAGGTAGATCACTGTGTCATCCACCCCGATCCCAGGCTGATAAGCAAACTGCAGGGGGTCCAGCTGTGTGCCCACCAGCGGTCGCAGGTGTCTCAGGATGATCCTCTCCATGGTCTTCATCAGGTGAGAAGTCAAGGCAACAGGCCTGAAGTGGTTAGGCTCCTTGGGGCGCGGCGGGGTGAAGAGGGAGAGGAAGCAGAATCAAATCTATTGAAAAACCGATTCAGTTCATCTGCCCAGTCCTTGTCCTCGCTGGCTTGGTTTCTCCCCACTCCTTTTCCATGGCCTGCAATGTTCTGCAGCCCTCTCCAGATGTCCCTGGCGTTGTTCTGCTCCAGCCGCTTCTCCAGTTTCCTCCTGTAGCTGTCCTTCCCCTTCCTGATCCTCTGCCAGAGGTCCTTCTGGACTCTGTGCAGCTCCTCTTTGTCCCCCGATCTGAAGACCCTCTTCTTCTCATTCAGCAGGGCCTTAATCTCGGAGGTCACCCAGGGTTTGTTGTTGGGAAAACACTGTACCAACTTGGAGGGCACAGTGCTCTCCACACACAAGTTAATATAGTCCGTAATGCAGTGGGTCATGTTGTCAATGTCACTGCCGTGGGGGCTGCAGAGTGCTTCCCAGTGCAAAAACGTTGACACCATTCACTTCAGTTCATCATATAACAGTTGAAACTCTGTAAATCACAGAGAGATGAGGCAGAGAGGACATCGGAGGGAAATTATTTCAAATGTGTTATTTTATGCTGGAAAAGTTCATCAATCTTGCTCTAATCGCATGTATACAAACGCTTAATCTTTGCTGCTATGACAATCGGTGGTGTGTTATGTGTTGTGTTGTGAGAACAGTGTGTATGTACAGGAAGGATGAGTGACAGGGTGTGGTAATAAAGACAAGCAGACAGGATGTAGGCTGCAGGAAAAGGAAATGGTCATGGTTCAAGGTAACTGAGGACGGAGGCACATCCACATGGTCCGGACTGATAAAAGAATATCCTGATTGTGACTAGCTGGCCACAGTTTCACATGAAATGACAACAGCAACCACATCTAATGTTAATTTAACACCAAATGAGAGGTAACAAGCATGGACGCGTCATCACAGCTGCTTTCCATAAGGTCACCTGATAATGATGTGAAGTTTCAGAAGTTGGATGTGCTAAGTTGGACTCCGTGCTGGTTGCCTGGCAATCTTGTAGCGATGACAAGACCGCAGTGTCATTTTTACACTTTGTTTTTAAGAGGTATCATGTTAATTAATGAGTTGTAGAGGTGCTCATAGGCGGACTTTGTTAGCTGGCTACAACTTCCAATTAACCATTCAGACATGAGAGCGAAGTACTATTTCTGTCTGTGTCTATTTCTACTCAGAGAAAGTTCAGTGAGGAAGATGATTCTTCTACATGCTTGGCCCGTAGTCACGACATTCACTCATCTCACGCACGCTCTCACTAATTTCCTTTCTGTCATTATCTGGAGCCGTTACCGTCTTACCAGCTGTGCACATCCGTCCAATAGCAGAGTGACGCAGCTGCATTGTTAGCCAATCATGACACCGCTGTCTTTTTAAACGTGATCGTCTCTCTGCCTTCAGCGCGTTCATGCTGCTCATGCCTCCACCTACCCAACCACCACCCAGTCTTTGCAGATTCATAAGCTTCATCATTCCATCTATTTCACCACCAGTGTCTGGACTCCGGTGTGGGGGGGGGGTTACGTTGGTGCTGCCCAGGGCCAACACCCCTCTGTCTCAAAATTCCGAATCATCAACATCATCTGTTACAATAAACAATCATCTTTACTTAATTTACTTGTCTTTTCTATCTATGACCGTCACATCATCTTCATAATCATCATGAAATCTGTCAAGACTTAAATTGAATGAAATAAAATGAAAGAAAAGAGCAAAGTTTACAAAGTGCTTTAAAGCTGCTTCTGAAAAAAGATCAACTGAGAGGATGAAAGGAAACAAAAGGTTGAAGGAAATAATTAAATCTGTAAACTAAATAGCTAAATTAATTTAAATAGGACGAGGTTTAAAGTGAGCATTAACAGAAGCAATTATGGAAAAAACAAATTGATTAATTTGACTGAATCAGAAACTTAACCCTTTATCGGGCAAGAAACCATATATGGTCACTTCCGTGGACTTTTAAAAATGGTGCTCCATGTTTCTCAATGAAGGAGCAGAATCACATGACTTTCTCCAACCAATCAGCGAATGTCAGGCTACGTCATAGATAGCATTGCTGTGGCCTTTAATGGATCCCACTCTAACCCTAACATTCTTTGCACTGTATCACGTGCGTGATATTTTGAAATAAGTGTCATAAGTTCCGTAAGACATATGTCTGATTGTTCATTTGGAAATAAATGTTCCACAGATTTTTTGGATTTTTTTTACCCTAGGTGGGCGAGTGAGCGAATACGGTAACTTCTTTGACTTTGATTTGCAGCCGAAAAGTGAAACTTTAAGAAAGGAAAAAAAAAAGGCAAAAAATGTCTTCCTATATCCACCAATAACACTCCATGATTGAAATTTAAAATTTCCGATATTTCAATAAGTGCCCTATAAAGGGTTAAACTCCTCAAATATGGACATAGCAATGAAATCAAAGCTGCAGGAGAGTATCAGTATCCTGATTACTGAGTCAGAATTAGTCACACATAGTCTGACACTGGGCAAGTCACCTCAGAGGACACTCGCTGCCTTCTTTAAAATATTAAAGCCATTTCTTGATTTCTTCAAAAAGCAATGAGTAAATATCCAATATATCTCACTGCAGCCATACATTGTTGACTGGCTTCTTTATTGTGTTGATGTATTTTGTTGTTTGTCTCAATCTTAACTTTTATATTGCAAAGCTTATAAATAGAAATAATAAAAGGATTGAGCCACCTGAAGGGCCGTGTTCGTCTGCAGTCACAGAGCTGTCAGTGTGGTAACTAGATGTGCTCACTAATTTTTCTGTCTCTGACTTTGTGTTATTGTGTGAGCTGCTGTGATACCATGTAGGGAAGAATCTGTGCAAGAAGAACAGTACTAAAGTTTGTCAGGCAGCCCTTTCTGTCGGGATTAAGGTAAATGCCACACTGCATACAGTCTGAATAGTATAAAAAATGTAATGCATTCTAATAGTATACTGATTTTGCAGCTAGTAGAGGAGAAATCAATGCACTTTATTATTTTGTACTTAGGCATTAGCTAATTAAACATAATCACTAAGAAAAGCAAATGTTTGTTTTGAGATTTAATATGCTGCAGTCAAGCAGCAACCTCTGTACTCTTTATAATATTATTCACATAGACCCAACATGTCCCACCATGAGCAAGCACTTGGCAACAGTGGCAAGGAAAAAGTTCCTTTTAAGAGGCAGAGACTAGAGACTTCTGCCTACGGGTGATGTTGCAGAGATGTCCATGTTTTATACAGCCCAGAATCCTGAGGAATTCCAACCATAGTGGATCATCCCACTCCTCCAACGCTCAATGTCAATGAATGTAGCAGGCTCTTTATGTAGCAATGTATCTTTATGTAACAATCTTATCCCCTAACCATAACCAAGTGTTGTTGTGGACTGTAACTGAACCATAGCTAATGAGCCACAACTACATTATCCACATACATCATACATGTTTTTTTACATTCAATATAGCTTAATAGCTAAACTGTGCCTTTTTTTTTTTTTTTTGCTAAATAGCAAATGTTAGCATGCTAACACATTAAACTCACATGGTGAACATGGTGAACAATATCTCTCTACTGTTAACCTCGTGTCCGGCTGTTTTCAGTGTGAATCCCGTCATGTTAGCAGGCTGATGTTAGCTCAAAGTACAGCCTCAGACACCTGCCAGCATGGCTGTACTGTTAAGATGGATTTATAGTTTTGTGTAAGGCATGCTTTTTAAACTGGCTCATAGTTAGTAAGTGGTATGGAATGGGGACAAAGGCTCAAACCCAAAGTCTCTAATAGGTTAGATTAAAGAAATTCACATGTGGTTGAACTGGCTGGAATCAGGTGCTGATGAATCACTGGACTCCCCCAGAATATATGAGCTCATCATGAGTGGGGCGTTAATCTTTTTTAACCTCATCAGCATGGTTGAGAATGTTAGCATGGCCAACGGGAGGAAGCTTGGTAGCTTTGTCATAGTGACCAGTAAGAATCAGACTGGTTTGGTATTCTAAGTAAGTATATCATGGTTTGATGATGGATTTTTAGTTTTCATCATGTATAAAAGGTGAGAGGAAGGTCATTTAATATGTTTTCTGCAGCAGCACACGTATGCCTTCACAGCTCTGTAACCCTTCTATTAACTTCATTGTTTCTTTTGTCTGCTGAGTTTCACCGTGAGATGTTAAGAAAAAGGGACACGGTTAACATTCCTGTCACTAAATTCCTGTCTCTTTCCTGTCTGCCTCATGAAACAGTGACCATAGAATGGGAAGGAAGGAGGGACGGAGTCAGTAGGAGGGCAAAGCAACTGGGGAGAGGGACGACTGGAGGGCGTCACAGAGGGGGGAGATGGGGGAGAAAGCTCTGTTGATGGAAGGAGGAAGGAAAAGAGAAAAGAAGGTAGGGGGTTAAAAGTGGAGTCTGAATAGGGGATTATCTGCAGACCTACAAACACACACACACACACACACACACATACAGACTGGATTAAGGTTGTACACCTGAAAGGGCCTAAATTAGACAAACTCTTAACAACACACACCGGCCACAGTCTTCACATACATATTCTCATGCTTTCTCCAGTTATCTGGAATTTCAGGGGTCCATTCACTTTATATTACATGTCATAAATTCGATCCTGTCACGCTCGTCTGAGCGAGAGGATTTTCCAAAGATGGACAAGAAAGACAAAGAAGGAGGATTCTCCTCAGTTCACTGTGAAAATTCCTCATCAGCTTGTGAATAATATCACTTGGCAGTCATGGAAATGGTGGCAAACAGCCCCGTGTTTGGTGAGGAGCATGACTGGATTTTCATTATTTGTTTTTTGTTCCTTGTTCTTTTGTTTGAGAAATGCCCCATGGGTGGCACGCAGTGCCAATTGGATTTTTTGGCTTCTTCTTTTGGCATAGCTAAGTACCCAGAGATTGATGGCTAAAGCCCAGATATTGGGCAATCATTCCAATGCCAATAATACCAGATAATAAAATTATTGGTCAGACTGTAAGCAACTGCAATAGAAATAGCATGAAGCATAATTTATTGATGATGATGAGTGGACAACTATGGACATTTTATTTCTGTCATGTTGCTGGAACTGAAATGATTATGTAGATTTCAAAACTGCTGGTATTGATAAAAGCTACATTCCAGAAACATTCAGCAGTTAGCTAACGGCTACTCAGACAAAGACCACAAGATAAGAAAGATGATCGGTTTCATCACCACCAGTAAACCTACAATTCAGGCCACGGTTACACATAAACATTTGGTGATGTGATCATAAGTGGACAGCTCTCAGTACGTCAGGTCAGGACACACCTGACATTAGAATGCATCTCGAATAACCACTCATGATTCGATCTTCCTCGCTCTGTATGCAAACAAACACAACACTGTTGAGCATGTTTCAGTCCCTGCCAAGGCCACAACCAACAACCTTACCAACTATCAACTATGTGCAAGATGTGAAATAACCAATCCAAGGCTCACCTGTGGAATAACTCATAAACTCAACTCATAAAAAAATGGCAAATACTTTGCTCCCTGTCAGCATCACCCTACACCACAGGCGGCCTGAAAACCTCCTCTTCCCGGTGGTCTTGTGTACGACACCTGTCAAACACTACCAGTGTTTTTTGCTTAGTTCAAAGTTCTTAGACACATGAATGACACCATTCAGTTGATTACAGTACTTTCAGTGATGACCTGTAGAAGTCACTGAGTATCCTGGAGTCCATGTTAAGCTGTTGAGAAAGAACAGTCGTTGTCTTGCTGTCTTTGTGATGGTGTCTGTATGGTGAGTCCAGGTCTTCTTGTCCTGTAGTCCACAATCAGCTCCTCTGTTTTTGCTGATTTTGAGGTGGAGGTTGTTGTCATGGCACCAAGATGTCAGGGCTCTGACCTCCCTCTGTTGGCCATCTCGTCGTCATCAATGACAGTCATATCATCAGCAATCTTGATGACAGTGGTGGAGCTGCAGGTGAACAGTGAGTACAACAGAGGTGTTGAGAGTCAGGGTGGAGGCTATGGTGCTGCCTATCCACACATCTGCACATTAAAGTTCAGGATCCAGTGGTACAGGGCGGTGATGAGTCCCAGATCTCTGATATTGGCGATGAGCTTGGAGGATGCAATGATACTGAATGCTGAATGCTGAATGCTCTCGTCGAAGGCAAACAAACTTTAACGTGGTTGCAGAAAGTTTCGTAAATAACAATTTCTAATGAACAACGCAAACACAACAGTTTTGTTTATACAAACCACACAAACAGTTCATCACACACAATGTTTGTCTGTGAAGTGACAGATGATGGACTTCATGATGACACACACACAAACTGTATCAGTTGACAAAATGAAAACATTCTATTTCTAATTAAAAGAAAATAATCAAATGTCACCAAATCTGAAGTTGTTTAACAAATTAACTATCACGAGGGTTGATATCAAATATGTCACAACACTGATTTAATCATTTAATGATGAGCTTAGTAGATAATATTGTGACAGCCGCTCACTCATGATTTACTGCCTCGTATTTCCAACTTCATATTCTGCAGAAAAACAACAAGTCAGCTCATCAGAAATGTGTCTGAGTATAAACCTCTTTCCTCGCTGAAAAACAATATTAAGATTAATGCTTCAGATTCTGTTAAAAAACATCTTAAGAATCAAATTTAACTTTAATGAATTTAAATAATACATTTAAAAACAAATAAATAAATGTCACATTTATGTCTGCAATTAATTCATACACTTTATGCTCCTCCTGCAAATTTCTCATTAATTCACTCAGTTAACTTTTAGACTCAGACTGTCTTGTTAGTCTGGAAGAGCCTTTGTTTTGGTCCCTGTGAAAGTATGCTCTTATTTTTTTTAAATGTCTAACAAGATTTAACTAATAATTCAATAAAAATAATGTGTATCTTGAGCAAACAGATTTTTTTCTAGTTCTACCAAATAGAAACAAACAACAGGAACAAAAAGGTTTGCAGACATGATTGATTGATTATTTGTATTCATGGTGTTTATTTTGTTTTTTTGTTCAGTTCTAAATATCATTTTTATATTTCTTTTCTGCTTTGCAGTCTGGTTTTCTGATACTCCATGTACTGAATGTTGTTAAAGAAAGAACAAGAAACACTGTATGTTGAGTGCTGTTCAATGGCAGCTTACACTTACTGTAAGTGTTTGAGAAAGCATCCTCCAGTCTAACCTTCGCTCAGCGTCGGCTGTGCAGAGGATAGAAGGTGCAAAGTTGGTAAAGAATCTGATGGGATTGAAGAATGTGCCCTCAGAAGGCAAACAGGGCACTCTATCATTCATCACAAACGTGTGCTCTATTCATTTCATTCTCAGAGAAATGAGAGAGCATTTATTCATAAACAGGTAGTTTTCTCTGGAAACCAGCTCCTACCCACACAGCACTACTGCTTTACAGCTGTACTTCATGGACAAAAAGATCAGTGTGTGATCTGAGAGGAATTTTGAGGCAGGGGGATGACAGCGTCCATCTGTGGAGTCAGAGGGGGGTCTCTAATCTCTGCCTCTGAATCCCCCCCCCCCCACACCCTCCCACACACACACACACACACACACACACCAGCAGAGATGGACAGAGGAAATACTGTAAAATGGGAAGAAAAGAGGGGGCTATTATACTCCGGCAGAGAGCCTGTTTTGATGGCTCAGAGTTTTTACGAGGGCTTAAGGGGTCAGAGTGGGTGTGTTTCTGAGCGTCTGATTGGTGGGCATGTAACTGTATCTGATTTGAAGGGATCGTGCTCAGTTTGTTTTTGTTTTGCATCATTTCTGCAGATTTGAATGGCGTAACCTCATCCTCATACCTCACTCTGTTCTGTGCTGTGCAGTACATATAGCAGCTGTTGATTGATGATGCACTGTATTTTCTTACAATGAGGGCGCATACACTCATTATAGCTTCTCACTGCAGCCTGCAGGGACTAACAGTTGTCTAAAGTTCTAGCACTCATTATCGTTTAGATTTTTTTGAACATGAGGGTGCAAACATTTTGAGATGATGCTCGCAGATCACTATGCATGAGCGATCCACATGAAGGAACAGTAAGCTTAAGACAGTCAGCATAATTTATATTTCATTTTATCTACAGCGATTGTATACACCTCTAACTGTGTGAGACAGTGTGATCATAAAGTAGCCTTGAAATAACAATGGCAAGCTTAAATACTGTGATACAAGTAAATGAACTTGTGTTCCATATGCACGATGCTACAGCACTGTTAACACTGTCACTGTGATGTTTACTCTGAAGACTTAATGAAGGAAAACGCGGTGAGGAGATGTAGCTTCTGCTGAACGGCTGAACACTGTGACAAAATGTACTTACAGGATAATGTCATATTGAATTTCTCTACGTTTCCCATGACTATTTTAAGTCTGAACATTGCCCGAACGTTGTGCTGGTTCTTTACACAGTGTAATGCAGTGTTGTAGTCAAGACTCCCTTAACTGAGTCATAGCCAAGACCAGAGTGTACTAAGACCAAGACAAAACCAAGACTTTGAGGGCTTGGGACAAGTCAAGACCAATGCTGTGTCTCAAATTGGATACTTCCATCAGTACACTTCTATATAGTGCACTGTGTGCACCTTGTACTTCCTGTCACAGTGCGCTAATTTCAGCAGGGTAGTGTTGTCTCAATTTGAGTATGGTCAATGCCAATCGCAACATTTTACCACTTCTTCTTCTTTACCAATTTGCAGAGCAATAGCGCCAACATTTAACCACCAAAATATAAATATAAAACACATGTACAGCTTACATTTGTGTATTTTGGTATGAGCCAAAATGGCGACCACTGAGGGCCAGAAGTGTCCAGTGTTCTACACTCAACTGTTTGACTGTACCCATCAAGGTACGCACAGTACGCTGTATTTCGATATAAGTGACAGTGTGCATGCACTTATGGACTCAAATTAGCAAGTGTGGAAGTATGCAAATTGAGACCAAGGAAGGGCGAGACAGAGTCAACACCAGAGCCAGACAGTTTATACATAAGTAGCTAATATGTGTTGCTGATATTCTCTTTGCAGATTAGTTAGCTAGCTTTGCAAGCATCACTTACACTTAGCTTACCTCTCTTTAAAATGTTGTCTTATCAAATAAAGAAGATGAAGATAAAAGTTTGAAGTGTCAGTCGCCTTAGACAGTGTTACAGACTGCTATATGTTGATGTTTTTTGCAGTTTAGATAATTTTATAGAAGAAAATTTGGCTGATTCAGGTCTCCTCTCAGACGGTGACAGCTTCTCCTTCTATCTCCATCATTCACCTTCTTGGAGTGCATGTGAGGGGGAGCGAGGAGTACAGCGGATAACACTAACAAAGTTTCAAATCAGAAATGAGACAAATTATTTGTTTCAAGATTGTTTTTGAAGATGGAATTTTTATATATCCTCTTTGAGGCCGAGACAAGATTGAGACCGTGAGTGGGATTTGCGGCTGAGACGGCTACGAGTCAGCACCAATGTCCTCTGTGGTTTTACAGTAATTCTACAACCCTTTGATGAACTTATAGTTGTGTGTGTTTACCCTTCGGTACCACAGCAGTGTCACAGCTTCATTAAACCCCGGTCAGGTGCAGGGTCGCTGTTGAGCCATTCAGACTAACGGCAAACATGGGTTTATCACGGGTCACTGCACTGCAGACCAAGGGGGTATTAGCTGGATGGAACAACCAGTGACGTTTACCACCCTCAAACTGGAGACCTCTGTGTCCCAGAGGTGTTGGTTAAACTGGTTATTTTTGAGACCGTATGCTCACAAAGAGATGAAATTAGAATGAAGAAGTGAAGAAGAAGAAAAACATTTTCCTTCAAACTGGAAACTATCGTGCATCTCCTTTGAGAAAAGCAGTGTAAAGGGTAAGACATTACATTAATCCTGTGGTATCATCCAAACATCGGAGTGTAAACACTCCTGTATTTAAACTGTTTTCTCTCAGGAGAAACCGAGATGGGGAGCTTGAAGCACAACACAAAGGAGTTTCTTATTTCTTCCTCTCCCATGGCCTCAGGCAGCCCAGCTCCCCTGGACTCTGTATTGTGTGTGTGTGTGTGTGTGTGTGTGTGTGTGTGTGTGTGTGTGTGTGTGTGTGTGTGCCTGTGTGTGTGCCTGTGTGTGTGCCTGTGTCTGTGTCTGTTTGTTGGGAATCTCACAGGACATCAGAGGGCTCTAAGATGCTCCACTCAGTGATTAGCTGAGCAAGCTCCACAGAGAGCTGCACGCACACACACACACACACACACACACTCCGTCAGGCTGTGACGGAGACAGGCAGACTGGCAGGCCTACTTTTCACTGGATATAAGCTGATGTGTGAGTGTGTGTGTATGTGTGTATCTGTAGTGTGTATGAGGAAGGGCATTTTTAGCTGCGACCAGCGTGCTCTGTTGGTTGGTCCACAAACGTTTCCCCAATGTTTGGTTCAGTTCAATTTTCACCCTGAAATATGCCATTGAGGTCAAGTGTTTGTGAGGTTGTGTGTGTGTGTGAATGCATGGAAGCATGGATCCACATGTTTGTCTATACACTGCATGTTTTTATCTCTGTGTACATACAGTATTTCATGTGTGTGTGTGTGTGTGTGTGTGTGTGTGTGTGTTCATCTGGCTGCATGGATAATGGCATGTATGCACACTTGTGAGTGTGAACATGAACAGCAGGGCTCTGGTCCTGCTTGTTTACAGAGTGACGTTGACTAAGCCGAAAACCTGAGCAGGATCTCAGCGTGGTGACTGATGCTGACAGACAGACAGACAGACAGACAGACAGACAGACAGACAGACAGACAGACAGACTGAGGACATGATGAAAGCCTTTGCATCACAGTCCCACACTTCCAACATGAATCTTCACTGTCACAGGGCTGCCGTGAGGCTTTTTGGTACCCCTAAGCAGGATTTTACTTGAGAGTGGCCCTCCCCCACTCCCCATGAATACATGTCGGTAACATGCTTTCAAAGCTTCCCTTGTTGCAGTCGTCATCAGAAACCCTCGCCACTGTATTTTTCTGTACTTACAGCGGATGAGTAACATCAAAGGAAGTCAGTAGTAGTGCCTGTATTTGACATAAAATCAGTCTTTATGTTGACAACGTCTTACTCTCTTTGCAAGGCCCTCACAAATCCCTGCGAGAGCATATCAAACTTACAGAGACGTGTTCAGCTGTTCTGTGAATTAGGCCAAATCAGCAACTGAGCGCAGCTCCAACACAGCTCGAAGCTGGAGGTATTTAAAACACTACCACCACGCTGTCAGACCTGCGCAGGTTCAGCTTCACAATGACACGAGCTGCCTTTAAACGCTCTTTTGTTTTTCTGACCTGCTCCGCTTGTCAAATTGGTGTCATTGATTCAATATCTTGTCATGTACCCAAGTCATTTGGGTGTAGCTCTGGATGGGACAACCCCTCTGTGAAATATTTCAATAACATTAAACATTTATTGTCTCCAAAGGATTAATCATCATAACTCTGTTATAACTATGTTATGTAATCTAGACTGGCATTTTGTGCAGACCTTCATGGTTCCCAGGAGATGTATTGAAACTTTTTTCATGGAAGTCCTGGCACAAAGAACAAGTCAATTCAAAGTTCATGTCAGCTGTGAAGCCATTTCACTCTATTGTTGAGTATTTATACAAATACATGAACCTGGTTAGATCTGTAGCTGCCTCTCTAGCTGAATATTTAATTATTTCTACCTACGCAATAATCAATAAACCCAAACCCAAGAACTGCTAAATAAAACAAATGTCATCGTAAAGTCTTTCCAGTGGTTAAACCTTTCATCTGGTCACAAATCTTGTTTGTCTTCCCTTGCTTGCGTCGTTTGACCTTGTCTGCATGAATGCTTGATTGTCTGTCACATGCACGGCAGGACCGCTGGGATATACATGTATATGACGTGTATTGTTTTTCTGTTCCTCTTTCAAACGGCTCCTGTTTTTGACACTTATTGCGGCTGAATGACTCCATTAAATAAAAGTATCCTTGTGTCGCACTTCAGCTCCCAGAAGCACGTGTCCTGACCAAGGCTGTAGCCAAACGTGGGCATGAAAGGAAGTCAATATTTATAGAATGATATCTTCCTCAAAATACATAAACTATTGTAATAGTATGCGTACAGAATACTACAGTTTACATAGATATTGTGATCTATCTTGAGGATCAAACTCAAGCTGTGTCCATCATGAAAACAAAGATGCCCATAAACAGCCCAGCAGTAAGACTGAAAAAAGATGGTCTCAGTTTATAGGCACAGTTGCGTTTTAGAGTCAGATTATTAGAAGAAAACATTGTATTTCTATCTAATGATTAAATAGTCTGCAATTAAATATGTCCATGAGTTCACCATGTTGAACCTCCATCAGTACGTTTAAATGCAGCAAGCAATAGTTTGGACTTTTAAAATGCTTGTAAACACCTTAGTCCAACCTACTTCGGACCTACTTCGGACCATAACGGACATCTCAAAATCGGATAAGAACACCTAGATAATTCGTTCATAGTCTGCATTTTAACGGCATGTATACTCATTAATCGGATCTAAATCGGATTTTGCATTCTGCGCATGCTCGAGAATTTCCGCTTGGGCTTTCACCCGGAAGTGAAAGGAGACGTCGTAGCGTTGGTTCTTTTTATATGCATTATTAGGAGGACAATAATGCCCGAAATGTACGCTACTGTAGCATCGTCCATCTCCTTGTACGCCATCTTTGTTTGAATGCCGTCAGATAGTTTGTTGTTGCTGATAAGTAGAGGTCAACCGGAAGTGGCTCTTTGTTGAGAGGGCTACAGTGCCACATAGTGTAACGGAGTCAGCCATGCTCCGGCTGTTTATCCGATTCTCTGAACGGCATGTATACTCAGACAAGTGATCCGGCCTTATGCATGTCTTTATCTGATACGATCAGAAATTCAAATTTTTTGCTGCATGTAAACGTACTGCATGTTTCTACAGCAGCCCAGAACAGACAAACCAAACAGATAGGACCTATTGCGTTTTTTAGCTTCTCCTTCACACTAGCTTTCAAAATGACTCACTAATGGATGACAGTTCAAAAAATTAACCAGACTAACACATTCACACAAAAGTTGATTAATGTGTACTGTCTTTAGAAATAAATGAGAACAATAGTTTTTTTTGACTCAGCTCGTCAGGGGAAATAGCAAGAAGCCTTTAATTTATTTTCCTTTCCCTCCAAGCAGTTGATGTAAGAAATTAAAGCTACATTCCAGTCCAAGTCTTATTTTGAACTCCTCTGCTTCCATTCATTTGGTTTTATTTTCACACTTCATCTGTGACTGTGTGACGATCCTAACAGGAAACGTGTCGAGCAGCAGCTGTTTCATCTTGCTACCTCACTGCAGCTAACCTTTGTGATAAAACCAGCCAACATGCTTAATGTTAGTCTTCCATACACTCAAGCTGAATGCTCAAAAATGATTTGTGACTTTTGGTCACCTCTGTCTTTGGGAAAAAAATAAGCAGAGCTCATATAGCCAGCACTGATTTGAAACTTCCTTATGTAAAGCCCTTACATTTGCCCCTACCCTTATTTTCATGCAACAAGGTATATAATTAAAGCCCAACTCAATATTGCAGAATCATATGACTACTAACTAAACTTAACCCTGGAAATCCCTCTTCTCACCACATGCAAGACATATGATGGATCATGTTTGTACTAGATCTGATTGTGGGTTGGGTATATACAGTATTATAATACAACATAAATCAGATCTCTCCAGGAACAGAACGTTAAATAGTATAAATAGTTAGCAAGATGCCGTTTGTCATCCTCCAGTGCTGTGAACTAAAGCCAATGCAGAACTGCTAAAACTGTAATTCCCTGAGCGGCCACTTGAGACAGGCTGCAGAAGTGACCTCCATGTCAACCTCCATGAACGGCCATATCAAAATGTCCTACTTCACAGCAGAAATAAACATGTTTACAGCCTGGTTCAGACAGCGGTTTTGGACTCTATAGTTAATTTCCCCGTCTATGACAACTTTGAGGGGGGTGAAATTTTTTATAACTCACCCGTTTAAATGATATTAAGTCTTAAAGTTGTGCAGAATTAACAGCCTAACCGCTTGATTGACAGGTAGGTGCTAGGTAGAGTACAGGTGGATGGCTTATTAGAGCACCCAGGCGTCATTCAGCCTGCCTCAGGTCTGCCAATGATCCATGTCTTTACCGATATTTAGATTAGCCGGGAGGCTGAAGGAGCAGTACATCCAACATGGCAGAGGCCAGCAGCACATATTTTCGTCTTCAAAACAGCGCTTCAGAAACCTGCGGGTAACGTCACTCAGGCTCTGTCCATTCTTTATACTGTCATTGCTTGCATGTAGTGATCTCTCAACAGTTTCATGAACCGCCTCCCTTGACCTGCGATATACTGTTTTGTACTGTTTGTTGTCATCCAGCTCCACCTCGATCACAACGCAGACAGAGCCATGGTAACAAGAACACTTTTTTAGCACCAGGTGTAAATGAACCGGCTTCATGATGATTGTAACATTCAGACACAGATGACATGCTAACACAAGGTGGAGATGTAAAGAGTGAAGAAGATAATAGATTCATTTCAGTCTCCATGGTATTTCATCTCTTGAGCGACTTCTTTTTTCCAAAATCCAACACTTACTGGCTTATAACTGCTCGTGCTGCTTGTTCCTATATATGAGAATGTGTTCAGCAATCTTCCTGATTAAATGAATGAATAAAAATGCCATTAATGGACAAATTCATAATTTCATTTTAAAGAAAAAGCTGTGCCATCATGTAGTGGAAAAACGTCCACCCCCATGGTTGTATAGCCACAGAGATCCTGAATGAAAAGCTAATTTTCCTGCTTCAGAGTCAGAGCTCCAGTTTTTCACTTTGGCTTGGCAAGGCACAGTAAACAGCACTGCCAGAGCCAGTCAGCCAATATGGTGTAACTGATTTAAGGCGGATTAGAGATTCCTGTGCTAAGCCTGAGAGAATCCTCTCAAATATTCACAGACGGACTGAATTAGTGAAAGAAACAATAGCCATTTTCAATGCATCTTATGTAAAATGTTTGCGTCCTGTGATATTTGCAGCCATTGTAGGTGGCTGGCTTTAACCTCAAGAACATGTCACATGATTATATTTTAAAGCCACACAAAGTCTGACATTTCTTCATGATATTTGAACGAGAACATGATTTAAAATATATATATGTACCACTGGTTTTACAATAAAGAAAAATGCAAACTGTTTTCCTCCAGCCTGATGTTCTTGTTCTTTAGGTTTCCTGCACTGTGACGATAACTAATTCTTAGAAAAGCTCTGGGCTCCACGAAGTGAAATTGCTCCGAGTTTACAGTGGAGACGTGCTCAGCATTATCCTGTCTTTCTTATGCTAGTCGCCCCTGAAAGTAATATACAATAGATTATGATATTGAAGGACAAGTAAAGAAATATCCTCTATTTGTACATCAATTATATTTTTCATTCCCGATAAGCCTTCCAGATATCAAGACAGTGACTTGATATAAACATGAGGAATGCTAAACACAACCTGAGGAAACAGCCTTTGTAATGATTAAATCAGACACTTAGATAATCATTTTATTTTCATTATTGTATTGAAGATACAGTATCTCTAATAAACATTCCACTTTTAGATGTCCATGTTTCTGTTTCATACCAGTGAACCTGACTGAAAAAATTTGAAGTACAGGAGCTGACCCTTTGTAGACAGTGGTACCAAGTCTCCCTGAAAAAAATCCTGCCAGCACTAACATGGACACAGAACTACATCAGTGTTTTTGGTAAAACCAAAGTTGCCTGTGAAAAAGATTTTGTGAGTTGTATCCTGCTGTACAATATACAATATACAACTACATGGTAAGTGTTTTTTTTCTCATAACATTTGTAGTTTTGTTCATTGTTTCATTTTGAGTTTTATTTTTGATGCACACAAATATTTCTTGTTTTACTGGTTATTGTTTTATACAATTAAATAAATGTATTTAAAAGTATTACATTTACAAACTGCTTGAATTTGTAAACTTCACTGCCTCTGGTTCTGTGCCTGCTCGCCCAGCTTTGGTTCTGGTGCCCCCGGAACAGCCAGTACTCAAAGTCAAAGTCAAAGTCAGCTTTACTGTCAAATATGCTAATATGCATTACATACAGCACAGATGAAATTTCAGTCCTCTCGGACTCACGGTGCAAAAAGGCACATAATACAATATAAATATAAATATACAACAGTATAAACAGTATAAAAAGTATAAAAATAGATAATAAACAGTAAACAATAACGGTTAATTAAAAGTAATCAAAAGCAATTGTAGGTGGCAGTAATGTAGTGCAGTGTAGTGCAAATAGCGGGTGGGTGGGATGTATAGATGGTGAGTGTGTGTGTGTGGGGGGGGCATGATGTCAGATGCTGAAGGAGAGGCTCAGGGGTGTAAGGGTGTCTGTGGCAGGGGGCAGAGGGAGGAGGGGAGGCAGAGCAGGGAGGGAGTTGAGTATCCTGACTGCCTGGTGGCAGAAACTGTCCTTGAGCCTGCTGGTTTTGGCCCGGAGACTCCGCAGTCTCCTTCCCGACGGCAGCAGGCTGAAGAGGCTGTGGGAGGGGTGGGTGGGATCGCCTGCGATCCTGATGGCTCTGCGGGTGAGGCGGGAGTTGTAAATGTCCAGAAGGGGGGTGAGAGAGACACCAATGATCTTCTCGGCTGCTCTCACGATGCGCTGCAGAGTCTTGCGGCAGGACACGGTGCAGGCGCCGTACCACACGGTGATGCAGCTGGACAGGATGCTCTCGATGGTGCCTCTGTAGAATGTGGTCATGATGGGGGTTGGGGCTCTTGCTCTTCTTAGCTTGCGGAGGAAGTACAGGCGCTGGTGAGCTTTCTTGGCCAGTGATGCCGTGTTGTTGCTCCAGGACAGGTCTTCAGAGATGTGCACTCCCAGGAACTTGGTGCTGCTCACCCGCTCCACTGCAGCACCGTCGATGGTAAGTGGAGCATGCTGGGTGTGCACTCTCCTGAAGTCCACAACAATCTCCTTCGTCTTCTCCACATTCAGACGGAGATTGTTGTCTTTGCACCACATGGCCAGGCGGCTCACCTCGTCCCTGTAGACTCTCTCCTCACCGTTGGTAATGAGACCCACCACAGTTGTATCGTCCGCAAACTTGATGAAGAGGTTGGAGCTGGATGATGGTGAACAGTCGTGGGTTAGCAGAGTGAAGAGGAGGGGGCTCAGCACACACCCCTGGGGGGCCCCTGTGTTCAACGTGATGGTGCTGGAGGTGTTGCTGCCAACTCGAACTGCCTGTGGTCTCCCCGTCAGGAAGTCCAGCAGCCAGTTGCACAGGGAGGTGTTGAGCCCCAGCTGGTTCAGTTTGTGGATGAGCTGCTGAGGGATGATGGTGTTGAATGCTGAGCTGAAGTCGATGAACAGCATTCTGACGTAGGAGTCTCTGGTCTCCCTGTGGGCTAGGGCTGAGTGGAGGGCGGTGGAGATGGCATCATCGGTCGAGCGGTTGGACCGATATGCAAACTGGAAAGGGTCCAGGGTGGGGGGGGGGTGATGTGCTTCATGACTAGCCGCTCGAAGCACTTCATGAGGATGGGAGTGAGTGCGACCGGGCGGTAGTCATTGTGGCAGGTGGGGGACGACTTCTTCGGGACCGGGATGATGGTGGTGGTTTTGAGGCACGTGGGGACAACAGCCTGGCTCAGTGAGGTGTTGAAGATGTCTGTGAAGCTATCTGTGAGCTCCTCGGCACAGTTTCTCAGGACACGGCCGGGAATATTGTCGGGACCCGGGGCTTTGCGTGCATTGGTCCCTCTGAGGGATTGCCGCACGCTGTCCGGGGATAGCGTCAGCAGCTGGTCGCCGGGGGGTGGTGGGGTCTTCTGTGCCGGGGTGGTGTTGTCTGCCTCAAAGTCCTGTACTCCTGTTGATGTCAGCTACACATCTACATTACTAACAAGGACAGTAGAGCTATCTGTCCATCATGAATTCCTATGAATGACAGAGTAAGGCAGAGCAGTTGGAGGACATCAGAGATTACTGCCTAATGATTAGAAAGACACAGCAGGGGAACAGCCACTGACAATGTAAAGAATGGATGTTGTATCTGTGATGTCACTCACAGGTTGTGAAGCTCTGACTGTCTTGGCAGTGCTGCCTCTTCCACCTCCAGGCTAATCCAAATATCCACCAAGATGTGGATCATCAGTGGACCTGAGGTGGGCTGAATGAAGCCATCTGTAACACCTGTCACCACCTGTCAATCAAAGCATCCATCCACACTGTTAATCCTGAATAACTTTAAGCCTTAATATTTAACATTTGAACAGGTGAGTTCTATAAAAATTCACCCTCAGTACAGTTGTCATGGACGGGGAAATTAGCTATAGAGACCAAAACTGTTTTTTAGTTTGATGAACTGCAGTTTCTCCACAGCCACAAAGGGTGTTGCCTGCACGTGATAAGCAGGTTTAACACTTTTTATATAAATGTAACAACATCACAGACTACTTTTAAATACATATATTTGTGGATTTCTTTATTTATTTATATATATTCATTTGTTTTACAGTTATATACAACAATAAATATTTCTGTGTGCAGTGAGAAATATTTATGTGGAGAGAGTCATTTATATATAAACACCAAAATACATTTTGTGTGTGTGTTCATCAATATTGGGACTGATCTGACTCAATAAAAATAATCCAAAATGAAGGATGAAGGCTGAAGGCGTTGCCTTGAATCAATGTTGTTTCAGCGCTGTAAGTATTTCGCAGAGGCAGAGCTGCTCTTCAGGCAAAAGGTAGAGTCGAAGCACTATTCAGAGTGCGAGTGATCCAACTGGCAATCTTGGGTGGCATAAATAGAACTCTAATTTTGATAAGAGTATTTTCCGTGATTTGTTTTGCTAATCAACGCCGACAGCATCACCGGGAAGAACAAGATTCTAAGTCAGACAGTTTCACGTGAAGCTTCACATCCTTTCAGACTGTAATGGCTTTGCTGAGCTACCTTCAGGTGCTCGGTACACAAATACAGGTGCAGGAGTACATTTTTGTCAATAAAGGCCATTTTTCACAGATGCACTGTAACAGGCATATAATGGCCCTCATGAGAGCAAATGCGTACCTTGTGATCCAGCATCAAGGTGCAATATAATTTCAGATGTAGTACTGGAGGGCATGCTGCTCACACTATCTACATCTCCTCCAGGCTAACAGTTGGAAATTCTAACGCGACAACATATGGGATGATAAATGGAAATTTTAAAGGTACAGACATTTTATATGTAGATACAGCTTCACTTGTGACAGAATGATCTAAGCTCAGCGGGCCATTTGGAGCAGCTGAAAACTGTGAATGAAAGTTGGATGAAGATCTGGAGATGTCGCTGAAAGCTCTAAAAGCTCCTTTTGATCCTTGATAATCTTGTTCCCAAAGGTCAAGGAAGATCTTCCATGCTCAAATTCTACAAAACGTTTCACCAAATATTATTTTATTCTCACTGGAGTGAAATTACTTCGTTGATATTTTCAAGGATCTTGCTCCTCCATTCCCCAACAGATTTTTTAAGTGGCTTCATTTTCCCCCTGCGTCTTTGTTTGATGTTGTTTTGTTTGCCAAATTTCTGTGCTATTACTTATAACCTAAATGGCCTTTAGGATTTAATTAATGTTTAGCTGAACAATCGGCCAGGTTCACAAATGTTTTCTCTCAGAAATGAGTTTGAAGGTTCAGGAGCATGTGCTCACCTCTGATTTGTTCATATTCAAATAAATAAAAAAAACTTTTGTGAATCAGGATAGTTAGAAGTACATTCCAGTTTAAATCCATTAGTATTACAAGAGCAGCACCACTCCTGTTACACTGAACACCTCCAACAAGGGCACCAAGAAAATAAAGGCTAACATCAATATAAATCACGTCACCAGTGCATTCAACATCAAGAATCTTCTGCGGGCCGATGGCTGTATTAGAGCTGCATGAGGACCTTATGTGGTACGGTGCCTTAGGAGCTGAACTGGATGCAGTGAATCCACAACATGTGCGGTCTCAAGTGGCACTGCGTGCTGAGCAGATAACTGGACCAGCTCTACACATTCAGGATCAGCGTTATGATTGTTGCAGCTGCCATCTTCTGTGAAGTATGTTGACTGTTGAGTGAAATACAGTATGCTGGCTGTCAGCGAGCTGCTTATCATTAGAAAATATACTCCAACAGAGTGATGCAGGACCCTGATGCAAAGCCTGAGGGGTTTTATTTTGAAGGGCTACATTATCCCACTTTTTACCTAGCTAATTACTAGAGCAAATCAATATGTTATGTCAAATTATTGATTTAAACACATTGTTTATTTGAAAGTTTATTGTGTCCACTGTCCTCCCAAGTTGATGATCATAACTGTATCCATAGCAATGGTGTGTTGATATAGAAATAGTACATGTAGAATGGCATGATTGACCAATCAGAATCGAGTATTCAACAAAGCTGTGTAACAAGAGGCAATAAATGTAGTCTGAGACCTTTGAGTGCATGACAGTTTCCTGTATTATCAATACTGTACTTTTTCTGACCCCAGGGTACAAGGCTGGGGTGGAGTATGCATGTTCTCCCTGTGAGTTCTCTCTGGCTTCCTCCCACAGTCCAAAGACATGCACTTAACAGGTTAGCGCGCATTCAGACAGGATCAGGGAAACCTGCAACCGGTGGTGGGGGAGTGCGGTAAGGGGGGAGTGTCGCTATTTGGCTCGGCGTGTGATGTCATTTTGGTGGCATTACCGCCCCAAACCAGAAGGTTGCAGTAGTGAGCCCAAATCTGTTTTCCTGAAGAAGAAGAAGAAGAAGAAGAAGAAGAAGAAGAAGAGAAGAAGACGCCCATAAGAACTTTGACCCGAAGCTTTTCCTTCATTTCCTATCCTCGAACCAAAACAGATGGATCCCAACGTGAAGAAGCTTCTTGTGATTGCTACTTGAATGCAAAATGTTTATGCTCCATGGTAAACAAGGTTTTTCTTCCCGTCTTCCCGTCTTCCAGTTTAACTGCCGTTTTTTGATTGGTTTGTGGAATGTGACGTGGAGCTCCGGATTCCCAAAAGTTGAATCTGGCTCAACTTCTGTCCAGCACGCCGGTGCAAATTTTTTCCGGCAACCCCTGCGTTGTGGACTGCCGGTGCGGAAACGCACAACCCCCACTGAAATGAATTGAAAGACCTCCGGCTTGATGTCGCGGCGCCTGATCCTGTCTGAACCCTTGCTTAATTGGTGACTCTAAATTGGCCGTAGGTTTTGAATGTGAGTGTGAATGGTTGTTTGTCTCTATGTGCCCTGTGATAAGCTGGCGACTTGTCCAGGATGTACCCCGCCTCTAGCCCAGTGTCAGCTTGGATAGGCTCCAGCCCCCCTCAGGAATAAGCAGTCACAGAAAATGGATGGATGGAATTTACATGGATTAATTTGACACGTACAGAATTAAGTAGGCATAACTGCCTGATTAAGTACAGTAATTGAAGAAATAAAACTGTATTACAGCTAAGCATAACATTGTTTTAGATCAATGAGGAGTTCAGTTCCTCACAGTGTTGATTAGATCCAGCAGCCTCCAGACAGATATAATCACACGTAGTCAAAAAAAAAAAAAAGTAATGTGTTGACCAAATTTCATGTTCTGTGCAGAAGACATTATACTGTAATCACGCTGCCTCATGTAGGTGGCAAATCATTACAAAACCCACACAAAAACAAAATTATACTCTCCAGTAGTGACTTATTTAAAGAGGCCGATAAACTTCATGATTTGTTTGTTCAGTGTGTGTGATTGTGCCAAGCATTAGGCTGCAGGGAAATGTTGTTCAAATCTGACGCCAGTGATTTAGTTATTACACCCCATAAAGTCTTGAGGACTTCTATTTTTCAGGTCCCTAATATGGGTCAAGCTCCAAAAACACCGGATCCCAGTGGGCAGCTGTAGTTCAACAGACCGAGTCGTCCACTAATAATAGGGTTTGTGGTTCGATCCCCGGCTCCTCCTGTTCATATGTCAAAATGTCCTTGGGCAGTGTGTGTGAGTGTGTCAGTGTGTGAAGGAGAGGCGTGATTGTAAAGTGATACAGTATCAGTATATAAAGACATTTGTCTTTTTCAACTACTTCTTTCAATCTCCACACTCAGTTCACTCATCAGACCCAAACCACTGATGTCATCATTAGGGTCATTATCTCAGACTTGAACTCCTCGAAAGCCACAGCAGACAAACACTGAACTGTTTTTGATTTACTAACCACAATCTCATCACAATCACACCATCAGCGATCAGCTATTATCCAATGGTGATTTAGCCACAAGGGACGAAGATCAGTGTTTTGGGGCTTAGGAAAGGGAGCCAGCGAATACCTGAAAAACAGATATCCAGGCCAAGACTTCATCTGCAGTCTTAATTAGCATAGCGAAAATGACAAGAAAGACACATTTCTGCTCATCTCTGTAAACAGATATATTTATATGGATGCAAATACGCAGATGCGACAACTTTGCTAAGCCCAAAAACACAAGACATAGCAGCCAGCTAATATTACTTACTAGTCCAACAGCAGTCAGCCCAGCTCGGCGTCTGTCTTTCAGCCTTTTATTTCACCAAGCTCTCACCAACCAGTAAAAGTCAGTCCCACATTTACTCTTGTCCGGTGGCTTCTAGCTGGTTCACTCTCCCCCTTCAGTTCTGGAAGGACACCGGCTCAGTGCTTTAAAAAAAATATTTTTTTCACAGAACTTTAAGTGTGCTTGTTTTACTGTATTCTGTAAGGATACCATCTAAAAATGATTTCATGTCATGCAGTGGGCTTTGTTTTTCTTTCTGTCTTTGGCTGACTTGGTAATTTAGTCTTTTAAAGTATTTTGAATGAGTAGCTTAGCTTTTCACTGTTTTTTGTTGTTTGCCATTTTTATCTTGGACGTGGCTATCTCTGAGAAACTGATGTGGTGGCTTTGAGTCTGTAAACTGTTCTCCTAGTCTTACTGTGAGGTGATAAGATGGCACCGCTGCAGGTTTTATTCATACTGTAGTTAAATTGTTGACAGTGAGGATGAGAGAGTCGTGGAGTGTGCTCTCCTTGGTACTGAAGTGTTGTTGTTGTTGCGAGATTACTGTGTGGATTAGTGCCTTGTATGGCCTCTTGTTTCACAGTTAATGAAGAAGTACCAAAGGCCTATGACACCTGGGCTGGGTGTGGTTATCCTGATGCGGATGTTTAATGAATATTCAGCAGCATCTGTCACTAAATCTTAGTTACCTTGGGAGACTCTGGATAGTATTAATATCATCATATTAGTTATACCATGGGGTATAAGAGGTATAAATACAACACAGCAAATCATAAGTTACTGTGTGAATATTATAAAGTGATACACACGTGAGAATGTGGTATTTAAAGTCACAGTATTTTCACCTAACTGTTACTAAACCTGAACACATATGTTCCTGACAAAAAATCTGAATCAGAAATACTTTAATAATCGCAGGGGGAAATTATTTTAATTTACAGCAATATTACAGCAATAATATTTCACAGAGCTGAAACTGATAAAATGCATTGGAGCCTCATGATTTAAAATCTCTAATTTAATGGTAGAAAACTTACACAATGGGTCTTTAATAAAATAGCAAAATAGAACAATGGGCGAGACATTTAGCTAAAAGGAAAGAGCTCACACAAACAAAGATACGGTCACATTTTGTAGCTAAAGCACAGTGTAAGGAGAGCATGCAGGTTAACATTAGACACAGCCTCCTCTACAAAAATATTAGGATGGAATGTTCCTTTATCGCCCCACGCAGAGAAGCAGGCTTCACAAAAATGAAGTGTAGTTCAGGTCAGAAGAAAACATACAACAAGACGCTAATGACAAAGTTTACTCTTTGCACAGTTAAAATAAAATATTCACCATCTGTCAGTGAAAGGCGCAGAGTTACACCGCATCAGTGTCAAATCAAGCAAGAGGTGGCCTTTACTGCTTAACCATTTCCTGTTTTGTTGTTGGTAGATATGATAGGAACAGTGATAGGACTGTTTTCTTTTCTTTCTTTTTTTTTTTTTAAATTAAACTTGAACCTCTGGTTGTGCAGCTATATATATATATATATATATTGATTGATTGGTTTGGATGTAAGTTTTAAAATCTCCACAGTGAGCTTCAGGTGGCCACTATAATCAGCTAGTGGAAGATCACAGTGGAGCATTTTTAATTATGTGAATGTCATGACTCTGTGCCACTTTTAGAGTGTCATTCTGCCTGGGAGATATTTCAGGCAAGCACACCCACCTTCAGCTGTGACACCTGCGAGGTACTGGCTGTATAATCTGCCAGCTTCTGCTTATTAAAGCCCCTCAGAAACAACGCATGTCAATTGGTGTGCTGCTGTCAGTGAAAGGTCTTCAAATAACCACAGATTTCTCCTTTAAGAAAGCCGCCGCGCGCCTCGTGCGCATTACGGCTGATTGAAACGTGTCGGGATAGAGACGTGAGCCCATCATGTATGTGTGTGTGTGTGTGTTCCCGTGCGTGTGAGTGTGCGCGTTCCTTTAATCACCGACGGCACTGTAATGACCAATCAGCAGCCATTTCAGTCCTCAATTTGTTGATTTGGTGAGTGGGGGCTGTGGGACAGAGGGGGGTGGTAGAGAGAGGTAGGGACTACACAGGAGAGAGAGAGAGAGAGAGAGAGAGAGAGAGAGAGAGAGAGAGAGGAGAGGGAGAGGCAGAGTGAGGAGGAGAGAGAAGGGGACAGACAGAGAGAACAGCAGTCCGTCTCCGGTGGTTGTTCTTGGTGAAGCTCCATCCTCGGCGCTCAGCGGTAAGTGGCTCCGGCTCTACGCCTCTCTTACTGTCCCTCACAGCGGGAGAACAACTCTTCAGATACCCGTCTACATTTTTCACATGTTTTATGTTGTTGTCACTCCACTGTTTGGACTCTTCATCATTTAGAAGCTCTTCTCATGTGACATGTCATTTGGCCGTTTGCGGTTTGGCACTGGCACCGGTGGTTGGCGGAGGGCACGCGGGCACCGACTTTTGTCTACTTTGGGGTAAAAGTGAGGGAAAATGATGACGCAGAGCTTGTCAGCAACTTTAATTCACATTCTGCTTTAATAACGAATTCATGTTCACTTTTTGGAAACACTAAACTGAACAACGAAATTATTTTTGTCGAGTACTCCATCAGTAAGAGGTGGAAGTTCGAGTCTCGCGGACCACAGACTCTCACCGTCTTAACGTCGTCGTCTCGTGCAAAGCGGGAACTTGTATGGAAGTTATCTTATTAGCAGTTTAATGAAACATGGAGACTTTTAATGAGTTCTCTGCATTTCATCGTAATAAAATGTCTGGATACATTTTAAACGGAGGGTGAAGAGAAGACCCGCCACACGTTTAATTGTACAGAAGCTCAAATGACGGCTTGAGTGTCTTAAATGAGATGTGTTCAAAACAACTTTTTAAATGTGTGTTTATTAATGGCGTTAGTTTGAATTCTCGTCATGTTTGGTGTTTTTTCTTATGACATAAATGTCGTTTTGCGTGATAATTTCACAGCAGGGTGTCTGCTGCTGAACCTGATGCTCTGTGACTGAAGGACATATTGTGGCTTAGTGAAATATTTTACACTACTGCTGGAAAAAAAAAATAAAACATTAATGGCGTGGTGTTAGCTTTCTATTTGATTGTGGTTTTAATACACACACACACACACACACACACACACAGACTAAAGCAGAATGGAGTGAAGCTGATCCCCTCCAACTCATATTCTTGTCTTTTCCAACTCTCTCTCTCTCTCTCTCTCTCTCTCTCTCTGACTCCATCTTGGTCCTTCCACATCTTGAAGTTAGCATCTGATCAGAAGATATAGAGTCATTTTTATTTAATTTCACATCCACGTCCATACATCTCGTGAAGCATCATTCAGATTTTCAGATTTACACAATTTCCCTGCGGGGATTAATAAAGTATTTCTGATTCTGATTCTGAGATAAAATGTTTTTTTAAAAAAGCTATTTGCCTCCTTGCTTTGTCTCTGTGTCTGTTGGCTTTGATGGCTTTCTGTATTTAATGAGTGTCTGTCAGACTGAGTTAGATCCCAGCACAGTTGAATATGTGTGTGTGTGTGTGTGTTGTCTCAGACTGGACAGCTTGAATGGACATGGTAGCAGGTTTGGGTCAAATGGTTGCAGCAAATCAGGCTGCTCAGTGTTGGATTTGACCTGCTTTCGATTGCCAGAGGAATGGGGTGTGCAACATCTGGGCAGTTGTGTAGCAACAATGTTTAATATTATTTTAATCACAAATATAAATCTTCTCTTTTACGAGTGATTTGGCTTTGAGTTTCGATGAAGATGAGCCAGATATGAGATGGGTTTTGTGGAATAAAAATAAATAGAGTTCTTGGAGGTTAACACTCGATGGCCGCTTTTATAGCAAAACATTGAACCCATAATTCTAGTTTTTGCATGGCCTAAAAGCCTCTAGTCATCATAAAAGTCTCCACTGAAAGAATACTAATGAAATATTTGAGTGAGTCTGAGTCAGAAGCTTTTAAAGCCAGTTTTGTTGCCTATTTTACAGATGGATTCCCCTGAAAGTGCTCAGTCAAAACAGGAATGTATTTTATGAATTGACTGACTGGTTTGTATCAAAAGACCAAAATATTGGCCCAGCAGAACCGCAGACTCTTAGCTCTTAAGATTTTGATTGTTAAATTGTTCATTCTCACGCTGTAGTCAACTCTTAACCCTTAAAACGTCAAGTGTGGAAACCCTCGACGGCCCTGTGGAATTCAAAGCCTTGGCAGGTAATTCAGACCCCTCGTTGAGATCCATTGATTTATGCTTTGTAGGATTCTGGGGTTTCCCAGCATGCATGGAAGCAGCTTAGAAATGTACTTAGCACTGGCATCCATCATTCCAGTTACGTGGCCTGAGTCAGTCCTCACAAACATTCCTCACTGACTCAGATGTGACCTTGCTGCAGCCTATAACAGCCCATCACTTGAATTTATCAAAGAGTCAGAGGTAGCCTGCTGCCTGCTTGGCATTTAATGAGTTTATTGGAACTATTACTCTGAATGAAGACTCTGAAGAAATCAGGTCTGCATTCAATCCAGCACCCAGCGAGTGTTTTCTTTTTTCAGCCGTGAGAAGTGGTTTGTGTGTTACTCCCATAATCCTCTTCCACCAGTACTCTTCTCCAGGCAGCAGTGGGAAGTGTGATATAATTTAATTTGAACAACAGTTCCTTTGGTGGATAGTAAATGTGCTAAATATACCAGAAGACACTGCCAATATGAAGAATTTGTCCGTTCTTCTCGACATTGTTGCCAAAAAGCAGGAATATTAAGAGATTATTTTCCCTCTGATTGTATGGGCATGCAGTCTGTGCTGGTGGACTGTGTAGTCTATTAAAACTACAATCACTGGGGTAACATTGACACTGACAGAAAAAGTGGCTCAGAAAGCCTCTCCCACAGTGCCTGCATGTACCAGGATGTATTGTTTGTGACCACTATGGGCAACTCTCAAAACTACAATAGAGCACTTTGTTTCCCTAAGATTTGCCTTTAAGGCAACACTGCTTTTCAGCCTGGTTCAAACCCCAGGGTGGTCCTGACCCTAACCTATCTGTGTTTAATCTAAATCAGAGCACGTCAATGGTGGACCCTGTTTGGAGATACATGGTGACAAACAGCTGACGGTGCTGTACTGCACATGAATGTGGGAAAATTAATAATCAGCTCTGCCAGACTCTGAAAATTTGGAGGACCTTTAACTGGTTGTGGCCTGTGACAAACACTTGAATTTTATACTTGAAATAATGTCAGAGAGCAGAAATCAGCTGTAAAAACATATTTTTGGGGGGACAGAAAATAATAAATCAAACATTACTCAGTTAAAACAAGTTTTAAATCTTAAATAGTTTATTAGGTTTATTCATGTTCATGTTTAAATGTTTAAAGGTATATGACATAAAAAATGTATTTTTATGTCCATTAGTGAACACTGTTGTAACCATTTTCCCTCCCAAATACCGACTATTGAGCGCACCTGAATATAAGCCGCACCAGCTAAATTTTAAAAGAAAATAAATTTTGTACATATATAGGCCGCACTTGAATATAAGCCGCAGGTTTTCATGTTGTAACATGAGATATTCACACAGAAAGTTTTAATAGTAGTTTTAATTTAAGACATGCTTTTTTTCAAACTGTGCCTGAAAATTGGCAGTACGGCACCAACACGGCACCAACACGGCATCAAGACAGCATCAACACGGCATCAACACGGGATGAACATGCCTGCATGGTTAGAAAATCGGCTTATAGTCCAAAAATTACGGTAGTGTCTTCTTCGGCGCATAATCTTTCCCCACGTCTGTCTCACTTTTGCGTTTACTGCTAGAGAGTGCCCCCTGGTGGCAGTAAAAATAATAAATTAGCTGCACTGATGTATAGGCCGCAGGGTTCAAAGCGTGTGAAAAAAGTAGCAGCTTATAGTCCGAAAATTACGGTACTTTGATGTGAAACTTGTTATCCAGTCCAGAAAAGCACAAGTGACCCTCGATCACTAATGAACCACAGCGGCTCTTTGAGCTGAGCTCTGAATATGTTGAGATGTGTTTTTCTTTGGGCCCTGTGTGCTCAGATTAAACAAGTTTAAACTGTGATTCGTCACTTCACAGTTTGTTTTCCGTGATCTTATTTCCAACAGAGCTAACCGTAGACCAACTGTCTGTTTCCATTTGGAACTTTTAAAAACAAAAAATCAACGCATTTGTTCATTCCAGCTTGTTTTAGATATTATTGTTCACGTATTGATCAGACACTGAAACAGGAACCTGTTCAGACTTAAATGTGTTCAGATTTTCAAGTTTCTAAATTTATTTGAACAGTTACTGATGAGTTCTTGTTTATTAAAGTGTTGCTCAGAGGATCTTTGTCTCTTTCTGCTTTGTCAGTCTGGTTGAACAGTTGTACAATGTTTTGGTCTCCATGTACAGAACATTACTTTCTTTGCATACATTCATTCATACAAAATAACATCTATTCATAAAGAGGACTGTACAACCTAAAAGTATGAAAGAACATTTAAAAATATCCTCTCAGTTTTCGAGTGTACCTCATTCAACCTCCTTAGTGAAAAAGAACAGAGCAGTTTACCGTAAAAACAGTCCACTCACTTTAATTTCCAGGTTTTTCAACCACTTCCAGGTTTTATCCAGAAGATTGTGCAGAAGTGGTGAAGAAGTGTTTAGTGCTTCACAAAGATAAATAAAAGATCAGTACAATGAATGAAGGATGTAGAGCAGTAAGATAACAGAAAAGTAACAAACAAGGTGAGTCGAATAACAAATACGTAAACCTAACAGAACACAGATCATTTGAAGGAAAGGGAAAAGCCAGAAGATACAAACAATTCCAGCACACAGAGCCATGATGGCAAAACGTCAGTCACCTTTAGCCTTTAGCCTGGACACAGTAACAGTCAGGACAGTGTGCAGTCTGTAAAAGCAGTCAAAAGTTCAGTGAGATAACCTGGAGCCAGGCCAGGAAAAACATTTGCACATAATCACTACAAAAATCAGTGAAGCCATCAGTGAGGAGAGGGAGATGCTTGGCCCTTCTCTTTGTTGTGGGTAAAAGCATTGCTTCAGCACTCTCACCACACTGGAGGCGTTCTCTTTTCGGTTACGGCAAACAAACAGGGCACTGCAGCAGTTAAGGGAGGAAGAGATAAAAGCGTGTAATCCTCTGTATCGCTGAAACTCAGGATGGATCTAAGTATAGCCATGCTCCTGAGATGACCAGAAAAGCCTGAATGAACAAGTATTTTAGCGTGTCATTCCAAATCAGGCCTTGGAAACGGGCTTAATGTGTTTATTAAGCTGACCAAGGGCAGCGGAGATGTTCATATTTCTATCAAATTAAAAAGTTTGTTACGATCACTGGGGTTGACTGTTTAGCTCATTTTGGCAATCAAAATCGAACACTTAAACCTAGTTAGGGCTGGCTCTCTGCAGCCGCCTGATTTCTTAAGAGCTGTTTGGTCCGCTTTAAACGGACCAGTGTTCGTTTCCTCTGATAGTCCACTTCGTTTGGGCAGGTGTGAATACTCAAGCAGTTGAACACTGGATTGTTTGTTTTTGTTGAGGAGATGGATTTCTGTTTTTGGTCCTGGCCAATCAATGAGCCGGGTTTTCTTCTTCCTGGTGCTTTTTTTCTTCCTGGTCAGTGGTTGTTTGGGCAACACTGCCCCCAAATGAGCAGCTGTTGTAACAGCATGTCGTTGTCCAGGCGGTTTGGTCTTTCTAAACTGCAGTGTGAAAGTGAACCAAACCAAATGAAGGTGTGAAATTTACCGGCATTCCCCGCCCAATCGAAGAGAGTCCCCCAGACTATCCTGGTGTGAAAGCACCCTAAATGTCATGCGAACGCCCCAATTTCAATAGCTCCAAAACAATGTCTTTAAAACAAGGTAGAGGATAGTTGAGGCATTTCCTGTTTGATTTTTAGGGATTGGGTGAGACTGGTTGTTCTTATTTGACGAACAGGGTCCAGGGTTGCACTCAAGTGTGAGCATTTAGAACATCCACAACGATCAGTTCTGGAGAGGGTAAGAGGGTAAGCAGTGGCAGGTCTTCTGCTGGGATGATGTAAAAAGAGCTGAAAGACACTGAGCTCAAACTGACACAAATGATCAATATGATGATCAGATTAGAAAATGCCAGGATCTAATGACCTTCATTTATATCACTTTCCAGACAGACAGACAGACAGCAGGGGAAGAGCGCTCCCCAGTGCCATTGATAAATCAAAACCCAGGATTATTTTGGCTTGTTCACAAGAGTTGAGAGACATTTCTAGGGCTTAGGTCTTTTACATGTGAGATCATATTAAGTCTGTGAATAGCTGGTTATTACCACGAGCTTTGTACCTTTAGCTTTCTTTTCAGCTCTCAAACACTGCTTCCTTTCAGTCTGGAGTTCTTTTGTCTTTGAAGAGGTCGCACTAACGGCATCTTGATTTTAGTGGAGCCACAGTGTTTAACATTGAGACAGTGTGACAAGGGTTGTTGGTTAGTAACAATTGGTTTGAGTTTTCTTTGTGTTTAACACACACACTCCCCATTTGAATTTGCTCCACATAAAATGAAGACTTGCATTGTAAGTATTATTATTATTATGTATTAAGTATTATTGTTTTATTTTTAAGGCAGTGTTTTAAAATGTCCACATCACATGACCAGAGGCTAATGCATTCATACAAGAGCTGAAAATTATTCGTTGAATAATTGTTTAACAGAATATGCAACTATTCTGTTCAGCTCGTCTTTTTTAAAGGTGCAGTGTGTAAGATTTAATGACATCTAGTGGTGCCGTTTTGATTGAAACCCCCTTGCTTCACCCTCTCCTTCTTTGAGTAAGGGACCACAAAACATGCAAAAAATGCAAAACTCCCTATCTAGTGTATGGGCTACTGTAGAAACATGGTGGTTCAACATGGCGGACTACATGGAAGGGGACTTCTCTGATGAGAGACTCTGCTTCTTTTCTTAAATATTTAACTTTAAATATTTATTCTAGACTAAATTTCTTTGAGTTTTGGACTTCAACAAAACAAGGCAAACAGCGAGTAAATGATAGTTGTTAGTTGAAGGTCTAACTTCATGCTCATGTTGATGTTGATGTAACTTAGCACTGCAGCCCGTGAACATCAGTATAATCCAGTCATATTAATCAGAAAAAAAATAACCAGTTTTCCATGACTAGTGAACCTGTCAGGCTTGCTTAGAATGTCGGTGGAACATTCAACCTCTGACTGTAAGAGTGTGAGCGTAAGTTGTGGAGATGCTTGACAAATAAGATAAGCTGCTTGGAGCACATGATGTCATGTGACGGAGCAGCCACTCACACACATTTAATTATAGAAGCTCTGGATGCTAATGAAGCCCTGAAACTGCTCTGTGTGCTAATTTATGTTGATATTTGACAACTGCCCTGACAATAGTCTTTGTGCTCTGTATGCATGTGTGTGTGTGTGTGTGTGTGTGTGTGTGTGTGAAGGCTGATAACACTGATTTGGTCCAGGTGCACCATCAGGCACATCAATTGGATTAAGTAGCAGTGTTGCTGTAGTAGAGGTGTGTGTTTGATCATCACATTTTCCTGGACTCAAACAGTGCCCACGTCTGTTTTTCTAACCTGCGGACCTCTCTCACCACGACGGTGTATAATCGCATGGAAAGCACAGGCCAAAGAAGCATTTTAATACAGTGTGTTCATGGGGTTGTAATATAAGGCAGCCACAACAGTTAGCCGCCACCCCCCTATTCATAACTCAGGCAGCAGCACATACCAAAATTGGTGCGCGTGTGAAAAGCAGCAGCTTTTAACACACTGCAGAAAACATTCACATCAAATGAACAGTTTTCCTCTGACAGGTGTTCAGCTGCATCTTCCTGGAAGGAGCCGCTAAATTGTTGTTTGAAGACAACTTCAGCCTTCCCCTCCTCTGACTTGACAGCTCCTCCAATTACAGCTCTTCTGGGCCCAGTGTGTTTGCAAATACAGTAGATTGCTGTTCATCAAAGCTGGGTCAGAGAGAATGAAAAGACGTGACAGCGTGTCGGAATTCTTGAGACCACTTTGCCGTTTTGACTGAAATCAGATGAGAGGCTTGTTTTTTTTTATTCTACACTAACTTGCAAGATATTTAATTAGAGTGTGAGCTAACCTGAGGTAACAAAGAGGAGAACTTTGTTGAAAATAAAAACGAACCAGAGAAAATGATCAGTGAAAGAGTGGCGACAAGAGCACAATATGTAATTTCACCCAAGAGCTTTGCAGAGGTGGACCCTGGTTCAAAGGCTACTTTCACACCGACACAATAGCCAACATGAGTGAACGCTAGTCCAAAGGAAGTGAAATTGTTTTTGTTAGGGGTTTTTTCTGCTACAGCAAGAAGAACTTTGAAACAGTAAAGATAGAAAAATTAATTTGCTAAATAAAAATATGCTAAACATATGTATGTGTGTGTATATATATTTAAAGAGCTTGCGCATGGTGGAAATTGTTTGGTCTCTGTAAATAATATGAATTATTAATATAGAGCACAGTTTACATGTACTCTATATGAAAAGAGGTAACTTGACTCAGTGGGGGTCCCGGGTCTTGATGAGGAGGCCAGCTTCAGTCAGGAAGGAACAGTTCTTGTGGTGGCTGCAGCCTCCTGACGGTGAAGAGTGTTTCTAAGAGTTGATGTCCAGGGTGGGAGGGATCGACCACAATCTTTTCTGCTCAGAGTCTTGGAGGAAGGGATGGCAGATTACAGCCAATCACCTTCTTAGCAAAGAGTGATAGGTCCTTGTCGTTGGCAGTGGCTGCATCGTAGCAGATGGTGATGAAGGAGGTGAGGATGGATTCAACACCCAAACTCCGACAACATATTACCATGTTACAGATGTGATGTGAAATGTTAGCAAACATTCATTCACACATCCAGTAAACATGGAGCAACATGACCATTCATTTGTGGTCATGTATAAATATTAGGGGTGCAACAATACATGTATCTGTATTGAACCGTTCGATACAGTGGTCTCGGTTTGGTACGCACTATGAATCGAACAATACGCAATTTATAAACTTCTGACGATGCGCTCTGTGCTGAAAGCTCAGTGGATCTACGCTCGACTACTCCGCCTTACCCCTCGGACGCACTGCACGCGGAACCGAAGCGCAGCGCCCTGGAGCAGAGGCAGTTTCAGATAGGCGCACATGTTAACCGGTCTGCCTGGTCGCACATCTCGCGCTGTGGAGCGCAGTGCGCGCGGCTGCAGCGCTTCGGCGTCTGTTCTATTTTCCATGCTCGCCGCGAGCGCCGTCTGTCAAGCTGGATAGACCAGATCGTACCAGACAGGAAGTCGGGCACAGAAAGGCGAGAGAATCCGGTAAATTTTCAAAATAAAATAAATAAAATGATGACTATTGAAGTTGTTGATGTCCGTCTAAATATTTGACTGTTGCGTGTGCACACGGCCCACACACACACACACACACACACACACACACACTCATACACACGCACACACACACACACACGGTACACACGGAGCAACAGAGAGAGGTAGGTGGGAGGGGCAAGGGCTTTCTGGAGGACACCAAAAACAACACACATCCATACAGACAGAGACATATATCCTAGAGACAGAGGTTTGAAAATGTTTAAAATGACGTGTGTGTGGAAAACCGAGTGAATACGAGTCTGGACGACTGCTGACGATGTCTGACGGGCGCGGAGAGCGGAGGAGAAGTACGCTCCCAGTGCGACCAGCCAAGCGCCCGAGAAGGCGGGCGCAGTACACGCGCACAGCTTCCGCATGCAGTGCGTCCGAGGGGTTAGGCTGCATTGTCGAGCGCAGATCCACTAAGCTGTGCCTCCCACATTCATTCAGAACAAGCTGCTGAGACAGAAGCTACATGCGAAGCTAGCTGATTGCAACATGGCTAATGCCTTAAATATACCTGAAATCAAAGATCCTCCACCATCCTTCAGATCTGACGTTTGGAACTACTTTGGTTTTCGTATTAAGTATGACCCTGAAATTGAATTTAAAAACTGTACTTTTGAGCTGAAATAAATGTTGGTAATTTCAATAAACTACAAGTTAAAAAAGGCATGGAAATTTCTCTTTTTTGTATTGAAAAAATATCGAACCGTGACACTAAAGTATCGAACCTAACCGAACCGTGAATTTTGTGTATCGTTGCACCCCTAATATATATATAATTTGATGGTGTTCTTGAACTCTCATGGTTGTGCTCAGCAGAGCCATGATGTTAATAGATATGTTATTGTGATATGGATTATGCTTGTTGAGAGATGCTGAATATATGGATCAATAGTTGGGTTTTGTGTGCTTTTACAGTGCGTCTCCAGTGGAATCCATTCTATCCGTGACTTAACGTTGACCGCAGTTGCCATCCTTCACAAAGCAGTGAAGCTCTCACAGCAGCCTGTCAGGCCCACAGGTGTGAATCTGTTTGTGAAAATATAGACTTTGTGCAGTGTATTCCTTTAAAGCCTTGTTATGTTTAGGTGCTAAGTCGTTGTCAACACCCTCACATTTTAAAGTCACACTGCAGGTGTTGCAGAAATAATAAGCATTGTATCCTTATGGAGATGTGATGCACCGAAAAAACACCAGAAACCAGATTTAGCTGTAGAAAATTAGTGAGAAAAAATGTATTATCTGTATGCCAGATGAGCCACATGTGGAGGTGGCTTATTGTTAATGACAAAGCCGATCCAAACCAACGTGGTAATGAATGACATCAGGTGTGTTCACTGCTGCTTCACCTGGTCTGTGCTTGTGTTCAAGTCTTCAACATAACACCAGTGTCTCTGCAGCAGAGGTGTGTGGTTGTCAATAGGCCACACATGAGGAGGAGAGTGAGGTGGAGTGAGGTCTTTTAATTAACTTGACTAACTTATTAGATACTATCAAAGATCAGAGATTGTATTATGTTGAAATCCTGTGTTGTGATGAGCTGCATGGCTGTGGACAGTGTGTATTTATGATGAACGTAACCTCAAAAAAACAGTCAGACGATAACCTTTTATTCCTCTGATTCCATCACTTCTCCCTCATTCTCATTCACTGTCTATGTCTCTCTCTCTTTCAAAGCAAACGGACAGAAACCAAAAGAAGTTTCTTGTAATGAACCAAGAACACAACTGAAAGTAGCATACAGTAGTTTAGTCCAGTAGTTTTCTAAACTAAACTTTTTCGGTCATTCCCCACTTTGGACAAGGGGGAATTTTCAAGCCCCACCTGCCCCCATCGCCCCAACACAATGCTAATGAAATACGCCAAGCTTAACATTTTCAAGTAACATCATGTTGTATCTAAATTCTAACTCAATAACATCAAATTAAACCAAGTTCAAAAATAGAGAAATAGAGAAAATAAAAGTGCCACTTTGCAATCTGTTCAAAAAAAAAAAAAAGACGAGCTATGCATTTGGCAAGACAGGTGAGCAAGTGAACATATGAGCCGGATACTCGGCTGAAACAAGTATCCGGTACGGATAAAGCACTTTTGCCAAGTACGAGTATTATACGAGTAATACGAGTCAATATCTGTGCCTGGATTGAATGAAAATCCTCACTAGCTAGCTGACTGTGTCTGCGCTCACAGCGCCCCTCCCCTAAACACATACAGATGTATTGTGTTGCTGTGTCCCGCTCTGCTCACTCACACACAGGACAGCTCTCTGTCTCTCTGTCAGTCACTCAGGTTCGCGGGTCTTTTCCGTTAACGTTTAGGGTTTCTTCAGCTTCAGGTTTGTTTTTACTTCGGTTTGTACTTACTTATTAACCAGTAGAGTTCTGGTAAACGTGGGTTCGTTCAGACGTGGTGCTCGGTACAATGCGTCTCCCGTTGCGTGTCTCTCTCTCTCTCTCTCTCTCTCTCTCTCTCTCTGCCGGTCATCGGATTTTTTTTTTTTTAAACTGTCAGCTGGCTCTAACCAGTTGTTTTGACTTCACGCACTGAGTGTCTGACACTTTCTTGCAGTATTTCATAAAAAAATAAAGGTAGTAGTGGTATAAATAATGTTACAAATTAAGCTACACACACACACACACAAACATTCCCCCGCCCCCCCCTCCCCCTCTCTCTCTCTCTGTCTCTCTCTTACTCACACACACACACACAACACACACCTGGTGTGGAAATAAAATTTAAAAAAATCACACTGATCCTAAAAAAATATTTAAAGTTAAAAAAAGAAAGTTATGTTGAGTATGAAAACTCTTCATTACATTTTACTTCATAATTGCAACCGCATGTGTTGTATTCATTGTTGCAAAACCATTGATCTAAAGCTCAAGGCTGATGCTGTCCTGTAAATAGTTTTCTAATCAGCAATAAATTTAACAATTTCTGATCAACCCATATCAATTGCATGCTTAAAATTAACATACCGGTTAAAGCCCTGTCCATTTCAAGACATCCAGACCCACTTCTGGGTTAAATCCCTCCCACTTCCGGGTTAGGCCCCGCCCACCCAGAGTACAGATACGGATACAGATAATTCATATGGTTAACAGATACAGATACAGATACAGATAATGCTGTACTCGCTCATCCCTAATTACAGGGACAGGGACGCCGGCAACGTTTTTCAATTCATTTCAGTGGGGGTCGTGTGTTTCCACACCGGCAGTCCGCAACGCAGGGGTTGCCGCAAAAAACGTTGCCGGCGTCCAAGAGAGAAGTTGAGCCAGATTCAACTTTTGGGAAAACGGAGCCCCGCGTCACACTCCGGCCGCCAATCAGACACTCAGATCGGTCAAACCTCCGCAGACAGCCTGAAATGTCTCTGAAGCAGAGACTATCCAGGTGGATTCACGGACTAAACTCTGATAATCTACCTGTGTGTGTGTTCTCACTTTGTTTATTTCATGTACCAGCTTCTAAATCTGAGTCTGACTCGCAATTTATGCTGCAAAATATAATGACACGAAGAAGTTTAATTTGATTTGTGTCCGATGATTAGAGAGAGAGAGGGGAAGAGAGAGAGAGGGAGAGAGCGAGCTTTGGTAGAGAGACATAGAGGAACAACACAGAGAGCGAGCGCCGGCCTTGATAAAGCTGTCATTAATCAGAGAAATAAAAAGTTATTTCCTGATTGTTTCACAGCGGTTACATTCAGCACACGCCCACAGCAACCCACCTCAGCCCCCCTCACCACCAGTTGCCGGTTTCCCTGTCTGAATACGCAGTGGGGGGGGTGGGTGATCGGTCTAATAAGCAGCAACACACAGCTATAAGGACGCTTTGCTCTCACACGCGCTGCATTTATAGTCACACAAACACACACGCGTGCAGTCACTCTCTAGTCTAGTGTGCGGTCTTGCTCCAGATTCCGGGAGATGGGATCTCATTTGCGGGCGTCAGGGAGCTGCTATCAATATGCAGGAGAATCACGGAACTTCCGGGAGAGTTGGAATGTCTGGCTAAAGATAGGCATAAAAAGGAAAATTGCGCCTGTTTGGCGCGCCCCACCTGTCACATCGCTATTCCCCACCAGTGGGGCGCGCCCCGCACTTTGAGAACCGCTGGTTTAGTCCATGAACTCCACCTGGATAGAGCTCAGTGTCAGTGACATTTCAGGCTGACTGCGGAGCAGTTTGATTGGCCTGATCAGCATAGCAACATCAAGTTATGTTTCTTTAAAAGTTGATTCTGTTTCAGCTTCTCCACTGCCACATCCTAAACCACCTCCACCCATTCAAATGAACGGGAAACGTGCGTTTTGACCTGAGCAGCTCCGAATCAACCATTAACCCACATGTTGACCTCCATCTTGTTCCACAGGCTGTAAAAGGCACAGAGGTAAACACACTCAAGGAGACTATTGTTCCACATGCAACTGTCTTATTTGTTTGGCGTGAAGTGCTCCTCATTGTCAGGCTTTGTCTGCTTTAATTGGTGGTGAGAGAAGGAGAGGGAGCAGGACAAAGTGTATATGTTTGGGTAGACACAGAATAGTTAATAGACTCGCTCACAAATGAACCACCGTTGTAGTTAATGGTATTTTGTCTGACTTGAGGGGCTGTGGAGAAGAGTCGGATGGTAAAGCAGTGCAGAGACAAAGGTTAAGTTGTTCACTTTCATTCCTTGTTTGATTATGGTTCACTTTGATTGGATTGGATTGGACAGGACATGCTGCTGTGATAAAACAGTATCATAAAAGACTGTATTTCAAAGAGAGCTTTTATTAGTGCTCTGGATGGGATGTCTTTTTTCTACATGTTTTCTGGCCCACTTTTTATCTTCACTGTATTCCTCCGTGTGATTCTTTCAGTAGCAAATACATACAACATATTTGTACTGGCAATGATAGAAACTGAAGCATAATTCTAATTTATATAGAATGTGTTGATTACCTCTGATTTTAATGAAGGCAGTCATGTTTGAATCAGATTTGATCTGTAATTTCTCAAAATGTTTCAGTGTTGTTTGGGAGCTTGTCTGTTGGATTTGTGAGGCGTGTGAGTCAATACGAGACTTTAATCCCTGAGGACAATAGATGTCCACTTAAAGCTGAGTGTGCTTCGCTCGCCATGGCCTTGGACAGAATCTATAGTATTGTGTTAGATAATATACCGAACAGTGTGCTCCTCTTTTAGCCACCACCCACCACCGAGGCTCTGAGCTGCTCTCTCAATGATCTCCGCTCCATCCATCAGTTTTCTATACCCACTGATCGTGTTCAGGGTTACAGGAGGCCGGAGGCCGGAGGCTATCCCAGCATGCATCGGATAAGAAGTGGGGTACACCTCGGACCAGTAGCAAAGGAAGCAGTGCATTTCTTAAAGCTAGAATCTGTGAGTGACGAGGCAGTCCATTTCTTTTTTTATATATATATATATATATATTTTGGCCTTTTTTTCAAGCTTTATTTTGATAGAAACAGCTGAAGATGGGAGAGAGAGAGAGAGAGAGAGAGATGGGGAATGACATGCAGCAAAGGGCCACAGGTCGGATTCGAAACCCTGGGCCGCTGCAGCAAGGACTAAGCCTTCGTACATGGGGCGGATGCTCTACCAACTGAGCTAAACGCCGCCCCAAGAGGCAGTCCATTTCTGGATGCTTCATTTTCTGTTGCAGTAAAGATTTTGAGACATATTTTTTCCATAATATCAATAATGGTATACTCCATTTTAGAGCATAGCAGCTACCTGCAGCCTCCATGAATCAAAATAAAAAATAAAATAGAATATCAGAATGTTTGTGAAAGGAGGATTTATTTCAGTACTGCTGCATGGCACTGCAGAGAGAGGTGTACTTCCAACTGAGTGTATATTTATTGGTAGATATCCCATCAAGATGAAAAGGGTTGTCAGTTGCATGCATATGTGAATATAGACCTTCACTCCCTCCATCTTTATCTGCTAGTTCTGAGCCTGAATAGTCACCAGAGTGCTTAATATTGGTCACTTTTGGATGTGACACAGAAACGAGTGGCCTGGAAGCTGGAGCTGGCTGAATATAAATATTTGATTGTGCTTTCTGGAACAAGTAGATTTTTTTTCTCACTAGACTGCTAAACTGCTCCCCAAATTGGATTCATCCCTTGCAGAAGAGATTAAGATAAGAGGAAACTCTGCTGATCCCCACAGCTAGGAGGAGGATGTAATGTATAGAAGAAGCCTGCGATGAGGCGTCTGCATGTTCTCTCCAAAGTCAGGAAATTAAAGTGGATTACTGGAGCACATCTTAGATGTTCATCTTAACTGGAGGCTCTCTTTAAAGCGAGCCCTGTCCTGTCTGTGTGTGTTTTTACACTCCTAACCGTATCATCGCTCCTTACGCTCTCGCTTGTAAACACACAGTAGTTTACAAGCGTAGATGTCTGGTCATTTGCATAGTAATGGGTTGTTGCATTCCAAAGGAGAGTGACAAAAGCATTGTCCCTGTGTGTGTGTGTGTGTTCCTGCTGTTTCTCGGCTCTGTGGCAGCCATAAAACAGGAATTCTCATGATAAAATGTCCTTGTGAATGAAAGAACAGAGCGTCACTACAGACACACACACAATGAGAAAACACACAGTCCTTTAAAACATAGCAGACTAAAGCCTTTCAGTAGTTCAGTAGTAGAGTTCAGTGTTACTCAAGCAAAGTTACTTCAGTGCCTTTAAAACATCTGTTTCTTGTGCTAATTTTAGTACAATGACAAGACTTGAAAGTTTTTTGTTATTGAGTCCAACAGTGCCCCTAAATCTCAAGAGTTAACTTTCAGAACTTTAGCAGCGGGCTGGAAGGACATTTTATTTATTTAGGGGAGCATCAAGTGTGTCTTTAATGATCGCAGCAGCAGCTATTGCCACTACTGTGGGACCAGAGTGAGGAAACATCAGATAAAAATAAGAATAGAGCTTACATAAACATTATGTAAACACAACCAAGAGTTGCAACAGCGGAGCATGAAAAGTGTAAAACACAGAATGAACAGCACGTAGATTTTTGAAGATGTTTGTTCTCACATTGGTCATGAGGGACCCAAGTGATGGGTCGATGTTAGCTATGTGTGTGTTATTTACAATCAGTGTGTCCGTACTGCACATATTTCCTGCAGCTCTGACCGAGGCGACTTCATTCAAATGAAATGATTTCAGTCCTGAGGTAAATGCTGCCACATACTGCCACTAGGGGTGTTGCATTATACAGGTGTAGATTATAGCCCCAATATTTAAAAAAGATGTAACATTCATTTTCTTTTCTCTCTCTTTCTCACTCTCAGCATAATTGTTCCCTGTTTACATGTACACATGTTAATTTTGAGTGGAACTCATTTGACAGCTAGAACTGCCACTATTTGAGACCCGGTAGATTTCTCTAGTTTCGTTCAGACCGCTGGTCTGGGAACATTTGAGTCGAATCTATTGCTGAAACAATTAGTTGACTATTTGTTCCAGTCCCAATCGTTGTTATTGATCAGAAGCAAAAAGAAACCCAATTATTTGCTGCGTCTACCTTCTTGCTGCTTGTCTCTGTTATAAAGTGAACATGTTGGTAAAATGACCTGAGGATGCCTTTCATACATGTAGAAACCATGTAGGGTCAGAACCTCAGGAGAAAAGTACATTCTACAATCACTCAGGTATTAGACATGGTGTCTGTTTGAAGCTGATTCTGCTGTTTCTTAGAGTTTTATCAGACATATTAAAACAATATTAAATAATAATAATAATAATAAATGCGGCGGCCGTGCTGAAATCCTCCCTCTGTCCAGAGAAAGCGCCCTCACCCCGCCAGAGGAAGACTGTGACGTCACCTTCCAGGATTTCAGGTCACTGATTTTCCAAACTGTCCCCTGCTGTGTTTTAGGTCTGCTGGTGTGTGATAAAAGCTGCTCATGATGTGTCACGTCTCTCATCTTCCTCAGTCCTGCTCAACCCCCCACCCCCACCCTCTGTGGTTATATAACATTGTAAATCCTAAAGGACCATCTGGTACCAACAACACTATCCATCACTAATTGTTGTTGATGCACATGGCAACAATCATCAGACCTCTCTCTCTCTCTCTCTCTCTCTCTCTCTCTCTCTCTCTCTCTCTCTCTCTCACACACACACACACACACACACTGAAATGTATCTTTGTGAGGAGCTTTCGTGTCTAACCCAAAACTACAGACTGAGACAAAATGAGCCCTTTAAACTCTGCAAAGGTGTAAAACTTGAACTAGATCTTCGATGGTTAAACCAAACACACATCTCTCTCTCTCTCTCACACACACACACACACACACACACACACACATTTCAACATCTATTATCTTCCCTTTGTTAAGATTAAAGCAGCTCAGGTTGCATGAGGGATTAGGCTGGTTGGGACTTTGTAATTGCTGGGGATGGGTCACCCAATGAGTATAAGTGTGTGTGTGTGTGTGTGTGTGTGTGTGTGTGTGTGTGTGTGTAGGGGTCAAGCATGTAGGGGGCAGGGATTACATGACCCCCAATGTACATGTCCTGTTGTGTGCTTTGTCAGTTCCTGTGAACCGTTACACTCCACTAAAAGCCTGCTCGTAAATGAGTATAATGCGGAGAGCTCAGAGCTTTAGATCAGATGTGTGTGTTCACATCAGAGCCTCCATGTCATTTAGTTTAATATCCATTTATTCTCTACTGTCCAAACTGCTACATTAAATACCATATATGTAGGTCATTTAATGGACACATACACGGTTGAGAGCTTTTGTATGAACAGCCCCACCCCCCTCACACACACACACAAACACACACCAGCTTCATCGGTTCAGAGGGGACAGACAGGACTGAGGGTCTGCAGGTTTTTAAGATGATGCTAATAACGTCATGCTATGTGCTTCATGTAGAGATATACAAATAAATAAATAAAGTCTTTATCTACATGAGTCCTAACGACCGGCGTCTCAGTGGCTGCCAGGCAACGAGGAATCAGTGCCAGCTGACTGTTTGTAGTCACTAACCTCGCTGTCACACTGTGAGCAACCCCATCGTCAAGTTCATTGATTTCCTGAGTGACCTCAAAACCCGGCCTGAACTCTTCATGGTGATGTGGTTTTGTTGGATGAGCAGTGGTTTTAGTTAGCGTGAGCTAAGTTGTGTTTGACACTGTGAGGACACTCATATTGTTTTTGTGTGATCAGAGTAAGTGTGTTAGGAAATCATGGGCTCACAGATTGTTATTTCACACATGATACTTGTCAGATACTTGTTGGCACAGTGGTGGAAATGAAGTGTTGACTGATCACTGGCCTGAATGATTATTGCATCTGATAAAGTAAATGTAACAGTGCGTTACTTTGGCCCTGATGCAGCCGCCTCTCTCTTGTCTGTAGTCTCTGAGACATCACCCACAAGTTTCTGAAGAGCCTTTGTGAAGCTCACTGTGGTGGCTTTGGCTGCCACCATCTTGGCAGTCAAAGTCAAAGCGTCCACGCTCTTAATCCTGCATAACTTTAAGCCTTAATATCATTTGAACAGGTGAGTTGTATATAAATTCACCCTCAGTACAGTTGTCATGAACGGGGAAATTAGCTATAGAGACCAAAACTGTTTTTTGTACCAGGCTGTAAACATGTTTATTTCTGCTGTGAAGTTGGACATTTTAACATGGGGACTTATGGAGACTGACTCACTTCTGGAGCCAACCTCAAGTGGATGTTTAAGGAACTGCAGTTTTTGGCACTAAAGTGTTGGCTTCACTTCACAGCCACGTTGCCGCTCACTCACCCGTCTCACTCATGTTACTTATGTCACAAGTTACAGCTCATGAAGACTGGAGAACCTCTGCTGTGCAAAGAAAGCTGTGTTTGAGTCTAAGGTATAATCTATGATGACAAGCATGCCCACTTTCCTCATTACACCACTAATAATGCACTTTGTTGGAGTGATGGTAAACAGTTAATGAGATAATACATTGTTTATGTAGCAATAGCTAATGTCATATGTGAGTAATGTTGGTGCCAGTGCAACTGGAAATTGTTTTAGTCACCATTACTCGCCTTCACATTCACAAACATTGATGAGTGTTTTAATCAATGACACATACAAACATTTGCTGCAGTTTTCCAACACATTTAAAGAATGTAATGTTGTAAACGTGTTTCATATATGGTCACATGTTTTTTTTCCCTGTAAGCCATTTAAAATGCTTCGTGAACGCCTCTGAGCCTCGTGCACATTTCCAATTAGTCAATAGAAAGTAATGAAGGAGGCTCTCACGTTTGACAACTGAACTTTCCTAACAATATTGGAAAGGTCACGGTTAGTAAAATAAGACATTGATATTCTACATCATGCATTCTAATCCAATTTAAAGGGCCCACATGTCATATGATAAAATATAAGTCATTATTTTTCAGCGCTTTAAATTTGGTTGAATGTTTTTTTGTGTTTACTAACTGTAGTGTTTCCATCTGAGTAACTGAACTATCATTATTTTGTACAGCAGGCTGCAGACCTGAAGAGTGTCTAGGCTGTAGATCCATCCAGCCAAATTAAATGTACTTAAAATAAGCAGCAGTCAGTCATCACGCTGCTGCTAGAAAAGGCTGACGTATTTAGTTCAGACTGCTGCGCAGCCACAGCTTGTAACTTTACTTTGGTTTAAAAAATCCTGTTTATGTTGTTGTGATAGCAATCTTTCCAAAACTTGACATCAGACTTTTTACTGGAAGAAGCTTGTTCATTGATATATTTTGAACAAGATGTGGATAGAATAATGATTCTGTTATAAAATGATGTTTAGGTTTCCAAATGTCACAAATACCTGCCTTAATTTGAACATAGACAAAGGATGTAAGTGAGTTACATTATTTCTATTTGAACCAAACAAACCCATTTATTCAAATATTCTTTAATAAAGGACTGACAGAGGTCAAAAATAACTATCTACAACAACATTACAAAAAGTCAATGAATATAAATGACTGTCTGTGCACTGAGCAGCATCAAACAGATGAATGCAGCTGTAACTTTTTATGTTTTATAGGGTCATCTTGGTTCATTTATGAGCATAAGTCTGAATGTCATTTCCCCACATATAAAACACTGTCTCTCCCAAACAGTTGACACAACAGTGGCTATTTCTGATGTGCATCCAGTACTTACACCTAACCTGTTAGTACCGCAGACTTAAGTAGAGAACACCTGCGGGTGAAAAGCATCAGTGCAACACAAATGAGACTTCAACACCTTCTTGATATTTCTTTGAAGTAAGCTGTTGTGTTTTTCAGAGCTTCTCTCTGTGCAGCCCGCTCAACTGTAATAAATGATGCATATAGTCTGTGTTTGCACACAACAATAATAGAACCTATGTAATCGGTTCAAAGTGTAGAGGTAAAAACTGTAACTGTAACTGTAAGGTGTGTTCCTGCTTCCTGTGGATCAACAGTGTTTTGTTCATGTTCATAAACATTCCAATATTCCAACATATTTCACATTTATTCAGTTGACATGAGTGATCTGTCTCTTTGTGGACAGAATGGTCACAGAGCAGGTGATTTAATTGTGTCTGCCCCATCTGGATGCATGCCATTGAAAAGTTTAGTGAAGCTGCTGCACGCTGCTTTTTATCAGAGGTGAGGAAGTTAAGCCAGCACACATTTGCCAAACCAACCACTTAGTCTTAATCCCTGAAGTCTAAAATCTTGTAAAAGTGAAATGAAAGCATTTCCAATCAAGCAGAAATCTCGTCTTTTTGTGGCTCTTTTAAGCTCGGCTGGAGTCTCTGCTGTTCCTTGTGTACAGTGGAGGAGAACACACTCTCACTGTGGTTCTCAGCAATTACCAGAGCCAATGGCCTTTATTTACCACAGGGGTCAGTACTGAGCCACTTCCAGCTCGGTGCAGGAGAACTGTTATTCATACGTCATTTTGAAATATGAAGCTGGCTCGGCTTGTTGTGTCTTTTGAAATGGAGCAGATCGGACCCTTTTATTCTGAAGTTGGAACTCTGAGGTCACTTTAATTTAGTCACTGAGACAGAAGCAATTAACCAGTTCAGTTGCTATGGATTCTAAAATACAGGTAGTAGATACAAGATATTGATATTGATAAGATATTGTCGCTGATGTTCCTCCAGCAGAAAGATTATGTTGTGTGTTTATAATGTAAAAATGTTTGCGCATGGTTAGATTTAGTTAAGAGAAATAATAAGCGAGTGTGGGTAGTTTTGAAAGAAAGATGAAAACACAGTCTAAAGTTTGGCTGAGGTTCATTCGGGCCTCAGCAGTCACAGTTAGCCCGGTAGGTTGTTGTTTTCAGCAGTTAAGGTAAATGTGTCTCTTGTTTTGCTTCTTTGGCAGAAACAGTGTGAAAGAGACACATTCTGGGCTGAAAGTGTATTTCTGTCTGTGTTGAGGACCCATTATGTTATTTTCATGGCTCCTCAAACTAATGTGGACCTGTGAGAGTTGTAGTCTTTGCTTTAGGACTTCTGTACAGCCCTCCTCAGACTGATGTGTTGGTTTTCTTGGTTGTATTTTGAAGCATCAGAGAGTTTGGGGATGTCGGTAAGAGTCTTGAACACAGCAGGAGTGTTGAGAACAGAGTGATGGCGGCCTGTGGACCGCACACTGTCTGTACACTAGATCACTGCTCCCGTGTTTGTGTGTGTGTGGACGATATGTGTGTATATTGATGTGTTTATATTATCGATCTCCGCTTTGTAACAGAGGGCTGTAAAGCTTGTCTGGGTGGATGACTACCTGGACACAATGAATGCTGAATAGCTGACATAGCTGCTGTGGTGCTCAGAGAGTGGCTGGCTGCCTCATAGCACACAGAATTCTAAACCCAGGTAAGTGGCTTGGCCAGTGTGTGTCTCATTAATTTGTATTCATCAGAATCGTCATTCACTTGTTCAAAAACCTGTTTTGACCTGGTCAGAAGAGACACTTTTACTGAACACTGCGAGGCTGATTTCACCACGCCCCACAAATTGGTGGTTTCCTAGTAACCATCAGAAGTGACTCGACTACAGCTCTCCAGTGTTTGTATAAATCGACCACTCAGGTCGTGTGAGACATGCTTTTTCATCTCCCTATACATCAGTATATGAAAACAGTCTGCTCTCATTCTGTGGCTGTATGTCCAGATACAAATAACAATCAATATTTCCATGAATAAATCAGTACGCGGCACACAGCGGCTCCCTTTTACCTTGTCTGGGCAGCAGTGGCTCACTTCTAATGGGGCTTTAATGTGATCTAATGTGCCCTTTGGCAGTTATATTGGAGGTCATGGGTTCACGTGCCAGGATAAATGTCAACAGCTGAGAGCTTTTCGACATTTGACTTTGCTGTCTCGACCAAACAACCAAAGTCCCATTTCTACTTATCACTACTAATCAATGTTCTGCTTATATTATGACATGGCACGTGTCATCAGGACCACAGCAGCAGGCTCAGCCGATCGTTGATCTAGTTGTAGCCGTGATCCATGAGAACCTGAGAGTTGAGAAAGTAGAAACACTCTGTGGAAGAAGCTAAGTTAGAAACATGCATTAATGGGACATGAATGTGTACAGATGGAGAGAGAGAGAAGAAGAGAAGTGCTCAGTGCATCATGGGAAGTCCCCCAGCAGTCTAGTCCTGTAGCAGCAGTACTAAGGACCGGTTCAGGACTCACCTGAGCGAGCTGGAACTGTGAGCTCTATGAGAAAAGATTTTGGAGTTTATGTGGAAAGGTCACCGCGACCCAGTCAGTCTCAGTCAGTCAGTTACAAAACAGCATCCATCCACAGCTCCAACACAATCTTACAGCTTCCATAAGATTGTGAACCCGGTGACGCTTCAAGCCAAGCCGTTTATCAGGTTTTCAAGATTTACATCTTCAGTAGGAGCCAATGGACTGAGAGCCACAGACAGAGCTGGGAAGTCTGACAGTGCTGAGAGGAAGCTCAACACATCGTAGGATTTTCCTCTTTTCATCGGATGCATTTATTCATCTTTAGACATTGATAGCATTTTAGAAATGTAGTTTTTTTATAACAGTGTCAGAACAACAGAGAATTTTAGGTTATTTTCATGATCATGTGCTGCTACAAACGGTTATATTCAGAGTTTCTCAGAGGGCAGCACTGCACACGCACTGGTGAGATTTTCACAAACAAGCAAGAGCAGGCTGACGTCAAGTGTCCAGCAGTAAGGCAGAGCAAGGAATACTGACTCGTATGCCTTCTTATCCACAGTCCTCAGACTTCACCAACAGTGAATATTCTCTGCAGAATTCAGAGAGTTTAAGTCTGCATCTCTGGAATTTAATTAAAGTGTTGCTTTTACATGATAGTACACAACAAGAAGTGACATCCAGGACATGCTGTGGAAACAGTCCACACACTGTGATCTGACTGTGAATAAGTTCAGTCAGTCTTGTGGTTCAGCCATGGCAGTGAGGTGGCGTTCAGTCAGCTGTTCCTTAAGAGTGAATTCTTGGATTTCCATGACATTTGCAACAGACCTTCCTGATTTTAGGATGAATCCCCTGACTTTTCATCTAACGGCATGCTAGCATGACTGTAAACCCTGAAGGGCTCAGAGGTGCTTGTCGGATCATTGAACAGTGTCTGAAACCACCTCCCCCAAACCTTTATGATGTCAGAATTTTGGGTGGTGGTGGGGGCTGTGTCCAACAATCCAAGTGTCATTTTCCAAAACCGATGATCCGGCAGGCGGACCCACTTGGCCAGGTGTGCAGAGGTGTGAAAGTTGGCAGGGTTTGAACTTTTTCTGTCTCAAGCTCTTTTTAAATTCTTTCCACAGCAACTTGAGAAAGCACAGCACCATCCATTATCACCAGGAAAGATAGAAAAAGTGTGTGTTGTTACCCCGTTTGAAGGATGATTGTAACTCTGTATCTCACATTTTTGATATTGTTTGGATCTCCAATTTATTTATACCTGAGCTTTTTGTTCTACCTTTCATAATGATCTTTTCCTGAAAATAATAATGTTTAGGAAATAAAGTGGAGCTCAAAAGCAGCTTGCCAAGAAACACACAGGTGTTCAATAATGTTCAATAATATAAATTGATTATTTTAAAAAAAAACCTCACATAACATTTCGATGGGATGAAGTTCAAATGATTGCCAGATAAATGATTTATTTCTGGTCGATTTATCCTTTTAATTCCTCATATTTCATTTTCTGTAGCAGCAAAAAACGGACATTACTGCCTGGTTATTATTATTATTATTATTATTATACTACATATACTACTACTATACATGTCTTAAACTGATAATCCAGAACATCCGTGATATTGTGATGTATATGGTATATAAATATATCAGTATTAACAGCAGAAGTAGTATTTAGTTGATGTGCAAATATGAAAACTTTCTAATGGAAAGCAGGAAGATGTTTCCATGCCAGTGCAACTTTTTTAAATGAGTTATCTGGGTTTGTCACAATCATAACCCAGTTATGATGTTTACATACATCAAGCCAAAAAACTGGGTTAGTGCCTGGCTGGTTCTCTCTGCGTTCTCCCTCAGACTGAATATCTAACAAGAAGTAAGTGGATTAGAAGGACATACATGTATTAACCATGACCGCCTAACTGATCGGTTGACTGACAGAGGAACTAAATGACATTGTGTCTTTGGTGTGTGTGATCTTTATTAAAGAGAATGATTCATGGTGATGTCATGCGGATCACAAAAAAAGTTGCAGAAAAAGTTCACTCTTTAAAAACTTGTAGTCAAGTGTCTCAAGTCAAGGTGCAGCTTCTGCACCTCGTTTATGGTTTATTCATAATGAGACTTCACACTCCCAAGGACCGGGGACTGGACTATCTGACGGCTCTGAGAGAGTGTGTGTGTGTGTGTGTGTGTGTGCACGCGTGTCAGCATGTTTGTGTGTGTCTGAGGGAGAGACAGAGGGAGTGTGTGAGTTAAAACTGGACAGGCGGTGTGGATGCTGTTGGCTGCCTTCAGATGGCTGGTCTATTCTGATGGAAAGGGGTGGCTGGGTTTGTACTTGTCTCTCATACACACACGCACACACATGCATGGGCGCACACACACACACACACACACGCACACACACACACTTACACAAGCTGCTCGGTGGCTGACATTCTCCTTTTTTCACCTCTAATTGGTCCTCTGGGAGTTGTCAGAGGTCTCAGTGGCTGTCTGCAAGGTGGCAACACATACATACACACAGAGAAAACACACACACACACACACGTACACAGCCATGTATCAGGAGAAGTAGGAGATGGAGGCGACAGAGGAGGAGAGGCGCTGTGATTGTCACCTGAAGGTCATGAACATTTATCACTGTTTGTAAAGACAAAGGAGGGGAGATTGGAGCGGAAGCATCACGTCGGCGCTGTGCTGCTGTTCTAAACTGGGTGAGACTGCTGTATGAATCCTGACTGCTTTAATAACCGTCTCACTACTGTTTTGGATACATCAACTCATACAGGCCACCTAGTTATAATCCTGTTTAGCTGAAAAGGCCACAGAATTCTAGCTGCATTGTGTTGGCCACAGACTACGGAGTGTTGTATGCAGCTGTGAACGAGTGATTTGTGTTTCTAATTGTTCAGCTTTGAGTCTCAACGTAACATCATTGAAAAGACTCAGCTCTTTGTTTCTGTGCTGTACTTGAACTCAACATTCCAACACAGACACTGTGTTTGTGATGACTGGTTTTGGACAGGTGTCAGTTCAAGCAACATTACATACTGTTTTTTTATGATTTAGCACCCCCAGTTTCAGAGTGTAATCCCACTGTGGTAAATATGTTCAGCTGTACTCGAGTATTTGTTCTGGTTACATTACTTATGATCAAAAACTAGCGAGTCGACAACTTTGCTAACAGCCAAACATCAACAAGGTCAACAATGGCAGACATAGCAGCCAGCTAATATTACTTACTAGTCCAACAGCAGTCAGCCCAGCTCGGCGTCTGTCTTTCAGCCTTTTATTTCACCAAGCTCTCACCAACCACTAAAAGTCAGTTGTCAGCAGTTTACTTCACTGTCCATCAGGAAACTCTGTAAATCACAGAGAGTTGAGGCAGAGCAGCCGGAAGACATCAGAGGGAAAACCAGAAAACATTTTCTCCATAAAATATGATCCAGTTTCAACAAAATCAGTCAAATAGTTGGTGGTGTGTGACTTAGTGCTGTAAAGTGTTACGAACTTCTTGCGGGCGATCATACCCGGTTTGAAGTTTGAATGACAGAGACACCATTCACCTGATTACGAGTCAGTGTAGCATCAACATGATTTAACAGACGTCAGTTTATGGGAGAAAAGTTACACAATGGTGTTTTAAAGCAGATTCTCAGATTATGATTGACAGCTCTGTCTTTTACTGAAACATCTCCATGAAAGCTTCCTGCACCAGATTAGAGAAATGCATCACTCACTCTGCTGGAAAAATACGTCACTTCTGGAGATTTATTCCTAAACTCTTCATGCATACGCTGCTGTTATGTAATGATTGTGGCATATTAGCAGAGGTTCCCAACATGAACCCCAGTTTTACTGACCCTGACCTTTAGCAACGTGAACGCAGCATCATTCAGCAGGCACTGCATTGGCAAAGTCCTGGCAGGCTTTGCAAATAATTGCAGAGAGTTGCTTGTAAAGGAATAAGTGTCCAGTAGCACCACTTCATTGCAACACAGTCTGTAGTGTTTACATTCAGTTTGTACAGTGAAGCCTTTTGATCCGATGCTGCTCAACATCAACTGCTGATAGATTGAAATAACTGTCAAGAGTTCCATTGATACTTGTACAGCCACGCCCAGTCAGTCAGTGTGTTCTGCAGCTCCTCTGCGTGAAAGAAGGATCACAGCAGAGTGTTTGAAAAGTTTCCAGTCTGATCATCACACACAATCAACCTGATGGGGAACGGGCTCTGTTGCAGGATATAATCACATCTCTTGATGCAGCCGCTCCCACATCCGGCTCACAATCTGCTCTCCCATTATTGTTTGAATTAAATATTTTACCATTAATACATGCGAGGGATCGGTTAAGGTCCGTTTATTCTACTCAACAAAAATGATGGCAGGAGAAAAATGTGTGGTTCAGCGCTGTGCTGTCGTAGTACAAGTTGATTTTCATTCCATGCTGAAATGATCCTTGGATGCCTGAAAAGAAACACATTGGTATGCTGTAGTGTCTTTTAGTAACTTGGCCTAGATGTGTAAACACAGTGAGGTCCTTTACAACAGTCAGCTGCTGAAATTTTTATTTTCCTTGAAGACCCCGATCTGTTTCGTGATGGACAAATATCTTAAAAACATTTCACAAAAGCGCTATGTCAAGACTTTCCTCTCAGGCATCTGCTGCTGAGCCGCTTTAAAATTTAATGAACAAACAAGTGAAAAGAGAAGCATGTCATTTTGTCATCGTGAGTTCTGATCATAAATACTGAAAATGAATTATCTGCACACAGCCGAGTTCATCTGCTGTGATTTTGTTGATTTTGACTCCTTAAAGTGTCGGACTCCAGTGCTGCAGTGCTTTAAGAACATTTTGGTGACTTCACACACACACACACACACACACACACACACACACACATACACACACACACACGTAGACACACACTAGAATAACTAGGCGATGTGGGAAATCCCTTTGAACTGGAAAACTTGAAGGCCCCGACCTCTTTCAGTGCACAATAATGGAGCAGTGAGGCTCGTTAAAAAGCGAGTGAAGGCGTCCAGCCAGAATCAATCAGTCTCCTGTGTGTTCTTCACCTGATTCAATTAAAGCCTTTTCATAAAGCACCAACTTAATGGGCCTAATGCAGCACAGGCAGAGAGCGGGGAGAGGAAACATTAGACAGAGCAAGATAGAGACAAGAAAGGGCAAGAGACAGGGAACAAGTGAGCGAGGATCCCTCAACAACATCAATAATTCACCTAAAAAGAAGAACTAAACATGGATCTGTTAAATCCAGTCAGGATTTACAATGCAGAATACTTTGACTGATCAGAATAAGATGCTTCTATGCTGGTGGAGCAACACAGTCATGTTGTGATGGTTGGAAAATCACGGCTGCATATCAGGGCTGCACCCTAGTGCTGAAACTGTGAACTGATGTGGAGGATTATCCTTCAAATCAAGCTCTGCAAGGCCAGTGCACAATGTGCATAATTAGCTGATTAGTCACTTAGTCATTTTAATCAGCCAGGTTCATGATCGTGTCTGTTCTCCCTTGATGAGCAGCCTCAAAACACACACTCTCACACTTGTTACACTCCAAAAAAAAAAAAAAAAAAAAGGTCTTTGTGAACTCTACAAACGTTGATCTGGTGTGAACAAAGTGTTGCCGTGCCATGTCGACACAATGTAACGGGTTACATTTGTATGGAAAGTAGCTCAGATAAAAAAGAACATTATTTTTGCTTGTTGCAGCAAGACACTGACAGAGCTCTGTGTGGGAAGATAAAAGCACATTTCCTTTCAGTGTCGTAATTGCTGTGTAAGCGTTCCTTCCAGATCCTTCAATGTGAATGCGTATGGATTTATTGACCCAGTGCAGTTTTTAAGTGCACAAAGACGCTTTTTTGAGTGTTTTTCAGTGGCTACAACCACTAAGCCAGTGGTCAATCTGATTTTTGGAGGAAAATGTTTATTTAAAACTAGGACAATTTGTCTCCTTGCAACGATGCATGCAGAGAGAGGAAGGAGATGTTCTCAGTCTGTGTGTAGTGAATATTTAAACATATACCTTAACCACTGCTGTAAAGCCACTCTGTAATCTGTACGGCTACAGACTACAGACGACTAGTTCACATCAGTGCTGAGATGACATGTTATTTCCAGAGAACATTTATATCCACTCCGATGATGAAGGAGAGGCGGAAATGAAGAACAGGATAAGCCTAAATTTGGAGATCTAAAGGAGAGATGAAAGACAGAGAGAAATGTGGTGACAGTGAGCCGTACAGCTCTCTGCCTCTTTGAGCCAATCAAATGAAGGTTAACATTTACACCTGGACTCAGTCCAAACCAAATGAAATGTATCAATGTAAGCATTATGTACAGTAATCATATCAACGAAAGCAAATTGAATCAAATATTTGGAAGAGATTTCTCACCAATTCCTTCAATCAACGCAGTTTCTAGAACCACTTTTATGAGCCAGTCCAATGAAAACCAAACTCCTGGTACTGAAGAACAAAGACCTCTGTTTGACTCAAAGCTGTCTTCTCAGAAAGCTAATGTTAACTATACCAGTTCATTTTACACCTCAACTTTAGTGTATGAAGTTCTGTAACAAGTCCTGCACAGCTGCTGTAAGATTTCTACTCTTAATACAACATATGAAGATAAAATAATCACACTTCTTGTGTCTTCTTGTGGTTTGTCTGAAAACAGCTGCCCTCTGCTGCTGGAAACAAGACTGATGAGAGAGTTGGTGATAGGGATCGACCAATTATCGGCATGGCCGATAATATCGGCCGATATTCTGCATTTTTGCGATCACCGGCATCAGCCGTTTTTTTCACCGATAACCGATAAAATTAATGAATGTATTTTAAAACGCGCTCCTTTGGCTCTGATGCAGCCGTCTCTGCCTGAAGTCACCACTCTCTTGGCTGTGTAACAATGTCCCGCCCACAGCCCTCACTGATTGGCTGTCTCACTTGTGCCAAGTAGCCAATCAATCAACACAGAAGCTTCTACATGCAGTGCCACAGACGGAGGAGAAAAAGAGGACTGCTCCAGTGAGCCAGCAGAAAAGGCAGTGTCAGTCGAAGTTTCAAAGCCCTTTAGGATGAAGTTTTAAAAAATACCACAACCTTATGATCAATTTCAGTGATGACATGCAGGCCCAGAGTCGACATTTCACCAACCTACTTGTCTAATCACATCAAGCATACGACTTTGCAATATAGGACTAGCATCACTCACGACAAAAAAAAAGAAAGAAAGAAAGAAAAAAGATGCAAGTGAAGATGACCTGAAGTCCCTTGCTTAATAAAATAAAAATATGACATAGGTAGGCTGCAGCAAGTATAAGGGAGGAAAACCTGCAGTTTGGCTCTTGAGATTAAACTTTTCACAACTTCAACACGGGGTAGACTATTTAATGATGGCCCACCGCTACATTATAATTACCGCGACCGCTTTAGAGCTGGGGCCAGACGCACAATAATAATAGGAGACCCTTACGGTTATCATTACTTTGTGGGAATAATTAATCCTCTAACGTGTCTCAGCCCGTGGGGCGGCTCCCGGTTTATCAATAAACACCCGAGGTGGTTATAGCCTATAAGTTTAACACCACACGCTAACGTGTCCTTGTTTGTTTTCAGTTGCCTCTCCCTCAGCGCTCATGCTCTCACTACACTATGATCACACAGAATAGATGTTAAATATTCGTCTGTTTGCCGGTCACTCGTAAAGTCCAGGGAAATGATGGGCCATTTCAATGAGTCAAGCAGCGAGCACACGTCGAGTTTTTTTCAATCAATAAATTTACCGTCGCGTCTACAACTCACGTGTGTAAAGTAGCCTTTATTGTTTGCATTTACAATTGCCAAGTGCCTTATTCTTATTTATGTAATATGACATACAGTTCTAAGCACAAGAGTGTACATTTAATGTTCTGAGATTCCGAATATGACTTCATTTCTCTAAATAAATAAATATAATAATACATAAGGAACTATAAGTGAAAAACTCTGATGTTAAGGCCATTTTTTACATTTATTACTGCAAATAAATATCGGTTCTACATATCGGCTATCGGTTTCGCTTGGTTATTAATAATCGGTATCGGTATCGGCCCTGAAAAATCCGTATCGGTCGATCCCTAGTTGGTGACTATACAAACCAAAACAATGACTCAAACCAAATCCTGCACTACGGTTAAAAGTGTGTTCGTGTTTCTGACTCGTTTGAGGCTGCAGCAGTGCAAAGCCACAGAGCAACTGTGGCACAGAAGATGTACCAGAATCAACTTTTGGAGAATTTCAGCCTGATATCACGCTGCAGTGTCCAATTCTACATTCAGATGTGTCAAACTGGTCCACAGTCAACCTGAAATGTCTGAATGTGAAACTGAGCGCTATCCATGTGCAGTTAATTTGCTAAACTATGATTCTCTAACTGTTGTGTTCTAGCTTTTTTTATTTCATATACCAGCTTCTCAGTTGTAAAGTTTCTTTTAGTTTGCTGTGGTCAAGAGACATAGACAGTGAATGAGAGAGAGGGAGCGGGAGAAATTTAAACAAATAAGTCCCCCTTCACACACACACTCACACACACACACACACACACACACACATGTGTGTACCACCCTGCAGCTAATCACCGCAATAGTGAAAATTCTCTTTGGGTTCATCACTACCAGTGAGTCACCTTACACATGTGCTCCATTGTCAGTGTGGAAAATGTCAATTAGTGCAGCTTTAAAGAAGAAAGGTGTCAGCTCATGAGCAGAGATGGATGAAGGACAGCAGGAGCTTAAAGAATGAAGTGTTAAAGAAAGTGTTTAACGTTACCTCCACCATCACACGTACCATCAGTGGAAGTGCAGTCATTTGTGAGTAATTCACACCTCTCTTTGTGTAAACACATCCTGATAAAAAGGCCTTTTCAAGCCTCAGCCTTCAGGAGTGGCAGACAGTGAAGATTACATTTATCTTAAGATTTCTTAACCTTGTCAGCATCTTCTCACTAGTCTCAGTAATGCTCTGTGTCTCTGCCTCACAGCTTCTCTGCGCTCCTTTCACTGGATCTCTGCCTTTGTTGTGTTAATGTGAAACGATAGTGTGACTCTATTGCTTTTGTAAAACATCTTTCTCCACGTGTTACTAATGACTGTACAGCGGGGCGGTGGGAGCATCGAGTGCATTTATGTGTCGTCCTCTTTATGCCAGGCAAAAATAAATCTTTGTTTATGGAGAGACAGGCGTGCTAAATGGGAATATTCAACGTTCTCAGGGGAGAGGAAGAAGATTCAGCATGGCTGTGTAAGAAGTGTTGGGTCCGTTTATGATAGAGCTCTCTGTAGAGTTGTGTGTGCATGTTGACTTCAGTTTTCACTTCTTATAGGATTGTTCATGCAGGGCGCTCGGCTGTTTGATTTACTATAGCTGTTAGGGCACTGGGATCAAGAAGTATGTATCATTTACCCCAGAATTATCTCATGTAATGAGCAGGAACCATATCAGTGAAATGTCTACTGTACTCATCACACTGTTTATGAAGCAAAGGCAAAGTTGTTCAATATTGCTGCTCATAAAATAAGCCTTTATTTCAGTCTATGTCACATGCATGCACCGAAATATGAAGTGTACATGTATCCACATTTTTCATTAGAAAACAGGACTTTCAAGGACAATTTGACTGCAAAGCATTTTCGTATACAGTCAATGTAAACTAGACTTTTTTTGTTGCAAATAGAAGAAATGGAGGCTGGTGCAAACCTCAAAAATGACCTTCTGATGACCATTTAGTGTACTCAAATGTGATTGGTCAATACTAACTGGACCACGAACAGAACCCAGAACACTTCTGATGCCAGTCTTGCCCCCAGATCCTGCATCCATATGCAGATATTTGTTCGTAGAGATTATGCAATGATGTACCACTAAGACCAGTGTGCTGCAGCTGTAAATGATGATTAAGAAGCTGTTTGTTCCTGCTGTGTTGTTTCTATTTACCACTTCATTTACATACATTTCCAAATCAATAAGATGAAAATTCTGCACTCCTACATGAAGCAGGTGCCAAGAAATGCATAAATTGCACCACTGCCTCATCAATGCAGTCTTATTAAATGTTTAGCCCAGCCATGTTCTCACTGCTGTTTCTCTGCTTCTTTTACAGCTCTTCAGGACTATGACTGATCGACTCACCTCCCAATTCAAGGTGTTCCAGCTGGGAAGATAAAACATTTGTGACCTGTACATCCTCAACCTCCTCTGGAAAAATGAGGACTATCTTACTGGGCTTTGTATGTGTTCTGTGTCTTGGCCCATCCCTGTTTGCTTTGTCTTTGAATGGACGGAGGATTGAGGCGGTAGATGGAGAAGGAGCTGCAGAAGCAGTCAGAGTGGAGAAGCTGCTCAAAAGAGTGAGACGAGGCTGGATGTGGAACCAGTTTTTCCTGCAGGAGGAGTATACAGGCAGCGACTACCAGTACATTGGCAAGGTAAGAGCTGCTTTCACTGAACGTTGAAATAGCACCATATGGTAAAAAAAATCCCTTGATTAGTTGGAAAGACATTCATCAGTCATGTTTGTTTTTCTTCTCTAAATTGCAGGCTGTATTAATATGAAATTATGCTGAAGTTAATCACTCTTTACCCATTTTGCCCATGACTTCTGTGCCTGCAAGCATAATGAATTCAATCACTGCTGATGATCATTACCAGACAAGTGTGCTCAAGAATCGTGGATCATCTACCATTTAGTATAGTTTACATAATGAAGATATACACACAGAAACACATTGTAATGTTTCAAGTGATGCAGTCTCTCTTCTACAAAGTTAAAAGTGAAATTCATAAACAAAAACAAAAACCTCACTTGGTTCAATACACCACAGTACGTTGTTTGCAGCTATAGCCCCACCTGCTCTGGTATGAGAAACAAACTTGACATGGTTATTACGAGTCCATACTGAGACTTTGTGACTTTCCTCTGCTTGTTCTGCTGGTATGCTATGCTTTAGAATTAACATTAGCATGAGAATTATCCTGTAACCCTGTAGCTGTGAGATGGTATTAATAAATATTTTTAGCGATGCAAAATAAGTTCTTAACCTGTATTTTATGCACACCTGAGGGAAAGAAATATGTTAGCAAGGATGACATGATCTAACTTCACAAACATAATAAAGTCTTTCACAAGATTTACAATTTAGAATACATTTTTATTATTCACAACCCTAACTCCATCATTTTATAATAGGAATCAGACATAATAATGTAAATTTCCCTTTATTGACCAATAATTTATTGGCCCCTTGGCTTTATGGCCCATATCTTCACTGTTAAGTCCATTTTCAGTGCTCTCATCAACCTCGTTTCCAGCAGCAGCAGCAGCAGCAGCAGCAGCAGCGTTGGGCTGAGTCCTGATCTGCCCGCTGTTCACTAGCTGCCAAACAGCAGAACACAAAGTTGGCAATTAGCTGGTGAAAATAGTGCAGTACTTCGTAGCTAAAGGCAGACATTTTCCTCGAGAGACCAAACCAGAGCTAAACAGAGAGTGACTATTGGATTTGCACTCATTATGTGGCCAGAAACAGCAACTTCAAATGAATGCTATTGTTGCTCTGTGTCTCTGTGTAACGTCTGTGAAGTTCTGCCCACAAGTGATTAAAAAAAAGGAGAGTAATGAAACTTTAAAGCCGCTATCTGTAGAATTTGAAGATTTTCAACTTTGGCACACCCCAGTGGTCCTTTAAAGAACAGATGTAAGTCATAATCACATAAAAATCTGGAGCTCACAGTGGCAGCACTGAAAACAGTGTACAGCGTGTATTTTAGGCAAATTTTTGGATATGCGTCAGAGTTCTGTAGTTTGTGTGGCGTATTGAAAGCACCTCTGCTGCAGCTCTACTTCTTCACACTGTCAAAATAATGTAATATCTAAAATTGTTACAGCGTGAAATTTTTTTGCTCCTCCGAACTGTAAAGACTTGTGTTGATGATGATGTGTTTGTGGCCCTGCGACTGCGCTGTGAAGTACACATTCGGGACAGAGAGGCCGAGAAGCTGACAGGAAGAAAATGGCACAAAGGCAGAATGTGCAATGTGAAGTGAATATATCAGGAAGGTGTAGAGACTGCTCACCTCACATGCAGAGACATCTGTTCATATAACTCCCATGCTGGATGTCTTAATGTCACCACCACCCAGTTTATATCTCTAACCAAAACTCAGCTGATCCTCTCATTCTTATATACGACATGTTATCTGTCACTTTTATGTCCAGAGTTACGTGTTTTAATACTTTTCAACCTTTTCCATAATATCCACATGCATTGTTCTGTCTCAACATGTTCCACTGCTACAGTCTTTGTGCTGCTACTGCTAAAGCCTGAAACACATTGTTTAAAAATTCATTACATATATTATATTTACACTGGTGACATTTTCAGTGGTCACACAAATAGCCTGGTTCCTGTGAGCTTGAAGCTTGTACATTTTTGGTACTAAATAACTTAGCAAATGTTTTACCCTTAACCCTCTAGACCCCATAGTGTCCAATAGTACCCTTCCTATAGTTCGCTCTCGTTCGTTCCCAGTGTATCAAAACACGGAAAATAAAATCCTGAGCTTTGCATTGTAGATTTACATTTAAGTTGTCATCAATAATTGGAACCAGAAAAATACATCTTTATCTCAATGAGTGATATATGAGTTTATTTGGTGGGTTTCCTCCCAGTTTTCACTGTAAATCTAAAGATGTGTCGTCCCGGCTTTACAATCCTCTGGAAGCTGTCAGATCGTGTTGTCAGGCAGATCCTGACCCACCGTGCAGAGTGGAAAGAGACAAAGACATTGTGAGTTCAAGTCTTTTTCTCGCAGGGAGGACTGACCGGGTCACAGCACATAAATTTAAGAATCTTTTCTCATATAAGTTGCCAAAGACACAGCCTACTACCACATTACTGTTGTTTGTTTCAACAGTGTGGGTTGCTCTAAATTTCATCACATAATCACTGTAGATAAACAGCAGGACTCACCCGGCTCTCACTGCCCAGATGGAGGCTGTTTTCTGGGGGACAAATCACCGAAGCGGAGGAATGACTGGGTCGTATTGACTTTTCCACATTTAAATTGGCTGTTTTTTTGTCTCATGTAGCTGTACTGTTGTTGTTATCATGAATGAAATCTCTATTTACAACAGTTTGAGTTTCATTAGTTTTCTTTCTGTTTCTGAGATAGAGCTGCAGCAACATTGTAGAATGCTGCTGGAGTCTAGAGGGTTAAAAGGGGAAAACCGACGATGTCATTTATATACATTGTTTGTGAGCTAAGCCACCATGGGACACACAACATTGCTACTGATGAGATACAACACGACAACCTAGAATCCAGGACACTGCTGGGAAAGGGACAAGGCAGTTGGTGGCCCAAGACAGCATTCAGCATGTCATAGCACTTAGTAGTTTTACAGTTTGCTGCACTGCACCATGGGTGTATTATTAGAAATGGATGCCAGACCCAAAGATGGCACCTATTCAGTCCAGTGAGAATGCTCCATGGCATGTACGCCAAAGTTTCGCCAAACTTCTGGGTTTGCCTCCTCCTTATGGTGCCCACTGAATATGCGCAGTAGTGTTAGTACGACTGGCCTGACCTGCAAGAGATTTTTATATCTCTTCTACAAATATGACACATTCATGCGTCAAAAATTCATGACAGAAAGAGTCAAAATTGACCTTGTTTGCAGTTCAAGGTGTCCTGTCAACAGTTTTTTTTTTTCTTTTGGAAGGCAGGGCTGAGTAGCAGCGCTGTATCCAGGTTAAATTATACAGTGCTATAATACATTTTTCTAATTTTGCTTTTTAAATGGCCTCTTATCCTTAAATCCAGTAAGTTTTCTTTATATTTCGTGTTTTTCAAAGCCTGAGTTGTCCTGGTTGATACCAGGTGCGGCAGTAAAATGGTGGTTGCTGTTGTTGTGTGTGTTGCTTCTTGATCATAGATCTGCTTGACCAGTCAACATCAACAGCGCTGCTGGCAGTCCCTGTACCTGTACCTCCTCCTGAGCAGTGCCCAATTTAGAAACTTGTCTCCAAAGCAATTAGAATTTTCTCTAGATGTCATTCATAACCTTTAACTGAAATGCAAAATGTGATGTCTAGACTGTTTTTTTCTGTTCAGTGCCAGCTTCTGCTTGGCAGATTGTAAATGAGGCTGTTCTGCTTTGCTGAATGTCAACTTTCTGAGGCAGTGTCATTATTTTTAATTCATTAATTAATGACTGTAATGAATGGTTGAAATGCTGAAATTTATCAACATGCACAGCACACTGAACCTCATACAAATGACATGAAACAAAATATATTAAAAAGATATTATACTATTACACATTAGAGCTGCAACGAGTACTCGAGTAATTTGAGTAATTCGAGTACAAAAAATCCTTGAATCATTTTTTTTGCCTCGAGTATTCGTTTAGCATGAATTCACACAGGGCGAGGGGGGTACTTGTGTTGATCCTTTATCTTTATTTAATTTGAACATTTTATAGCTTTGAGGAACTTTTTATTTTGCTGATTAATAACAGCTTTATCGAGGCCGGCGCTCACTCACTGTTATTGTTACTCTGTGTCTCTCGACCAACGCTCTCTCTCTCCCTCTCTCTCTCTCTTATCATCGGACACAAATCAAATTGTGTCATTATTTTGCGGCATAAATTGGCACAGACTCAGATTTAAAAGCTGGTACATGAAATAAACAAAGTCAGAACACACACACAGGTCGATTATCAGAGTTTAGTCCGTGAATTGGATAGTGACGCACGCAACTCAGAGTCAAAAAGTTGGCGCTATGGAAGAGAGCGAAGAGACCGTCCGCAAAAGGCAAAAGATGTCCAAAGTTTAGGATCAATTGTTCGGTTTTAACAGGCCTGTCGTTTCTGTCACACATTTTGCAATAGTATTGTGGTTTAAAATTGCAAAAAAAAAGAAATCCGATTACTCGATTAATCGCTGAAATATTCGGTAGAATACTCGACTTCAAAAAGAATCAATAGCTGCAGCCCTATTACACATACTGTATTAGAGCATGACGGATGAGCCACAAAAATCCAGCATCAGTCATTCTCTGCATACAAACATACACAAAATCATTCTTGTTTTACTGCATGCATTACAGCAAGGTTTCATCCATTCATTTAGTGTAATAATAATAATAATAATAATAATGATAATAATAATAATAATAATAATAATAATAATAATGATAATAATAATAATAATAATAATAATAGGCCGTCAGATCTGTAATTGAATAGAAATATTATCTGCATCAACCATGACTGCTGCTACTCTACCAGAACTCTCTGCAATAATCCTGTATACACTTGTTATTTCCTAAATTTTCATATATTCATATAGTGTAGTATATCTTGTATATATTGTAAGTTCATATTTATTCATACACTTTTTCAGTACTACACTTACACACCATCCTTCACATTTATACAGTGTACATTACACAGACTTATTTTGACACTAATACATCATTTTTGTTTGATTTGTTGTGTATTTATTCTCTCCAGATTTGACTTTTATTTTATTGTATTTGAGTTTTGTTAGTTTGCTAGTGACCTGCGCTCCTCATCCATCCTGTGTCAATCTACAGAACATATAATAGAATAAAAATGGGAAATAAAGCATGATCAAACTATTTTAAAAACGGTTTAGAAGTTATACACGTGAGGCCTCTGGTGAAGCTGCATATGAAACATGCTGTCAGCTGATGTGTGATTGCTCATAATAAGGTGTGTAATGTTCACTTAGCTCGTGCACAGACAGTGAGGTTATGTGGGGATGATCCTGATCTAACCGGCTGCTCTGTTTAATATCGAGGAGTTTCTCACTCGTAGGCCTATTAGTGAAGTTAACACACAGTGCGGAGTGCTGATAGTTGGAGCTGTGCTGTTTGATCAGTAGCCAGATGCCGGGAGGTATTGTGCTGCTCTGTATGAAGCCTGCTGTCTGACAGCACAAAACAAAGTAAGCTTTGAAACAAACAAGAGTTTGCCATGATTGAGGTAAACACAGAGAGAAGCGAGACAGAGTCAGCAGACTTTCCCTCCCTGCTGGGGTGTTGCCTTCACTGCAGGGGGTCTGCTGGGTGCTTCAGATATGCCATAGTGACAACAATATGGTTTGGAGACAGATTAGCAGGGATGGGATGTGTTCAGCAGGGGCAACAGTATGGTTAGGCAAACATTAATAGCATGTTTTTACTCCTGATACCATGGAGTATAGACATTTAAAAATCATCTAATACAGAATATTCATCCAATTTATTACTATTCAGCTGCACAGCAAGCATTACCTTCAGATACACTCAGCTTCACATCAACCTTTTCCATGCAAGTAAACAACAAATAACAAACAACCGCCACACTCAAACGTGACACAAGCAGCTTTGTGTTCATACACAGAGTCAGCATGGCCATCGAAAGCTTCAAAGATCATTCTTTCTGTCTTCCTTATAAGTAATAAATGTATTTTTCACATCCAGTTAACTTCCAGGATGTGGTAACACGGCAACTAGAAAGAAGTGAGTCAGAATGAATCAGACAGACCGCTGACATCCATCACAGTTTACAGACCGCCCTCCTGCTTCAGCTCTCACCTACTGTACTTACAGGAGGTGTGCAATATCATCACATTTCCCCAGATGGTGCATGCACAAGTCTTTTATGTATCATCCTAAGAGTCAAGTGCACATTCTGCAGCCCTCAGACAGATATGAGAAAAACACTTTATGCATTCTTAATACATTTGATTGACGTCTTATGAGTGATTTGTGTCTGTGGATATTTCCGTGCTGTTCTTTCCACATGGCCTTGTGTTTTAGTCAACTATGGTGCTAATAGATCTGTGTTTTTATATATGAATACAGTACATTGGTTATCATCCAGTCCCTAAGAAAAAGCCACCAGGGCAAACTATTCTTCAGTATCGCTTACACAAAAATTACAACACGATTGAGTGTAACCCTGGATCTCTGAATCCTACTGGCACAGTAAGACCCACTGCTGCAGGGTTTTTCAATAAGAGTTAGAAATAGCAATGAGCAGAAAAAGTCTTTCTGTGGTAACTAATAAATGTGGTACCACTGTCAGCATGAAGGTGATTGTGAAAAACTGTAAGAGACAGCAGTATGGTGGAGATATGGTAGCAGAGACAGTGATCTGGGACACATAAGGACTCCAGAAAGCATACTCTGCTCTGGAAATGCGCTGTGGTAAAATGTCCGCAGGCTTCGTCAGCTCGTGTTAGGTGAAAGCACGGAGGTGTTGCAGCCCTGCAGACTGACAGATCAAATCAGACTGAACACTGCTGGAGAGAAAAGGCAGCAAGGATCAACAGGAGAGAGGGAGGGAGAAAGGGAAAGAAGTTGAGAGAGTGAGGGGGGGAGGGCGAAAGGGAAGGGAAGGAAATGTAGGTTTTGTATGTGGAGAATATGCACAGAAAAGGTGGCGTTAAAAGAGTAGTTGAAAAGAGGAGGGCATGTAGAACAAAAGAACAACAGGCAAGAAACAAGAACAAGAAGTGAGCTCGAAGAAGAGGAGACGTGAGGGACAGCAGAAAGAGAAAGTCTGCTGACAAGTAGAGAAGGAAAAGGTGAAACACTGCAGGTCGACTCCAGGAAAAAAAGCTGAGCTTCCATTCACAGCCGCAGAGAAACAGGATCATTTAGTACAGTTTCCTGCTTGCTGGAAGCAGAATATATGATAGAGAAATGAAACAGTAAATAGTGTATCATCACCCGTTAAATAATAAATGAAATCAGCTTCGTGTGATGTGCTCAATGAATTGTTTACTTTGTACAATAGTGTGTAAAAAGAGGCCAAGTGAAATATATATCATTAGAATATCCCTCCCTTTTCATGATATAGTGAACTCAACTGAGAAGTGTTGAATATTTATTTTTATTTATTTATTTACTTATTTATATATTTTATGAATAAAATAACAACATTGGAAGGTTTGTGTTTGGTCGATCACAATGGTCTTACACACCCAAAGATATTACAGTAAAGGGATAGATATCTCAGCATGGAAAATCTCTGTTAGTTGACACACAGTAGTTCTATGATCTTAAGGTACATAACTGTGGCCCAACCCTAAGCTGGCTAACTGTTGTATTGTAAGTGTGAGTCATGGTTTTGTATCTGTCAGTTGTTGATGATGATGATGATTAGAATATCTGGTATGATGTGTCCAATATGTAATTCATAGTTGTCTGATCATATATGGTTCATTCAAATATCACAGATGTTTGACAAATCAATCCCAACTCATGGTATACTCCCTGTGCTGGCTTTCTCTGAGGTTTTCCAAGGCTCACTTTTTATGGAGATGGATTTGTGGAGGGATTCATGCGAAGGTCGAAGCTGTATTCATCCACAGCACTGTGGACTTGTTGGCCTTAAAGTTGTGCGTTAAAGTTAATTATTAAAACAATCCACTCACATTGTATGATTTGGTTGCTCAGAAAAAAAGCGAGTAAGAGGATCCTGTTTGGGATTTTTTGTCAAACCATTTCCAATATCAATATCAATATCAAGAATGTATTTGATGTTTATCGTAAGCTGCCTCCATCACACACCGTGTGTTTTGATGCACAATTTTACAAAACTGTCTTTATGCTTGCTTCAGGTGTTTTTTGTCTTTTCTGAATAAGTTCTGATGTAGTTTACACTGAAGTCACATGACTGATCAGCTGTTTCCTCATGGCTCCCATGGCTCTATAATCCATCGATGATGGCTCCACACAGATCTGATGGAACCTTCCTCACATTAATACATCAAACAAACACAAATGTCTGATTAACATCCTGTTTTATGCATTGTTTTTTTAATTGATTCAGATTTTGCGACTGGAAAATTGGCTCCACCCACTGCTTATCTCGTGAACTAACTCCTAATACTCACATAACAGTAGTGGAGTGAAGTATTCATTTGCATTTTCTTTTGCCAAATTCCACAAAATCACTGAAATGTGATACATTTGGATGGATGGCTGTAGATGATCTTTCAAATCTGTATGACTTAAAAAAAAAAGTTTTCTGGGGTCCCACAGTATAATGTAGGTCACATCACGGTTATGTGCTGCCCGTATATATGTCCTTTCAGACATCTGGATAAGCCTTTATTCTGGCTTTGAGAAAACTGAATATGCTACCAGCAGTACTCTAATTGGATACAGACGGTCCTGGTGGCCCCACATTTTCTGTCAGCTTCCTCTGACTTCTATCATGTAAAGGCAACAGTGTCCCCAAGATCCATTTATTGGCACACTACCTTTACTGGTAGCCCACATAGTCAGAAACCAACTTCACCTGTTGATGTAACTCAGTTGGTACACAAATATTGGCACAGACTTTGACTTTAAATGGCCTGAGATCGGCTGGATTTTCCAGAGACAAAGACACACTTTACCACCACAGACAGAAAATATCTTCAGAATATATTTATAATGTGAACATCATGTCTGGAATATTATCATGAGGAAACCTGAAAAATACAGTGAATTTAGAAATGCTGACTAAGCAACTGATATTTTTTATCCATTGTATGTTCTGAGTGTTTTTGCAGCTCAAATGAAAATTTCATCTGTTCATCTGTTGTATTAGGATCAGAGATTCAGAGATCTTAAAAGCTTAAAAAACTGAAACTACAGGCAGTGAGAAAATAAATTTGAGGTAATTCAGGTGAATTAACACGTTAACTTTATCACAGTACTTAAGAATTAGACCAATAAAGAAAGACATGAAGAGAAGAAAGAAGAAACTAAAGTACTTCACTGAGATCAGTGGCATTATCACCTTTGCCCTTGCTGAAACAATCATGTTGAATCCTCAGTTTTCTGCATAGTGCTGCATTATCACTGCATCTGTTCAACAATCTGTTCAATGATTCCTTTGGCTCACAGGCACGAGCAAAAATAACTCCTGAATTTTCCAAAATTCCTTTCAAAGGTGGAGAGAAAAAAAAACCCTGCTGTAGGAGAGGAGGAGCTGTGAAAACTGAAAATGTGAAACATAGTGGCTCCAAATGTTTTCACTGCACATGACTGGTTTCCAAAGACACAAAAGATTATCTATATATTTGAGTCGGTGATAAAATTCTTCTTGGTTATAAACCAGAGCCAGGCAGATGAAGTGTGACCCATCCCTCCACACTGCTGATTTGCAATGTTATCTTTTATGTGTGTGTGTGTGTGTGTGTGTGTGTGTGTGTGTGTGTGCAGTGTGTGGTTAAGTGGGGGGTTATCAGCAGTGAGCCAGGAAGACCCTGAGGAAAAAAATAGCTTTTTGCTGTTTTTGAAAAGTGTGGAAGTGTGGAAGAGTCTAATTATCCCCCCAGTCTCATCAGAGTTGTGCAAAATTTTGTTTAGAGTAGTTTAGTTATTCCCAGAATCATCCATCATCCACCACAACAGAATGTCCAGCCTAACCAGAGACTGAAATTTTATTAAAATCATTATTCTCCACTGGAGGAGTCATTTCAGTTCAGCGCAGCATTCCACTATTTGTTTCATGCATGCAATTATAACACTCCATTCAGACAGGATGTTAACGCCTGAGAAGAAGGCTTTTTAAGCACTCTTACTAAAATCTGCTGGAATGTCTTTGTCAGCCATCTTTCTTCATTTAAAGGAGAACTGCACACATTTTACAAACCAGTCAGTCATCAGGGTTATCTCTATTACAAACTGTTTAAAAGATGTGGCTATTAACAGACAGGGATGGTCAAATAAAAGGACACAATTGAGCTGGATTATGGGAAGTGGAGTGCAGTGTCATGACTCATACTAGGGACTGAATGTCACAATATCCCAGGCTGTCAAGCTGCCATATTTTATGAAAGTACAGTGCTAGATGGCTACAGGCCGTCTTAGATAGTGGAAAATAATCAGTAGTTTGTGGAGTGGTGGAAGTAAAGAGGGTGGTGAAACTGTAGACCATGTAAAGAAAAATGGACGTAGTAATGGACAGCTCTAGCCATCGCCATCTTGGCAAATGGGCAAAGAGATGGAGCTGAGGTGAGCCAAAGAAGTCTAGTTGCAGAAACCAGCTATAAATGTCTGAGAAAAAATTGGATGGCTATTCAGAGGTAAGGAACCTGGCTGTGTGGAATGTATGCCAAGGGGTACTGACGCTGTTACTGAAGCAGCATGTGATGGATCAACACCTCAGACTTTCTGTTAGCTTCCCCTTTGATTTGTTACCCATCTGTTAATATATACCAATTAAAATCAATGTCAACATAAACAGAACAGTGACACGCAGCATTAAGTCAAAATCAATGCCAATAAAGATGAAGAAGGCCAAAACCTTCACTCTGTTTGGTCAAATCACAGATATGGAATCAGCAGCCCTCCTGAGCAGAGCTGAATTTAGATACATTTCAAAGGATTTCTGCATTGTTATAACATCAATGGCTTAAGTAGACCCTGGTCTGGCTTTTTTTTTTTTGGTTCAGGGGAACAGGACTTCTGTGGGAACAGAGATAGTAAGTTGAAAGGAAAATCCTCTCATTGACAACCCAGCAAAACTCCAACAGGCAAAGTCTGCAGATTTAGATTTTTTGTAGAGGAAGAAGAAGAGGCTGTGAGTCAGCACTCTTGTTTCCCATCAGGGCTCATTGGTATGGGCAGGAAAGTGAGTTTTGAAGGCCGGAGCTCAAAAGCTGACCCAGTCATTGAGTTATTGGTTATGATAACAGCCCATTAAGTCGCCACATAACAAACTGCAGACGGTGCCATGCCATTGTCCCAATGGCCCATTATTCTGAAACCCCAACAGACCAAAAAATGTTCCATTGGACTAAAAGCTCATTTGTCCAACAGGTTGTTATTCCGAAGGCCTGTACTTCTGAAAATATAACATAACATATATAAATATATAATCTTTTCCTGAACCTAGCCAAGTTGTTTTGGTGCCTAAACCCAATCAAACTGTGACTGCTTCACAATATTAACCACATGTTCATTATTGTCACCATGAAAACAAAGGTCACCTGACCATTGTTGCCATGATGACCTGACTTTTCTGCACATTTAAATAAACAATATTAAGATACAAGATATTAAAGGAAAAATATCTCTGGAGAAAATGTTTATTTTGGGAAAAACTGGTTATTGTTGCAGTGGGTGTTTGCTTTCGTGGTAATGGACTGTTTTTGATATTTTTTGGATAATTTTGGAATAATTCGCCATTGGAATAATGGGCAGTCCCCCTGCAGATGACTTAACACTTATAGTCGCTAAATGAATAAAACATCCTTTGATAACTGATTGACTGATGACTTTTGTCCATGAAGCGATTGCACATACAAATTACAACTACTGCTGGATGTTCTCATTAAGTGCTAAAGGAACACTCCCATATGAGCCATAAAATTGGTAGCCATCAAGCCCATGGAAAATCCTTGTCATTTTAGCTTAGCTAGCCCTATCAACAGGAGCAGGTATTAAAAGTGACCAAATCATATCAGCAGCTCTCTGTTGAAACTTGGCAATAAATAATATAAACCCAAACTGGTGGTGGATTTGAAATTAGATACAGGTAGCCATGGCCCCCAATGACTGAATCCTATAGACTTTAATAATCCTGTAACTTTCAGTTCAAAATGTTTATCTAGCAGTGAAATAAGAGAGCTGCTGGCATGGCTGTAGACTCTTAGTCTGGGTTTTATATTACTGCAATTCAAACCATTGCTTACATGGGTCAGAGCACAGGCGCTGTTGATTGGCTGATAAAAGGCAAATATAGCTGAAGAGTGAGGCATACATGAGATGTAGTCATTGGAAATAGTCCATTTTAAGATTTTTTTTTTTTTTTTTTTTTTTTTGGGAGCAATATCCTTGATCAAAAAGAGCAAAAAATTCTTCACAGCAGCAAAAGATTGAATAACCTTGTATTTGATATTTGTAATATGGCCATCTGGAAGTCCAAGAATGAGGCACACAGGGTCTAACTCTTATAAAACACCAAAAATAACACACAGTTCTTACAGCAGAATTGAAAAGATCATAGTCATCATATTTAATGGCAAAACATTTATTTTATACAACATTCATATGGCAGAACAGCATCTTTGTTGCTGAGTGGTTCATGCTTTAAAGCCTCTGACTTAACCTGGCAGGAAGTCTGGGTCATCCAGAACAGGAGGAAGATGTTAACTGAGCACGGCCATTTTAGAGACACTGCTCACCTCCACATGTGAAAATTTTCCACATGAATAAGAACAGAAACAATCATGTAAGAGTGTTTTCCTCCTTTGCCAGAATGATAAGAAGTGTCAGCCAGATATTTCTCCAGCACTGACTGGTCTCTGGTATTCAGATTGCTTGTTAATAACAACAGGCAAAACTAGAAAAATTTCAAAAGAAATTTTGAGTGTGCCTGACTCTGGCCCCGTCGAGCCCTACATTAAATAGCTGTCAGCGTGTGTATGCGTGTGTGTGTTTTGTCTGTTAAGGAGAGTTTTCCAAAGTATTTTATTTTGAAGGGACTCTTATTTTGTAAGACTTGTGTCTTGTGTGCGTGTGTGTGTGTGTGTGTGTGTGTATGTTTGTGCGTGCTTGTGTGGTCTTGTGTCTGTTAATGAGAGTTTTACAAAGTATTTTATTTTGAAGGGACTCTTATTTTGAAAGACGTCGTGGGTGTGTGTGTGTGTGTGTTTGTGCGTGCTTGTGTGGTCTTGTGTCTGTTAATGAGTTTTACAAAGTCTTTTATTTTGAAGGGACTTATTTTGAAAGTCTTTTGTCTAGTGTGTGTGTGTCTGTCTGTCTGTCTGTGTCTCCCTCTATCCATCTATCTGTCTGTGTTTGTCTCTGTGAGAGAGAAGGATAAAATGGCCGACATTCAAACTGTATTATTGACTGTCATTGTTATTATACAGTAGTGGTGCAACGGATCATCATTGATCCGTGATCCGTTCGGATAAATATCTTCGGTTCGGCACACACGTGATCCGCGGATTGATTTATGAAAAAAAAGTTGTGCGCATGTTCAGTCCACACACAGCGTGGTCATGGCGAGCGGAGGAACGGAGGAGCTTGAACGCCCCGCGTCATTTAAATCTCCTGTATGGGAGCATTTTGGCTTCCCTGTCAAATATAATGATGAAGGAAAGAGGTTAGTGGATAAAACCGTGACGGTGTGTAGGCACTGTGGCACAAGAAAGCCATATGACAGTGGAAACACATCAAGCATGGCCACGCATTTGAAGCGACATCACCCCGGTGTTTCACTGACAGGAGTGAAAACGAAGGCTGCTCAACAACTGCTTATCACCGCGGCATTTAAGCAGCCCCTTGTTGCACAATCAGACCATCACAAAGCCATCACAAACGCTATCGGTGTGTTTATAGGTGCAGACATGTTTTTTATTAATGGTCATTGGTCCATGTTTAAAGGAAGGAGATATGCCTTTTTATGTTGCACTTTAAGTTGTTTTTCACTAATTATGTTAAAAAGAAGATATTATGCCTTGTGCACTTTAAGTAGATTTTTTATATTTTAATTTAATAATTTAAAAGTGTTAATAAACAAAAAGACAAACTTATGTTTATTTGTCTTGTCTTTTTTTTTTTGCTGATCCGAAAAATGATCCGATCCGTGACTCTGATCCGAGAAACGATCCGAACCGTGAGTTTTCTGATCCGTTGCACCCCTATTATACAGAGTTCAATCAAGTTAATCACAGTCAGGCTTGTGGGGGGCGAGGAGAAAGTTTTACAGTCTTTTATTTTGAAGGGACTCTTATTTTGAAAGACGTCTTGTGTGTGTGTGTGTGTGTGTGTGTGTGTGTGTGTGTGTGTGTGCTTGTGTGGTCTTGTGTCTGTTAATGAGAGTTTTACAAATTATTTTATTTTGAAGGGACTCTTATTTTGAAAGTCTGTGTGTCTCTCTATCTATGTGTCTGTGTATGTGTCTGCGACAGAGAAGGATAAAATGGCCGACATTAAAAATGTAGCCCTGATAGTCATTGATATTATAAAAGACAGTGAAAACAGCCCCTCCCCCCTCTGCTCCCCGTCTGTGTGTCTGTGAGAGGGGCCAGGTGGAGGCCACCAATCAGAGCAGAGCAATCAACTGCAGCTGCTCGTGTGACATTAGACAGTGCTGAGAGAGTCACCCCTCGAACAAAACAGCATTTCTGACAGAAATCAGTCTGGTCAGTTCCAATCACTGAACCGACTTCAATGTGAGCATCCTGAGCCGTTCCTGAACGTCTACATTACTGTTTTGTGTGATAACATGAAGAAATGTGACCTTTTTGAGCGATTCAAAGAAACGTTACTTCTGCTTTCCTCCAGAAATGTTCCTGCTTTTTTAACATGGCAGTCTATGGGGCTGTGGATGGGTGTTGCTGGCGCATCTTTGTGTGTGACGCCAAAACTATAAAGCTGACAGCTTCAGCAGTGTTATCACTGCGACCGCCACAAATTTTCCTACGTTTATAGCTATAAATTATATCTGTAGAGAGACATTTGCAGCCTCAATCGCACTTTACAAATGTATTTTTCGACAAATTTCTCTCTCCCTCTCCACTCTAGTGATGACATCACGCACTCTAGGTCTGGAACAGTCTTCCAATACACACCCATTGTTTTTTTTGCCGTGGTTTTTGGCAATTTCTGGCAAAACTGTTCGGTGAAACCCTTAGAAAAGTCATAGCCCGCGCCGCATTTGACACCTTTTTTGTGTATGTGTGACCAAAACTGCGGGACGAGTAGCGTGCCACATTTGATCACATTTGTCTGCTTTTGTCTCTTCTCAGGGTTAGGGTTAGGGTTAGGTTGAAGCTCTATTTTCATATTTTTTTACTCCATTCTCCACAACATATATACCAACACAATGCAGACTAGGGTAGCTGAGAGGCACATGTCACGTTGCAGCCATGATGCTGTTTTGTTCCTCCACACAACTTCAAACCTAACCAGGAGCGTTTCAGAGTTTTGTCCTCCAGACTTAGTTAACTTGCCCAGATTTGGTCATTTTCCTTGTTTATCTGCTTCTAAATATGTAAATATTGCATAGTTAAATTGTATCCCTTGTGTCTGTTTTTACGATCAGAAGTTTGCACAGGGTATTTTACAGAACAGACATGTATTCTCCACGGAGCCGAGCAGTGAGCCGCTTCTGGGACACTTCTGAACAGTGAAACAGATTGCGGTGCATCCGGTGGGGTTTGATTAGCTGTGGTGCAGACGGAGCGCATTGCATCCGTGCTCAGTGGAATTGAGCCCTCAGCATGACTGGTTTTAGGGTTAGGGTTACATACAGTATGTTAGACATTGTGGAGTTTGCCCACTTTGTCCTATTTTATCATTTTTTCACATGATACTAACATCTCTGGATCTCAAACTCTCCAGAATCTGTCACAGGCAGAAGAACCACACAGGCTGGTAAAACATACAGTATTCATACTTGAATTGAATCTAATCAAAACGGGATTTAAAATAAGTTCAGGTTAACGGGTCCCATAGGAAACCAGTGCAGATTCAGTTCTGTAGCAGGCTGCATATGTCATCAGATCATATTTAATTTAACAGCTAGAAAACTCTGTATGAATCCAGTTTGGACCAGGTCCTTTATAAAATAAAAATATTGGACCCTCATATAAATCTATTCAAACACTGTGCTTGTACATGTAAGTAGCCCACACCTTCCACAGGTAGTGGGAAAAGTAACAGCTATAATGGCTCGCTCACTCACACACACATGCACACACACATACACACACAGGTATAATCAAAGGCTTCACCCTAATACCTGGCCTGAAGGAGTAAAGCAGGGATGAAGGGATGAAAGGTGAACAGCAAGCCACTCGGGGTCGAGAGATACAGAGAAAGACAAGAGGCGAGAGAGAGCGAGCCGGGTTATTGCTGCAGGTATGAGCGTAAAAGCAGCAGATCTCACAGCGGATCCGATAGATGTTTACTCCTTCAGGCACAACACAATCTCTGGCTTTCTGCTGCTCTCTCTTCATTTTCAGCCAGGCTTCTTTGCCTTCAGAAGATTCTTGTTTTGTTCCTCACTCTCAAGCTGACTTTTGCTCTTTCTTTTGTGTTTCCGTCTTTCTTCTTCCTTTCCTCTGTCTTATATAAATGTGTCACCATCACCCACTGCCTTGTCCACCTTCTTTCCCCAACATCCATGTACAATCAATAAGCTCCTTCCATCCACAAACTAGAAGGAGAGTTTAAATTTAAACAAACTGAAATAATCCTGTCAGAGGCTAAAACACCTGCTCTGTTTGTAATAGAGACGTAGAATTACGCGTGCTTCACTGGCACGGCAAATTAAAAATGCCCAGGGGTAATGTACACGCATGCGTTAGCTCATTGCGTTGATTCATTTCAGTCCACTCAAGCTGAATGCTCATACAGGTCAGTGTTTAAGACACTCATACATATTCAACAGGTCCTCCAAACTAAACAACTTAGTCACACATGAGTCATCGCCTCACAAATAATGTATAGTTTTTAGACAACAATGGAGCTCTGCGGCACAGAGGAAGAAGATATATCAGGCTCTGACACACACACACACACACACAGTACTTGTTAGTATGACACATTCATTGTTGCTTTGGGTCTACACCTGACAAAGAATATCACTAGAGTCCTTTAATGTCAGGGAAGGATGGTGGTCATGGTTAAAAGTATCGTTAACTATCAACAGGAAATGAGAAACCAAATCACGCTCTTTGTTCACCTGACTGCCCTCCTGGACCTGCTCGAGGGTTTGCTTGATTATAAATGTTACACTACTTCTGTCAAACAGTAGTCATGTCCTATTTATGCATCGTGAACAAAAGACAAATGCTGTTGTTCTGGTGAGGAAGGTCTGCCTACATGTTCAGGCAGCAAGGTTCACAGTGAGGTTTGAGGGGAAAATCATAATATTATAAAATAGAACATTTTGCTCATATTTTTGACTTTATTCTCAAAGTCTCAGACTAAAGGTGGTCTAATACTCATATAAGGGACATGGGAAAAAATACAGAACATTACATTGCAGGAAGAACTGAAACAAACAGGGCAAACTTTCTTTTTTCAACATAAACTGGGCGTATTTGAATTTTTTGACATTGAGATGTTTATATATATAATAAAATCCACTGTCATAACAAACAAGTTTAGAAGTTTCATTTAGACTAGGAATAAAAATATGGTTTGTTGAAGTTCATTTATTCAGAGAATGATAATTCATCTGTCTGTGTCCATCTGCAGCTCCAGTCAGACCAGGACCACGGAAATGGCGTAGTCAAGTATGTTCTGTCTGGTGAGGGGGCCGGCACCATCTTCGTCATTGATGAGAATAATGGTGACCTGCATGCCACTCGCCGCCTGGATCGCGAGGAAAAGGCTTTTTATATCCTCAAAGCCACAGTGGTGAACAAACGGACGGGTCAGAAGCTGGAGCCCGAGACTGAGTTCACCGTCAAACTCCACGACATCAACGATAACGAGCCTCAGTTCAGCAAAGAGGTTTACAGCGGGAGTGTACCTGAGAGGTCTGACATCGGTAAGGATGGCTCGCACTGGGCTTAGTTGTTGCAGGGAGAGAGTTTAGATTGTTCTTTACTTATAATTTTAATGAGCATCCCAGGATTAACACAGATCTGGTGATACTTCTCGTGATTGTGATGTCAATGTGTGTCTCTCAGGTACATCAGTCATCCAGGTGACAGCTACAGATGCTGATGACAGTATGTACGGGAACAGTGCCAAACTGGTCTACAGCATCAGTCAGGGACACCCGTACTTCTCTGTGGACCCAAACACAGGTATGTTTGACAGAACCTCCGCTAACTGATACCACTTCCAGTAAGAAAATAAATAAAAACTGCTGGTGGCAGCTCCACATGCATCTTACCTTCCTTTGATTAAATGAATATTTAATTTACCTCCACTGTAGAAAGAAGCAGGCCTTTATTTATATTTCTTTATTCGTAATGTCCCACTTTATAAATATATCTCATTATATTTTACTAAGAAGCCTCCCTGATCTGCTCCTGATTCTGTTCACTTCACCTCAGTGCACCTCAATTTCAAATGATTGCTGTCTTGATTTAGTATAATGTTAATTTCCGCGGCACTAATTCCATCAGAACAACATCAGATTCATGTCACGCCCGCCCTCCTTTTCTCTTCTATAACAGAGAAATAATGTTTTCATTCAACAATTATGTCTCAAACGGCATCATCATCCCTTTGGTGAAAATCTGAAGGCAGTGTCAGGTTTTATTGACAGTGGTTTGATTGCAATTTAAAAAAAAAAAAAAAAAAAAAATTAAAACTGAAACAATTAAAGCATGAAAGCATGATGTGACTGATGGAATTAGTGCTACAATAAACTGGATTTATATTATGAGCCATTACCTAACCCTTACCACTGTTAGCATCGTGTCTTCAGCATCTGGCATTCATTTATTTGTGCTGCTGACTATCTGAATATCTGGTTTAAGATTAAGAACTGGTGAAGAAAATGTTTGTCTACAGGCCCATTAATTAATTAGTCAAACTTCTTAAATATTAAGTCATCAAAATATACATTAAAAAATAGAATATGGTATGAATTGAATGTATTTGGCAAACATATTTAAATTAGAAGCTGTCTGAGAATAAGTAAGAGTCAGGGCTATGAGCAGATCACTGCTTGTATGGATTAAGCAGCAGTGATGGTTGCTGACAGGAAGTCAGAAGTGAAGTTCAACAAAATGGCAAACTTGTGGCTCATGATCTCATGGCAAAGAGAGGAATAGTTCAACAATTTTGAAAATACATACTCTTGTTTTTGTTTGTTTTGTTGTGTGTGTGTGTGTGTGTGTGTGTAACTATTAACCAGATGGTTTCCTTTATGCTAAGCTAGGCTAAACATGTCCTGACTCCAGCTCTGCACTTGATCATGATATTGATTACACAACACCAATTTCAGTCCTGCTGTGTTTCTTGCATTTCTATCAGATGATCTGAAACTCCGGTGTAGATATGGCTGATTTTAATTGCAGAACGTGTAAGAATGGGATTTGGAAAAACTAACAGATGACAGACTCCCTCTCAACCACCCACAAAAGAAGGCAGAGTGAAATACACTTATTCGGAAAGTCTGAGTCTCACCTTAAAAATACATTTTAACTGGAAACAACTGATTCTGATTGTTCTCTGAGTTTAGTACGACATGGCATCCTGAAAAAAAACTGGGGCTGATGATGAAGACAAAGCAATGTGAAAAGAGAAATTGAAATTTTTTTTAAAGAAATTTTAATTTTCTGTTGATCAGGCGTGATCCGGACAGCCTTGGGTCCTGGTGACATGGACCGCGAGCAGAAGGAGCACTACCAGGTGGTGATCGAAGCTAAAGATATGGCTGGACAGAGAGGAGGGCTTACTGGGACCACCGTGGTTAACATCTCCCTCACAGACGTCAACGACAACCCTCCCCGCTTCACTCAGAGTAAGAAAACAGAATAAAAATGATGAAACACCGAGTCACACACACACATTAATTATAAAGGTCAGAAGCAGAAAAGGGCGGGATAACTGTTTTCCCATATCTTGTTAAATATGAACAATTTACTCACCAGAATCCAACATGATCATGTTTCAGTTAACGTCTGCGGTTAACTTTAAATTGAACAACACTTACTGAGCTGCAAAAGGAGCAGACAGAATGTGGAAACAGAAGTCAGAGAATTACTGAAATGTCACCGGGTTTATATCCACAATTCAAACGTCCCCTCAGGAATCAATAAGGTGTTGCATTGAAATGGCAGCACATGCTATTATTATATTAAAAATGAGCACTAGAGGCGAAAGCTTGAAAACACCTTCTACTCTTTAACAGGCCACCTCTGAAAACGCTTGACTTCTCTGAAAAAATAAGACTTCATGCATTTTACAACCTGCAAACATTAATGGAAAACTTAATTACATACAGTGCAGGTGTCACTCACTACTTCAGCAAACATTGCTAAGATAATGATTTCACTGATTCAGAACTTTTCAGATTCTGACAGCTGTGGTGTTTTAAGTCTCTCTCTCGCTCTGCTGTCATTTTAAATCCTGGAAAAGCATAAACATATAAACACTAACAACACAGCACAACAGTTGGTCTTAAACGCCCCCAAAAAGCCCATAATCTCACCTGTTGTTATTGACAACCGAGTAAAGTTATTCAGTGTATGCAAGGGAGGCGGTTAGGCTTCAGGTGTCGCTCTCTTCAGTGAGCACAGTTATTTGCCACAGCCGTCAAAGTTGATGATGGTTCAACTTTTGGCTCGCTGTGTGACCATGGCAACTACAGAAACCACACTGAGGCAATCAATACACAGGCTGATTTTAGTGGCATTTAAGTTCCCTGAATTATACATCTCACCAATAGCAGTGAAGAAATAGATCAATGAAGAGAATCAGTAATGGAGCAACATCTCCAAAGTTGGATTTTTCTGTCTGAGCCAATAAATAACAAAGTCTCATTATTAGTTAGCAAAACTTGCTATGTTAAAGTGTCATATTTCTAATTTTACTATTTACCCTATTTTTGCTCTATTTAGCTCTTTGATTAGATTAGAGGAGGTAGATACTGTACAGCAGTCTGTGTAGCCACTGATTCAAGATGCAACCCCTCGCTGTCTGACAGCACCTTTAAACAGGAGCCACAGACAAGGCACGGACCGACAACTCAAGACTCCATGCACCGTTCTACCAGGAGGAGACAGAGAATCCAAGAAACAGTGCAGCATCCAAGACAAACTCAGCCTGGTTAGGGATCCAAGCCAAGATGGTTGTGGTTATGACATGGCCGATGGTCGAGAGATTAAAAGCCAGTACCAGAAAGAGTTCCTATTTGTTCTAAGATTATTATGGATTAGTAAAGAATCCAGTGTGAGAGGGGCAGCAGGGTTAGAGGAAGGGGTCAGTGGTTAGGGACAGTGTCATCCCTGTTTGTTGATCCGTGTTAAGCTGAATCAAATGATGCAGGATGTCACTCTCATAGGATAAATGCTACGTCAGTATGACCTGAAAGTTACTAACTGCTGACTTTTATCTGCACACGATTACCGCTCTCATCACTGTTATGGATCAGTAAATCTTTGTGCTTAGCCGACACATCAGGGGCCAGAAATTTGCTGCACTACAGCCGTAGCAGTGGACTTAATGATGTTTTTAATGAACTCTATAACTCATCCTGTCCATCACAGCAGGAGCACCGTTCACTCCCAGCATGTTGATCCATTCAAAGTCCGGCTCTTTCTGCCGGGGAAACGAAACACTTCTTCTCTGGAAAATGATTTCACCAGCTGTGTGTGTCCAGGGGAATTAGTCCAAGTAACATTAATTCTTCCCGAAAGCCTTCTCAATTAATTAAACTTAATTAATCCTTAATCACACGAACAGTCTCACTGTAAACATGTGGGCTTTGTACCAAGACGCACAAACTCTCCCAAGCTGTAGTTCAGGGAAAGGCAGGCAGCACCGTCTATTAATAAGCTCTCCAAATTTGGCTTCAGATTAGAGTTTGGCTCTGCACTACTTTATGGCTGCAACATATGGTTATTGATAATTACTGATTACGCTTTTGATTATTTTCAGATTAATCAAATAACTGTTATGTCTTTAACACTGCTTCTCAAACTACGGGATGTTTACCAATGGTAGAGACCTCCGTCTAGTGGTACACGGAAGAATCTCTGAAATATTTTTGGAAATAATTATTTAAAAACATTTATAATCAAAAAACTACAACATTTCTAATGATTATAAATGAGATTGCTAGAATGTAATTTGATATCATAAATATAACAATAAATATCATGGGGAATGTAAAATCACTCCCCAATAATATGGAGGAGCTAACAGCGCTAACCAGGCTACAGAGGGAGGATGCATGATGTGTAGCATCACAGAGCCCCAGTTGTGAATGTAATTTTAACAGAATCATAAATGTCAAGCTGTTTTTTTTTTGTTTGTTTGTTTTTTCATACTGGTTTGCAGTGTTTTATCCAATAGGCCATTTCACCAAAACTAAATGTGTTTTGACTGCATCTCCCATGGTGCATATCCATGCAGATTGTTTTGGTTCTGGTTGGTTTGGTTAGTCTGAATAATGCAGACCTCATAGTAACACTGGAACTACTTTTAGCTGAAGAAAAAGTCCCTATGAAAACTGACAGCGTGTTCTTTGGATTATGCAGAGTAACAAGAGCACTGTCTCTGGGGAAAGAAGTTGCTGCTGAATTTTTTAAATGTCACTGTGAGTGAAGACAGCATCGGGGGCAAAGCAGGCAAATACCCACAGGACCCCACACCCTCTGGGGTTCCAAAGATTTACTGTGTGGCAATTAGCTTTGGGTAGTTTGATGAAATGAAAATGTGTTTAGGAAGATGCTTTACTAATGCACAACAGTGCAAAACCTGAAGGCTGTTTTTAGCTTCTCTTCAGGGTCTTTTTAGTTTCAACACTTTTATTTTTCAGCTAATATTATTCTTACACAGTGCATATTCAAAAGTACACGATGGATTTGAATTATTGACAATTCTCAGTTCTGGCTGGTAGTTTGTGGATTAACTTCTAGCAACTGGACAGTATGAGCACCACACCTTTGTGTTTTCTTGTACTCCCAAAATCCAGAGAAAACAACGTCAGTGAGGCTGAGAACACATCATTTTATTCCATGTTCTACCATCAATACCACACTGTGTTCTGTTTAACCAGGCTTGTTAATTGTTCTATCATTAAAAAGTAACATGCAGATACAGACTATCATGTTTGGTTACATTCCAGAGTGTTCCGAGTACTCCAGAGGTTCATTATATTTCTTTTGCTGCTTACCATCTCCACCCCGTGTTCCAGAATACAAAAGGAAGAAATACCCAATCACTTCCTCTATTTACCCATGGTGACATTATTAGTGATGGTTGGTTGCAGTGTAGGTTTTATGGTAATCTATGTAAAAATGATTGAATTTATCAAGAATAGAACTTTGTCACTGACCTGTTTGAGAAGAAGCATTGGATTGTGGAGTGTTACAGTCTAGATTGATTCCTGCTGAGCAGAATCTATCTCAGCAGTTACTTTTTGGCTAATCAGGGTGGAGGACATCAGGTGTAGCTATGGGCACCGTGTGATATTTAGTTAATAGAACTTGAGTTTTGTTCAGTTCTACCATGTTATATTTTTGGTTACATATGTAGCATAGTCCCACTTTGTATAAATGAACCACCTTTTGCTTCATCTGGACAAAGTTTGTCACGTCTGCCTCCTCTCTGGTCAGGCAATCCACTCCCCACACAGGCTTAGCCTTCACATTGTATGAATGCCACATATCAATGATGGAGCCAGATGTGTCACAACATGGGCAGATAAAAATGTACAGTTAGATCTGAAGGCCGGGAAATGTGTGCTTTTTGTCATTCGGGTAAACCAGTCGTCAAAGTGTTGTTGACCTTGGAAAAAGCAGCTGAGGAATGAGTCAGGTTCAATCATCATCACACCATCTTCATCACTAGATAGAGTTTCCAAGTTGTCATGAAATCAAAGATGTTCTAATTTCCATGTTTTCCTGAAGACTGGTCTCACCAGTGTCTAACCAGCACCTACAAATTTGACGAATCAACTGTGAATCTTTTAATCCAACGTGGACAAGAACGTGCTCAGAAAAAAAATGAATTGTTCACACAATATGTTGCATTGTCACTGTTCTTGATTGTCAAGACCACAACATTTCATTTGTTATTACGGTGTCTCAGCAGCACGGCGGTTACGTCTGTCAGAACTAGTTTGTGCAGCTCGGTATAATTCAGTGCTAATCTCAATTCAGTCGATGTATTTCAACACTGAAGCATTTGCATTGTTAGTTGAAGTTTGAACGTAGCAACAGCTGGCGCAAATGTGGCAGCTGTTCATCAAGAGGCTGTACTGGCACATGGTGTGTGTGTGTGCGTGTGTGCGTGTGTGTGTGTGTGTGTGTGTGTGTGTGTGTGTGTGTGTGTGTGTGTGTGTGTGTGTGTCAGTACTGTTTCAGTGCCCACAGCAGTGTAAAAGAAGCAAGTAAATTGCTGCTCTGCTGGCCTCGATCACATCAGTCATTCTCTTGTCTAATCCTCATGAATTGACATGAAGGCAGAACTTCCTCCCCTCCGTTCTCCAGCTCTCCGGCTTTCCTGTATCCATCTCTTCATCTTCTAATTGTTTTTCCCTCTCGCGCTCCGTCTCTGCCTCATTCAATCATAGTCACCGTATCAGAGTGTCAGTTTCTCCCTCCTCCTCTCCACCCAGCATTAACACTCATTCACGCACCGTTTCCTTCTCCAGTGCACGGTGCAAAACAAGATCACCCTAGGATCTGCTGAACAGATTGCATGTGGCATTATCATTCTGTTTAAGTCGGCACACACACACACACACTTGGATTGCTACAATTAATCGATTATATATACTGCATGTTTTCTATCCTCCAACCAGAAATCTGTCTTCAATATGAAGGTCAGAAACTGGTTCTCATAAAAGTACACACACACACACACACACAGTCACACACACACACACACACACACACACACACCTTGGTCCACACGTGTCAATTCATTTCACTTCACACCAGGACTCCAATCAGTGCTGTCAGTGTTAGAGCCAAGAGGCAACACAATCTCCAGCCAGCCAGAAAGAAAACTGAGTGGAGATGAAATCTGCTTCTCCTCTCTTTACCTCTGGGCTTTTCAGCTTTTCACCACTTGTTTGTTTTAGTATTTTGCTAAGAGATAGACACATGAATAGACTACCAAAAGTATTGTCATCCTAAAGTAAAATTGCTTTTTTTATGTTGTTTTAGTGTGGGCATCTACGTCATACATGATTGCAGGGTCTGACTGTGCTGCCCACTGAGCACCAAATGGCAGTCAATTTTTCTTTGATGGATACATCAGTAAGAAACTGTGTCACACAGGCTGTAACCTTTACATCGAGGAACATTTGAAGCTGTATATTATATATGTGTCTGCTGGCCATTGGACGTCATAACATTTAGCCAATCAATTCAAAGCATCAAACTGGCTTGTCGTCGCCTGTTGAACTACTCTACCATCTTAACATTTGACATACATGGCCTTATAAAATCACAAAGTGAAGCATCTCAATCACCAGAGGACATATATTGTAATTCTTCACCCCTTTTACTAATTTATATATTAGTTTGTTTGTTTTTCCTTATTTATTAAGTTTTAATTAGTTATTCATTTTTAATGATTCAGATACAATGAAATTTATTTAATGTGTATTTAGTATAGCCATATTTAGTTTGACATGGCCCCTCAAAGCAGTTACAACAACACATTTTGTCTCTCTGTTTTTTGTTTGTTTTGTTTTGTTTTGGGGGGTTTGTGTTTGTTTTTGTTGTCGTTTGGTTTGGCTTGGTACATTTGGGTTGGTTAGGTTTTGGTTGTTCTGTTTGGTTAATTTGGTTTTACCTGGTTTGTTAGATGTTACATTGGTTTGGTCAGTTTGGTTTGGTTTGGTTTGGTTTGGTTTTGTCTGTTTTGGTCAGTTTGGTTTGGTTTGGTTTGGTTTTGTCTGTTTTGGTCAGTTTGGTTTGGTTTGGTTTGGTCAGTTTGGTTTGGTAAATTTGGTTTGGTTTGGTTTGGTCAGTTTGGTTTGGTTTGGTTTGGTCAGTTTGGTTTGGTAAATTTGGTTTGGTTTGGTTTGGTTTGGTCAGTTTGGTTTGGTTTGGTTTGGTCAGTTTGGTTTGGTAAATTTGGTTTGGTTTGGTTTGGTTTGGTTTGGTTTGGTTTGGTCAGTTTGGTTTGGTCAGTTTGGTTTGGTTTGGTTTGGTTTGGTCAGTTTGGTTTGGTCAGTTTGGTTTGGTCAGTTTGGTTTGGTTTGGTTTGGTTTGGTCAGTTTGGTTTGGTCAGTTTGGTTTGGTCAGTTTGGTTTGGTTTGGTTTGGTTTGGTTTGGTCAGTTTGGTTTGGTCAGTTTGGTTTGGTTTGGTTTGGTCAGTTTGGTTTGGTAAATTTGGTTTACCAAAGCTTTACCGTAGCTTACCATATTTTGAAGGACCACAACGACACAGGTTCAGTTCCAACATGTGTCTCTTTTCTGGATGTTATACCCTCTTTCTCTTCCTAACCCTTACTTTGTTAGTTTGATTTGGCTTGGCTCAGGTTGGTTCATTTTAGATTGGCTTGGTGGGTTTGCTTGGCTTGATTTGATTCAGCTAGTTGGCATGTCAGTGGTAAGTAGTGGGTTTACTTAGTTTGGTTTCAGATCTTCGGAGTTCCCTTTTCCAGTTCTTTTGTTTCTCACTGTTGACATAGAGCTGGACATGTAGCCTGATACAGAGATACATGAGATATCCTGTATGTAAATGTGGCATGAAGGCAGTGAAATGATTCTTTCTTAAATTAGATTGGGAGTGATGGTAGCTGCAGCGGCTGCAGAGTGTTTCTCCTTCTCTGCATAATATATGTGTACTATGTGTACACATGAGCACATCCTTAATCTCACTCTCTCCCTCTCTCTCTGTGGCTACACACACACAAACACACATAAATATACCAAAACAATGGCAGGTTGAATACAGTCTAGCTGCCAGGGTCTATGACGCCTGCCGTGTCACAGCAGCATATAATTACTCACTCAAGTGGTTTATACACACCACTAGATCTCTGAGATGGAGTGGCGTATGTACACACACACACATCCTGAGTAAAGGTAAGTGTCCTGACGTGAAACTGCCTGAGGTTCATATAACAGAGTGACATCTAATCTGCATTCATTTAGTCGTGTTTGCACTCCATTCAGTGACTCAAACGAGCTGCTTTTTTCATGCAGGCCGAGGTTGTTTGTTTCACAATGAGGAGGAAAACTCTTCGCTACGTCCATCTCATCTCTGCAACAAACCGATGGCAAAACACAGTGTTAGCACTTGTTCCAGAGAACAAAAGGATACATCACACTCACAAAAATACATTGAAATGCCTTTTTTAATGATAGTCAGCAGTCTGGCGGGGAGACATTGTTCCAGCGCCTGGCTTCCATCAGCATTTGCACTACTTTTTTTGGACCGAGAAAGCTTTTTTTGTTCTCGCTGTCTACCTGTCTAACCTCCTGTATGAAGCTCTGAGACAACAGAAAGATGTTGTTTCTCCGTTCAGCATTTACATTGTCATATGATTTTGTTCAGGGAGAGACAAACTTTCTCGATGTCTTTGTTTGAGTTTATGTGGCTCATCCACTTTTATTCATATTAACAGAGTCAGACTGTACTTCACAGCGTATCAAAGGGAGGAATAATGTTCTTGATCAACACCAGTCTCTACTCACTGACTCAGGTGGTGATGTTCTGGCCTTATGAAAAGATGGATTTATTTGTGTAGCTCTTAATCCCAGGAAGAGTCTCGGAGGGCCTCACAGGGCCGCATTAGACAAGAAACAAAAACAAGTGCCGAAATGGACAACAGAACAAATCCCAGCAAAAAACCCTGGAGGAAAAATGGAAGAAACCTTGAGAGGGATTACATGAGATAAGCCCCCTTTCAGGGTTAAAAGGTATCAGTGAGCAAATGACAAGGTAGCGGATCATTGACACAATTAGACATTGTAATAGAGCACAAATATAAAATTTAAAAAATTACTATTGATGAAGCTGCAGCCTTCAGGAGGGCAGTCTTACAAACATGTGGGATTGTGTTCCTCATTAAATAAAATTCTCTTTTTCTTGATGTTTTGTGTACTTTACTTGTACCCTTACTTTTTAAAGATAGAGTACCTATGTATATCTTTACAATGAATTTAATCGGCATGGGAATCTGCTTCTTTCATCCCTGAGCAAAAGAAAAAAAGACTTGAGAGTTTTCACTATGTGGGATTTGCAAATTCGTCACTTTATACCGTGCATGCACTTGAACACATGTGTAAGCACACGGGTGACAATGCAAATCTGTGCCATTGGTGTCACGCTATTCCACTCACCTACAGGTGGCAGTAATGCAAGAGACAAAGCAATGTGTCAGCAAAGGCAGCGAAGAAGAAAACCACAAGCTAGTAATGAATGGCTTTTAAACAGTGCAAGGTTTGTAGATTTAAAAAATGCTTCATCAGGAAGTAAATTCATTCAACACTCTCAAGGATACACACATTGTGTTTTGGTGAGAAGTGAATCTGAAGTTCACATCAGTTTTGTTTGTTTACACGAAAAGTCCACCTTCAATGTTGTAGACATGGATTATTGAGTCAGTTCATTTCTCTGCTGCTGATTACAGGAAGCTTAAATAATCACTTCAACTTCAACTTTATTAAATCAACAGCCACACAGTGTGAATATGGTACAAGACAAGTAGGGTTCTTTTATCACTTAAATCATGACAGATTTATTAGACCACCACCCAGTGTAAAGTTTATGCCACAGCTGCGCTAAATGAACGGCATTGGTAATCACCAAAATCATTTTTTATATTTCTGTACTGATTAATACAGCAGTATGTAGAAGCTCTTTAACCAAAATGATATTTTTAATGCTAAAATATAATTATTGTTGTTATCCATGATTTACTGTTTTACAAAAAAAATAGTGGTTTTAGTGGTTTTAGTGGTTGAATGTCATGCTTGGTTGCCGGCTCAAATTTGGGTATAAAAATGTGAAAAATAGTAAAATGTATACACAGGACTAAAAACCACTGCAATCTGGGAGGTGGCCTGGCCGAGGTGGTTCCCTAACCAAACTGGGAGAATTACTCGAAATGCAATTCAGCCAAGTACTGTGTCTCTTTTTATATTACCACAAGGGCGTGCTGAAGTCAGAAATTTTACACAGTGACTATTGATGGCACAGACATCTTGATCCCAGCATTACTTACATAAAAGCACCTTTTATATCATGCAGATGACTGTCAGTCTTTATTTTCTATGTTTTCAGGTATTTACCAGTTCAGAGTTCCTGAGTCGGCCAAGTATGGCACTGCAGTTGGAAGAATTAAAGCCACTGACAAAGACATTGGGAGAAACGCTGAGATGAATTTCACCATTGTGAGTGGAGACGGCATGGAGATGTTCGACATCCACACTGACAAAGACACCCAGGAGGGAATCATCACCGTCAGCAAGGTGAAAGGGAAAAGGGAGTGAACTGTGGGCTCAGAGTACTGATCACATTTAAAAACTATCTGTGCAGCACTAATGTGTCTAATAAGACACATTTACAAACAAGAATAAGGAGGAAACACAATAAAAGAAGGGTAATGATGCATTATATGAACAAGTAAAAATAAATAGCAGCAGAGTAAATTTCAGTAGATCAATGAAACACAGCCGTCAAACTGCATCTATTGTAAATAATGTGAAATGATGCCTACGTTGAAACGAGGCCGGCTTTTAATTATCTTGATATTTTTCTCACGGCATTGGTTGAATCAAATTAATTCTAAAGCAGTGATTCAGCAGATCCCACACTTTCAACTCATGAGGACCCTGCACACGTAGTCTGTTTTACACGTACTGTTAAATATGCAAAGCCTGGGCATGCTTGACAGATGAAAGAAACCAAATTAAACTTATTCATCTTTACCTTCACAACCCCCAGCCTCATCCTTTGCAGCAGGCATTAATACACACCACTGGAGCTTTTTATGCTGTTGGATTTTAGAAATGAATCACAGTGTCCTCATGGAGTGTGTGTTTACTGATGTACAATCACAATTGATTTTTAGAAATTCTTTTGTTCCTCTTGCTGACACCACCTAAGAAAGTCTGCAAGCTTCAACAAAGAAGTAATGATATTTTGTCAGCAGGAAACGAGATGAGGACAATATCCAGGATTCCTTCAAGGAAGGAGAGGCAACAAATGTAGAGCTGCTCAAGCTTTGTTCTTGTTAGAGACAACAACATTGTCACAACTGATGTCGAGAAACAGATTTCATCAACATTATTTGCACTTTTGAAAAACTATTATTGTTTGTCATCACACTGGATCTGTCAGCAGCTTCATATCACATTTTTATTAATGTTAGATTTTGCTCTGTAACAGCATGTACTGTTCATTTCATTCTTCATCATTCAGACAGTCAGTAGTCCTGAAACAATAAAAGATGTGTTCTTACATTACTTAAATCCTGTATCTGATGCTCAACCTCTCAGCTGTCAAATTCAATTATATGTTAAATCGCATAATTCCCTTGCTGGACTGCATCTAAATATGCTGTTCTGTGTGATATCAAGCCTACTATTACTATGACTATGAACAGTATAACAACTGTTATATTGTGTTTGTGTTGGACTCATCTGCCCAACCTCTGCCTGAATCACAAGCATAGACGGTAGAAATCATGGTTTCTCTGGCCGCCACCATCTTAGCAATCTTGCCTCTGCTTCCTCCCAGCTAATACAAACATGGGCAAATAGGGGAAGTGTGGGTGGAGCTAAGGCGGGCTGAATGAAGCCTGGCTGCTCAAACAAGCCACCTGTAATAGCCCTGGAGCCAGCCTCAAGTGGCTATTTGAGGAACTGCTGCTTTTATGTGAAATGAAATTAAATGTAACATTATACAGTAACAATTCATCCTTTTAGGCTAGTTTAATTCCGTTAATTTCTCACAGTGCTAAATAAAATCTCATCAATAATATATCCATTAAACCTGGCCCAAAATGAGAGATTCTTTAGCATTGTCCCACAATACCTGCCCAGCACCAAACAGCAGCCAGACAAAGTGAGTCACTGTATGAAATGTAACTTCATGGTAACTCATGGTATCTTGGTAAAGCTAACATTAACACTGATTGGCACAGTGTTAATGTTAGCTTTACCAAGATACCATGAGTGTACCAACAGGAAGGATTCTCTTAAACCCCTCCTGTGTTTCCTGTGTTTTTCCCTCTGCAGCCTCTGGATTATGAGAAGAAGCCGTCTTACACAGTAGAGATCCAGGTCAAGAACGCCCAGGAGGACCCTCGCTTCCAGTTTGCAGCCTCCATGGCTACGGTGCGGATTGCAGTGGAAGACGTGGATGAGCCGCCGCTATTTGACAAAGCCAGCTACCTGATGGAGGTGAAAGAAGATGCAGCAGTGGGCGTAGCCGTGGGCTCTGTCAGCGCCATGGATCCTGATGGGGCACGCAGCATGGTCAAGTAAGGCAAAACTTCAATCTAATTTCATTTTTAATAGACATTTAATTTTAGATTTACTGTGTTTTTGATATTATGAGATCATTTCTGATGTTAGTTTTAGCAAATTAAAAAAAATAACAAATTATGTAAAATCCAGCTTTAGTTTCCAGCTTCTGTCAACTGTATTTGGTGCTTTGCTTTGTTGAATTCGTTATTTAGATTAAACCACCAAATCACTGCCAATATATTTTCAATTATAGAGAAAAATTAAAATCAAAAACAGCAACAGCATACTAGACAAATGGAACATGTTGCATGTTTAAATTTTGGAACGAAAGGCTCAGTAGGTCACAGCTGTGGCATCATTTTCAATCAGTTTAAGTCAAGATAAACCCTATTTCCCCTAGCAGTGCAAATTTATATAGATAGATAGATAGATAGATAGATAGATAGATAGATAGATAGATAGATAGATAGATAGATAGTCCATGGTGTGTCACTTAGTCAGACAGCCTTTTTTGTTGCAGCAGGACTTTGTGACCCTCAGCAAAGTGTTGAACTGAAAATCTTTTTTTTTAGCCTTTGGCCAATCAAATGTATTTGCAGCTTGAAAGCCAATACCAGAGCAGTGGATCTGAATAAAAACCATCTGCATTAGTTCTCTAATTAATGTCTCTGTCATATCTACAAATGAGGACATATCTTGTGCTGCAGCATGTTAAACGAAGCACCAAAGAAACATTCAGTGCAGAGGTACCCTGCTAAGACAGCTTTCCAGGATAGATTGCTAAGCTAGTCAGCTGTAGCACATTAAACAGTTCAGAAACGTACCAGCAAATGTCAGCATCGAGCAGTTCAGATGCTAAATGGTGATTATTCTTTAATACTGCTGCTAACAAAATGTAATTTGCCCGTGGCTGGTAAGCTACAGTTAGCAGCACACATCTCACCTGCCTTATATCATATCACATCTGCAGAGCAGGGCTGCAGTATTTGAAAGTTTGCATTTCTCCACCACCTCTTCAGCAATTTTAGAAATGTCAGCAAAGCTACATTGAAGTTGGATGAAGTTTGACTTCAAATGGACCCTGATTCTCTAAAGGGTTCTGAGGAGTTCTGATAAGAGTGTGAAAGGGGGAAACAGAGGGGAAATATGAAGCAGGTTAAAAGATAGGTGGTACTGTATATTGATCATTGTTAAGATTATAAACCAAGCTGTGTGTGGACGGACTGTGCTGTGTGTCAAAACTGCTGAACACACAACAGAACCCTGCACCTAAAGTCTATATTTAAACCCAGCTGCCTCACCGCAGTACTGTTCATTATTGATGCTTGCCATTAGGATAGTTTGAGCTCTGTTGCTCTCCTGTTAGTAATTGTCCATTACTCAAACAGCATCAATACATCTTGGGAATTTTCTGATGTTTACAAAATAAAATGCCTAAAGCTCTCTGTAATTTGCTCTGTTGCAGCGGGTATTGATCAGGAGGTACAAGACTGTTAAGATAAGTTGAAACTTTCCTGAACTTAGAGGGCAATTTGAGTCACCGCCAAAAAGGATAAATAAACAGCATACAGCAACGCATATGATGTGAATTATAGAAAAGCGTGCAGTGTAAACACAGAGAGGTGTAAGATCAGAGAAGTAATCATGATGTATGGATGCAGCAGGGCGGTGTGAGGGTGTTAAACTGACGGTAGATGGACTGTGGCAGGCATGACTGAGCACAGCTGGAGGCTGGAACTGAGCCCTTATAGCTCTACATTTAAAACAGGCAAACTGATGAGGAACATATTCCAATTAAAACAAGCATGGAACCATGGAGTGCTCTTAAAATGATTTGTCACAAGGGGACACACACACACACACACACACACACACACACACACACTCAGACACAATTCCAATTATTCCTGTGTTTGTGCCTTTGTGTATGTGAATGTATCATCCATTCGCAATGTGTCAGTGAACTATTATTTTACTGTTGAGTGCTTTCTAATTATGATAGAACCTGGATGTACTGAGGCGATGTTTTCTTTATGGATTCATATATCTCTTTATGGAAAACAATAATTAAGTTTGAATGTTACATAATTAACAGCTGATAGTAGTTTGATGTTATATTTTGGAGTGGATAGTGAAACCAGCCTTGATCCAGACACTGGAGGTTGTTCAAATACAGTACAATATGCAGTTCCTGTTCACACAGCAGTTTGCCTCCACTTTGACAGACAGGCGAAAAAAGCCAGAAGCAAAGGCATCTCAGTTCTATTATCTATGGAGTGCTGTGAAGCTGTGAATAGCTGCATTCAGCAAGTAGTTCAAAAATAGAGAATGCTCTGTGAGCAGTCCACAGACAGTGGGAAGAGATTTTCAAGTAGCTGTGATGTTTTTGCACAGGCTACAGTAAGATTGAATAGGGAGGAGAGGACAGAATGCAGCAGCTTCCAGCGCAGCACAATTATGTGATTCCAGTTGTTAGAATATCAAGGTTGACTGTTGTGCACATGTTGTCTGGTTTTTAGTCCAGCCTCAGAGATCAAAATTGGAACATCACACATCATTTTTTTGGTGGATTCAGAATTCACTTCAGAGTTTTAAAAAATAAAGTATAGATACATTTAAGGTGCGTCCAAGTTGAAGGAATGGCCTCACATTATTTGTGAGAATTTCACAGCCAGAGACAGAGTGTTTTTGCAGTCTTTATTTATTCATTGCAAACAGCAACAGTACCAACTGTACAGATGATGTCTGTAGCCAGCTAGCATGTGTGTAAGCACTTTTGTGACAGCTCACAAAAAGTACACAACAGTACACACATCCTACACAGAAGTAGAAGTATAGATACTTGTTTCAAAGAAAAGGACTCAGGTAAAAGTAGAAGTACTGATTTAACTTCTTTACTCAAGTAAAAGTGAAGTACAGGCTCTAAAATGTACTCAGACTATAAAAGTAAAAGTACTCTTTGTCTCTGAAAGGCATTTCTACTGTAAGACAACTCAAACTTCAAACAGGTAGGATCTTCCTTGCACCAGTCTTGATGTTTGGAAAAATAAATAAATAAATAATTCCTCTCATCTAAATTAACCAAAGAGCCTGATTTGAAAATGTACTGAGCTGACGGGGTAAGTCACCTCGGACCAGGAATTCACACCAGAAGCAGCCCTGCATTAAAAAAATACAGGGACTGAGTTGGTGGGGGGTGTTTGAGTCCTGAGTTTGAAGGGTTAGTCACCAAACACTGCACAGCAGTTCATAACAACCCCAGCTGACGCCACATTGCTCGGCTCAGCTCTTTTGACTCCACTTCTTTCTCCTTCCTGCAGGATGAGTGCAGATTTCTCGCTGAGTCGTTGATGATGACATGTGACTTTGCCTCAGTTTGCACCGCCTACAGCGATTCACTTAAAATTCACTTTGCGTTCAGGAACACACATTAAAAAACATACATTTAGAACATACACTGATGTGCTGTCTTTCAGAGATAAGGACATTAACATCAATCACATACACAAAGCTGGAATCAGGACATGGATAGCCTACCTAGCTTAGCATGAAGACTGAATGCTTGGGGAAAGAGCGCCTGGCTCCCCCTAAAACCTCAAATCGTTGTTTGTACATTTATTTATTGGTTGAACTCAGTGTGTGACAGATATTGAGGGTTTGGTAAGCATATTTCTCAGTCATTTTAATGCAAAATAAACTATATCGATATAAACGATATGGTCTCGTGCTATATCGCCTTTGAAAATATATCGATATAGATTAAAATATCGATATATCACCCAGCCCTATAAATACTCCTGAATCTGACACCCTGGATCTTGAGAGATATCTACAATAACTTCATGGAGCACCACATCACTTTGCCTTGGCTCTGTGCTCCCCCCCCACACGGAAAACACCTATATAAACATATAAGTTTTAATATAGGTTTTGATATAGGTTTCGAATATATGCAACATACATAGAATTGTCCGTTTTCATATATTATATGTACATATAGGTACCTATATGCACATATGTGTACACATACATATACGGTCATATACACTGGTGGAAAAAAGTTTTCGGACACCCCATGCATTTGTGAAATATTGCATGAAGAATCACTTTTAGGTCTTCAAGTGTAATTTCTTTTAGTTCAGTCACAGCCAAAATACTAAACAAATCCTAAAAAAGCCATAAAAACTTAAAATTGATTGGTTCCGTAAAAAATACCCAATACTCAAAGACATTTTGAAATTTTGAAATTTGAAACTTTTTATTAAAAGATACAATATTTGTTGCCGTGCTTCATGCCTATATAAAGCCAGCACATTTGAAAGTTCTTCAGAGACAAAAATGGCTAAAACAAGGAACCTAACACAGGAAACACGCCTGAAGATACAGATTCTCAGCCAGGAAGGGTACAGCTGCCGCCAGATTGCCAGGAAGTGCAGATGCAGTCCTTCAGCAGTTGGATACACTCTGCAGAAATACAGGCAAACCAACAGCTTGGAAGTCAAACCAAGATCTGGGCGTCCAAGGGTTTCTTCAGCAAGAAATGACCGCATCCTGATCCGCATGTGCAGGGAAAACTGCGGAATGACATCACAGGAGCTTCAGCAGCAGTGGTCAAACCAAACTGGTGTCCAGTGTTCCACCCGCACTGTACGTGGCCGACTTTTAGAACATGGCTTAAGATCCTACAAGGCTGTCAAGAAGCCCCTCATCAATGAGAGACAGAGGTTAGCCCGGCGTCGTTGGGCCCAAGCACACAAGAACTGGACAGCCAGGAACTGGAAGAAGATTCTGTGGTCAGATGAGTCCAGTTTCCAGCTTTATCTTCCTCCTGCTAATGTGAGGGTACGCAGAAGGCCAGGTGAAGCATTATCCCCAGCATGTACAGTACCTACTGTCAAGCATGGTGGAGGCAGTATCATGGTTTGGGGATGCATGAGTGCTGCAGGTGTTGGTCATCTCACTGTCTGTGAAGGTACACTGAACTCTACCAAGTATTGTGCCATTCTTGAATCCCACATGCTCCCTTCTGCACGTGCTCTGTTCCGAGGTCAAAATTGGAAGTTTCAGCAAGATAATGCCCCTTGCCACACACCCAGGGCCAGTAGAACTTGGCTGCAGGAGCACAGTATCCAGAGCTGTGTCTCAATTCAGGGGCTGCATGCTTCGGAGGGCGCGGCCTCCGCGGCCTTCGAGGGCGACTCCTTCTGAGAGACCTTCAAAGGCCGCATCAACCGTTGTTAAATGAGGTGGTCTAGCCTTCGAAGCATTTCCTGGTTGCGTCACCAGCTGCGTCACCTGCCGTCAGTTGGTACTCTGTAACGTAGCCGTTGCCTGTCAGTTAGTCGTCAGTTGAGAAAACGAAGAAAAAACAGACAGAAGAAAGTATAAGACAGAAGAATGAAGTATAACATATAATAGTGATAATCCTAAACGTAGCTCTTTATTCAATCCAATCGTTTAACTAGACTTTGCAGTTTTACAGTCTGGAAATAAAGCAGGGATAATAAAAGTAATAAAATATAAGTAATTAGTAAAAGTATAAGTAGTAATAAGTAAAAGTAATTAAATATAAAAACCCAATACTTACTTTTATTATTATTATTATTATAAAATGTATTATTCATTATTAGGTATTATCGCCGCTTGGTGTCGCCATTGTATTTTCCCAGCACTGAACAGCGGCGCGCAAAGGATCTTGGGATATGTGAGGCCGCGAAGGATACTCCGGTGCATCCTCCAAAAAGAGGGAAAAGAAGGACACATTTGAAGGACGCATTTGAAGGAGCCTTCGAATTGGGACAGCCTTCGCGCGGCGTAGTGACGTAACCGGCCTTCAAATGCGTGCTTCGAAGGATGCAGCCCCTGAATTGAGACACAGCTCAGGTCTTAGATTGGCCAGCTCAATCCCCGGATATGAGCCCCATTGAAAATCTGTGGTGGATTATCAAAAGGTCTGTTTCAAAACGTAAACCAAAGAATTTAGAAGAATTAAAAGCAGTAATTCAAGAAGAATGGGACAAGATTACCCCTCAACAGTGTGGAAGGCTCGTGGAGAACATGCCAGCGAGGATTAGAGCTCTACTGCGTGCTAATGGCAGGACAACCAAATATTAATTTGATGATGTGATGGTTTATTTATTTTTTGTTCAGTTTTGAACACATTCTCTGTTATTTGTTGACTTTGATACCGACAATGTTGGGAACTGACATATTGAAACTGTCAAGAATTTAGTTTTGTTAGTTTTTCTAGTAAACACTAAACAAAAAAAATATAATTTGTATTTGTTTGTGTCTGTCTAATGCAACCACACCTTTTGAAACACAAAAAAATATTTTTCCACAAATATTTCATGATAATATTTGAGATTGTGTAAAATTTTAAGGGTGTCCGAAAACTTTTTTCCGCCTCACAGATTCACAGATCACCGTCACCATCACAGATTGAGAGAAATCAATTATTCTCCCTATTGTGGAGACTCCCTGCTGAGGCTGCACAGATTTAAGGGTTACTGTAGTTCATTACACACACTGGCTTAACTCCTTTTCCCACCTTCTCGCTTGTTACAGGTACTCTATCGACCGTCGCACTGACATGGACCGCCTGTTCAACGTCCATGCAGGGAATGGATCCGTGTTCCTGCTCAAAAGCCTGGACAGAGAGGAGACTGCCTGGCATAACATCTCAATCATCGCCACCGAGTTCCGTAAGTCCATCATTGGCCAAGACTATTTTCAGACATGATGTGATGTATTGATGAAGAGGAGGAATGTATGGAGCCAGACAGAATGTCTGGTACCACAACTTACCGTCATTATCACAGAGGGAACTAAATATAGTATACAGGACTGGCTGAGTGGGAAACAGTCAAGGGTCAGTTCATCCCAGAGAACAAAGCAACATGTTTCTGTCTTTACATTTGATCCATGCAGATAGATTCAGTCCAAGTTACAATGCAACGATTTTAGATTCAGAAAAAATCTGTTTGTTTTTTTCTGTTTTAGTAAAAGTGAAAGAAGGAAACATCTCATGCAGGATGTTATGTCCTTGATGGACAATGCTCCATTTCCTGCTTTGTTGCTGTTGGTTTATGTTGCACTAAAAGCCCAACTTTTGACTTGCTGCTGCTTCATTGGTTAAGTAACAGAAACACTGAGGAAACTGTGACATTTTAATTGTGGCTAGGAGAAAAATTGTAGAATTATATCTCTGTCGCTATTCCAGGTTTTGAGATATCGGCCTCTAAGATTTTTGCTGAAATTTAATGTGTGTAAAAAGAAAAAAAAAGACACGTCAAACATTTCCAGAAACAACATCCTGGTTTCTCCTGAACATAAAAAACTTTGGCTGTTATTATCAAAGGGGCTTATTTTTAACATCAGTTGTAACAACATCATTTCTTGAAGCAGTAATTTAATTTATTATTATTATTTTTTTAATAATGAGTGAGACTTGACAAAATAACGATTTACAGTTCAGTTTATGGGATTTATTAATTTTGCAATTGCTTTTACAAATCAAGTTTAGCTAGCTCTATCTATCAAAAGATGTCTAAACAATAGCTGTTGCTAGGCAACTGGGTGTAGTGCTAACTGTTGAGTGCAGAATTGTACAGTGGTTTCTATGAGGAGTAAAAATGCCTCCTCAGTGGTTCCAGGTATAAATGATCTTTAAAGTCATGAACAGAGTTACATGCATTTAGAAACAGCAGGGGTGCTGACCCCACAGCAGTTCTAGTGTTAATTATTTACTGATTCTCCTCCATAACAGCAGGTATCACTTATCCCTGTTGAAGTTAGTGGAGAAATCAAGTCATTACACAGAGACAGAGATCTACTGTGATGCTGAAATATTTAACCTGTCTGTGTCGAAGCTCAAAAATCCATTACTGATGATTCATGCACAAATTGAAACCACAGAAATACATAAAATGGACATTAACACACCGCAGTGCTCCACTTCTTATCAAAATGAGAAAAGGAAGAAATCAAACCACAGACATCTTTAGACTCTTTGATTTGATATGGAGTCATTCTGCTCATGGTGCAGCTCCCTGGATATCCTGAAGAGGAACTGAACAAGCCACAAACACAACTGTCTTTTAAGCTTCTTGCTTATTGTGCTCTGTCTACAGCCACATAAAGAAAACATTATAATATAATAATAACTCAAAGCAGAGTGAGCCATCAGTACTTTATACTCTATATCTACTGATGTGTGGAAGCAGAAGAAGCTGTGTGGTTGCTGCTGGTGCTGGGAATCACAGAGAGGAACACTGAAACTCAATCTGAAGAAGAGAAATGTATTATTTTGTTAAGCTTTTGTGGAATAAATAATTTATTTTCTGAGTTTCATGTTTCATTAATCTCAGATAACCTCAGCTTCCACAAACAATTTGACTCTGGCACAAGTGTGAAATGGAAGCCTGATTGGTACCAAGAAACACGCTGTGAAAATTACAGGAGTCTATAAACCAACTACATGGACAGAGGCTAAAAAAAAACACTGCAATCTTTTTTTCTTTTTTTGTTTCTTTCACATTCTCTCATTTCATCTCTTGTGTTGGCTGAGAGGTTAAGACGCAGCATGTGACCACGAGGGAAAGTGGATGACTTAACACTCAAACCTTCTGCCTCATCAGATACTGACAAGGTGCCCTTAAGCAAGGCCACAAGCTGCACAGTGGTAGCTATCAGTAGGAAGGGTTGAAGCTGTACCCGAGCGCTCACAGTGTGAATATGTGGAAAAGTGTCAAAGTGTTAAGTTTTCCCCAGCATGAAGTCTTTTCTGTGTTCCTTCCAGATAATCCCCGTCAGAGCAGCCATGTGCCCGTCTACATCCGCCTGCTGGACATCAACGACAACGCTCCCACATTCGCCACCGTGTATGAAACCTTTGTCTGTGAGAGGACTAAGGCTGGTCAGGTACTACAGCTTCATCACATCACACTTCTGGAATGTGGAAATATCATACTGTACAGTTTAGATAGAGAGGCAGGAGAAGTAAGTGTGAGGTACATTGTTCTTTTCACAGTTGCTCGCAGCCACACTTCATCAGGACAGAGCAGCATCAGGTTCAGCGTTCCAGCCAATCAAAGCCTAGCATCAGTGTTATGTTAGTATTTTATCTTCTGAATCCAGTATCACGTCGACGTATGGAGTTATTGAACGAAGAGGTGAAGGTTTCAATAGAAACGTGTTACCCTCATAACTCAGGAAATTCAAGGATTTTACCTCAACAAGATCCAAAACACTGTCGGTGTGACTGCGAGTGTGAGTGGTTGTTTGTCTCTATCTGTCATCACTGTGATAAATTGGCGACAGGTCCAAGATGTACCCCGCTTTTTGCCCAGTGTCAGCTGGGATTGGCTCCAGCCCCCCCGCGGCCCTCCAAAGGATGACATAGATAATGGATGGATAGATCCACAATACCTCTAGAGACTTCTAGGCCAGAAAAAAAAAACAGGAATGACAAAAAGTAATGTCATCATATTCCGTTTATTTCCTCAGCAATCATCTGAGTAATATTACAGCAGCTGCCGAGCATATGTGGAGAAGCTACTAATTATGACTTCACCTCAGTCAGCAGGGGCTCTGTGCAGAGAAATGACAGACGGAGCACAGAGTGGAGCAGGACAGGACTGCACCGTCAGGGAAAAACTATATTAGGTTTTAAATGAACATCATAATCCCATACAAGAAATACTAACATTGTCTTAAAGACACTGAGAACAGGCAGTAGCTCCATAAACACTCTCCTGCTCTAGCTCTGGATATTTGGCTGCTGCTGAAGGTATTGATTGAACACATCGATTGTTTTAAACTGTTTTCATTTGAGAGTGTTTCAGCTCCAGAAAGTAGTTAAGTCGAGTCTTCAATCACAGCAACCAGCACCATGTCAAAGGCTGTGTGATACACATCGTTCTCATGTGTGCGCAGTGTTCTTCAAGTGGAACTGCACACATGTTGTCTCCTTTCAATTTGGTGTGGAATGTAGGGGAGCAACATTAAAGGATCATCTTAAGTTAGGAGCTGGATCGTATAGAAGAGGCCTTTATTTCTATGTGTCCTTGCTGCTGTCGCTGATGGTAGGAACTGTTGGTTGTCTGTAAATAATGTAAAGCACAGAGTATTTGATATAGAGTGTTATGAAGAGTGTAGACCTGCTGTATATGGAAAGTGTCATGAAATAACTTCTCCATCCAACAGTTCCAACAGTTGAAGAAACATCAGTCAGATAAATGGGATGTAAAAACACCTTCAGGTCAACCAAATATCAAGAGAAAAGTTATCACCCAAACTTCCTGTTTCAACTTTGACCTGCTTTACTTCCTGTAGTCTTGTTCACACAGCTTTACTGTGCATTGATGGACTATCAGCGACTGTCTGATGTTCTGTTGACCCGTCAGACTGTTGAATCAATATGAAGTCGCCATATCTCAGACATAGATAGAAATGATGGATATGTATGAAAATAAGACCCGTGATGCAGGTCCAGGATTTGTTTGACTGCAAATCAAATTTCAAATTTTTTGAATTATTAAAATGTTTCATATTTTATTTATTCACTTACTTGTTCAGTTGTACTTGTAAATGTTTTTTCCTCGGTGTGACTGAATTCAATCACAAAGTCCACGCTGCTAGAAATGCTGAAGCGTTTATTTTGTTGGTGTAAAAGCAGAGCTGTCTAAAAACAACAGAATCAGCGTATAAAATAATAATAATGATAAATAATTGATTGGAAAGTGTAAACTACAAATCTCAACACGTATAAACTCTGTATCCTCAATCGTAGCTTTGACTGGAGTGATCCTTGAGGAGATAGCCAGACCTCTGCAGAGATAAATATGTTATTATACAATTATACAGAAATACACACACACACACACACACACACACACACACACACACAGTGTTGAACTGCTGTTCACTAATGATTCATTATTTCAGTGTATTTCACTGAACTTGAACGACCTCCAGTTCAGATTTTGAAGCAGCTCCACAGAGTGTCCAGAGCAGGTGGTCTGGCAGTTATTGTGCAGTGATGTGCTTTTATGAATCACTTATGGGACATGGCAAGTGGAAGAGGCTAAAGTGAGCTGATAATCCCCTTTTATGAATAGAAACACAGCATTTGCATGGAATCATCCAGTGCTACACTGACCCCTGAACTGGGTGAGGGGAATATAGGCCAACATGTCTCCTGTCTTTATTTCATCAAAAACAATCTGAAAAATCTATTTTTACTGCAGCGCACTGCGACATCAGTCAGGAACACTTTTTCAGCTAGTTTGAAAACGGAGCACTGACTTTTATTTCCTGCCTTTTTGTGGCGCGCAGCCAATGAACCAATTAGCCTCCTAATTGACTGACTTCACTGTCTGCTGCGACACAACTTTGGCTTTGTTAAACTTCTGTAATATTGAATATTTCATCAGTCAAAACTCTGAATTTGAATGCTTTAAACACTACTTAGTGTAATTGTCCTCTGCTGTAAAACCACTTGATATGATTCATCACGTACTGTATGGGATGCAACTAATGTGATTAAAGCGCATAAGCTTATACATGCACACGTACTGTACACACATGATATATAAACTATAAATACTATAAACTATAAAAACACACACACACACACACACACACACACACACACACACACTCCTGCAGCTTTGAAGCTGATTGGCTCTGCTCCTGGAGACCACTCAGCTTCTTCTTTTGTGGCGGCTGACGAGCTAATCTGTCATGGACGCTGACAAGAGCTTTCACACACAGTGTATTGAAAATGAGGTTCCACACACACACACACACATTTATCATGGAACAATTAATAGAATAAAAACGTCAATATCGCAACGCTGATGCCACACACACACCATCATGTTGACATTCTTCAGTGTGGTGGCTCGCTGCCGTTGGTCTCCTCGTGTCCCTGTCAACCTGCTATCCTTTCATCCTTTAATTCCTCTGCCCTTTCATCTGTCCATCAATGTTAATCATCAGCATTTATTTGCTGGATATCCTCCACTGCTTCCTTCAGGCTGGATTTGTTCAGTGTAATGTGTTCAGTGTAATGTGTGTGTGTGTGTGTGTGTGTGTGTGTGTGTGTGTGTGTGTGTTATTGCCACAAATGTTTGTTTAAGCTTTTAATCTCTCAGCTTGTGTCTCCCATTCAATTAAATAAAACGATATGTATAAGGTAAAAAAACAAAAACTACGTATAGAGTCAGCAGCTGAAAAATGACACACAGCTCCTCAAGACAACAGTCACACAGAGCTGCTGCAGTGCACCCATTAAACACTGTTACACGAGAGGGGCTTTACCATCATTATTAGTACAACAGTTGTATAATATGTATTTATGTATATTATTTATAGTTTATATATCATCACATTCTAAAGTCATCAAGGCTAGAGTCTACAACAGTTACCTGTTTACACATCCAGCAGACACAGAGCAACAGTGTGTTTGTGTCCACCTGATGAAGCCCAACTATTCAGTCTCGTTTTAGCTCTGTTTTGGTCTCCACCACTTAGGAGAAAAATATCTTGAAGCTCTTTAGCAGGTTTTTAACTGCTGAATGCTCTACTATGTTTCAGTGTTGTCTGTCTGCTGTTTGGTGCTGGGCAGTTTGTGTACAGTGGGTTGCTGCAGATGGAAACAAGATTAAGAGCCAGGAAACCAAAACAATAAGCTGAAAGACTCTAAAATGCTCCATACAGCTGAGAGGAACTGAGTTAGGCTTGACACTAGGAGCCTTTCATATTACACAGTCATTTTACCCATTACAAATATACAAATCTGGTCAGTGAAGCAGTGTAAAAATGCACTATAAATAATGGTGTAAAGACTAAATTTTATTCAGGTAACATTCCTTATTTAATACAGATGTGTTTAGTATGTCTGCATATCTGTTCAATGAAAAAGAAAATTGCTGAACTAAGTTCAAAAGTTCAAAATATCATGTTGGTGTGTTCTTGGTACTGAAAGTCAGGTGTTGTGTTTGCCTCAATATTGATTCCCAAATCTAATGTTGCCCAATTTAATCTTATAATTGGAGCTCATATTTCAGCACCCTGAAACCTGCTGAGATTCAGTTTTTGTTGGCTTAAAATCATTCCCCACCCAAAATCCATCTCCAGTCGTCTGAAGCTCTCACCCCCTGTAGATCTGAAAGCTAGCAGCAAAAAGTTTGTTGCATGCTTCTTCACAGAGAGCAGCAGCTGCGCTCAGCTTGAATTCAGTCAGCTACAATAGATCCCAATGGTAACAAGTTTACACTGTGGGAGAAAAGTACCAAAACACCCAAAGAAGCTTCTCAGAAGAACTGCTGTAGCATAATCCACTTCTCCACTGTCGATCCATATGCTCAGTATGATCCCAACGCTCATTGTTTTGCTGAAATAAAGCTAAATACACAGTTTTCATGTCCCGCTGTCACACTCCTCAAAGCTCCACTGGAAGCAGGGTGTTTTGTCACGTTCCAAAAAATATATATATTTCTGGGGCGGCGTTTAGCTCAGTTGGTAGAGCAGCCTTTTGCGGAAGCCCAGGGTTTGAATCCGACCTGTGGCTCTTTCCCGCATGTCATTCCCCATCTCTCTCTCTCCACATTCCTGTCACTCTTCAGCTGTCTCTATCAGAAATAAAGCTTGAAAAGGACAAAAAAATAATAAAAATAAAAATATATAAAAATTTTAAAAAAAAACATTTCTGCAAGGTAGAAGAGACATTTACATGGTTATATATCTGTTTCCAGGTGATAATTGGGTAAAATTTGAAAATGGAATGTGTTGATTAACAGCATTGTCATTTTTATGATGTACAGCAGCACAGGAAGTTGGGAAAAGAAAGAATATGTAACCAAAACGTAATATATAGAGAGCATAGAGTACAGTAACCCCAGCTGCACTGTCATATTATATTATCCTTGTATATTTCATGAGTAATGTTGTTGACAGAGATATTGACGGCTTATTTAGCACAGACACTAGTGATCCTGATAATATCCAAGCAGTTCTGCTGGCATTGCTACCACAACGCCAGCGAGGACAGCAGTGAGTGCTGTCATTGACTGCTCTTAATTCACTTAACTCCATCGGGATGCTCATTTTAATGGTCGTTGGTGTCTCTGTCAGCGGATCCAGACAGTGAGTGCAGTCGATGCCGATGAGCCGTCAGCGGGACACAAGTTTTTCTTCAGCCTGGCCCCTGAGGGAACGCACCGCAGCAACTTCACCATCCGAGACAACGGAGGTAGGCAACACTTGACCGGGCACAGAGCCTGAAATGAATTCTATAAATTATATGGAATAAACATTAAACTAAGCCTTTTATCTAATGTGAACTGCTTCAACAAAAAAGTCAGTCATCCCCACTTCTCGGCCAATGTCAGCCAGGATCGTCTCCAGCCCAAAACCAATCTAATGTTGGCCACTTCTCACTTTCAAGCCATAGAAAATCAGAAATTAGTTCTCTATGTACCCTATCACCTGATTGACAGTTCCTTTGCCCGAACTTCTATCCTCTGTGAGACACAGGTCTCTGCCATGTTGGTGCCACATTTTTAATTTCATCCTGGTAATAAAGTGATTTTTATTCACACCTCTGCTGTGTGACAAAGTGTCAGACACGCCGCGTGCTGCAGGTGCGCTATGCTGACATTCTAACAAGTTTCTCCTGCTCAGATAACACCGCTGGCATCCTGACACGTCGAGCCAGCTACAGCCGCCTTCACCAGAGCGTCTACCTGGTTCCCGTGGTGATCACCGACAGCGACTACCCCATGCAGAGCAGCACCGGCACCCTCACCGTGAGGGTGTGCACCTGCGACCGTGAAGGCAACATGGAGCTGTGTAACGCAGAGGCGCTGAGCAGCTCTCCTGGCCTCAGCACCGGAGCTCTCATCGCCATCCTCCTGTGTGCCATCATACTGCTGAGTAAGTCCTTTTTTAAGTCAAAACTGTGAAATCGCTGGAGGATCAGTGATTTCTCTGCTTTTCAAGATAATCTCTTTAGATTTTGGACTTTTGTTTGTCACCTTCTCATGAATATTTTTGAATGTATTTGGAAAAAAAGAAGAAAAAGGAGCTTCAGGTCAAAAAGAAAAACTTATGTATATTTATAGATTTATGGATCCTGCTTTTATGTTTCCAAATGTAATAAGAGAACAGTGTAATATGATGTTTTTTTTAAATAGCAACATGTGCAAAATAAAAAAAAAACAGAAGAGAATCTTAACACAAGATTTCAAAAGTGGTCATACAGGAGAAATAAAATAAATAATTAGATGTGAAAATAACAAGATAAAAAACACTCCACAGCCATGTTCCCTTCCCTCCCTGCTTATGAGTGCTGATAAAGTCCCCTAATCCACAGCCCATTTCAACCGTCCGCTGCTTTCTAAATGTGAAAGTAATGTTTGCTGCATTTTAAAAGGTTTTAGGCTCGTCATTGAGGTTATATCTGATCCTCTGCAGACACATCTGTCTCCACCTGCTTTATGTACAACATGTCAGTCCAAAAGTGGAAAGAAACACTCATTTGAAACTGTACGGCTTAGTGAGAGATGACACCAAACCATATGTTTGAAGGATTGTAGAAAATACGAGCAGCTGAACCTCTGCTGTATCACACCAGCAGTATTTGTTCTATTTAGTCACATAAATTAGGCAAATAAAAGTAACTCTGTGACTACGAAGGTCCTGGTCCCCCCCCCCCTACACAAAGCGGTTCACTGGCTTGTCCACAATGCTACAAAACACACTCAGTGTGCAGCATGCCATTTTCAAATCACAGAAAACAGAGACAAGGCCAAAAGAGCCATTTTTCAAAATATGTAAAGGAACAATACATGATAGATGTATGATCACACGTGCTTCCACTTGTATGCGGCGTCGTAAACACAAGCAGCCTTTGTGATTTCCCATTTGCTGTAATGGAAAACAATGTTTCAGAGCCGCGGTCTGCTGCCGCTCATCAGAATCAAAGCTTGTATGGAAATGAATGCATCTCATCTGCCACCACATCCCCTCTTATCCTCTTATTCATGCAGTGGTCACAGTCCAGTGGGCTGCTGGGAAAATGAATACATATTTATGCTCCTGAAAGTGCAGTCATTGCAGACTTTAGTGGACACACATGACGAACACTGGAAGTTCATCATCAATTCATTTGAATGGTCAGGATCATTTATATTTATATTATTTTACACCAATTTTAGCAAATTTTTCCAGACAGCTAACTTGAACACTAGTAGCAGTGTCTGTCGAAGCAGCCACAGCAACTGCACAGTGAAGAACGCTGAAGTGAAGCATGAAAACTGTGAAGAGAGGATGAGGCAGTTAGCTAGCACGTACAAGACGTGACCTATGACCACTTCATCATACAATTTGTAATGATGCAGCCATTTCATACAGGAGATGAGAGTTGGACCTTCATAAGAGACAGTTGTCACTCTGTCACGTCTTGTTCACTAATTAATCTGACAATTAATGAGTCACATGATCAGAGAAGGTCTTTGTTTCCTGTCGCCACACACTCCCTCTCTCTTCAGCTCGTCCACAGTCCATATGAGCTCTCTCCCTCTCTCTGGAGGATTGGCTAACATGATTAATTAAAGCAAACTCTATTTACTAGATCTGTTGCTGTACAACACGTCCCATTGTACAACGTTGCTGTAGAGTGGCAGTAATTACAGTTAAATTACATTCTTAAGCTGTATGTAGATTCAGGAGGTAGGCACTGCTGTAATGCAGTGTTCAACAGCCTCTACACTCCCCCCTCACACACACACACACACACACACACACACACACACACACACACACACACACACACACACAGACAGACTCACACACACCCTCAGCAGATTTCATGCAAAGTAATAACTCTTTCTTGACCTGGTTAAGTCCACACTAGAAATGTTGTTGTGCCTTAATCTGATTATTTTAATCAGGCAAATGTTGTAATTGGCGTAGCGCAGCAGATTTCTGCTCAGTGTTGTTATTTATCAGGCTGCAGATTCAAAACATGCAGGATTCACTTTCATTTATAAAGTAATAATGAAAAAAAGACATGCAGAGATACAGCTTAATCACCACAGTACAATCAGTGCAAGTGCTGCAAGATGAGGTACAGCACAGTATGACATGGTGCAGTAAAATATGACAGTATGACACAATACATTACTTATTATTATATTCATCATGGTACAATAAGAGTACACAGTACAACACAACACAATGACAAGTATAGGATACTACGATACTACTATACATGGTATGACACAGTACGACACGGTACAGAGGCATTGCAGTAAAATATGATACAATATGCATGGTAGGATACAACCAGCCCGTTCTCACGTTCTATAAAGAAGAAGTCCACATATGGAGGAGGTGGGTGGATGGATGGGTCAAACGGACCCAACACATGACAGGAGGCTGCTGTTTGTGTCCTGTGTGAAACCTGAAGTCAACAATGAGATCTTTTAAGTAGCGTGGCTAAGTTAACTGTACGTAACAAACTGAAGTTACATCCAACTAACGTCCTAAACTTCACCAAATTGCCAGCGTTTTACGTTAACCATGCAAGCTTTATTTTGAAAGTATTTTATATTAGCATTGTTTATTAATGTTAACTTGATGAGCCTTGCATGTGACACTAAAAGGGTATCAGCTACTGAACAAGCAGCAGTGTTTGATGAGTTTGGAGTGAGAATGTGTTGATACACTATGACACCATTCAACATGATACAATACGACACAGTACAAAAGGCTACAATACAACACAACACAATATGATACCCGGCCTCACGCGACACACTACAATACCATACCATACAGTACTGTAAACATTGCCAGGTATACGTGTACTCTTTGTCAGGACACACTGGTAAAAATGTTTCCATGTTGGATTTCCATGACAGCGTCGAGGTGAATTCTCACCAGTAAGGTGTAGATCAGGTGATCCTTTGGATAGGTCACTGGTGACACGAAGGTTTCAGTCATCCTCCAGAACCGGGCTTTATGAGTGCCAACATAATTCCCAGCGACGGCCCCTGAAATGGAATTTTTGATGTTATGAAATAGATGTGGATATAATAGCCAGCAGCTCTAAAATGAACTGAGGGCAAAGTACAGTGCAGACCGCTGCTCATATCAGCTACAATAGTTCTTCGAGTGCTCTCAAATGAAATGAACACCAGAGAGGAGGAATGATAGCGCAGAGTGCAGACAGGTGCGTCACACTCATCTGTAGTTGATCTGATTACGAAGGTTTGGACTCAGACCAAACAATAATAATAATAATACATCAAGGTTTTCATGATCTGCGATCATCATCATCATCATCATCATCACGCCAAACGATGACACATGTAGATGTAGCTTACACACAGGAAGTACATTAAGACATGTTTTAGTGTCAGGAAGAAAAGCATGTGGAGGAGCTCGCTCTTCTTTACACAAATCTCATGGTGTTGAATTATATTTAACATGGAAATCAAAGCATAGCCTGAAGCTGTAGTATTTTAGTAGTACTGATATGCATATGAATGTATTCATCATCACCTCAACCATCACATCACTGTTTTCTTTTTGTTCTCTGCCTCTCTCATCTCTCTTCCTCCAGACATCTTTGTCTCTCTCTTCACACTCTTCAATAAGTGCCTGCTTTATCCAGATGAATCTTTCTCCTTTTCTATTTCTATATTTACCTTTTACTTTTGCTTTTTGTATCTGATACTCTCTCATTCACGTCACAGCTCTCTGTCCTGCTTCTTTTGCAGACATTTCATGCAGTGATTTGCAGTGTATGCATTATCGGTTATTTCAGTTCCCTGACCTTAACTCCGCCTCTGCTCTTTCTTGTTGCCGCTGTGCTCTTACTTGATTTAAATTCAAACTGGCCTGCAAGAGCTTAGCCAATCAAATGTTCTGCATGATTACTTATGGCTGAGCCCTCTCTGAAATCAAAGGCTGCTGTCCTTTTCTGTCTGCCTGTAACCAGCCTGTGCAGCCCTTGTGTTTTCACACTCATTTCAGGATATAAGGCATCTACACATTGTTTAGAGTTCCATGTTTTGGTCTGATTCAAGGTAAGCTATGGTGCACGCCTGCACCCCAATCATTCAGCTCTGCACTAAACTTTTTATTATGAGGTGGACATTTATAAAATCATTTGGGTTTATTACATAAAATCAAATGCAGCAGCATCTATCAGACACACCCTCTGATGCACTCCTGTGCTGTCAGTGCTCTGCTCTATCTTTTAGCTGCCGTGTTTGCTGCCACACTGCCACAACTAAATGCTGTGCTGTCACATGTTGTAGTATTTCAAAAGCCCCACCTCCAGCATCCACCTTTGGGCCTCAAATCTATGTTCCTGTCACAGGAAACACTCCTTGATGTGCTAAACTTGGTGTTACCTTGTGGGAAGTGCTTACGTTGAATTCACCAGGCATGGCTGCAACACACCCCAGCTGCAATGCTGCTGGTGGAGATGATTACAGCCGTTCTAGACAGAAGTGTCCCAAAAGCTCAATCGATCAGACACAGAAATAGCAAAGAGAATCCAGTGAATTTACTAAATAAAACACCCTGTATAGACTTCAGATACAAACAATTTAACTACTTAGCTACTTTCTCATGGTGGAAGCACGTAAACCAAGAAAAACAACCAAATCTGTGCTCACATAATCCATTCAGTGTTGATTAGCTGACTGGACTGGGTCTTATTGTCATAGTTTTTGTCATCATTCCCATCTTTACTAGATTTCATTTACTTTAATAAGTTAATTGCTTGGATTTGGCTATGTGGCGACATAAAAAGAAAGTCATACAATCAGACTGGTTATAAATAAATCCCAGTGCTGTGATCTGTCATTACAGCAGCTACTGGCTTAACCCTTGAGAGTTGACCTTCTGGAAGCTCAGGGAACAAAGTGACACGAAGCAGAATTCAGTTCAACAATGTTTCTGAAGTTTTAATGAAGTACACAAGATCACATGTCAAGAACAAAGAACTTACAGAAAGCTTACATGAGAACAAGGAGGAAGTCTTCAGACAGCACATGGAAACAAAGAGCTATCATGAGGTGTCTCAGTTGGTCACAAGACAGATGAGATGAGTGGGGGAGAGCACAGGGTCAGATAAAAGATTGTGTTCCAGGCTCAGGGTGTGATGAGAATTGAACGTCCCAGGAATAGAAAAATATTTCACAACAGCCAGGTTAGCCAAACGTATCTGGGAGAGAAAATGAGTGTGAACAACAGAAGTGCTGTAAACATCCATCACAGTTTACGGATCCAGTTGGCCCAACTTTGACTTATTCTATTTACACAGCCCCATCCGTAACACATACAGACTCAAACCATGGAAATGTAACAGAATGCCTGGATTACAAATCCTGGTAACAGAAGTTTAAAAGTTTCACGTTATGTAAGCGTCCCATGATGCACAGGAGTTATAACCTGACAAAATCAACACTTTCAGGGATGAGACTGATCCGTTCTGTAGCCACCCTGAAGTGGTCGTTTGAGGAACTGCAGTTTTGGCACTTCCAGGTTGACTCTTGACCCAGGCTGTGGCACGATGTTGTCGTAACCAACAAAAACAAAGCAAAAAAAATGAGACCATTGAATCTGTCCTTATTGGCTGTATGTTCCGATCACTGCTGTTTCCTCTAAAATGTTCTAATCCCATATCTTTTCTGTCATTGCTTGCAGTGATTGTGGTCCTGTTCACTGCACTGAAACGACAAAGAAAGCAGGAGCCTCTCATCATCTCCAAGGAAGATGTCCGAGACAACGTGGTGAGCTACAATGACGAGGGCGGAGGCGAGGAGGACACTCAGGCTTTCGACATTGGGGCGCTGCGACACCCGGATGCCGCCGCCGCCTTGGAGGAATCCGCCAAGCAGAGGCGTGACATCATCCCCACCGACACCCTGCTGTACCCTCCACACCGCCGACCTGCTCCCGCCGCTTCTGGCCTCGTCATGCCACCAGTCAGCATGGTGTCACGGGATAACGGGGACGTACGTGAGTTCATCAATCAGAGAGTGCTAGAGAACGATTGCAACCCGACAGCACCACCATACGACTCGCTGGCCACCTACGCCTATGAGGGCGCAGGCTCAGTGGCCGAGTCGCTGAGCTCGCTGGGCTCAGTGTCGTCTGAGGCTGAGCAGGACTACCACTACCTGAGTGACTGGGGGCCCAGGTTCAGGAAATTAGCTGATCTGTACGGGGCTGAGGACAGTGACTTCTCCTAACAGAAACACCACAAACACACACTCACTTCCATGTCAAAGACAGGTTCAGGACAGATTTTGACCAACCAGGGCCAGAGACTGCAACGTCTGACAAACTCAATATTAGAGATTGTGAACGTTGTTGACACCCTTTAAGAAAATGTGACAACTTTCTCTCAAAAATACAGACAACACACTCCACATGATGAACCAACAGATGTGCTGGCAGATGTTATTTCCATTTAATAGGATATTTAAGAATGCCACCTGATTCTGGACCTGCCTTCACTGCACGTGGATCCAAAAATGCTTACCGAGTCATTTTCTAAAGTCCTAAATATCTGATTTTGGGAATTGGAACTAATGGATGTAGAAATGTAAATTAATCAGCACAATGGTGGAGCCCAACAATCTTCAGTTCCACCCGTGTGAACCTCTTCAAAGACTCATTTCAGGCCTGAATGGAGTTTTGAATCAAAATTGGACTGTATTTTGTATTAAGAATTGGACTTTTAATATGTCCGGGCTTTGCTTTAATCTCTCCTTGGTTACCAAATAACCATTTTTGCAGAGTGTATATTGTGGCTTTAAACTGAATGGAGGAAAGTCTTGGGAACCAGGTCAGTCAACAAAACACCGGAGTTGGAGTTATTAAGGAGTGGACCACACACACTTACCTCTGTGGATATGAAGTGATGAGTGTGTGGAAGAAGAGTTTTTTGTTTTGTTTAGTTTTTTTGACTAAGTGCCCTTCTGCTGCCCTTCGAGCTGAACTGCCTGTAGGTTGGCTGAGACTGGAGGGGGTTAATGACTCTCATATGATTGCTTTTTGTCTTTTTGCCATGTTGTACAAATGGACCATTACAGAGGAGCTGTTGTGAAGGACCCTCGCTTGAAAATCGCCTTTTTCGGGGACACAGAGTAAAAAGAGGATATGTCCTGTGACAAAATGCACTGATTTCTTTATGTTTATGCAGGTTTTTAGATTCATTTTGGATTATTCTTTTTGTGTGCAGCACAAAAAGAAGATCTATGTTCATGGCATCATTTCTAGACTTTTAGCTCTTGATTAAGTGTATATTGTGTCAGAATGATGTGGTTGAACTGAGTTATATTGGAATTTTACTGGAGTCTTTTTACAATAACAAAATACAACTTCAGATATCATACAAACACTTGTTGAACAATCTTGAATAAAATATGTTAATTGAGAATATGCTTCATATTTACATGAGGGACATGGGACACGTCTTCACAGTAGAGCTGTCACTTTTCATTCAGAACTTTAGACTGCTGATTGAGTGTGAATGAACTTACCAAACTCAAAATTGCCAATGTGTTGGTCAAATATTAATGCTGCACTGAACAATATTTTTATTATAATAACAATGGATCCAATGGCTAACCATTATGTAATGTGGAAGGAATTGATTGTAGTGACAAACCTGAGAATTATCACCAACTCTGCAGTTCTTCTCAGTTCTACAAGTGTTTTAGTGTCCTTCAGCTCATTGTTTCGGTTTTCTGGCTGGCAATCTTACTGTTTTGATTGAGTCTCACAGCTCTCATCAAGCTTGTTTCCAACAGCAGGGATCATTTGTTTCCAGCACCAAAGAGCAGACAGACACAGTTAGCAACTAGCTGATGAACATACCAGAGCATTTAGCAGCTAAAGAGGCAAGAGCTGGTGGAGGTCAAAACAGAGTGAATATTATGTGGGTACAAACAAAACTGCAAATGGATGCTAGTGTTGCTCTTTAACTGTTTGCTGACACGTTAGCCATAAAAAGAATAACCTGCTAATTCTTGCTGAAGGTTAGACAAGAAGATTGTTACCACTCTTGTGTCTGCATGGTAAATATGAAGCTGTCCAAAGGTAACAAAATCCACCTACCAGCTCTAAAGCTCACTAATTATCACAATGTGTCACGTTTTTGCAACACGAAAAAACCAAAGTGTAAAAACAGGTCAACAAGTTAGTTTTATTTCTATTCTATTTCTATTTTTTGGCTCATGGTTGCCTGGCAACCTCATGTGGACACAAAAATACAGAGGTAACTATCAAGACGTGCTAAGCAGATAATCATAACAGCAAATCATCTGAGAAGTAACGTACGGAGGCATTTTTGATTCGACACTGTAAATGGGAAAAATTGTGGATAAACGTGAGGCTGTTTGACGCAACTGCCTTACAGTAACATTACAGTAACATTACAAGAACAAACCCAAACCACCTGTTAGCTTGTCACTCAAAGAGGCACCACAAGAACCAGGACAATTTTGCCTTCAGATTTTGGCTCATTGAAAAAGCGACAGCCCTACTTCAGCCAGCATTGGAGCTTGAATGTCTTCTGTCTTGTGACTGGTCGCCTCATTTTCAACTTCATATTATTTTCTGCTTTACCTGTTTTGTTTTGTTTTGTTTTGTTTTCTCTTATTTACTCGCATAGTTTGAGGATGTGATCCTTTTTTTGTTTGTTTGTTTTTTGTTTGTTTTTTTGCACAGAGGTATCCAGGCATTGTCTGCTTTGTCTGAGACAAGAAGAAAACAACAACAGCTTTTCTTATTTACTGCTTTATTTTCTTGGTTTCATTCAGTCCACACTTGTGTCTGCTTCAGAGACATGAGGTTTTGTTGTTAAATGATGTAATAAACCAACACTGGAAGACTCTGTTCCATTGTTTCATCAGCACCGTTTTATGTCGCAGTAGTTACTGAAGCAAAAGGTCTAAATCACAGCAGTCAACCTGAGTGCTATGTTAAAAAACAAGTGAGGGATGAAACTCTGAAGTCAAAATCATTTGCTGATTCAGACTTTGTGTTTTTCTGATTTGAGATCCGGAGTTTGTATTGTGTGTATTGGCAGTTCCAGTAAAAGCAGCAGTTTGTTCCTGTCAGTTGTATTTTGTGACCGTGGTCTGCTCTGAAGGCTTAAAACAAAAAAATGTCCACATATTTTTCTTTATATTGTAATTCATTCTTTTTGTACCAAATATTTATAGGACACGATGATAATGATATTCTTGGAGGGGGGAAAAAATCAAAATACCGTCCAGCTTCACTGTTTTTTAATGTAATTTTGGAGGTGTGAAACTCGCTGTGGGCAGTACCGTCCGTATATGATGTATTATCAAGTTGTTTAATTTTATCAAAATAAACTTTTACAGTGAAAGTGTTGATTTTATTCATCATATTTGACTAACATTCATGTGTACCCTGCCACAGTCTGGAAACAGATATGTCAAAGTTGACCCACTGGTGTGACTGTACCAATGGCTGTGTTTCCATCAACATGTCAAGATACTGAACCCCAAATTGCTCCCGAAGGCGGTGCCATTGGTGTGTGAATGTGTATGAATGGTTAGCTCCTCAAACTGATGAGCAGTTGGCACCTTGCATGGCAGCTAATGCCATCAGTGTATAAATGTGTGTGAATGGGTGAATGAGATACGTACTGTAAAGCGCTTTGAGTGGTCGGAAGACTAGCAAGACGCTATATAAGTACAGTCCATTTACCATTTACCATATCTGAGTGTCACATGAGAGAAAGTTCAAATGTTAAAATTCAAAACAAAACTAAAAAAAAGTTGTCAAGAAAAAAAAAGTCATGCTGAAGAAAGTCATGAAGTCATGCTGGTGTCAAAGAGTCTGACAGCTGTTGGAATGAAGGACCTGTGGTAGAGCTCCTTCTTACATGGTTGGAGTAACAGTCTGTTGCTGAAGGAGCTGTTTAAGGCCTCCGAAGTCTCATGCAGGAGGTGAGAGGAGTTGTTCATGATGGAGGTCACCTTTGCTAACTTCCTCCTCTCCCCACTTCCTCTATGGAGTCTAGGGGACAGTCCAGGACACAGCTGGCCCTCTTGACCAGTTTGTTGAGTTTTTTCTCCATGCTTGTCCCTCATCAGCGATGACTGCATAGAATAATGTAGATGTCACCACAGTGTCATAGAAGGTTTTTAACAGAGTCCTGCACATTCCAAAGGACCTCAGTCTCCTCAGTAAGTGGAGATGACTTTGAGGTCTGAGGCGTCTTCCTCCTGAAGTCAATCACCATCTTCCTTCGTCTTGCTGGCGTTTATGTGAATGTGATGATGTGAAGTACTGTTGCCATGGCAAGCAACAGGACACTCAAGGTGTTTTCTAAATCTTGTGTGTGCCTCCTGATATCATGTTGCACGCTGATTGGATGCATGACTGGACTCTTCAGGGACCCCGAGCTTGAAAACAAGACACGTCTCACAGAGTGACAGACACAAGTTCAAGTTCTGAATGGACTGGAGGATTTTTGTTTCACATCTCAAAGATGAACTCTGACCCTCCCCCAAACCTGGGATTTGGAAATTGTGGGAAAGTTTGTGGAGTCTGGACTTTGCTTAAAGCTGTCACTCAGTTCCATAGATTTTAGTTTTAACAGGATTTCAGTCTATCATGCATTCACTTTGTAACAGAGACACAATGAAGTACACACAGTAAATCCACTTGAGTGCTGTTCATGTACACCATACTATACACACAATACAATACACAAAGGACACAGAGGGGCTCTAAAAGATCTCCTGTTTCCGGCCTGTTTCACTGAAGACATTCTGACACGTCACGGTGGTCAAAGCACAGGTGAAATAATAAAATGAGTGATGGCTGAATTCCATTTAGCTGCTTCAGTTTCATGGCCCTGCTGTTGTTCATGTTATTTTGTTATGTGATTTTCCAACTGTGACAAGTGGAAACCTCTGCAGTGAAAGAAGGACTACCACAGAAACATCTACAAGGTACAAAGAAACATTTTCTTTTTCTTTAATTGGAATTCCAAAAGTGCACGTACAGGAGCATTTCCTGTTTCTGTCACACACATGTCTGCATACAACCAAGCTCTGAAGTGAAGCCTATGCAGAAGTGTTAAAAACTGCAGTTCCTCAAACATCCACTTGAGGCTGGCTGTAGAAGTGAGTCAGTCTCCATAAGTCCCCATGTTAAAATGTCCAACTTCACAGCAGAAACAAACATGTTTACAGCCTGGTACAAAAAACAGTTTTGGTCTCTATAGCTAATTTCCCTGTTCATGACAACTGTACTGAGGGTGAATTTTTATACAACTCACCTGTTCAAATGATATTAAGGCTTAAAGTTATGCAGAATTAAGAGCATGATCACTTTGATTGGTTTGCTTTGACGGGTGCCATTACAGATGGTTTGTTTGAGCAAACAGGCTTCATTCAGCCCACCTCAGGTCCACTGATGATTCACGTCTTTGGCAATTTTTTGATACGCTGTGAGACAAAGAGGCAGGACTACCAACATGGTGGCAGCCAGAGCCACCACACTGAGCTTCACAACAGCTCTTCAGAAACCTGTGGGGGTTCTGGTAAATTTCCATGGGAAGTTAAGCTCGGGAATTTTGGAAATATTCCAAATTAACTGTAAATTGTGGGTAATTTAAACAAACTGTTTCATATCCAAACATAAATATAAACATTTAGTTTTGTCATAAGCAGACATGCAAAATAATACAATTAAAAAAACATTTCAACAGATTTATTTGTAAGTAGAACTTTATCAAGTTTGAAATATTTTATTGAACAATATTATGTAGTCCACAAGCTCAAATGTGTGTCTTCAATAGTCTCTGTGTGCTCTGGGCTCTAAAGTGTGGTCCAGGTACAGAAATCACCTGTGCAGGTAGGGGGCGTGGCCTCAATAGCCCTGCAGTAAGCAGTGTGCTATGTACATGTGATTGAGGAATAGCAGATATTCAAGTGTACCTGCATGAAATCTGGTTGTTTTAGTCAAGATTATGCTAAAATATATTTTCCCCAACTATATTTAAGTTCCCTGTTAAGGGCCAACCTTCAAATTGTAAATTCCCAGTTTATTCCCATTTATTCCCAAAAATTTCCATTAATTCCCATGGAAAGATTCCAACTTTGAAAATTCACAGAATTTTGCAACCCTACGTAGGATACATACACAGTATACAGAGAGCAGAGGAAACAGAGTTCATGGGGGCCCAAACTTGTCCAGATTATTTTTGTCCTTGGGCCCTACGGTAGTTTGATCCAGCCCTGTCACTCATGGCTGCTTTAATATTTGACCATCACATTTCAGGATGAACGTGCTGTACCTCTGTCTCACGCTGTCTTCAATGTTTCATTGAGACATTTTTTGTCAGTAAATGAAACAGTAAGAAGCTCCAGTCTTCTTATCGTGAGCTGAAGTCACAGTCGAGGTGTGCAGTGAGATCAGCTGACAACACCGTGCCTCCTGTTTGTTCTGCTTCACCATCTGTCAGCAGTCAACAGACAGTGAGAGGTAGAATACATCAGTCACTTCCCTGTGTGTGTGTGTGTGTGTGTGTGTGTGTGCGTGTGTGTGCGTGTGTGTGGTCACTCAGTGGCTGCATTAGTGATGACAGCTGTAACCTCACCATGCCATGAGTATGCGGCATGCCTCCATTAGTGCTTCGTATATTTTTCTCACCGTTAATCTTTGATGGGGCTGTCGTGTTAGGAGATAAAAAATGACTGTCAAACCCACTAACACCCCACACACCCACCCACACACACACACACATACACACACACACTGTATATTCAGAAACGCACACACAGATTCACTCAAAAATACATGACCATTCATTCTTCAAGGCGTGGATTTGAACAAGGTGCTGAGCTGCTTCACTGGGAAGTTCTTCTGTGTGTGTGTGTGTGTGTGTGTGTGTGTGTGTGTGTGTGTGTGTGTTCCTGGATGTGTGTGTGGTGGAGGGAAAAGCCTAACATTGCGCGCACACACATCCAGGAAGAAGGCTGCTGCTACTAGATACAGAGAGAGAGAGACGGAGTGCTCGCTGTTGGGAAATATCTTTATTGTCAGCTTGTATTGAACCCAACAATGTTTCAGTCCCCAAATGTCATCATGTATTCTTTTTCACTCAGACAGCAGGACAGGAAAAAGTAGAAACTTTGCTTGCAATTACTTTTTTAGTGCCATTACCTCGAGATCACAAGTTAATTATCCTGAAGACAACAAAGCTTGTTTTCTCGTGATAACGAGTTCATTTATCAAGTCTTTTGTCACTGAGGTGCACTCGCCTGTGAAGATGCAGGATCGTCTTCTCTTTAATTGACGAGGACGGATCTCAGCTCACAAACGAAGCATCACTTATTTAAAATGTAAATGTAAATGTACTTTATTTATATAGCCCTTTACAACAGTCCTTTCGGTGTACCAAAGTGCTTTACAGCAAATAAATAAAAAGAAAAAACACAAACAAATTAAAAACAATAAAGGAACAGTGAAAACAGTAAAATATAACAAAATCAAATAAGAAAAGATAAAAGATAAAAAAAGATAAAAAAAGATAAAAAAGTGTCATCGTACTACTGGGTATGAAAAGCCATCCTAAATAGGTGAGTTTTTAGCCTGGATTTAAAATGTCCCAAGTCAGAAAGAAGACGCAACTCGACGGGGAGCTTATTCCAGAGCCTGGGGGCGGCAACGGAAAAGGCTCGGTCACCCCAGTGTTTATATTTTGACCAGGGCACTTCCAGCAGAAGATGATTTGTAGACCTCAGAGCTCTACCGGGATTTCGGACAGTTAAAAGCTCAGATAAATACGATGGGGCGAGGCTGTTTAGAGCTTTAAAAACAAACATTAAAAGTTTAAAATCAATTCTATAAAGGACAGGAAGCCAATGAAGGGAGTTAAGAACAGGAGTGATATGCACACGTCTGTTGGTGTTGGTCAAAAGACGGGCAACAGCGTTTTGCACGAGTTGAAGGCGACTGAGAGAAGACTGGGAGAGGCCGACATAAAGTGCATTACAGTAGTCTAGCCTTGAACTTATTAAAGCATGGATGGCTTTCTCAAGGTCATGACGGCTTAAAAACGTTTTAACTTTGGCCAGGAGACGCAACTGGAAAAAACTGGTCCTGACAACATTGTTGATTTGTTTGTCAAACCTCAGATGACTGTCAAAGGTCACTCCCAGATTTCTGACGGTTGGACTCAGCTTAGCAGACAGAGTGCCAAAGCCAGCCGCCACAGTACCCCCAAACACAATACATTCGGTTTTGTCATCATTTAAATGAAGAAAATTTTGGGCCAACCACTGCTTAATATCAGTAATACAATCAAACAAAGGACATTGTCCATTACTATTTGGCTTCACTGGCAGATAGATTTGTAAATCATCTGCATAACAGTGAAAAGAAAGGTTGTGCCTGGCAATAATTGACCCAAGAGGTAACATGTACAATGAGAAGAGGATAGGGCCAAGAATGGATCCTTGTGGAACTCCACAGGAGAGAGGGGCAATGGAAGAGGACAGGTCACCAACCATAACGGAGAAGGTTCTGTTGGATAAATATGACATAAACCACTTCAATGCAGTGCCGTGAATGCCAACATAGTTACTTAGACGTGACAGGAGGACTGTGTGGTCCACAGTGTCAAAGGCTGCAGTAAGGTCAAGAAACACTAAGACAACAAGGCACTTGGCATCCACAGACAGAGCAATATCATTGTGCACCTTTAACAGTGCAGAGTCGGTGCTGTGACGGGATCTAAACCCAGATTGGAACTTCTCAAGGACAGAGTTATCCTCAAGAAAGGACTGTAATTGTATAAAAACAACTTTTTCTAAAACCTTAGAAAGAAAAGGCAGATTGGAGACAGGTCTAAAATTTGATAACACTGAGGGGTCAAGATTAGGCTTTTTAAGAAGAGGCCTGACCACAGCATGTTTAAAGGCAGCTGGGACAGTTCCTAATCTAAGGCAGGAGTTGATAAAGACCAGGAGACTGGGCCCCAAAGTATTAAAAACCATTTTCAACAATTTGGCAGGGACAATATCCAATGGGCAAGTTGTAGGTTTCAGATATTTCACTACGTCACGGAGAGAAGAGAGGGAAACCAGCTCAAACTGATCAAGCACAGCAGAACGAGTTGGAGCAACAGGCAAATCCTTATTAGTACTCGTAATGACACTCACATTAATGTCTTCTCTGACAGAATCCACTTTGTCAACAAAATAATGAAGAAAATTCTCACAAGTGGCTATTGATACATCAGTCACAGCCGAAGTGCATGGGTTAACAACAGCGTTAATTGTAGCAAATAACACCTTTGGACAATGACTGGAGCTAGAAATAATATTAGAGAGATACTGACATTTCGCTTCACGTACGGCTCTCTGATAATCAGAGAGACAGTCCCTTAATATTTCCAGAGATACATGCAGTTTGTCCTTCTTCAATCTTCGTTCCGCCTGCCTGCAACGTTGCCTGATAGCACGGGTAGTGTCGTTCAACCAGGGGACCGTTCTTGGCTTGGCAGATTTTTGCCTAAAAGGGGCAATAGAGTCCAGAAGCCTGGTACAGGTAGAGTGGAAGGAGGAGAGAAAATAATCAGGACAGAGCAGGGAAGCCAAGCCGTTCAAGGGAAAGAACTGAGAGTCATTAAAGGCAGCAGTGAATTCATCGGCCGTGGAGGGAGAGATCATAAGCCGCTGACAGGATGGAGCATGAGGTTTACTGACTGGTTGGGGGGCTATCACTTCGAACACAATTGGGAGATGATCTGAGATTGCAGTCTCAGAAATCTCTTTAATGGAAACTGAGAGCCCAAAGGAAATAACAAGGTCCAATGTGTGACCAAGATGGTGCGTTGGCTTATCAACGGATTGAATCAAATTAAAAGTTGCCAACAGGCTTTTGAAGTCAGTAGCGAATTGATCAGATGGGCAACAAACGTGAACATTAAAATCCCCACATATCAGGATCTTGTCATATTTTGGGAGAATGTCAGCCAGGAATTCAGTGAACTCATGAATAAAGCCCTTATTGTATTTCGGAGGGCGATAGACAACTGCACACAACACAGGACTTGCAAACTCCACGGCAAACAATTGCAGTTCAAACGAGGAGTATGTGCCTGTGGGAAGAAGCCGACATTTAAAATTGGCATTAAACACAGCAGCAAGTCCTCCCCCTCGCCCGAACACTCGCGGGGAGCTGAAGAAGGAACAGCTGGGTGGGAGGAGTTCAGAGAACACGCTGTTTTCACCTGGTCTCAGCTAGGTTTCAGTCAACAGGAGGAAATCCAAAGAATACGAAGTGAAAAAGTCGTTTAGGATAAAAGTCTTATTTGCATCGGATCTAGCGTTGATAAGAGCCATGCGAACCAAACGCCGGTCCGTCTGTTGGGGGGCCCGGTTAACCAGACGGAGATTGTCCAGCGCGCGGCCCCATCTACGGATCCTCACGGGACGGCGGCAGGGAGGAGGGTACCCGGCCTCCGGCACGGCAGGCAGCAGCCATCGGTAGGAGTAGTCCACAGAGCCTCGGATGTCGTATCCGACGTAATCACTGGAGAGACCAAACAGCGGATGGCGAGCATTGTACGTGGAGGTGAGCTTTCAGCCGGCATGTCACTCCACCTCTCTTTCCTCGTCTTCTGCGACGGCTATTACGTGGCAACCGGCCAGAAAGACGCCATAGGTGAGAGGGTACGGACGCCAAAACAGGTGGCGGTGGCTTTGTCTGATTGTTAAAATCCTGGATCGGCAATTTGTCCACAGAATCGCGGATTTTTAAGAGGATCAGGCGATCATATACCAGTAGTGATGACACTTTATGCGATAAAAGCGATAAAAACAGGACAGTACACAAAAAAGGTAGCAGAGGTAGACGGCCAGCCACACACAACGGCGCCATCTTGCCTCCTTGTGGTCCTCGTTTGTTGGTTCTGATTAATAAATTTACATTTATTAATCAGAGCATTCACAATAATAACTGAAAATCAACATGGGAAGGCTCGTAGAAACAACGGGGCAAGTTTTAGTTACAAAGTTCTCCTCTGCTCCTTTTCAGTATTTTGGATGCACCTTCACTGATTCAGCCTCATCATTTCACCGTCTCACAGAACACAAACACCCTCCCGCTGAGCTGTGGGCTTTACAGTAATCCAGGGGCTATATCCCAGCACCTCCTTTGTCACTATGGCAGGGGTCAGCCGGGGCTCAGGTGGTAGAGCGGGTCATCTAGTAATCAGAGGGTCGCTGGTTCTCTGCATTCCAGTCCAGTCCAAGTGTCCCGAATCAACCGATGGCTGTGACGTCAGTGTGTCAAGTTCATTTACCATTTACTGTCCAAAATATATGATGACTGCAAGCCCCCGTGAGATGGTGACACTTTCATAATGATAATAAGAGATTAGATTAGTTTTTTTAATAATAATAATAATATATGTAGTGGACGTCGTGCAGGACCACAGCAGCAGAACCTGACGAGACAAGACAGCACAAATACTCAGAGGAAGAAGTTAAGTTACTAACATGCATTAAGATGGACAGACAACCCTGAAGGGAAGTGAAGTGACAGTCAAGAAGAGCGAGAGATGCTCTGATCAATACATGTAAATAAATAATGTTTGTTGAGTTTTAACACCTCCAATGTGCTTCAGGCACATTCAGATCATTCTCTGTCATTTAAGGGGAAGATGATCCCGGCTGCCTCTTCACACTTCAGTGACAAAACTTAGGATACTACTCAGGATAACAATCTTGTTATCCTGAGTAAACAGGCTTCAGCTCCTGCCCATGTTTGCATTTCCACGTGGCTGAGAGCTGATCACAATGTGAGCCAGATCACCTCTGGACGTGGTCCGTTCAGTCAGCGTGGGCCGTTTACAGGACACCTCGTTTGTGTTTTTCCAGATAATCAGATACAGATCAGCCGGTGGTGAACAGAGCCTCTGCCAGGCTGGTGCTGGCCGGGACAAATGACATAATGAAGTATTGTGTTCGTTCTGGCAGAGCACTGACACCTCAGTTAGAAAAACAGGTTCAGTAAAGATCAGTAGGTGGTCTTTATATTCTAAATTCCAGCAGACACGACTCTGTGACGTCACAGCTATGACACTGTGTTGGTTCTCCACGTGGCTTCATATCCCACTGTGGGGGTCTGCACGGGTGTTTTATTTAAATAACTGACCACATTCTTCATGCTGTTTCTGTGTCTGACTTGGCTAGCTTGAGCTGCATCCGTCAGCCAGTCGAGTATTCTCCATGGAGCGGTGTAATCACACACGGTGCAGTTGGAACGCGTCACAGCCGGGCCCGCTGGAATTCAGAGATGTTGGCCCTTTCAGACAAAATGTGATCTGCAGTGTGTTCACCGCTGTGTGAGGGTGTACTGAGGCACAGCGGTGCTTTGAGTTCAGTCGTTAATGGAAACCTTGCTCACAATGTCAACGCTAACATGCTGAAGGTTAGCAGGTATAATGTTTACCATCCTAGTTTAGTGTGTTAACATCATGACATAACATACATATCACTGATAACTGATAGCACTGATAGTGAACTGTGGGGAATGTGGCCAGATAAAGTCTTGCAGCGTTGTCGGATTTCATGGCCATTCAGAACGTGTGCCCCTTTGGAGCAGTGCTGGTTCCATTATTAAAAACACTGTTCATTAGCCATGAACTCATTTCTAGATCAATGTAATTGGCTGAGATGTGACATACTGTATGTGCATTATTGGACCACATTGAAGAGGTGAAATTTTATAAATGATATTATCTGTTATAACCTGGGAGATATTAATGAAGAGGTGACAGGAAAGATGAAAAAAAAAGTCTAAAACTACAAAAGCTTTCAAGTCAAAGCAGAAAGATGACATGAGATGAAATGAGAGGCAGATGGGAAAAGAATAAATGACATACTTGATCTTATGTTTAATACTCAATATTTAATCAGATACCTTCTAATTAATTCCAAATTGTTTAATAATATTTCCCAACGATTAAAAGATTATCCTCTGCTTTGATTATCATAACCTCCAAACATATACACGATTAGATTTTCTAATTAAACTCGTCCTTCCTCCTTTTTCCTTAATGGAGGAGTACGTTTAAAGACATGCTGTGAATGATTTAAGTCGATGTGAGCTTCTCTAAACATGACAGATCCACCGTTTAACTTCACGTTCACACAAAGAGCTGCAGGTCAGGCTCCTTGGACTTCAACATTCATTACATTTAATGGTGTACTTAACTCAAAACTTTGAATGTGAGCAGTAAAACGCTCTGTCCTCACAGGTTTGTCTTTTGTCCATTATAAAGAGCAAGATTTTATAAATGACATGTTCATGAAATTGTAAAAGCTGAATTCATTTTATTTCTGTTTTGGAATGCTTTTACTTTGAAGCTGCACTCCTCCGGTTGTTTGGCAACAGGCTGAACACAACAGCTCATCTTTTAAAGGTCTAGAGTATTTGGGTCAGCGTCTATTTACAGAATCTAATATTCATAACTAAGTTTTCATTGGTGTGTAATCACCTGAAAATACAAATTATGTTTTTGTTATCTTAGAAGAGACATTTATATTTACAGATGCAGTAGGTCCTCTTCCATGGAGTCAGCCATGTTGAACCGCCATGTTTCTACATTAGCCCTGGATGGACAAACTAAACACTGACTCCAGAGAAGGGCTTTTGCATTTTTTGTGTTTCACGGCCAGCGTAGTTTCTCTTTCATTCTAGGAATTACAGGATGAGGCAAGGACGGGGACAAACAACAACTACAGCACTAGATGTCCGGTATCCGAGGCTGTCACAGGCCTGTGATAATTGTCTCCTGCGGGTTTCCCTAACATTACTTATTTGTGGGGAACATGTTAGCAAAAAGTTGCCTATTCGCACATCCAGCCAACAAAGAGCAACATTAACTTAATATTACAGCTGTGTTTGTGTCCGCGTGGTGAATGTAAGTCCGATATTCACTTTCTTTTTAGCTCTCTTTTGGCCTGCACCGACGTCTAAACAGATATCTGTCTGTTTAGCTGCTAAACACTCCGCTGTGCTTGCCAGCTAGTCGCTGAACATGTGTGTCTGCTGTTTGGTGCTGAGCAGGTCGTGTACAGCGGGTTTATTCTCTGTGGGTTTATCACTATGAGCAGCTCCTTTCACATTACATTTGATCCATTGTTAATATAAAAAAATTGATCAGTGCAGCTTTAATTTATTCAGCCATGTATGAGTTTGGTGCTGCTTACAACAATGTGTACCATTAATCTCATGAAGGGTTCTCATCAGACCTGTAACATGGGTCAACGATTATGCAAATACAGTCGGTAAACTCAATTTACGTGGGGCTGTTCTCAACACGTCCCTGCTCATTAATAATAAGGCACCTTAATGCAGCGTAAACACACAGATTATCACCCAATCACAGCCATCTGCATAATCAAACAGTGGAATGGAGCTTTTTACTTAGTCAGAAGGCTCTCCACCCATCCACACCCTCCATCTGAAGGCTCGCCAGGAAGTGGCAGAGAAAAGAGGAAAGGAAGAACAGAAGGGAGGGTCAGGTGCTCTTACAGTAAGTGCTTCTTGGAAGATGGAGATGAGCTGTTTTTTTTTTTTTTTGCAGGAGCGTGTGCTGAAAATTCTTAATAGATTCTGGTAAAGATGCCAAAAGAGCGAGACTTGAAGGGAAGCGGATTTATGAGTTTCTCTTTGTGTGTGAAATTGTGAAGTTGAGTGTGAACCAGAGGAGCGAGTGTTAGAGTGACAGAATGAAAGAGCATCTGTTCCCGTAAAAAAGAAGAAACTTTGCCAGCTCAGATCAGGCTTTTACATCCTGTTAGGAGAAGAACCTGTGCAATGCTTAATATAGAATCAAAATGAATTAACCTGAAATGCATCAGTTATTAAATTCATATTGAAATGTTTCTGTCTCATCTGTCCTCTGTCCTCCAGTATCTGGACCAACACTGACACAAAGTCATGTTTTCAGTATGTTCAGGTATTCTTCATGGTATTTTAGAGTTTGTCATTTCCTGATAAACCATAAAAAGTTGTCGACGAGCTGCACTCGGGGGCGTGTACTAATTTTTCATCCTACTACAGTCATCTATGGCCCGGCCTCACTGATTACTGTACAAAAGCACAACTTTAGAACTTTATTCAAACTGAATCAGATTTTATACACAATATATTTGCTGCTTTTCCCTCTGATGTCCTCCGGCTGCTTTGCTTCAACACAACTTACCGCTAATTAACTGCCGCTAACTGAATCTGTCGTTAACAAGCAACAGAACTGGGCTCAGCATGGGTTCAAGCACAGCCTCTGAGGCCAACAGGGAATAACATTTCACCACCGTGGTGATTTATGGGCTTTGCTGATGAAAACATTGCAAAGTTGCGGACTGCTAACTGTTATTAGCTCAGTAAGCTGTGTCGCTAACTGAGCTGACTCAGCCCCGGAATGCCAGAAGCCAAAGCCGGCATGAAAACCACCTCGGTAGGCTACTGTATTCCCTGCCAGACTTGACACCACCAGGTTTTGGAGGTTGTGTTTGGCCAAGTTCGGTTCAAGTCCTCCATATCTGCCTGTAGGAAACGTAAAAATGAGGAAACAAATAACACTCTTCCTGTTCCATGGGGACAATTACATGCAAAAATTCATTTAAACATTACAGAAGTCTTAAAATATGATTAGTATGGATTAGTGTTATAAATGTATGAGACTACACTGTAAATGCATGTTTATGTGTCATTGGAAAGATAATAGAATCTCTGTCCTGAAAACTTGTTCTTGCTTGGTGAAATCTATGGCAGGATCCTCCTTCTGGCTGCTGAGATAAAAAAAAAAAAGAGAGAAAGCAGATGATTTGAACATTTATTTCAAAGTAAACTCAGTGGCTCTTACTTTCCTTGGTGAGATTCTTCTTGAATCAGATACACTACAGATTGGCTGAGAGAAAAAGCCAGTACATCAAGAAAAGAAGAAGCAGAAACTTCTCAGCAGCGACTGATGAGTCTTCTCCAGTGCACAGTAACTGCTTGGATACAGAGACTAATGAATGACACCATCAAAAGCATATGAGCAGAGAGCTTTGAAGACATTTTTCAGGCTCTTCGAAGTAAACTGAGGTTGAATACTACAGCAGCCTGTGCACAATTGTCTCCACATTAAAGGGAGACTGATTTGCAGTCAGTTTTTTATAATCTTAATGTAGGTAATGTGCAAATGAACATGTTTATACAGACAGGCTTGTTGCCTGCACCCACATTTCTTGACTTGAGTTGAGTTTGAGCGACACCTCTGTTATCTCCAAGCAGCAGCCGCCGTGGCTGTGAAGTGAAAACAATGTGGAAGTGCCAAAAACTGCAGTTCCTCAAACGTCCACTTGAGGCTGGCTCCGGAAGTGAGTCAGTCTCCATAGGTCCCCATGTTAAAATGTTTAGCACAGCAGAAATAAACATGTTTACAGCCTGGTACAAAAACAAGTTTTGGTCTTCATGACAACTGTACTGAGGGTGAATTTTTATACAACTCACCTGTTCAATGATACATGGGTGCCCATTGAGGTGAGTCCCAAACACAACAATTTTTATTCACTGAATTTGGAATAAATATGACGATCTGCTGTTATATAAGTCAGCTAGTGGTCCGACTAGCTGCAGCCTGTTACTGGCTTACTACTTCGCTCAGTGCATTCTTTTTTTTTTCTAACTTTTGAGCATAAGAAAGCTGCAGCTGTGTGTGTGTGTGTGTGTGTGTGTGTGTGTGTGTGTGTGTGTGTGTGTGTGTGTGTGTGTGTGTGTGTGTTTGTGTGTTGCAACAGAGAGGGTTTATTGCTGTTACTTTTTTCACGGCAGTAATTACATCTCATCATGTCCACCTCAGATCACTCCCCTCACCCAGCTAAAACACCTTTATGCTCAGTTCCACTCATCCCATCGATTGAGATCGACTGAATGCATGTGGCCATCAAAGGCAGAGTGTTGCTGCGACTAAAAATAGGTTGCTTTTCTTCCTGGCAAAAGGCTGCGCTCTAACCTGATCAATACGCCACTTTAAGTAAAATGCTAAATCTAGTCCACCTACGTAATTGTTTTCAGCCGTGCATCATCAAAGACGAGACCTCTCCACTGTGAAACAGATTATTTCTGTGCCCTCTTTGTTCAAACGAAGCATACATACAGTACACACAATGATGCAAAGCAGATCACTCATTTTTGTGCTCTGTGCTCCTGCGTAAGCCCACAATCTGATTCTGATGCAGCGAAACAAGATCTGAGGCTTTGTAATGGGATAAGATGATTTCTATTTATGCCTACAAGCCAGAACAACATACGTGATACTTTATTTAGCAGCACACTCTCAGTGTTTCACACACTCATGCCAAATTGGATTTGGGGTGTGCTGTATTCTTTATGTTTCATTTCCTGCGTTTGTCTTGGTGCCACATCTGACTAAATGTCAAACAGGCTGAAGACCCTGATAACACACGCACGTATCACAAATACATAATGACATTCATACACAGAACATAAACACCATACTGCTGAGCGTGAGACCTTTTCTGGTTTGTTTCCATTTGTTGCTTAATAATAAAAATAATACAACAATTATTTAGACTTTACCCATTTCTCTTTCTTTCAAGTATTGAAATTCATATTTCATAATTACATAACAGTTACATCATTATACATTTGAATTGTTCATGTAACTATATGTAATTTCTCTATTTAACCCTTTCTATGAAGACCACATCTATAGTGTGTTATGGGGGCATTCATAGTGAATTATAATGCATTCATAATGCTTTATGACTACTCGCATAACGCTTTCTGATGACTACCGATACTCACCTATACACACACCTCAACAATCAGCTGTTACTACAGAACATGATAGATAGATGATAGAACAGTCTAGGCAGTGTCATAAGTTATCATTGTATGTGTTCAGTCTATGATGTACATTGATCCATACAGGTGGTCATAATGCGTTATAAGCCACATCAGTCAACCTCTAGATTATAACTAGTCAAGAGCATCCATAAGACACCTGAGGTTATAATTCATTATAAGTTACATCTGTGATGCTTCATGTTAATATAGTGCATCAGAGAGCATTATGAATGCATTATTTTTCACTATGAATGCCCACATAATGCACTATAGATGTGGTAAAAATGACAGAATGTTACATTTCCCTTTACAATTCTCCTTTTTAAAAACATTTAAAAGGTGATGCTTCTCAGACCCATACATAATATAATAACCTGGATTTGATTCAGGTACATTAGAAAAGTCTCATACAGTAACAGACCGACGGCTCTTTGAACTTAAACAAATAAAGAATGGATTTACATAAATTTACATTATGTTAAATACACATATTAAAATATTTTGGGGCGTTAACCTTACAGACTCTGAGTATAAATACCAGTGTTTAAGAGAAAATGTAAGTCCCCGAGCATAAAGCTGAACCAGAAAAACAAATCACTGATTCAAATCCACCAGGTCTGGACATGAGAGACAACTAATGGTATCTGCTTTTGAATTCCCCCAGCGGAGGACACACTGTTCTCTGCTCTACGTGTGTGTGTGTGTGTGTGTGTGTGTGTGTGTGTGTGTGTGTGTGTGTGTGTGTGTGTGTAAGAGAGATGGCCTCCGAGGCTAGTGGCTTCCCCTCTTCCTGCACTTCTCTGAATTCTTCATACTTCCTTACACTCCCTGTGCTTCTGTTAAATTATAGATACTAGCTGTTGCACTGACTGTTCCAACTCTCCCTACAGCTGCGCATCAACACAACCATTATCCATTCACTCCTATGGAGCCTGGAAGCCCTGACAGCAGAGGATGTGTCTTGATGTAAAGCAGTACATTATGTGCAACATATGACCCCTGTCCCTGTTGATCATCGCCTGCCTCTCTCTCTGTACAAAGTGCATTCATTGTGAAGAAACACACGCTTGCTTTTGGGGATGATAGCTGTTCTAATTTTGTGATGCAGCTAGCTGGCTCGTGCGGTGTGTTCCACAAACCCTGACTGTTGCTCTGGCTGTCACTACCTTCTCGACCTTGTCTGTCTGCCCCTGCCCTTGTTGATCATTGCCTGTCTCTCTCTTTCTGTACACAAAGTGGGTTTATTGTGAAAGTTAATATCGAGCCAGCAGCATGGGAAATGGAGTTTCAGATGAAAATGAGAGAGGAACTTACATCAATGCCTGATAGCATTAACCAGCTGATTGAGCTCATCAAGCTTCACACGGATAATTAGAATAACTAGTGTTGGTCATATGTATGTGTCATTCTCACTAACTGATGAACAAGCAGCCACTGTTTACCATTTGCAACCTCTTGCTGTGGTTTTTGTGGAGGATGTCTGAAAAACTGACCGACGTCCATGCAGGTGTAGATACCAGCTGGGCTGATCTGCTCGGGGTCCTGCGTTTACAGATGCTGTAACACATTAACATATTATGATTAGCTGTACGTCAGAACAAAGATGAGAAGTTAATGGAATATAGATATGGCTCATTCATTTTCAATGAATTTTTTTCCTCATGAGGTGAGATCCCAGATGACATTGGATCCAGGGTACACTCACCAGTTTATCACTGTGGAGAGAGCACTGTGCACCGCACACCCCCCATGTCTGGACCCAATGTGGCACCAAGGCCACAGCATCTGCTAAGAACAGGGAGCAGAGAGGAGGGGGCTTATGCCAGGCGAGTTGAACGTGACCTAAACTTTTAAAATCGTGCAGTGATAAGTGAGTAAATGTCATAAATAGGCAAGTAAATATTATCTTGTAAATAAAAAGGTATGTAAATGGTGTTTACATGCCTTTTGCTCTACTACTGCATCTTGATAACACAACTTCTTCAGTCTTCTATTTTACATAATGTTCAATCTTCAAGCAGTGGTGAATGACTGCTTCTGCCCTGAGTGACATTTGGTTGTTGTTGTAGCATTGAGTGGCCAGACGTACCGGGGACAATCCTAATTTATGGTCCCTTCTCCAGCTGGAGCTGTCCCCTGGCAAGAAAGACCAGGCAACAGAGCCTGTCGGTGGATGTCTCAATTGTGTTGAGCTTGTTTTGGCCAAAAGGGACTTCTTCACAGCTTCATATCAGCATGTTGTGTAGTTACCAATTTCATCGTCATCTTATTTCTTTATTCTGTTAAGTATTTGACATATAGTACAAGAGCTTTCCCAAGACCATCACAGACAACAAAAATTCTCAATTCTTAAAGGATCCTATAAACAGCACTGGGGCCATTATCCACAAATGGAGGAAACATCACTACACATCAACCAATCACGCACAGGAGTTCCTTAAAGATTTCAAATCGGGCAGAAAGTTAGTCAGAAGAGTAGGCCAAGAGCCAAGGACTACCTGAAAGCTCTAGAAAGATCTGGAGGCAGCAAGTACAGTGGTTGCACTCCGCCGCCACCTTCTATGTGTACTGAAGCATGTTGAAGGTTGCTTGAAGTTTCGCACTCAACATCTGGAGGAGCCTGTAGGTTATTGGGAGAATGTAGGAAGGTCTTTGGGTGGAAACAACTTACCATGTTTAGAAAAGGAATGGCTCTGCACATGATAAAAATACCATACCTACAGTGAAGCTCTGTTTTCTTTTAACTGACCAGTGTTCGTTTTCTCGGATAGTCCGGTTCGTTTGGGCAGGTGTGAAAGCTCACCCAAACTCTGGTGCGGACCAAACAAGCGAACTCTGGTCTGCCTGAAAACGTGGGTCTCGGTCCGCTTGCAAGTGAACCCTGGTGCGGTTCGCTTACAGTGGGAAAGCAAACAGACTGATCCAGCGAACCAAAGATCAGAAAGCCAGTCGATGAGCTGGGTTTTCTTCTTCCTGGCGCTTTTTTTCTTCCTAGTCAGTGCTTGTTTTTTGGGAAATACCACCTCCAAATGAGCAGCTGTTGTAACAGCATGATGTTGTCCAGGCGGTTTGGTCCACTGTCTGAAGTGCAGTGTGAAAGTGAACCAAACCAAATGAAGGTGTGAAATTTACCAAGATTTCCCGCCCAATTGAGTCCCTAGACTATCCTAGTGTGAAAGCAATATAAGACTCTGTTGCCAGGATGATGAGGATGAGATGAAGGTTCACTTTTCAGCAGGGTAAGCATCTAAAACATACTGCTAGACAGTTAACTGGTATCAAGACGGAAGGGATAAATTAAATTGTTAACCTGATGACGATGGTGCTAAAGAAGATGTTGAGATATCTGATATATATCTGAACCTCTCAAATCACATTCACATACACCATTATACCATTAAAATATGAACTGGGTTCATGCCTCAGATCTTGTTTTTTTTTTTGTTTTTTTTTACTTGAGTCATCTTGAGACTAAAACTGTGGGCACACTTACTCAAACATTTACTCATCCTTCTCTGCACAATACCAGTGGTTGCTGTTTGCCAAGGAGAGAAGAAGTCCAGCATTGCACACAAACAATGTGCACAGAGTCAATCTTGTTTTCAAGCCAAACAAGCGGAAATTGTGACCTTGAAATCCATATATTTCATCACAACACAGAGGAATATAACTAACTGTGAAAGGTAGCATAAAACAAAACCATTAACTGCAACGCATTCCATTTAAGTTCTCCATTAAAGTAATCGATTATTTAATTTAACGCCATGGAAGGATGCTCCATCTGACAGGTTACTGCGCTAACAACAAATGAATTTAATCTCCATGTGATGTTTTTCATTTCCTGTCCTTTCCCCTTCTGATTAACAACTAACACTTTCTTTTATCTGACCTCATTCTTCCTCCAGGGGCCCATTCATGGAAACCTTCGCTCAGCAATGTTCGGCAGTAGAAGGAGGACTCAGCAGAAACACTGGTTTGTCCTTATTTTTATAAATGAAAAGTTGTATAGTATGAATGCAAGGTGTACATTAAAGTAAGTGGTGGCAATCTATTTGCAAATTTACGAGGTTAATAAGGTTGAGGTTAACTCCATATTCTTAAGATGAACTGAGAGCTGAGAGTGTACAGAATCACCAGTGTTAGACTCAGTTTACATTGAAGCTCTCCTTACAGGTACCTTTCAGCTCAGCCGTGATCTATACAGTATGTTACTCTGTTAAAAGCTCACAGAAAAACCATAAAAGCTACAGAAATCAGATGTAATAACTTAGGGTATTTAGCTTCTGAACTTTTAACTTTTAAAAGCTGCTTTAGACCTAACCTGAACAAAACAGTCCAGCAACAAACTGAACTTTGACTAAGACTGAAGAACTTGGTGCTCAAACATTGTGCTTGTTCAATTGTCAACCTTTTTCAGCCCAAGGACCCCTTGGATAAAATAACTTTTATATTTAACTTTATTCAACTTTTATTTCACCTTACTCACCTATTTATATACTAGGTTATTAGCTCATATGTGTTTATGATTGATAAAAAGTTCATGCATAATTATTATTGGTTATTAAATGCTAAGAGCTGTGCGTCTTTGGATGACGGTCCCACTGATTCATCCAATTGGAGTGCAAATTCCTCCATTGTTTGCAGTTTCTCAATTATCTGTACTCTCACATTTACCATTATTCTGGTGAAAATTGTCAATTATTATGACAAAAATTGGGGGACCCCCTGCAGTAACTCTGTGGACCCCCTAGGGGTCGTGGACCCCTGGTTGAAGACCCCTGGTCTGCCATTTACATCTTGCTGTAAGATTCTGTATCTGGACATCCTCTCCGGATAAGGAAAAACACTAATACAAGGTGCACGCAGAGTGCATCGTGATCAGAATACAATCAGATCAGCCTACATCTGGAGGTAGTCTGGCTCACACTGTGATCAGATCTTGACTTACTCACCTCAGTAAACACAATTCATACAGCGTGACCACATTGTATAGATAAGCATTGTTGTTTTAAGATTGAGTGAAGACCAACACATTAAAAGGAGGATCTTGATCTTGACATTTCTCAGGTGGACACAAACACAACCCCAAACGCTCATTGTCTGCATAAATACTCAACAACTGTAGAACTTTCCAGCAGGTGAAATCATTGCTATATATGTATTATTATAAGTGATGGGTGTTATGATTATGTTCTTGTGTATTTGGATAATTTTCTTGAGCACTGAGGATCGTTGTATTGTTTGTTATCATTCCTGGTCTCCAGACTGCGTGTGTGTATATGCACGATTCGCCACTAGGCGCAGGTGTCTCACTTTTCGTTGGTTTTCCATTCATTTGATGGTCAGGACTGGTATGCCTTGTCGGTGAGTGATTGTGGGCTAGCTTTGCTAGTATGTTAAATCAAGAGTTAATACCACATGAATATGTATAATTTCATGAGTTAATTCTGGGTTTTGTGTTTATGTTTGTATTACAGGTTTACAACCTAATCAACGTCACTACCTAACTATCTAATTAACGCCACTAACTAATAAGCTGACTAACGGTAGGCTATTGAAGTGTAGCAGCTACCTAGTGTATGGATGCTTATTGTGGATGTGTGCGTAATAAAAATCATAAAGTGACTCGAGTTGTATCCGCCATACTTATCCTGATAACCCTTCCAGAGGGAAGTTTATTAAACTATAGGAGGTAGTTTAGTAAAAGTCTGGACAGTTGTAAACCGCTGTCGGAGCCGTGCCAGAGAGTACACGGACCCCGAGCGGAGAATAGCCATCATTGAGGGCCGGCGTCGGGACCGGAGACCCGGAGTCTGTAAAGGAAGCGGCTGTCAACAACGCCACTACAACGGAGGAGCCGAAGCCAAGAGCTGACGGAGCCGTTAAAGGGCTGAATAACTTCCACAACCGTAGGTAAGGTTGTGTGGATAATACCAAAGCTATCGCCGACAGAGCTGTGACTTTGTACACAACGCCGCTACCTGCCACAGCAGCCGGCAAGAGACGTTTGTGTCGTTCGCGGGCGAGTCGTTTGTTTCGAACGAATCCTTTGAACGAGTCTTTCGAACGAATCGAATCTTTTGAACGACTCCTTTTACTAAAGTGATTCTAGTGATTCAATTCACCTGAAAAAGACAAAATGGCAGACAACAAGCCAGATCTAGAAAGCCTAAAGCGGAGGCGTTCAAGTGCGCAAAGGAGCTTTACAACACGAATAAACCGCCTGCTGGCCGTTTACGTGAAGTTGAGTTGTCAGAAGAGTTAGCAAGGTTGAAGGATGATTATGATAAACTCCTCGATGCCAGTAATGAATACATTGACGCACAGAGGCAGATAGACCCAATAGGCGATGACAGTGAGTTGCGGGACGCCCTGGCGAGGAGAGACGCCAGTGAGCAAAAGTTCCTTGAAACTGAGAGCACGATCATGGAAATGCTGTGATCCAAGTATGCAGCGCCAGACATAGACGCTCTCGTAACACAGTTCAAGTTGGCTTTTGATCGGGCTGAGGCACTCTGGAAAGATAAAGTAGTGCCATGGGCGCAGCAAGGGGTCGAAAGTGGTAAACTGGATAGAAAACTCCATGATCTCAGAGGCACTGTGTACGCCTGGAGAGACTATCGACCGGAAGGAAAAAACTGATGGATGCTCTTTTTATCATTGAAAGAGGACAAGGAGCAACTGATGGATGAGTGGACATGCCGACGTGAAAATTAGGTCATGAGGAGCAACAGGACAGAACACGATGACGATGGCGACGGTGACAGAGGTGAGGGGGAAGAGGATGAAGATGTGGGAGGCGAGAGCGCAGTCAGTGGGCATGTCAGATCAGCTAGCGACAGCCTTACAGCTGCCGATAACATCACTTTTACCCAACCAGTAACCCTTGCTATTGCCACCCCACCTGTTAACACCCAGCCTGCTGTTGTCACTCCGCCTGTTGATGGGCAGGGAACTGTATATGTTACGAGCTCTCCTCTGTTCATTCCCACTGACAGAGCAACCATCACTACCACCGCTGCTCAAGTTGCTACTGTCAATAGTCAACCTCCGAGCAGGTATGTAGCAGCTGCGACACACAGTACTCCCCCAACAGACATTACAGCCCGCCCTGCAGTCACGACGGTCTGATGGTGGTCTTAATGTCAGTTTTGCTCTACCTCCGACCCTCGCCAGCACGCCACAACTGCCGGGTGCTCACGCTGCTCCGTCTTTCGACCTCAGCATGGGACAAGGTAGTAGCATGCCATATAGTGGCTCTGGTACATACATGGGGGGGGGGGAAACAGCTCCCAGTGGGCCCGACCTAAAATAAGGCTCACACCCATAAGTTTGCCTAAGTTCTCTGGGGAAAGGAGGGACTATTGGCGCTGGAAGGCTGAATGGGAGAGTATCCAGGCACAAGCAGAACCCACAGGGTCAAGGGAATGCAAGAAACTTTTTTCATTTGCTCGACAGTATAGATGAGACTGTGAGAAATGAACTCAGACTGTTGCGTTGCAGAGATGCAAACAATATCTTCAGGGAATTAGAGAACCGTTATGGTGATAAAGCGCAAACGGCAGAAGAGATTGTGGTGGAGCTACAATCACGACCTGCTGTAAAGAACCACCAGTCACGTGAGACGTTAGAGTTGATCCTAGCAGTGGAGAGGGCAGCATTGGACCTCACAGACCTGGGGTGCATAGACGCTATACAGAATCAGCTGGTGATTCGATCTTTAGAGAGTAAGCTCCCTGATGTCCTGAAAAGAGAGTGGCTCATGTATGTGAGAAACCCTGTTAACAATGTCCACCCAGGAAACCGTTTTGACAGGCTCTTGCTGTTCCTGGAAGACCAAAAGTCGTTACTCGTGAGGTTGGAGCAGTTGCTACCCAGCAAGCCATGGCCTGCTAACGTTCCTGAGAGATCAAGCTACCGGGAAAAGCCGGGTGACAGATGGAAAGAAAATAAGTCGTACACTAAGGCTACAGCAAGAGACTCCCAGCAGATACCATGTGCTGTGTGTGGTGATGTAGAACATGGAGGAAAACTGTTTCGCTGTAAAACTTTCAGGAAGGCCAATCTGTCGGAGAAGAAAGCTCAGGTGAAAAAGGCAAAAGCATGCACAAAGTGCCTGGATGTTCACGGGGTTGACGGTGCCTGCACTCCAAGGTTCCTCTGTCGTAAGGAGGAGTGTAAGAAAGGTGACACTCCGGCAGACCACCACTATTTCCTCTGCCCTAAGGCACCAACAAAGAAGGATGCTGCTAAGAGGGAAAACAAAGCGGAGGAAAAGAGGGGACCTCGTGGTCCGACAGAGGAGCAAGAGGCTGTGTTCGCTGAGTTAGGACTGACTCCCCGCCAGTTGGAGGCTGTCCGCAGAGCCTGTACAAACAAGGCAACATCGAGAGTTTGTTCCGGCAAGGATCTGATAGAACAGAGCGGCTTAAAAGAACATCCAGTCCTCATGATGCTCGTACCTGTCACAACAAAGAGAGGAGACAGCCTTGGAGCCTTGGTCGATCTCGCTTCTGACACCAATTACATCACACACCAAGCTGCGGAGAGACTCGGACTGACCGGTGAACCGATCTCGCTTGTCGTGTATGGTGTTGGCACGATGAAGGTGAAAGTTGATACAAAAAGGTATCTTGTGACAATAAAGGTGTGGACCTCACGAGGAACCCTGAAGTTCCACGAGATGATCTGCTACGGGATGGAAGACATCGCCAAAGTGGATCGAGTGGTAACATCGGAGCGGCTGGAGCAGTTTTTCCCTGAAGCTAAGCCGGGAGAACTGGCCCGCCCAGAGAAGATCGATCTACTGATCAGTACTCGAGAAGGCCGGTTAGCTCCACAAAGACTGCAAAGGGTCGGCGACCTGGTGTTGTGGGAAGGTCCTCTAGGCAAGACCGTGAGTGGTATGCATCCAGACCTCTTCGAGGAAGTGGAGGTGACCACATGGCACTCGAAGACACACTTCGCACACTCCATGAGGACGGTGGCCGTCAAAGTTGAAGAACACTTTGTGGGAAGGCCGGGAAACCATTTGGAACTAGAAAGCAGCATGGAAGTTCGAAGGACAGCAACGAGCAATAAAGAGGTCCTTGACTGGCTGAAATGGGATAGCATCGGAGCTGCCTGTGAACCTACCTGCGGAGGGTGTCGCTGTGGGAAGTGCCCACCAGGAGGGAAGGAGATGTCCCTGGCCGACGAAAAGGAGCTGGAGATAATAAGGGCAGGTCTGACCTTCAGAGAGGGTGACGCCCACAGCAACCAGCCGCACTGGGATGCGAAGTACCCTTGGAAGGGAAACCCAGCTTCTCTTCCCAACAACCGAAAGGCTGTGGAGGCAACATTCCTGAGGGCTGAGAAGCGGCTCATGAAAGACCCCATGTGGAAAGAGACTTACATGAGGCAAGTCCACGAGATGGTGGGGAGGGGAGCTGCTGTTAAGCTCACCAAGGACGTGATGGACAGCTGGGATGGTGCCGTGTGGTGGGTGAGCCACCTAACCGCACCAAACCCCCACTCAGTGACTACGCCGGTGCGCCTCGTCTGGAATAGCAGTCAGGAGTTCAGAGGGGTGAGCATGCATAGCATTTTACTTAAGGGCCCAGACGTCCTCAATCCCATCAGAGCGGTGCTCCTCAGATTCCGGGAAGCAGAACACGCAGCCATCGGAGACATCACTAAGATGTATAATTCGGTATGGCTGGAGGAACAAGAGGTCCATGTGCATCGATTCCTGTGGAGAGACTCACCAGAAGATGAGATTGAGGACTACGCTGTCGTGAGGGTGAACATGGGAGACAAACCGGTGGGGTGCATTGCGCAGGTAGCCATGCGTGAGACCGCAAAGTTGCCCCAGTTCTCTGATATGGAGGAGGAAAGAAGAGTCATAGAGGAAGACTCTTACGTCGATGACCTCCTCACGTCCCACAACGACCCACACTGCCTAGACAAGATCCTAGAGGGAGTGGAGAAGATACTGAAGGCAGGGGGCTTCTACCTCAAGCCCTGGGTCCGGTCCGGTCAAAGTGGGAGGCGGGACGAGACAGAGTCCAAGCCAGTGACTCTGATGTTGCCCAACCAGCTAAAGGAGGAAGACAACAAAGCCCTGGGGGTTGGTTACCTCGTGCAAGAGGACAAACTCTTTGTGATGGTCTCCATCAACTTCTCCAGAAGGAAGAAGAAGATGAGAACTGAGATTGACCTCACTGAAGGGGAAGTGGAAGTACAAACACCAGACCCACTGACCCGTCGTGTTCTACTGAGCCAGATCGCTGGGCTGTATGACCCAATCGGTCTGGCAACACCTGTGAAACAGAGAGGGGTGATCCTTGTGAGAAGAGCCTTCCAGGAAGCTGGCAAGCTTATTAAAGACACCTGGGGTGAGCCTCTGTCTGATGAGCTCAGAGGAAAGGCAATTGAACTGTTCAAGGAGTATGCTCGTCTGAGTAGCATCCAGTTCCACAGAAGCCTCACGCCCTCCGGCTGGAAGGGTAAGCCCTGGGGTATCACGTTTTCTGACGGGAGCTGTGAGTCCTATGGCGCTGTACTGTACTTGCGATGGGAGACTTCAGATGGTGTGGTCACCCGGCTGCTGGAGTCGAAGGCCAAGTTAACCCCCCTCGACCAGAAAGGTGATGCAGTCAAGGCTGAGGTCTGCGGGGCTGTCTTTGCCACACGTCTGAAGGGATGCGTATTGAAGCATGGGCGATTGGATGTGGAGAAGTGGTACCACTTCATTGACAGTCAGACGGTGCTGGGAGCCATCCAGAGGGAGAGCTACGGATTCCAGACGTTCTTCGCGAACCGAGTCGGTGAGATTCAGAAGGCTGGGCCCGTAACTGACTTGTGGTGGATACCAGGTGAGATCAACATCGCTGATCTAGTCACGAGGGGGTGCTCTCCTGAACTGCTGGGTGAAAACTCTGTGTGGCAGAAGGGCCCCGAGTTCCTGTCTAGTCCAGTCGAAGATTGGCCCATGAAGTCCGCTTCAGAAGTGGCAGCTGGTGCTAGGGAAATGGTGGGCAAATTCCAGAGAAAGGCCTTTTCGGCGGTCCTCACCAGAGCTCAAGCCAGAGATCCCAACGGTCCTGGTGGTGAAGGTCCAGTAGTCACAGATGGAGAGAGTGGGGCTCCAGCGTCCTCAGAAAGTGGGGCAAAATTGACCTCAACTGAGACCAAGGAAATGGAGACGCTGTGGGGAGCCATGCTCATAGACCAAGTGGATCCAACGAGGTGCAGTTCTCTAGCTAAGCTCTGTGGAGTAGTCGGTTATGTCCGCAGAGCTGTGAAGAAGTGGTTGGCTCATATAGGGAGAGCCCCTATACCAGCAAAGTGGGAGGCTGTACTGACAGTAAAGGAACTCAAGGCTGCATTCCAAGACCTGTGCCTGGCCGCCCAGACGGGAGTTACATTTCCTGTGACGACACTGCACAGACTTGTTGTCAGCAGGGATGAAGCTTCAGGGCTTCTGAAATGTCATGGTAGAGTCCAGGCCATTACCAAGGGAGAGACTGGTGTGCCCCTGGTTCCCTACAATGCGTGGATCAGCACCCTTCTCACGAGGGAGGCCCATGAAGCTAACAACGAAGGTGTTGCTGGTACACTCCTCCGGGTGAGGTCTAAAGCATGGGTGGTGCAGGGACCAAGGATCGCCAGAAATGTCATTGACTCTTGTATGCACTGTCGAAAGACTAAAGCGAGAATGTGCAAACAGGTGATGAGTGAGCCCCCCCTCGAACGAACTGAACCAGCTGCACCCTTCGAGTTTACGGCACTGGACCTCTTCGGCCCTTATGTTGTTAGAGATACTGTAAAACGAAGAACAAAGATGAAAGTCTGGGGTGTGGTGTTCAGCTGTATGGCTTCAAGAGCAGCCCATGCAGACATTGTGGAAGATCTGTCGACAGAAGGATTCCTGAAAACGTACCAGCGCTTCACAGCTCTCAGGGGTCACCCGAGAAAACTGTGGTCGGACCCAGGGACCAACTTCGTGGGTGCCAGGCCAGTGTTACAGGAGGTTTATGAGTTCCTAAGTAGCATTGACAAGGATCAGGTCCAGAAGAAGGCGGCAGCTGCAGGGACCGACTGGACATGGGTGTTTCACCCAGCAGACTCTCCCCACCGAAATGGAGCGGCTGAGGCAGCAGTCCGTGTACTCAAGAGAGCGTTAAGCAGCGTTGGCGAAGAAGGTAACCTGACAGCGTTGGAGTTCCAGACCCTCCTCTACCTGGCTGCTAACCTGTCAAACGAGAGACCAATCGGTGCCAGGGCCCAGGTACAAGACGAGACCGTGGAAGTCATCACTCCCAACTCCCTTCTGCTTGGTCGCGCAGGACCCAGTGGAGACACCCGAGGGTTCGAGTATCCAACTTACCCCGTTGCGCGTCTGAGAGCAATCCAGATCGAGGTCAACAAGTTCTGGAAGCGGTGGAGCCAGCTGGCGGGTCCGGGCCTTTACGTCCGACAGAAGTGGCATGCACCTGCTAGGAATGTTGCGGCGGGGGACCTGGTGTGGTTGGCTGACCAGAACGCGCTGAGGGGCCAGTTCAGGCTGGGTCGAGTCGTGGAGGCGTGTCCTGATGTGAAGGGCGTAGTACGAGACGTGAGGGTGAGAACATGCCAGAGCTGTCCAGTTTTCGGCAGACAGTCCAAGAGAAGCCGTGGTGTAGAGAGCTGTCCCTCCACCGTCCTCCACAGGGACGTTAGGAGGCTGGTGGTTCTGTTACCGGTGGAAGAGCAAGAAAAGACTTCCCCTCCATGGTGTGTTTCGGTTGGTAAAGGACAGTGAAGGATCAAGCCCCCCCTCTGCCATCCTCTTGGAGGCTGGTGGTGTGTTTCGGTGAAGGATGTCATAATGTCATCATGAACAATGTGTGTTGTTTATGGACATTAAGACTACCTTGAACCTAGTGTTATTCATATTGCGACATAGTATTCATATCCAAGAGTGCAACGTACATAGTATTCATATCCAAGAGTGCAACGTTATGTGCATGATCATGGGGTGAATTTCATATCTAGAAGGTTAACTGTTTGAGCTAGTTGTGGTGGTCTGCTTGGATTCTAGAATCAGTAGACCAAGTGGGAGGTGTAGAACTTTCCAGCAGGTGAAATCATTGCTATATATGTATTATTATAAGTGATGGGTGTTATGATTATGTTCTTGTGTATTTGGATAATTTTCTTGAGCACTGAGGATCGTTGTATTGTTTGTTATCATTCCTGGTCTCCAGACTGCGTGTGTGTATATGCACGATTCGCCACTAGGCGCAGGTGTCTCACTTTTCGTTGGTTTTCCATTCATTTGATGGTCAGGACTGGTATGCCTTGTCGGTGAGTGATTGTGGGCTAGCTTTGCTAGTATGTTAAATCAAGAGTTAATACCACATGAATATGTATAATTTCATGAGTTAATTCTGGGTTTTGTGTTTATGTTTGTATTACAGGTTTACAACCTAATCAACGTCACTACCTAACTATCTAATTAACGCCACTAACTAATAAGCTGACTAACGGTAGGCTAAGTGTAGCAGCTACCTAGTGTATGGATGCTTATTGTGGATGTGTGCGTAATAAAAATCATAAAGTGACTCGAGTTGTATCCGCCATACTTGTCCTGATAACCCTTCCAGAGGGGAGTTTATTAACCTATAGAAGGTAGTTTAGTAAAAGTCTGGACAACAACTTTTCCACTAAGTTTGCCATAGCAACTAAATTTTTATTTATGTACCTCAATATCACAAATCTCAACCTTCGAGGGGCTTTACAATCTGTACAGCATGCAACACGTTGATTCGGATAAGGAAAAACTCCCTCAAAAAATACCCTATAAAATGGAAGCAACCTAAGGAAAGAGTAACAGAGGGATCCAGGAGAACATTGAGTAACTTCAGGTGTCGCCAAACAGACCTCAGAGTCACACAACCTCCTCTCATCCATCACAATCTCATATGCCGCTGCCAAGGACAAGGGCAGGCTGCAACGTATCATTTGCTCCGTCTAGAGAAGGTGGTTGGCTGCAATCTGCCATCCCTCCAGGACCTGCATTCCTCCAGGACCCTGAGGCGTGCAGGTGAGATTGTGGATGACCCCAGACACAAACTTTTTAAGACACTTCTCTGCCCTTAGATTCTGTCTTGCACGTATATATTCTTTATACTTCATACTGTGAACATTCCCAGGGCAATATTATGCACAAACTGTACAGCTCTTTAATTTAAATGTTATTTATGCCTCTTGACTTGCAGTGCTGCTTCTTAACATGTTTTCAGCAAGACAAGGGACAGACTCAGACAGATGGAGAGAGAGACAAGGACAACACACACACAAGGGAGAGAGAGACAAGAGCGGAGGCTGACACGAATGAGGCGAGAGAGAGAGAGAGAGAGAGAGAGAGAGAGAGACAAGAGCGGAGGCTGACACGAATGAGGCGAGAGAGAGAGAGAGAGAGAGAGAGAGAGAGAGAGACAAGAGCGGAGGCTGACACGAATGAGGCGAGAGAGAGAGAGAGAGAGAGAGAGAGAGAGAGAGAGAGAGAGACAAGAGCGGAGGCTGACACGAATGAGGCGAGAGAGAGAGAGAGAGAGAGAGAGAGAGAGAGAGAGAGAGAGAGAGAGAGAGAGACAAGAGCGGAGGCTGACACGAATGAGGCGAGAGAGAGAGAGAGAGAGAGAGAGAGAGAGACAAGAGCGGAGGTCTAGGACAGGACGAATGAGGGAGAGAGAGAGAGAGAGAGAGAGAGAGAGAGAGAGAGAGAGAGAGAGAGAGAGAGAGAGAGAGAGAGAGAGAGAGAGAGAGAGAGAGAGAGAGAGAGAGAGAGAGAGAGAGAGAGGTCCCAGGACAGTTGATGGTCCAGCACAGACAAGCCTGAGTTGAGAGACAAGGACAAGGAGGAGAAACAAGGGAGAGAAGAGATAGGCAGAGAGCTGCGCTTGTGGGAAACAACCGAGGGTCAGAGAGGTGCAGTGTTTTTCAGAAAATTTACAGTTGGCAACACAAACATGGACTATAAATTCTAGGATTAAATGATTCACTGAGACTGAGAACAACCCACCAGATGTATAATGGATAATGAATAACAAGTATTAGGTGGGGTTGCAAATTGAATCCAATTCTAATCCATTGAATTTCCATGGAGTTGGAAACGTTCCATGGGAATGCCACGCCCCCTACCCAGAGCACACAGAGACTATTGAAGACACACATTTGAGCTTGTGGACTACATAATATTGTTCAATAAAATATTTCAAACTTGATAAAGTTCTATGTACAAATAAATCTGTTGAAATGTTTTTGAATTGTTTTATTTTGCACGTCTGCTTATGACAAAACAAAATGTTTAGATTTATGTTTGGATATCATATCGTTTGTTTAAATTACCCACAATTTACAGTTAATTCCCATTAATTCCCATAAATTTCTGATTTTGAATATTTCCCAAATTCCCGAGCTAACTTCCAATGGAAAGTTTTTGGAAATTTACCTGAAACTTTCCAGCCCTTTGCAACCCTAGTAACAGGTCATCGAAAACAAGCAGTTAACTGAAAGATAGGGCAAAAAGATGAGTTTAAGGTTTTAAAGGTCGTTTACAGTTTGTATTTCATCAGTAGTCTGATCTGACATAGATACTATGAAGGATTCTGAACTATCTGAAGTCTTTTATTACCAGCAGACATCAAGACTGACAGCTAAACGTTACAATCATAAAGGGTGGCCATATTTCAATGCCGTCTTCACACCTTGTTTCTGCTGCCCCCAAGTGACAAAAAAAAATGACTTAATGCAGATGAATATTTGACTTAACAGCTTGTTTCAACAAAACTGTTTAAATCAGATTCATGCTTTTGATAGTGGTGCAGATATTTTCATATTATATTTATCACTGGCCTTGAGCACATAACTGCTTTCTCTGTCAAATAAGAATAAATCAAATAAGAATAAATTCTAAAAGATAAAAAGAGACTACCTTGGATCAGGTAATGACATCAGTGGTAAGAGAACATGAGAGGATTGACAATTAGTTTTGGTTGATGGGGCCCATTTTCTAGACTGTAGTCTGTCAGCATTGAACTAATAGGATAGGCAAATAAGAAATGTCTTTGTCCCGAGTGCTTTCGTGTTTTTAGCCTCTGAATAGGTTTTCCTCCTGTCCTCAGTCCCCTAAGATCTGTGACAGCCTGTTGTCTGGCGAGGACTGCTGCTCTCTGATCCACTGGCTAAACACGTTCACACATCCAATGTGCTGTGTTCACAGCTGCTCTGGTGTAGCCACATAGAAAATTGGCTCTGATCAGCCAGGCCTGAAAAGGTTCAGAAGTTGAGATGTGTCCAAAAACACAGGTCTCCTTGAGGCTGTCTGCCACCATCCAAGCCAAGCTTTATTGATTTGTGGCATTATCTTTAGTGCTTCACTTGACATTTGTGGGGCATGGTCAAGTGTAAAACACAAAAACTAAAACTGACAGATACATTCAGACACACACACACGCACAGTACACTAACACTTAAAGTACATCCTTATCCTTTCTTTTCACGCTTCTATAAGAAGTTAACACACTAGATAAGGATGCTGCCCCTAAACACACACACCTCATTAGTCAATGTATAATGCAGAGTCTTGACTGAGCAGAGCACATATGTCCACACTCGCTCATGTATATACATACATACATGTATGCAAAAACATGTGCACACCCAAAATATGCACATCAACCCTCCCACTCACAGCCGCTGTGCCAGCCTTGTGTGGGCTGTGCAGCCTGAAGCTGTTTCTGCATCCTCAGGCTCCTCAGCCCAAACCTCAGCCTGTCCCTCTGACTGCTGCATCCACCCAAAACACTGATAACCCCACCACCAACTACAGTTTTTTTTTTTTTTTTTAAATAGGAAACTGTTTATGAGACGGTTCTTGTGTCATTTCGTAAACAGGTAGGTCCACCTATCATTTCTTTTGGGCTGAATGTAATGATTGGATGGGCGTGTTACACAGATACCAGATGTTTTTCTTCTTTTTTTCAGAGAAATTGATTTATTGATTGCTGTCAGGATGTAAAGAGAATTTCAACACATAACAAAGAATGCTTTAAGTTTCCAGATTACTTACATAATACATTACAGGTTTCTGTTATAGCACAGTTCTTGCACATTATACATAATTTTGCAAAATGTGTCATTGTTTGCAGCGGTTTATTCCTATATTAACTGACTTAATTAATTGACTTTTTAATGTCTAACTAGTCTCCAGAGGATCATGTTGAATCATTTTTTGTACCTTGCCACACCCTCTAACAGGCTTCACTATAGGTTAACAGCGAGGCTCTGCCTCTGCACCCTGAGAGTGATTTATTTTTTACTCACAGGTGGTGGGTGAAAAAAAAAAAAAATCAGGTGTTTGTAACTACATACTATTATATACTATAATATACTAAAAGTATGTGTTTCTCTCCATTTTTGGAATATTTGTTACTCCAGTGTCTCTTAGATGCGCCTATTAGTTCTGTCTAGTTTTCCTGTACTTATTTCTGCCTGCTCGGTCCCACCCCTTTGCCCAGTGCAGGGGAGCGAGGTGGCGTTGATGAACTAGTAACGGAGCAGGCAGGTAATTTTCTTCTTTTTCCATTATTCTTTATTCTCTTTATTATTTTATTGTGCCGTAGCTGTGCCAGGAGGCGTGATTCTTCTCCACCACACGGGTTACATCACGAAAGATTTCATAATGCTAATATGTATCTAGTATTTATTGCAAGACGGGTGTATTATACTGGATTAGTTTTAGCTGGAAATTTTTCTGAAATCAGGTTCACCTCAGTTATGGTGTGGTAATAATTCTGTAACTGACCTATTTTAAATATAAACACTAAAATACCATCCATCCATCCTATGTCAGCAGGTTGAGCAGGGCTTTACAGGCATCCCTGTCCTCAGCAACACATTCCATCTCCTCTTGGAGGATCCAAGGGCGTTCAATTCCATGGCCAGGATGAAATCTGCATTGTTCCTGAATCTGAGGTTCAACAATCGATCAGAGCTTTCTTTCCAGCCCCTAGAATAAACTTTCATGGAGAGGTGGAGCAGTATGATATCCCAATACTTGGAGCACACCTCCAGTTATTTACTAAGACCACTACAGAACCAAACTCTGTCTTGAAAAAGAAAATTAGGCCCAACCAGTAACTATCTAAGTGCTCTACAGCTTGCACTACCTGCAGTATAGCTTTGATACTGCAGTACATACAATAAATCTTGACATCTGGCAAATTGAAAACATAACACACAGATAAGGTCAGGAGCAGTCAGCCATAGTAGATCATAATAATACTCCACTATAATTACCAGTAAGAGTGGATTTGAGAGTAATTAGTCCTTTTCCCTAGAAAGCAACAATCCACCTGACCCTATCTTATTAAACTCATTACCTTATAATTGGATTGGGAAAACAGTCCTATCACAGTCTGCATCATCAGTGACACTACAAATAGAAAACATAATTTTGTGCAGTGCATGTCCAGTTTCTTTAAAGTGGCTTGTAAAAGAGAAAATTGCCTGATAAAGAAGTGACATATATAAGAAATATTTTTTATGAGCAGAATTACCCTCTCTGGATTGTCCGAGGGGGGTGATGAGTTGTGAGCTGGTCCGGGGGGAGTAACTGCTGGAGGGCTTGAGGTGATGGCTGGGCTGGCAGGCGGGTTGGTTGGCAGGCGGGCAGGTTGGCAGGCGGGCAGGCAGGGAAGGTCTGAACAAAAGACAAACAGGTTTAACTTCGGCACCGACTGGCACAGAGTACAGGTTCTAAAGGTTTAGCTCGATTAGAAGTCTTCTTCCAACAAACCATATTCACAGATTGACGATCCGGCAGAGACTGAAGGGAAAGGCAGGGAATAAATGCTGACTGAGTGATGAGTTGATGAAGACCAGGTGGCTTGATTGCTGCAGCAGAGCAGGTGTGGAGTGGGAGGTAGGTGGATCCAGAGGAGGTGACAGAGTGCAAGGGGGAGGGGAAAGTGACAGAGACAAACAGGTAGAAACAGAACCAAAACAAACAACACCAAAACTGTCACGATGCTGGCCTCATGACAGAAGGCCTAGATTCTTTAATTACAACTGTCTCCACTGCTTTGTAGCATATTGTATGCCTGATCGATCAGCCATAGAAATCCCAGAGGCACAGTGGACATTTTGAATGATCAAGCACAGGAGATAACATCAATGAAGGCTGCACTCCATTCAGAGGGGTATTGCACAAAACTAGAATAAAGAAATCCAGGATAATTGAGCAAGCATGGCTTGACCTAGTCTGCTCGGTTCATCCTGGCTTAATTGGTTGCACGTTTGCCGAGCCAGGATGAAAAGGCGCGGCTATGTTAAGCCAGGTGAAGATAGCTGGGATAAGTGCGTGTTCACGGCATACTTAAATAGACCTCGCGATCACTCACAGAATCACCGATGGGAACATGGATAAAAGTCGCGCGCCATACTTCACGGCCGCTGAACAACAGCTCCTGATGGAGTTCTATTAAGAGGTGAAAGATACCATAAGAAAAAAAGGCAATACCAATGCCATAAATAATTAAAGAAAGCCTGGCAGACAATAGTGGACCAGCTTAATGCGTAATTAGTCCAAAACTGTACAATTAATAAACAGTGCTCCACTGGAACTGTCATAATTAGGCTACAATTAAAGGACTTACTTTTCAAGTCCACTAATCAACTGTTGTACACTTTACTTTAAAAGTGGCAAGCAGAGGTGTATGTTTGGAAATGTAGAGTATGATTAAGTGCAAACAATTATCCACAATGTGTGTCATTAATCTATTTTTCTCATGTTACGTTTTTATCTATTTTATGTTTCTATCCTTCATAAAGAACAAACTTGTCTAAATATAAGAACATTTTGCAGGCTGCTAAGTGACTTTAAAGTAGATAACAGTGAACAAATGAGGTGAACAGATTAGGTGTCTGCTGACATGTTGAATGTCTGTATGACTGTAGCAGTTTAAAAAAAAGCCCATAGAACTGGCACAGGGGGCGGCCCACCAAGCCAGGATATGACCCCAGCAGACGAGCTGGCACTCCATTTAAATAAAGGGAGGCCAGTGATGGAGGGGATCCAGGGAGGGACAGTAACAGACTCTGTCCCAGCCACAGAAACTGTCCGCTTCATACAAGGTACATATTGCAGTACTACTGCACATGGAACACAATCAAATAAATATATTATACTGTCTACTGGATTTCCTTGCAGTGTCTGGGAACACACTTACACTTTTGGAGCCACCAGAAGATGATCCGGTTAGTACATTGTATTGAAATCACAGGCTTGGTATGTCCTGTGAAATCTTAATTCAAGTCCTCTCAATACATGTATGTATCTGAGGATTAGGGCTTCCTCATCCAGTACATCCTCCAAAAAAGGGCAAGCCATTATGAAGAGGGAACAGGTGAATGGGAGTTGGGTATGTATATATATATCTCCCTCGTCACAGATTTCATTGAAAACACCTTTGCAACTTCATCAGCCGTGTTTTGTAATCTCAATTACTGCAATAAAACATATTTATGAAACCTCTGACTGCAATTTGACAAGCAGTCTTCATTAGCATAGCAATATAAGACTTGGCCTGAGTAATAATACTACCACTTGAATCAATATAAAAAGACTGTTGCAATTACAAACAGCCAACAGATTTAAATGAAATGAGAAATGACTATATGTAATATTTCAATACAGGATAATTAAAATGATGCAACATACTTAGAAAGACCATGGACATGCTGTAAAACACATTAATTCCTCACAGGATTGACGGTGGAAATACAGGTGAATCACTAGGATTAATCTTAGCCTGGCTGTTAGCCTGGTCTGGAGCAGGCTAGCTGCAGAGAATAAATCACCATAGTAACTTGGCCGGGTTAAGTTTGAGCTGCTTTCATGCAACCGACTTGAGGCTAAATTCAGCCAGGATAACCAACATATCCCGGTTTAATCCCTTATCTTGGTTTTGTGCAGTACCCCTCAGGTGTACCTGTGCTGGTATCTTAATAAAACACCTAAACGCAGTAGAGCCATTGTCATTAGTTACACCTGTGCTTTTCTTTAGACAAACAACACGACAAGTGAATGTGAGGAAGTCGGTCTCTGTATCACCTCCAGCCTCATTTCTACACAAAGAAGATACATGGGTGCAAAATTGATTTTTCTTTCTTATGTAGTACTTCTACTACCCCCATCCCAAAAAAGTTGGAATGCTTTGTGATGTCCATGATTTTCAAAAACACAGAAATGTGCACTTGTCACTTTGCCACTTTCTGTCAGTCCATTACAGAAGAGCTCGGGTCCAGAGAAGTCAGCAGTGTTTCTGGATGTTCTTGATGTCTGTCTTTCTCTTTGTATTGTAGAGTCTGAACTTTATTTATAGATGCAGAGATTAACTGTGGTTAGATAGCAGTTTTCTAAAGTGTTCCTGAGCACATGTAGAAATATCCTTCATACAATCATTGTGGGGTTTAATGCAGTGCTGCCTGAGAGCCTTGCCCCTTACATGCAGAGATTTCTCTGGATTCTCTGAATCTTTTGATAATATTGTCATTGCAGATGGTGAAAGCCCTAATTGCCTTGCAGAAATGTGTTGGGAAACTTTCTTTTGGCCTTTTTCAGGCTTTTATTTGACAGAGATAGCTGAAGAGTGACAGGAATGTGGGAAGAGAGAGATGGGGAATGACATGCAGCAAAGGGCCACAGGTCGGATTCGACCGGGCCGCTGCGGCAAGGACTGAGCCTTTGCACATGGGGCGGATGCTCTACCAACTGAGCCATGCAGTTTTTCACAAAGCTGTGGACCTTGTCCCATTGTTGCTTGTGAATGAATAAGCCTTTTGAGAATGCCTCTTTCATATACAATCATGATACTATCACCTGCTCCTGCATCACCGTGTGGCACGATAACTGCCCTGTGGCAGAGAAGAAGGCTCTGCAGAGGGTGGTTAAAGCTGCACAGAGGACTGTGGGATGCAGCCTGTCCACCACCACGGACATCTACACCTCCAGATGCAGGAAAAGGGCCTCCTGCATCATGAAGGACCCCACTCACCCCGCACACGCTCTGTTTGTCCCTCTCCCCTCAGGCAGGAGGCTGCGGAGCATTAAGAGCAGGACCACCAGACTGAGAAACAGCTTCTTCCCAGAAGCTGTGAGACTGTTGAACTCTGGAGGACCCCTGTAGCCCCTGCTGCCCCCCCCCCCCCCCCCACACACACACACACACACACACACACACACACACACACTATTTGCACTGAAATACTTGCACATCCTTCCCTTAATATGGTGTTATACTGTTGTATTGTTTAGGCTCCTATATTTATGTTATATACTTGCTTAAATTTGCATATTTTATGTTGTTTATTTAATATTTATACTTAGTTAGCTAGTTCTTTTCTATTTTATACTCGACATTGGGCTGCTCCGGGACCAGGGAAACTAATTTCGTTCCATCCCATGTTAACATGTGTTGAAATGACAAATAAAACTCCTTGAATCCTTGAATCCTTGAATCCTTATCAGTGAACCTGTGGAAGTTTCAAACAGGTATTTTTTGAGCACTTCACAAATTTTCGTGAAGGCTCTTCTGAGCCATGCTCCAGTGCTCGCTGCTCACCATTTAAGCTCGAAGTGGATGCCAGCACTGTTCGAGCGAGTACAGTCCTGTTGCAGCAGGATGATGATGGGGTTGATCATCCAGTGTGTTACTTCTCTCATAAATTCAACAAGCACCAAATCAGATATTCCACAATTGAGAAAGAAACACTAGCTTTGTTGTTTGCGCTCTAATACTTCAAAGTATATGTCGCTTCCAGTCCGTTGTGGTCTTTACTGATCATAACCCGCTCGTCTTCTTGTCTCGCATGTGTAATCACAACTATCGGCTCACGCGTTGGACTTTGATCATGCAAGACTATAACATTGAAATCCCGCACTAAAAGGGTCTGGAAAACATACTAGAAGATGCTTTATGAAGAGCATAGAGTGAAATGACATGTGATTTAGAGAAAGGGGTGTTAC